>JARHVA010000140.1:4057500-4695000 GCA_037957365.1 Torreya grandis
TTCAAGATCAATGATGAAGAAAACTCATAACAATCAAACTTCATCAATTTCAACATCTAAATACACCAATGGATTATCAAATATGGAAGTTAATAATTTGCTACAAGACATGAAAAAAGACATCATCATCCATTTAACTAAATATTTGGATACATTACACACACAAAGGAAGCAAAAAGAGATGGAATAAGCCTTGACTATATACTATGTGGACTATCACAAGAAGAAAACTAAATGTAAATGTTATGTTACCCATGTCAAAATAGTCAACATAATGAAAAAGGATATTAATGAGTTAGATATTGATGACATTAAAGGAGGTGGATAGTAGATATTATATGTTTCCCAATGCAAACCATAGACACAATGAACACCAAATTTAGACATGTCATCTAGTTCTCCATATTTTAATTCACAATTTTATATTTCTCCTAATTGGCATGCATCTATTTCTTAGAATCAACCATCCAAAATACAATCAAAAAACCATAATTAGCATTTAAAAAACCCTCAATATAAAAATAATTGGTAGAAACAACAACCATGGAAATAAAAAAATTATACCTATTAATGGAATCCACCTTTTAACCAATAGTAATAACCATAGCAAGGGAATCAACCTTGGATCAACCAAAACATTGTCTTTCAACAAATTTCATAACTCCACCTTCAAAAATAGCTGACATTACTATCAAGCACTCCCACTCCACCTCTATCCCACCAAGATCCCCATAATATATTGCCCAACCTAAACCCAATCCTAATACTAAGTTGGTACATCCGACATATAATAATGATGTTATAACTTACCTCACTTATTTGATAGAAGTTGATAGTAGTCAACTTCATTCAAGAAAGTCTCTTCCAAATATAACTCCACCCATAACAAAAAAAACTCCTAATTATATCTCCAACACACCAACTAACCCAAAACCATCCAAAAATAGTCTTGATATTAAAATAAGCACATCCACCAAAAAGTAGCACCAACTACTCCTTTTTTGGAGAGCCTTAATCTAAAAAAATAAGAACTAGAATAAGAGTTTGATTTTGTAGGTTAGCTAAAAATGTGTTTCAAAATCCAATTATTCTAATAAATTAAGTATGTTCCCATTTATACCAAGGTTTTATAAGAACTCAACCTTAATAAACCTGGTTAGAAATGAAAGGATCCCAAGACTATCCAAGTGGTTGGATAACTTGTGGATATCATGTTGGGAAAACATCACCTGAACCAAATAATCTAATCTAGGCAGCCTAGTTGTGTATGTTTACATCAATGACAACCTTATTCAGAACACCTTGATTAATTTAGGAACAAATCTTAATGTCATGACTAAAGAAACCATGATAAAATTGAAACTTATAGGCCTCCAAGAGACACCTATTATTTTATAGATGGTTGACCGTTCAAATATAAAACTTGAGGGAGTCATAGAGGACATTGTTATAATGATAAACTCATGGGAATATCCTACTGATTTCATGATATTACAATCTAAATGAGATTAGGTGGTTACCCTTTGATTTTTGGTATACCTTGGTTGGCTATGATTGATGCATTCATTATCTAAGGTCCAAAAAACATGCTCATTTCCAATGGCAATACCACAAATAATCTAGTTTTGTATCCACCTACCCAACCTTTATAATATGGAAAACAATATCCATGGGGAGAAGTGGAGGATGATAACCATGTTCCTTTACAAACCTTGCTCACCATTGAATGCACCCATTTATTGTAAGAATAAGAGGAAGATACAATCACTTTCAATGCCATACAAAACATGTATACAACATACCAACATACTAATAACATTCTTACATGCACACATTGTCTTATTTCTAATATTTTTCTTGAAGAAGACACCTCAAACACAAAAGAGGATATTAAGAATTTTCATCATCTCTTACCACACAATTACTGGTTTAGAACTCTTCTATAAACCATTGAATCTATGATAACCTTATCAAAACAAGTGGATATATTACTAGGAAGACCAATTAACCTTAATAATAACTTGGATTCCCAAAAAGAGACTTAGTTAGTCACCATGCTTCAAAAATAGTTTTTTTTGCATGGGGCTATAATGATATGTGAGAGGTACACCTGTACCTTTACACTCATCATATATACATCAAAGAATAGTTTAAACCCATTAGACAACCTCAAATAAGGATAAACCCTATTGTCTAAGAAATTATAAAACCTAAACTACAAAAAATATTAGATGCAGGGTTCATATACCCCATCTCTGATAATTAATGGTTTTCTCTACTTGTCTTTGTTCCAAAGAGGAATGATAAATGGTGTATGTTGATATTTTTGCCCTAAAAATATTGATATATAAATTAACCTAAGGGAGACCCCCTATTTTTTGGGAAAACACCTTGAATTTACCCAAAACACACATTTCCTTTATATTATAAAATCCAAAACTCTACCCACAATTTATAATTTACAAAACTACAAATTGCTTCTCGAGCTTTGGATCCCACAATGCATTAGTTGGTGGAATCTAGAGATCTGACTATAATTTACAATTTGAAAAATTGAAAATTACAAGCAGAGTTATAATTTTTGTAAACCAAACACCCCATGGAATCCAAAAATCAGACTGTAATTTGAAATTTTAAAAATTACAAATTGCAAATAGAGTTCCACTTCCCACAAAACACTCTATCTAGAATCTAGAAATTAGAGAGAAATTTACAATTTATAAAATTGCAAATTATAATCCAGGTTGAACCTCTAGCCAAAAACTAAGCTCATAGAATCCGAAACTCCAAGTGCAATTTATAATTTTACAAAATTACAAATTGTTCTTGGAGTTCCACCTTCCCATTTCCAAAGTGGTCAACTAATCCTTGTAGGATTTTGAGGTCAAACTACAATTTGTAAAATTGTAAAATAAAAAAATTAATCAAAGAATTTATGGTTCTTCCAACTAACTCCATGAATGCATTAATTATAGACGGGTTATATAATGAAAATGAGTATTTTGTTAATTCATTGTTTAATTGCTAAATTGAGTCTTGGATCTCTAAAAATGACCTTGTGCCATGCCTTTGAATTTGAACCATGACCTCAATTCATCCTCAAACCTTGAGCCATGCTTGAAAGAAATTCCATGATATCATTTAACCCTTGCATGGTATTCTATTAGAACTCCCCTTATGATTTAATCCATATTTTCTACAAAGTAGCATTCACCTTCCATTATTTGAGAAATCTAGTTGTAGATTTGAAGTTTTCATTCCTTGCTTAGACATTTTTTAGGAATTTGGGGTTTTCCATAATATTTTTCTAGGCTCTTTTTTAAGGTATTTTTTTTCTATAAAGTCATGATTTTAAGTTTTATTTATGCACTAAAATTCTAGTGTTTTTCCCAAGTTTCACATTAAAATTTAGGGTTTCTTAAAATCACATAACTAGGTAAATATACCAATGTATATTAACATAACTAGAGAATATTCCCTACATGATTCCTCTAAGTCCTCATGAAATTTTGACTTGCTCAGAGTAACTCTCATTCCCATGGGTTTTCAACCTACAAATTACACCTCTCATCCCCATGTACTTTTCCATTATCTCAAGAAAATCCTAGTTTTGTGGAGTTTTCACTTACTTAGAACACCTCCAAATTCCATTGAAGATCTAACCTAAAATTTACACCTCTAATATCCATCAAAAATTTTAACCTAATTTTATAGTTACACTTTCTTGTGGACTTTTTACTTGCTTAGAACACCTCCAATCTTTGCTAGATATTCTATTTGCTCCTATCACCTATAAATCCTGCCAAATTTTGTAATTGGTTTTCCCTCAATAGTCTCTCCAGAATCCATGTATGGGAAAGAGATGAAGTACAAATCAAAGGGACCTAGTGTAAATCTCAATTTGGAATATAATATCACTGAGATTATATATACAGACCTAAGTCACATTGACCTAGGGAACTTCTAAACTAGGATAAATGTATAGTTCAAGAATGATTAGATCCAAAGTATCTATGACTCTGGATTGTCACAAGCATTAAATTTCCCCCTGATGGTGCAAATCCTTGAGCTAGTGATAACCATAACATAACACTATGATGTAGATAAGAGAGATGTCCTTGTATGCACTAAAATGTGCTCACCTGCTAATTATACCAATTCTCACTAATTTAGCCTAAGTTGCCTATTTTATAGTCACACTAACCCTTTGGCCTAATTCCCATATCCATTCCAATATCCCATATAACCTTTATCTTAGCCTAAGACCAATTAATCCCATCATTAAAACCCTTAACAAGACCTATTACCTACTAACCTATCCCTTAATCCCACTAGCCAATTTTAAATTCAAGAAAATCCTAACTACCCACCCACCACCCTACACTAGCCTTTCCTAAAACCCTAAAAACCCTATGAAGAGATTTCTAGAATTAGAGAATTATAAAAATCTATCCATTTTATCCCTTTCCCTCTAGAATTTTCTATTCTAGAGGATTTCATGGAATTAAAAATTCCATAGAAAATCCTCCACCCTAGATCTTGATGGCCCAAATTCAAATTTAGACTATAGATCTTCCTCCATAAACATATAAAACTACACCACCTCCCCTTGCTCAAGATAATGAACAAATGAATGAACCAATACATAAGTGAATCATAAGCAAGCCATTAAGCACATCCATACTAACATCCAAGCACTCAATCCATTAATTAACATCCATAGTTTTTTTGGAAGCCATTGTCAAGCAACTACAAGCAATCAAAGAATCAAGTCTACAACCTTGATCACACAAGTTTGAAGTCTTGAAATGGAGCTATGAGAAGGTAAAAGTGATGGTAAGAATGATCTAACTATTTTGATTTACCTTTTCTATCTATACTTATTGGTGTCATTGATTTTGGATTTGTATAATCATTTTGATAATATAACTTAAATCCTAAATTTGGTGCATAGTCCTGAACTACAAAGGGGAAATGATTTTAAATTTGGACCTAGATTTCATTGATTCAATATTTGTGATACTAGAGTTTGAGAGTTATTTAGACATAACTCCAAAAACATCCTAAAAATTCTTTCAAGACAACAAATTGGGATGCTAGAGAGTGATTAATAAATAATGGATTAATACCCCTAAGGCTTCCTCCACCAAATTACAAAAGACATTGAAAAGAATTGATTTCAAGGATAAAGTTGGAGACATAATAATATTGTTGTATAAGATCGCTAGTAGTCCTAATGTAAAGAGTTTCTACGAGTGGATGTATCAAAACATATGGGTCATCCATGAGAATAAAAAATATATCCATTAGGCCCAACTCATCAGTGACTTCCTCCATAAATAGTTGATGGAGGTGCAAACAATAGGTAAATTCTACATGAATAACTACTTAGTAAACATATTGGCCAAAGGGAGAGATTTACCAACACTCAACATAGTAACCACTAAAGAAAATAAAGTGTATATATATTACCCTAACATCACTTTAGAGGCCAATAGATAACACTTTAGGAGGGCCAATGATGCATTCATCTATTGCATCTTAATAATGTTTGATAAAGAGCTTGAGAGAAAGAGATTCTTCGATGAAGCTACTGTAGAAATCACTCAATGGGTGATGCTCTAACTAACAAAACATCAATACCACATAATAATTCCAATATTCTTGGGATTAATTTTTCCAAATTATTGTCTCAAATTTACTAAATATCACTTTCCATTAGTTATTCCATGACTATTCACAAAATCTTACCTTGCTGAATTTGAAATATGTATTATTCCTCCTTGATTAGATAACTATATTTAGACAAGATATATCTCAATACTTATCCAATTGAATCAAGACTAGATCTATTGGATTTTTAATTCCAAGCTACACTGTCTTTCAAAATTTCAAAAAAAAATGATAGATAATTTTCAAGTTATGCCTATTTTACTGGTCATGTCCAATTTCTAATTTCATAGTCGATTAGCTTGATTTACTTCATGATGTATTTATTTGTTTGCATAGATTTATATAATCTCTTTGAAATAGTCTAACCAAATATATATTAAATTTAAATTCTCCCAAGATTTTCAAATGTTAATTCTATGAACTGATTAAACAAAATGGGAATCAGGCTCTTCACCAAATTTGCTATACTTGCTCTCTTTGATCATTTACAAACATTATATTTGCCTTACTCATCATTATCTTTATCAAAAATTTAATTTTACTGTATTTTATACTTCTCATTCATTATTTTTAAATTTCAACTAATCGATAAAGAGACAATAATCCTTATATGCATCTACAAATTTTTTTAATTCAAATTGGGTAACCTGTGTTAAGCTTATATTTTAGTTTTTTTTTGAATGGAATAATTGAGTGACATTGGAATGATTTAATTTGATGTAATATTGGTCCAAGATCAATTTTAAAAGGTTGACATCAAATAATATTACCCATATAGATAAATTAAAAGGTCAATTAAGAAATAAGCAACCAATTATTTTTGTTAACTAGTATACAACCCTTGACATATAGTCCTTAAAATTGAATGACACCAGATTTAAACAATAGGATTGTCTAAATATTTCCTTCGCTAAACTTATTCAAAAGTGATGATTTTATATCCATACAAATTTAATTTACATCATGACTCTATTTGTATGCAAACTCAATAATTCGTTCCCATTCAAAATATTACTATGACAAACTATGTCAAAGGTGTTTTAGTTTCAAACCAATGTATAAATTATTGCCCACTCATCTAATTGAATCATCAAATATAGAAATGTAGACTTCTATGATTTTAATGAATTGTTATTAACACATTATTCATAATAGAAAACCTTTATATGATTTGAGATAATAATGAAAATGTTACTAAAAGCCCATCCATACATACCTATTTCCAGATTAATATTTCTTCCAAATTCAACACTGACAACATAGGAGAGATGCATAAGTCACTTATGGCTTGAAAGAAAAGGAATCCTTTATTTATTTTCTTCATATTATACTTACAATCCTTCTCATCTACTTTGAATACTCTTACAACTCCTTCAACCTTTTCCTTTTTCTCTATAGACCTTCCTCTCCTCCTTTTCTTCAAAGACCTCCTCTTTTTACATGCAAATCCTAGAAGTTAAAATTGAAAAGCAACTCTTATTTAGAATTCTATTAATTAATATTTCCCATGTAAAAAACTTGCTTTTATTTGGTTTTCTTCTCAAAATAGCTTTGATCTCTTGATAGAATCTTGCAACCAATCTTATAAAGGTGTAACAATAAGTCTAAAGGAAGAATTATTTAACTGCTTGATGATTTATGCCAACTTTGGCTGATTCCACCTTGATTACATGACTTAAAAGATTTAGACAACTATTTTAATCTCTTAATAACATAAATGTCACCTATATGAATAATTGAAGGACAAATTTTTTGGAGGGAAACCTTATTCAAATTATTTTACTAATACCTATTGAAGGCTTATCCAAACTTGTCTTTGTTCCTACAAGATGCTCCTGCATTATACTTTTAGCATAGGAAAAGATTTGAACTCTAGTTCAAATGGATTTTTCTTCTCTCTTTCCTTCAATATTGTTTGTATGCCTAGATCCCATTGCTTTATTTGCATTACTTGAGTTTGTCTTTCTTTGAGATAGTATTTGTTTTTCATCTTGATTTTATTCCTCTTTTGGGAAGTTCTTCTCCTCATCTCCTTTTCATTTTCCATATCCCATCTCCATGCTTCATTCTCATATGTGTCTTCAAGATCTTCTTTGTCTTCTTGGTTCAAGAGTGTCTCCATTGAGCTATGGACTTCATTCACCTCCATCTCTTCAAAACCTACACACAAAACATCAAAGGCCACCTTATAATAAAAAACTTGAGGCCATGAAGCCTCTTGATCATCTCCATATTGTTGTTTCTTGTTCAAATCTGCCTTTATCACTTGGGTTTTCTCTTTGCTTGATTCATTCTCACCAATGGTGTCCTCATCATGGCTTCTACCTTTACACAAGTCTCTTTAATAACCAAACAACTCCAACATTATTAATTCCTCTTTTAGTGAGGTCTCATCTATCTCACCATTCTCTTCATCAAACTTGGGTTCATCATTCTTAAGGATCACTTGTCTTTTACCCTTCATCTCATCCTTTCTTGACTTGTTTTATACAAAACAACTTCTTCATCAATAAAATTATCAAATAAAATTGAAGCACCATTACCTTTTGTCTACTTGATCTCTTTAACTTCTCCTTGAAGCCATCTTGTTTGTTCATTTCCTTCAATGAAGCATTGCTTTGCTGTATATCCATCTCTCAAAATTTCTCCTTGCTACATGTTAGTTCTTATAGGTATTTTCCATTCTTCATTTCTCATGAAAATATCATTAAATGAATCAAAAAAATCATCATGAATATTTTTTTTACTTTCATTTATTTGTTATACCTCTCAACCTTTTTTTCCTCATGGAATCCCTCTTCCATACTCATCACTCTATGCTGATGATCTTGTTTTCTTACATCAACTTTCATCCTCCTCCATGGACTCCTTTGTTCAATATCTTCTTCACATAATTATTCACTCTTTGAATTATTAGGTACCCATGCATACTTATTTCTCTTATGATTTGACTTGTCCAACCATTTATGCATCTTGTAACCATGCTCTTGTACCAACACTTCTTGTTGCTTACGAGTATGCTTCTTCCACCATTTAGGCATAACATAACCATATCCTTGAGCCTTTTTCAATGGTTTTGATTTTATTATCTATATTAATTTTCACATCAACAACCTTTTCTTCATATGAGAAATCATAATCAAGTCCTAAACACTCATTTACCTCATTTTAGGACTAATACATGGAGCAATATTTCTCTTCCTTTGTGTATGGCTGTCCTCTTGCCTCTTCTTGGTATTCCATGGCATCATGAAAGTCATATTTATCTTCCATATCTTCTCTTGATTACGTGGAATACTCAACACCTTCCTCATGTATTAACTAATGCATTCCTTCTTCCTTATCAAAAACATCAAACTCGTCCTTCTCTTTTGCATATTCACCGATGCACTTGGTGTCTTCTCTTGCACCAATATTCTCACTCTTCAAGGCCCTTATGTTGACCTTCATAAGGTTAATCATACCTAAAATTAACCATTCAAATACAACATTAGATAAAAAAAAAAAGACCACAAGGTCCCTATGAGTGTTCTCTTTTCCCAACACTCTCATCTTCTCAAGTGTTCTTCCTAGCACTTCATCTTCTCTTTCTTCTATTCTCTTGTTCTCATAGTGGAGAAAATTCTTTATAATCTCTTCCTCTTCTTTTTGCTCACTTATAAACCTTAATATTTTATTCAAGCCTCTATGGGATTCTCTCTTCTTGGAAATCTCCTTTTGCCTCCTTCTCCTCTTCACTAGGAGATCAATTGGCCACTTCAACCTCTTCCTCATTGGCCACACCCATGCTTGTTTGTTCAATTGCATCCAAGACTCATCTTTCTCTAATAACTTAGCTAAATGTCTATTCAAACTAGTAATCTCTTTGTCAATATCATTAATAGTCATCCCTTTCTTCTTTTGGATGCTTTCTTTCTCCTTCATACTCTCATGTACTCTGGTGCTCTGCATTCTTCTCAACAACATCTCCATCTCTGAGATCTTCATCTAAGTCCTTTCCACCTTGGTCTCTTAATCCCTTCAGATCCTCACCTAGGTATTTTTAACCCTAGTCTTTTGGTATTTTATCCTATTGGTCCTTTTTCCAAATCCTATAACAACTCATTAGTAATCATTATCTCATCAACAAATTGCCAAATTCCCAAGAGCTTCATGCTCTGATACCACAAATGATGCCCAAAATAACACAACATCAATACCACATAATAATTAAAAGATTAATATCCAATCTTCTCAGGATGATTTTTTCAAAAAAATTATCTCAAATTTACTAAATATCACTTTCCAGTAGTTACTCCATGATTATTCACAAAATGTTACCTTGCTGAATTTGAAAACTGTATTTTTCCTCCTTGACCAGTTGGCTGTATTTAGATGATATATCTCTCAACAACTATCCAATAGAATCAAGACCAAATCTGTTGGATTCCTAATTCCAAGATGCACCTAATTTCAAAATTTAAGAATTTTTTTGTAGATAAGTTTCGAGTTATGCCCATTTTTCGGGTCATGTTCAATTTATGATTTCATAGTCAATTAGCTTGATTTACTCCATGAAGTATTTATTTGTTTGCACAAGTTTATATAATCTATTTGAAATATTATAACCAAATATATATTAACTATTTCTTCTCCCAAGGCATTCATATGTTAATTTCATGAATTGATTAAACAAAATAGGAATCGGGCTCTTCATCAAATTTGCTATACTTGTTCTCTTTGATCATTTACAAACATTACATTTCCCTTACTCCTCACTATCTTTATTAGAATTTTCTTTTTATTTTTTTTATACTGCACATTCATTATTTTTACCTTTCAAATACTCAATCAAGAGACAATAATCCTTATATGCATTTACAATTTTTTTAATTCAAACTAAGTAACCTGTGTTAAGCTTATATTTCAGATTGTTTTTTTTTTGAATGGAATAACTGAGTGACATTGGAATGATTTATTTTGATGTAATATTGGTCCAAGATAAATTTTAAAAGGTTGACATCAAATAATATTACCCATAAAGATAAATTGAAAGGCTAATCAATAAAGAAGCAAACAATTATTATTTTTAACCAGTTTACAACCCTTGACATATAGTCCTTAAAATTGAATGTCACCAGATTTAAATAATAGGATTGTCTAAATATTTCCTTCACTAAAATTATTCAAAAGTGATGATTTTATATCCATACAAATTTAATTTCCATCATGACTCGATTTCTAGTAAAACTCGATATTTCATTCCCATACAAAATATTACTATGATAGACTATGTCAAAGGTGTTTTAGTCTCAAACTAGCTTATAAATTATTGCCCACTCATCTAATCGAATCATCAAATATAAAATTACAGACTTTTGTGATTTGAATGAATCGTTATTAACACATTATTCATAACATAATACATTTATATGATTTGAGACAAGAATGAAAATGTTACCAAAATCCCATCCATACACACCTCTTTCCAGATTAATATTTCTTCCAAATTCAACACTGAAAACATAGGAGAGATGCAAAATTCACTTATGAATTGAAGGAAAATGACTCCTTTATTGAGTTTCTTCATATTATACTTACAATCCTTCTCATCTACTTTGTATACTCCTGTAACTCCTTCAACCTTTTCCTTTTCTCTACAAACCTTCCTCTCCTCCTTTTCCTTGAAGATCTCCTCTTTTTACATGCAAATCCCAAAAGTTAAAATTTAAAATAAAATCTTATTTAGAATACTATTAATTAATATTTCCCACATAACAACATGCTTTTATTTGGTTTTATTCTCAAAATTGCTTTGATCTCTTGCTAAAATCTTACAACCAATCCTATAAAGGTGTAACCATAAGTCTAAAGGAAGACTTCTTCAATTTTTTGATGATCTACACCAACTTTGGATAATTCCACCTTGATTACATGACTTAAAATATTTAGACAACTATTTTAATCTATTAATAACACAAATGTCACCTATATGAATAACTAAACTACACAATTTTTAGAGGGAAAACTTATTCAAATTATTTTACTAATGTCTATTTAAGGCTTGTCCAAACCTGTCTTTGTTCCTACAAGATGGTCCTACATCAGAATTCTAGGGTAGGAAAAGATTTGAACTCCAGTTCAAATAGCTTGTGCTTATCTCTTTCCTTCAATATTCTTTGTATGCCTAGATCCCATTACTTTGTTTGCATTACTTGAGTTTGTCTTTCTTTGAGACAGTCTTTGTCTTTCATCTTGATTTTATTCCTCTTTTGGTAAGTTCTTCTCCTCATCTCCTTCTCTGATGCGATATCCCACATCCATGCTTCATTCTCATATGTTTCTTCAAGATTTTCTTTGTCTTCTTGGTTCAAGAGTGTGTCCATTGAGCTATGGACTTCATTCACCTCCATCTCTTCAATATCTACACACAAAACATCAAAGGCCACTTTAGAATAAAAAAATTGACGCCATAAAGCCTCTTGATCATCTTCATAATGCTATTTCTTTTTCAAATCTACCTTTGTAACTTGGGTTTTCTCTATTCTTGATTCATTCTCACCAATGGTGTCCTCATCATGGCTTGTACCTTTACACAACTCTCTTGAATAACCAAACAACTCCTCCAACATTATTAATTCCTCTTTTAGTGAGGTCTCATCTATCTCACCATTATCTTCATCAAACTTGGGTTCATCATTCTTAAGGATTACTTTCCCTTTACCCTTCATCTCATCCTTTCTTAACTTGCTGTTATACAAAACAACTTCTTCATCAATATACTTATCAAATAAAATTGAAGAATCATTACCTTTTGTCTCCTTTCTCTCTTTAACTTCTCCTTGAAGCCATCTTGTTTGTTCTTTACCTTCAATGAGGTATTACTTTGTTGTATATCCATCTCTTGAACTTTCTCCTTGCTGCATGTTAGTTCTCATAAGTATTTTCCATTGTTCATTTCTCATGAAAAGATCATTAAATGGCTCAAAAATATCATCATGAACAATTTTTTTACCTTTCATTTCTTTGGTATACCTCTCAACCTTTTTGTCCTCATAGAATGCCTCTTCCATACTCATCACTCCATACTCATGCTCTTGTTTGCTTGCATCAAATTTCATCCTCCTCCATGGAATCCTTTGTTCAAGCTCCTCTTCACACTTCTTCACTCTTTTCCTTCTTAAGTACCCATACCTACCTCTTTCTCTTGTCATTTTACTTCTCAATCCATTTAGGCATCTTGTAACCATGTTATTGTGTGAACATTTCATGTTGCTTGGGAGTATGCTTCTTCCACCATTTAGGCATCACATAACCATGTCCTTAAGCCTTTTTCAATGGCTGTGATTTTATTTTCTCTCTATTCACTTACACATTAGAAACCTTTTCTTCATATGAGAAATCATAATCAAGTCCTAAACATTCATTTACCTCATTGTAGGATTGATACATGGAGCAATCTTTCTCTTCCTTTGTGTATGGATGCCCTTTTTCCTCTTCTTGGTATTCAATGGCATCATGAAATTCATATTTATCTTCCATCTCTTTTATTACTTGTGTGGGATACTCAACACCTTCCTCATGCATTAAACAATGCATTCCTTCTTCCTTATCAATAGTAGCAAACTCTTTCTTCTCTCTTACACATTCACCTGTGCACTTGGTATCTTCTCTTGCACCAATCTTCTCACTCTTCAAGGTCCTTCTCTTGACCTTAATAAGGCTACTCATACCTACAATTACCCATTAAAAGACAAAATTAGATATAAAAACAAGAGACCACAAGGTCCTTATGAGTGTTATCTTTGCCAACACTCTCATCTTCTCAAGTTTTCTTCCTGGCACTTCATCTTCTCTTTCTTCTCTTCTCTTGTTCTCATAGTGGAGAACCTTCTTCATAATCTCTTCCTCTTTTTATTGGTCACTTGGAAAAATTCTTATTTTCTTCAAGCCTCTATAGGATTCCCTCTTCTTGGAAATCTCCTTTTGCCTCCTTCTCCTCTTCACCAAGAGATCAATTGGTCACTTCAACCTCTTCTTCATTGGCCATACCCATACTTGCCTATTCAAATGCATCCAAGACTCATATTTATCTAAAAACTTAGATATATTTATCTTTAAACTAGCAATCTCTTTATCAATTTCATTACTAGTCATACCTTTCTTCTTTTGAATGCTTTCTTTCTCCTTAGTACTCTCATGTACTTTGTTGGTCTACATTATTTTCAATAATATCTCCATATTTGAGATATTCATCCAAGTCCTTTACACCTTGGTCTCTTGATCCCTTTAGATCCTCACCTAGGTATTTTTAACCCTAGTCTTTTGGTCCTTTATCATGTTTGTCCTTTTTCCAAATCATGTAACAACTCATTAGTAATCATGATCATCAACAAATTGCCAAATTCCCAAGAGCTTCATGTTCTAATACCACAAATGATGACTAAACTAACACGACATAAATACCACCTAATAATTACAATATTAATACCCACTCTTTTTGGGATGAATTTATCCAAATTCTTGTCTCAAATTTACTAAATATCACTTTCCATTAGTTACTCCATGATTATTCACAAAATGTTACCTTGCTGAATTTGAAAACTATATTTTTCCTCCTTGATCAACTGACTGTATTTAGATGAGATATCTCTCAATACTTATCCGATTGAATAAAGAATAGATCTATTATATTCATAATTCTAAGCCACACCTGCTATCAAAATTTCAGAAATTTGCTAGATAATTTTTGAGTTATGCCCATTTTACTAGTCGTGTCCAATTTCTAATTTCATAGTCAATTAGCTTGATTTACTCCATGGTATATTTCTTTGTTTGCATATATTTATATAATCTCTTTGAAATAGTATAAACAAATATATATTAACTGTATCTTCCCCCAATACTTTTAAATTTTAATTTTGTGAATTGATTAAACAAAATGGGAATTGGGCTCTTCATCAAATTTGCTATACTTGATCTCTTTGATCATTTACAAACATTATGTTTCTCTTACTCCTCATTATCTTTATCAGCCTTTTATTTTTATTTTTTTTATACTACACATTCATTCTTTTTACCTTTCAACTGCTTGATCAAGAGATAATAATCCTTATATACATCTACAATTTTTTTAATTCAAACTGGGTAACCTATATTAAACTTATATTTTAGCTTGTTTTTCTTTTTAAATGGAATAACTGAGCTACATTGGAATGATTTAATTTTATGTAATATTAGTCCAAGATCAATTTGAAAAGGCTGACATCAAATAATATTGCACATAAAGATAAATTCAAGGGCCAATTAATAAAGAAACAATTAATTATTTTTGTTAACCAGTTTACAACCTTTGACATATAGTCCTTAAAATTGAATGTCACCAGATTTAAACCATAGGATTGTCTAAATATTTAATTCACTAAACTTATTCAAAAGCAATGATTTTATATCCATACAAATTTAATTTCCATCATGACTCGATTTGTATGCAAACTTGATACTTCATTCCCATACAGAATATTACTATGACAGACTGTCAAAGGTGTTTTAGTCTTAAACCAACTTATAAATTATTTCCCACTCATATAACCAAATCATTAAACATATAATTGTAGACTTGTGTTATTTGAGTGAATCATTATTAACACATTATTCATAATAGAATACCTTTATATGATTTGAGACAAGAATGAAAATGTTACCAAAAGCCCATCTATACACACCTATTTCGAGATTAATATTTATTCCAAATTCAACACTGAAAACATATGAGAGATGCATAATTAACTTACGGATTGAAGGAAAAGGACTCCTTTATTGAGTTTTTTCATATTACACTTACAATACTTGTCATCTACTTTGCATACTCTTGTAACTCCTTCAACCTTTTCATTTTTCTCTACAGACCTTCCTCTCCTCCTTTTCTTTGAATACCTTCTCTTTTTACATGCAAATCCAATAAGTTACAATTGAAAAGCAAATCCCATTTAGAATGTTATTAATTAATATTTCCCACATAAAAACATGCTTTTATTTGGTTTTCTTCTCAAAATAGTTTTGATCTCTTGCTAGAATCTTGCAACCAATCCTAGAAAGGTGTAACCATAAGTCTAAAGGAAGACTTCTTCAACTACTTGATGATCTATGCTAAATTTGGCTGATTCCACCTTGATTACATGACTTAAAATATCTAGACAACTATTTTAATCTCTTAATAACACAAATGTCACCTATATGAATAATTGAAATACAAACTTTTTGTAGGGAAACTTTATTCACATTCTTTTACTAATACCTATTGAAGGCTTGTCCAAACTTGTCTTTGTTCCTACAAGATGCTCCTAAATCAATGGGGATCCTAATTCATTAAATTTAACACCTACTAATATGTTATGGTATGCATATTTAGTGGCTACCCTTATACATTCCCAAGATATGTGAGTGATAAATGTGCATTGATGGAGATAGTGAGATAACTTGTGGAAACTCATAAGCTTTTATCTAGTAAACACAAGTCTAGAATTTATTTACCAATCAATATAGGTAGACACACATGCCCCTCCTTACTCAAATCCAAGTGTGATGATATGGAAATGACATAGATGACCCTTAGGGATTTGGAGGCAAGGCCATACTATTATGTTCATGGTAACATCACTAGCACATTGGGAATTTATACATATTCCCATGTTCCATACTTTAAAGATTTTTGGGAAGATTTAGATGATGAAGAGGAGGTCAAATTTAGGGATCATTCTAGAATGATCTTGGATTAGGTCAAAGCTTTTGATTTAGCACTAGTCCCTAAGGAATTGGTGGATGATGAGTCCCTAGTGGATAATATCTACTATAAATAGATCATTACTCAACCCCTTCCAACAGTAAGGTGGTTTGTGCCTAAATATTTTTCTCTTGTAGATAGAAATGCACATGTGATTGGTAAAACACTCAATTATCTTAGAAGTAAAGGGGTCCTAGTGAGTAAGGATATAGTGAGTATCATAGACAAACTACAGAAGCTCAAGGAGTAAGGAATTCTAACATAAATGGAGGGTCCTAATGGTATAACAAGAGAATAATCAGAGAGGCCAGTGATATCCCATAATAAGAAGAAGAAATCTATGACCAAAAGGGGACAATCAAGAAAATATGGAGCAATAATAGATCAACCAATCATCATTTCATCTGAAGACACATTACATCTGCATGAAAGATAAAAGAGGCATTGCATGAAGATTTTTTGAGTTCCTTAGATGCTACACCAACTAGAGATCATGCCTAGATCTTGCATGATCATTTTTAAACTTGTTCTCTACACCTTGGATGCTATAGTTGCTGTTTATCATGCTTCTTTCCATGTAGTTTCTAGATTTGCATGATTCTCTACTAGGTATTAGAGTTTTTGATAACTACATCTCATTTATGAGATATTTTATATAAATATGGGTATGACCCCATATCCCATTTAAATTTTTTTTGTTAATAATATTATTTTTCATTTTGAATATATTTTCTACATGCTGTAACTTGGAGAATGAGAAATAATTAAAGATTTACCTTTCTTGTCTGAAAAATCCCTATATATGCAAGTTGTTTGAATATTTGTGGATGTTTAATTCTTATTTCAGTCATGAAATTTAATTTGTGGTATTTTATACCCTTTTGGAAGATTGTTTGATTAAAATAAAATAATCTTGTCCCTTTTATCAAAAATAGCAAATATTGTCTTTGATTTCCCATTTGCATTAGTTTGTGCTCCTATAAATTTTAATCTATTTTTTGTTCTTTTGTGTTCATTCAAGAAAGTGTTAAAAACTACTATAAAATATTTGGTGCAATCACTATTTTTAGTTTTTTAAAATTCATTCTCAAACTCTTTTCCCCAATCAAACCCTAGTTTAGGAGCAAGAACACTAAATGAACAAAATTTCTATAATTGGTATTTTATCAATTACACTAGATCTAGTGAAAGGAAATTGGTCTTCTCTAGAGGTTCAACTCAATTCACCAAGGTACTATAAATTAGAGGTGTTCCCATTGTATCATTAGTTTTTACACAAAGAGCTACTACTTCAAGATATAAGTGCAAAATCTATGTGATAATAGTTTTTGGCACACCCAATGGGATGCAAAAATTACAAAGAGATTGGTGCTATTCTTAGTGAGTGTTGTATGATATTGAAATGAATTTTAAAAGTACCTGGAGACCCCATTAGCTTACAAATTCAAAATTTCAAGGTTCACATATGAGAAGCAAATAAACAAGATCATCTACTAAAGGTAGGAGAGTTGATTTTTTTGAATTATCATTTCCATCTAAAAAGATATCAAAATTTGTTGTACCTTGCCCTAGAGTATATCCTATAATTTTATTTACATCTCCTCTAAGTACTTCCATCAGTTTCATACCTCCCATAATGGCTAGAAATTTGAATTTCATAGCTTTTAATAGAGTTAGCCCATTACAATTAGCCTAGTATGATAATATACCTACCTTGGATTTAAAAATCCTCTCATATTTTATTGGTGAAACTTTCACCACTCTTATGGAACACATACAAGATATTGTTAGTTTGTGTTCAATCTAGAATGTGGTACAAGATAATGTTGAAATTAGGCTTCTAGTCTTTTCTTTCAAAGGTAAAGCCTTATAGTGGTACAAAGGTCTTCCTCCAAACTCTATTCAATTTTGGGATGACTTAGGCATTTCACTTTGTACTCAATTTGAAGACAAGAGTGACCACATTTCCCTAGTTGAATAGTTAACTGCTAATCAATAGGCTCTTTATGAGCACATGAGTGACTTCAATTTCTATTTTCAAAAGACATGGAATAGAATTCCATTATTGGTTAAGCCAACTCCAAATAATGCTTTCCTATATTACTTGATAGCCCTAAATAGTGATATATCTGTTATGATTCAATCAATGGGTGGCACCACACTTCTTAATGCCGATGAAATTGTAATAAGGGAAAAAATTATTTAATTCAATTAGGGAAAATTTCCCCAAGGCCACCAATGCCTCTATTTCCAAAAATACATCCTATTCCACCACATTTAATTACTCCAATTCCCATCATGAGTAAAGTACCAACTTTAACTCTCAACCCTAAAGATGATTTATATGAGCTTAAGTCACTACTCAAGAGTTTTGACAATGAGTTAGTAGTAACGAAGAGGCAACAATCCTAAAACTACAAGCCTTATCAGTTGGTATACCAACCCAATAGATAGCCATACCAAGGTAATTCATAACCACAAAGTAAAAATATGCAAGAAAAACCTCCTAACATTTATGCTCTACCTACACCAAGTGTTACCAAAGCTATTGTACCTATTCAAAACAACCTAGCTTAGGAGTATGAGTGGTGTTACCCTTGTTCTGAACCACATAACTAGAATAATTATCCTAATGATGTCATCAGTCAAGCCTTGATGGTGTAAGGCATATCTAATACATAAATACAAAAAGAATAATCTACTTCCTAACAAGTAGATACACAAGAACCTACTCAAGGTGAGGCAACTCTTCTAAACTAGTATGAGGATGAATTTTGTGGTGTAAATCAAGAGGAAGTATTATTCAATGGTGGAAGTACTATGGAGTCCAATACACATTTAAATAAAATAGAAATATAAAGTGAGAAACCCCTAAAGGTGGAACAAGCTACAACTTCCAAAGTTTTACAAGAACTTTCAAAGAGCAACACAACACAAAAGGCCACCCATTGTACCTACAGGCTAGCCTAAAGCAAAAATGCCAACTCCAAATCTTATAAAAGAGGCTGTAGATCCTAAAAATGCACTGATAAAGGTTGGTAATATAATTTTTAGTATTTTTAATAAAATGAAGAAGACCAATCTGAATGTTATGATGTGGGAAGAACTATCCATTCCTATGTAAAAGGATTTACTACAAAGAGCTTTGAAGAAATTTTAGATAATAGACAAGGATCCAACCAAGGGACCTAATACTACAATTTATTTGTGTCAACCAAAAACTAACATTAAAATGAGAAAAAGTGGTATGCCTCCCCCTTTCTATCTTTCACTTATAGTAGGAAAATCATTTAGTTCATAATTGCATACTAGATTCAGGGGCTAGAAGTTCAGTGATGCCCAAGAAAATAGATGATGCCCTTAGTATAAAATATACACCTATCAATAATGGTGTGGTTTAATTAGATGGGAAAAATATTCAAATAGTGGAAATAATAAAAGGTCTAAACCTCACTATTTATGCTTGTCCCAACTTATCAATTTCACAAGATATCTCAGTAATAGATCTCCCCCTTATTTTTCCATTTGTCTTTCACAAGATTTCACAATAAAAATGGGAGGATATCTATTTGTAGATTGGTATCAATGTTTCTTAGGATGAGATACAGAAAAAGAGTAATAATAAGAGCTAAGTCAATCTCAAAAGACCATAGTGAGCCATATAATCCTATCCCTATAGACATGAACTGTATATTATGGGACTAAGAAGAGGAGATTGATCATTAAGTTATGACACCTATAAAAGAGATTTCAAACACTCATATGGATGAATGGGGATCAAAAATTTAATTTTATCATTATAATTATTTAAAAAAAAATAAGGTTGGGCACATATTTCATTCATGAAAATGACACAATTATCCCAAACCTAGTAAAACCAACTAAAGATAATCAAAGAATGTGGTAATTGTTCTTCAATGGTTTGAGAAGAAAAAATGATGAAGGTGCAGGTATTATCTTAATCTCTCCATAGAAAGAGAGATATTTATATTCTTTTATAATATATTTTAGTTGCAAAAATAATGTAGATGAGTATGAGGATTTTATTTGAGGCCTACAATTGGATAAAGAGAGAGGGATAAAATCCCTACAAATATTCAGTGATAGTGAGCTGATTATTCACAAGTGAGATCCAAAAGTGTAAATAAGAATAATTTGTTAGATATTAAAAATACATGGTTTGGGACCTATTATAATACTTTACCACTTTGAACATTCAATTGGTATTGAGAGCACATAAAAAAGATGCTAATTGTACGGCCTTTTTAGGCTCCCAATACAACCTACCAAAAGAAATAAAGAAGAAAAATATCCAACATGTAAGTGTTGAGTGTGGAGCCCTTTGGGGATATCACATGAACTTAGGAGTATATTTTGGGGGCTTAGAGAGCTCCAAAAATTTGGGGAGAACATTTTCCCCCATTCCACCTTTTTTCGAACCTTGCTCCACTTGTGAGTGGAATATTCCTTATTTTATCTAACTTATATGTTCTCATGTTTTATGGAATTAGTTGTTAGATGTCTATTTTCCATGTTGACTTCTTATTCTAAGGGATTTGGTTCTTATTTAAAAAATGTGTTACCTTCCTTGTTTCAAGGAGTTGGTTATGATCACATAGTGTTGGTAAATGTGCCCTTGAAAGGTGGATACCCAATCTTGGCATGTTACCTCATGGATGAGCTTGCTGAGGTGGAGGGTTGTCACATGTTGGATAATGATTATCTTGGATAAGAATTGCACATTTATTCTCCTTTTGTGTATTTTACATCATTTATTATATATACAGGGTGTGGTATGGCCTTTAGAGGTTGATGGTTTATTTATAGGGTGTGGCTTTGAGAATCAGAGTCAAAGTCTAGATGTTTTTTCAAAGTGTAGGTGTTTATTGTAGGGTGTGGTATAGTAGCTTATGTGATAAAACATTATGTAGGTGTAGGTGAAAGTGTAACAATTATTTATGCAACATTTTCTATAGGATATTTTTCTATCTCTGTGAGAGTTCATTGTAGTCTTGTGTTTTGATTACAATTTATATTGTGAACTTTCATGGTGGATGTAGCCTACATTGGGTGAACCACATTAGATTTGTGTTGTGTGATTGATTTTTATTCTCTCCATTTATACTTACATTATATCTATGATTTGATGAATGTTTCCATGATGCATGTTATTGCATAATTTAGATCTAATTTATAGTTATATTAAATCTAATTTAAAAGTTTTTAATTCCTAACAACTGGTATCAAAGCCATTGGTTGTGTGTTTTGATAAAGTGGTAAATCATAGGAAGGCTATTAGCTTGAGTGAAAGATATGGGAAAAGAGATTAGATTCAAAGTTGAGAAGTTTGATGGTAAGAATTTTGGTTTGTGGAAAATGTAAATGGAGGATTACCTGTATCAAAAGGAGTTATATCTCCCCTTAGAGGGGAAAATAAAATAACCTATAAGTATGAGTGATGTAGATTGGTCATTGTTTGATAGGAAGGCAGTGGGATCCATATGATTATTCCTTGCACATAATATTTTTGATGAGAAAACCACAAAATATCTCATGGATAAGCTTGGAAAGTTATATGAGAAACCCTCTGCTTCCAATAAAAATTTTCTTTTGAAAAGATTCTTTAACATGAAAATGTCTAAGAATGGTTCAATAGCTAATCATATAAATTATTTTAATATGGTTTTAAGTATGCTCACTTTAGTTGGAATTAAGTTTGATGATGAAGTTAGATCTTTTCTAATTTTATGTTCTTTACCTGATAGTTGGGATAGTTTGGTTATGGCTGTGAGTAATGTAGTCCCTACCAATGGAAGCTTGAATTTTGAGAATGTCGTAGATGTGATTATTAGTGAGGAGATGAAAAGGAAAAGCACTGGTAAATCATCTTTAGGTAATGATTTATTTTTTGATACTAGAGGAAGGTAAAAGGATAAGAGAAAAGGCAATTGTAAAAATTCAAAGGGTAGATCTAAGTCTAGATCTAGATCTAAGATGATATGTTGACATTGTGGGAAGTGTGGACACTCAAAGAAGGATTGTTGGTAATTTTGGGATAAGAATGCCAACAAGGAAGAAATGAATGAGGTAAATTTGATATCAGGTAAATCATGTCAGGATGGTTTAATTATTTCTATGGATAGTTTTTTTGAGTCTTGGGTTTTAGATTCAAGGGCTTCTTTTCATGCTACCCCACATGCATTATTTTATTGATTATGTTTAAGAGAATCTGACATGTTTATCTTGGTGATGATGAACCATGTGAGATAGTAGGTAAAGGTTATGTTCAGGTTAAAATATAGAATGGGAACACATGGATCCTTAAGGATGTTAGACACATGCCTATGTTGAGATGGAATTTAGTTTCAGTGGGGCAATTGGGTAGTGAGGGATGTTCAGTATCGTTTACTGTATATTATTGGAAATTTACCAAAGGTTCTCTTATGATTTCAAGAGGTAAGAAAGTTGGTAATTTATAATTGATTAATAGTATTGATTCTATTGATTTAGTTGTTATAGATGGAGATGCAACTATGTGGTACTACAGGTTTGGTCATATGAGTCATAAGGGCATGCAGTTATTGAAAGATAAGTTGCCTGGATTAAAATATTTAGATATAGACTTCTATGAGGATTGTGTGTATGAGAAATAGAAGTAGGTTAAGTTCTTGAAGATTAGACCCATAAAGAAAGAGTACAAGTTAGAGTTGGTACACTCAGATGTATGGGGATGAAGTTAGGTATCTTTTTTTGGTGGATCTAATTATTATGTTACCTTTATTAATGATGCAACTATGAAAGTTTGGGTTTATTGAATTAAAAAGAAATATGATGTATTTGACACTTTTAAGAAGTGGAAAGCCTTGGTTGAGAATGAAACATGTCTCAAATTGAAATGTCTCAAATTAGATAATGGAGGTGAGTATTGTAGTAATGATTTCTTTGATTATTGTTCTAATAATGGAATCCATAGGCAAAGAATAGTTACAAGAACTCCACAATAAAATGGGGTATCTAAAATGATGAACATAACAATAATGCAACATGATAAGATCATGAGGTTATATGTAGGGTTGCCTTTATAATTTTGAGTAGAAATAATTAGCATAATAATATATCTGATTAATAGAGGACCTTCTATGCCTTTGGATGGAGGCATTCTTGAACAAGCTTGGTCTAGTAAGAATGTTGATTATTCTTTTCTTAGAGTCTTTAGATGTGAGTCTTTTTCTCTCATTAAGAAAGATAATATGACCAAGCTAGAGGCTAAATTAGAGAAATACACATTTGTTGGTTATGGTGAGGATGACTTGGTTTCAATTTATGGAGCATTAAAGATAGGAAAAAAATTAGTCTAGATATGTAATCTTTAATGAAAAAGTCATGCATAAGGATTAGTTGCAAGAATAGGATCATGAACAAAAAAAGTACATAGTATTGGATGACATTGTGGATGGCAAAGTATCTAAGGATTCAGTTCAAGAACATTCTACACAAAGACCCCAAACTCCTATGGTAAGAAGATCTTCTAGGTTAAGAAGATCACCTGAACATTTTTATCCTTCTTTGAATTATTTATTACTCACTAACAATGGAGAACCACAATGTTATGAGGAAGCAATGCAGGTAGATGCCAGGATGAAATGGGAACAAGCCATGGATGAGGAGCATAGATCTCTCATGGAGAAATAAATGTGGGATTTAATGAGGCTACGCAAGGACAAGAGTGCATTTCCAAATAAGTGGATCTTTAGAATAAAAGAAGAGGATGAAATGAGAAAAAGGTATAAGGCCAGGATGGTGGTCAAGTGGTTTTCAAAAAAAATAGGTATTGATTTTGATGATATTTTTTCTTATTTTTTAAAAATGACTTCTATTAAGACTATTCTCAGTTTAGTTGCAATTGAGGATTTGCACTTAGAATAATTAGATGTGAAAATTGATTTTATTCATGGTGATTTGGATGAAAAGTTATATATGAAGTAGCCATAGGGATATGAGGTCAAAGGGAATGAGAACTTTGTGTGTAGACTAAATAAGAGCTTATATGGCTTGAAACAAGATCCATGGCAATGGTGTAAGAAATTTGATTGTTTTATGTTGGAACAAGAATATTAAAGGTGTCATTTTGACCATTACATGTAAATCAAAAAATTTGATGATGGTTCCTTTATTATATTATGATTGTATGTAAATGACATGTTAGTTGTAGGAAAGAACATGCTACATATTCATATGCTCAAAAAATAGCTTAGTGACTCCTTTTCTCTGAAGGATTTGGGTGTTAAAAATAAAATCCTTGGTATGAGGATTTATCATGACAAGAAGGAGAGGAAGCTAATCTTATCCCAATCAGAGTATGTGAAGAAAGTCTTAGAAAGGTTTAACATGTTAGATGTTAAATCTATTGGTACTCCTTTGGCAGGCCACTTTATATTATCAAAGGAGTAGTGTCCTAAGATGGAAGTTAAAAATCTTAGGATGTCCAAGGTACCTTACTCATCGATAGTTGGCAACTTGCTGTATGCCATGGTTTGTACTAGGCTGGATATTGCCTAAGTAGTGGGAGTTGTGAGTAGGTATATGAGTGATCCTAGTTATGAGCATTGGCAAGCACTGAAATGGATTCTTCGATATTTGACAGGAACCATGGATTTTGCATTATGTTATGGTGGATTAGTACCACTTTGTGTGGTTGTGTAGACTTGGATATGGTAGGGGATATTGATAGAAGAAGTATGACAAGTTATATATTTACTATTAGAGATACAATGGTTAATTAGATTTCCAATATACAGAAGGTTGTGGCTTTATCAACCATAGAGGTAGAGTATCTTGCTATCATAGAGGCTATCAAGGAGATTATTTAGTTACATGATTTATTTTGAGAGTTGGGGCATGATCAAGAAGTTATAAAACTACAAAATGATAGTCAAAGTGTTATTCATTTGGCAAAGAACTCCACTTTCCACTTGAGGATGAAACACATTCAATTGCATTATCACTTCTTCAAGATAGCTTTAGAGGAGAACTTGGTGAAGTTGGAGAAGATTCATACTAGCCAAAATCTTGTGGATATGATGACCAAGGTGGTCAGATTGGACAATTTGAGACTATGTTTAGGTTTAGTTGGCCTTAGTGGTCATGAAGTAGTGATAGATTCTATTCAAGAGAAATGGTCTCCAAGTGGGATATTTTTGAGTGTGGATCCATTTGGGGCCATCACATGACCTTAAGAGTAAATTTTTGGGGCTTATAGAGCTCCACAAATATGGGGATCACATTTTTACCCACTCCACATTTTGTGGAACCTTGCTCCACATGTGATTGGAATATTCCTTATTTTATCTAATTTCTATGTTTCCATGTTTTATGAAATTGGTTCTTAGATGTCTATTATCCATGTTGACTTCCCTATTTTTAGGTAGTTGTTTTTTCCTTGGAAAATATGTTTCCTTCCTTATTTCAAGTAGTTGGTTGTGATCACATGGTGTTGGTAAATATGCCCTTGAAAGGTGGAGACCCAATATTGGCATGTTCCTTCATGGATGAGCTTGCTTAGGTGGAGGAGGGTTGCCACATGTTGGATAATGCTTATATTAAATAATAATTGCACATTTCTCCTCCTTTTGTGGATTTTCTTTCATTTTTTATATATACAAGGTATGGTGTGGCCTTTAGAGGTTGATGGTTTATTTGTAGGGTGTGGATTTTAGGATCAGAGTCAAAGTGTAGATGTTTTTGCAAAATGAAGGTATTTATTATAGGGTGTGGTATAACATCTTGTGAGATACAACATTGTGTAGGTGTAGGTGAAAGTACAACATTTATTTGTGTAGCATTTTCTATAGGAGATTTTTCCATCTCTATGAGAGTTCATTGTAGTCTTTTGTTTTGATTACAATTTATATTGAGAACTTTGTTATGGATGTAGCTCACATTGGGTGAACCACGCTAGATCTATGTTGTGTGATTGATTCTTATTCTCTCCATTTATGCTTACATTATATTTGTGGTTTGAGGAATATTTCCATGATGCATGCTATTATATAAGTTAGATCTAATTTATGGTTATATTAAATCTGATTTAAAAGTTTTTAATTCCTAATAGTAAGGTTGATAGTAAGGCCATCTATTCCTGATAATGTAAATAATTGGAAAGTCTTTGATAGTGACCATCAAAATTTCAATTTTTTGAGAGAATAAGCTGAATTCTCTGATAGGAACTATTCAAGGCTCTAGGATCAATATGGAGATCAAATCTTCTAGTTGAAGACAAATAAACTACCAATGGGTCTTGTTACACTAGATAACATCTTCAATTCAGATGATCATCTAAAAGGTGAAAAGAAGAAATTCACTATGAATGAAGAAGACAATGAGATAGTGGTCATCTTAGAGGGGAAGTCATTAAAGATAGGAAAGGTATGAAAGGATTCTTAAAATCAATATTCTATTGAGTTATGTCAAGAATTTGATGATAACTTTACTTGGAGTTATCATGATCTAAGGGGGTTTGACCCCATCTTATCCCAACATATAATAGAGATTGATACAAATACCAAGCCTATTAGATAGAAGCATAGACTGATTAATCTAAAAATAGAACCCCTTATGAAGAGTGAGCTATACAAATTGATAGAGGCTAATATTATTTTTCATATCAAACACTCATCTTGGGTTGCTAATTTGGTCCTTGTAAAAAATAAAAATAGTGAAATTAGGATTTGTGTTGATTTTAGGGATCTAAACAAGGCATCTTTAAAGGATAATTATCCTCTTCCCCCATCAAACAAAATTTTAAAACTATATCAAGATCTGAAAGGTTTTCTCTTTTAGATGATTATTCTAGCTATAATAAAATCTTGGTGTAAGAATTAGACTAGTTCAAGATTGCTTTCACTACAAAATAAGGTACATATGCATACAAAAAGATGAATTTTGGTCTAAATAATGATGGTGAAACATTAAAGAGAGCCATGTATATGGAGTTTATAGGTTTGATAAATGATATGATCCTAGTAGATCTAGATGATATCACTGTTTACTCAAAGCATGTTGATGCACACCTAGATCACCTTAGAATTATTTTTGAAAGGTGCAAAGAATTTGAGATTTCCTTTAATCCCAAGAAGTACATTTTCAAAATTCATGAAAGGGAAACTACTAAGACATATTGTTTCAAAAAATGGTCTTGTAATAGACCCAAAAAGAAAAACTGTTATATCTGCATGAGCACTACCAAGCCATAAAAAGGGATTATAGAGAATTATTGGAAAAATAAACTTCATAAGAAGATTTGTTCCAAATTTTTCCTATATGGAAAAACCCCTTACTATAATTATTAAGAAGGCTATCATTTTTAGCTAGCCATAGGAGGGAAATGATAGCTGTGAATCCATCAAACAAGCTATTTCTTAGGCTCCTACCCTAGTCAACCATAATTATGAGAAAGATTTAATTCTCTATGATTTTGGAGGGGAAGACAACATCTTAACTATTATAACTCAATAGAATAAAAAATAATTAGAACAACCAATATCTTTCTTCAGTCAATCCTTGAAGGATTATGAAGAAAATAATAGTTTCATGGAGAAGCAAGTATATGCTATGATTAAATCTCTCAAAACGTTTAGGCATATGATCTCCAAAATAAATTCATCTGATGGTTAGTCACCAAAGTGTCAGAGTTCCTACTGAGCTAGGAGATAAATGAAAAAAGCATAAGATGGATCACAAAGGTCATGGAATATGATGTAGACATCAAAATCATAACTTGTAAGAGGTAATGGATTGTGTAGACAACTAGATTCTGATATCAACACTACTGAAGTAGTATCTAAAATAATATATGCTCAAAGTACACTTTAGACAACCAATCCACCTCTTTTCAAAAACTAGATCATGACATGACCATTTTATTGTAGACTAAAGATTAATTGTATGACTTTTAGTAGTCCAAGAAAAGGTATTTTAGACTCCAATCCATTCCTTATGTTCTTGTTGATGGAATATTGTTTAGAAAAAATATTAATGGAGTCATGATATGATGTATCGAGCACAATCAAGTCCCTAAGGTGCTCAAATAATTTCATGATGGCCCGTTAAGAGGACATTTATCTACAAGAACCACAACCACCAAAATAATTAGAGTGGCTATTATTGTCTTGAATTATTCAAAGATGCACATTAATGGGTAAGGAACTATAAGAAGTGTGCTTACTTCCCCTGCAAGTAAAGATTAACAACCTTCCCTCTTAGACCAATTTAAGTAGATCAATTATTCACTCAATGGGGATTGGATTTCATTGGAATGATCAATCCATCATCAAGTGTAGGCCATAAATGGGTCCTTAGAGTAATGGACTATTTCACATGATGGACTAAAGTAGTTTCACTGAAAGATGCCATAGAGGTATCTATCATGGAATTCATAGATGGCATAGTCTCAAGGTTTGGTGTTCCTCACACCATTATCTCAGATAATGCCAAAGCATTTATGGGTACTCAATTAAGTGAATGGGATGTAAATCACAATGTATATGTGAGTACTTCTTCCAATCATTACCCATAAGGTAATGGCTTGACCGAGTTTACCAATAAGAACCTTATAAGAATTATCAACATTGTGGGCTAATAGGATCACCCCTAAGAGAGCCATTAGCCATTCCCCATTCATGTTGGTATATAGAAGGGAAGCTTGAGTCCCACTTTCAATTATGTTACCATATCTAGAGCTTAATAATTAATTGGATTTAATTGACAATGATGAAATGATAGTAAGATTGGCTGAACTCATAGAACTAGAATAAATCAAGAACCAGTCAATGAAAGCCCTGAAATCAAATTAGGCTCAAACAAAGAGTAATTTTGATAAAATGCATCTGACATGATATTTAATGAAGGAGGTATGGTTCTCAAATGAGATGTAGATAAGGCTAAACTAGGCAATCACACCAAGTTTGATGCAATATGGAGTGGTCCATTTATTATAACTCAGTGTAAAGGAGCTAATGCATTCCAATTATTCAAGCTCGATGGATCAGAACTATCTATCCCAGTCAATGGGATATACCTTACAAATTGTTTTTAAATTTGGAATTCATTCCAAAAAGTAACATTTTATATATAATAGGGTTAGTTATGTTTTCTAAAATAAGTTCTTTCACACAAGTCAACTCATTAAGAGTTTTTATTTCCTTATTTTTTAATATTTTTCTCTATTTTGTTCTTATTTAGGCAAATCCCAATTTTGTTCTCCACTAGTTAAAGTGTGTTAAGATTAAAATTGCTCCATGCCTAATGAACTAGAAGGACACTTGGAAAGAAACTAATTAATAATCAATCATCACTTAGATTTCACCAAAAATGTTGATATTTTTACACCAAAAATATCAAAATATCAAGTACCATAACGAAAACCCCCTAATTTTTTGGAAAAATACCTTGAATTGACGTAAAACACACATTTCCTTTATATTGTGAAATCTAGAACTCAGCCTACAATTTATAATTTGTAAAATGTCAAATTACTTCCTAAGATCTAGATCCCACAATGCATTAGACAACAAAATCCAAAGATCTAATTGCAATTTGAAATTTGAAAAATTACAAATTGAAGTAGAGTTTTGGTTCCTATAAACCAAGCACCCTGTAGAATCTAGAACTTAGACTATAATTTATAATTTATAAAATTGTAAATTGTAGATAGAGTTTCACTTCCTATGAAAAAATCTATCCAAAATCTAGAACTCAGAGAGAAATTTTCAAGTTACAAAATTACAAATTGTAATTCATGTTCCACCTCTAGCCAACAACCAAGCCCACATAATTTAAAACTCTAAGTGCAATTTGCAATTTTATAAAGCTACAAATTATTCTTGAAGATCCACCTTCCCATTTCCAAAGTGGTTAACTAATCCTTACCCATAAGATTCAGATGTCAAACTATAAGTTGAAAAATTTCAAAATTACAAAATTGTAAAATTGCTTGAAGACTTTGTGGTTTTGCCAACTACCTCCATGAAAACATTAATTACAAAGGGGTTATATAATGAAATTGGGGATTTTGTTAATTCATTATTTGATTGTTAAATTGAGTCTTGGAGCTCTGATAATGAATTTAAACCACATCTTTTACCTTGAACTATTAACTCTAGTCATACCTCAAACCTTGAGCCACACCTACAAGTAATGTCATGACATCATTTGACCCCTGCACAATATTTTTTTAGAACTTCCCTTATGATTAAATCCATATTTTCTACAAAGTAGCATCCACCTTCCATTATTTGAGAAATCTAGTTACAAATTTGAAGTTTTCATTCCTTGCTTAGATTTTTTTTAGGAATTTGGGTTTTCCATCATAGTTTTCCAATCTCTCTTGTTAGCTCTATTTATACAAAGTCATGATTTTTAATTTTTCTTTATGTAATAAAATATTAATAATTTTTCCCAAGTTTCACATTAAAATCTAGGGTTTCTTACAATCACATAACTAGGTGAATATACTAGTGTATATTCACATAACTAAAGAATATTCCATATAAGATTCTTCCAATTCCCCATGGACTTTTGAATTTATTAGAGCACCTCTCATTCCTATGGGATTTAAATTTGTGAATTACACCTTTCATCCCCGTGGAATTTTCCATTGTCTCAAGAAACTCCTAGTTTTGTGGAGTTTTCACTTGCTCAAAACACCTCTAAGTTCCATCAAAGATTCGACCTATAATTTACACCTCCAATATCCATCAAAGATTTCAACTTGCTTCTGTAGTTAAAATTTTCCATAGACTTTTTACCTACTCAAAACACCTCTAATCTCCACAATACATTCTATCTGCTCTTATCACCTATAAATCCCACCAACTTTTGTAGTTGGTTTTACCTCAGAAATATATCTAAAATCCATGTTTGGGAAATATATGAAGTTTAAATAAAAAGTAAACAATATAAATCTTAGTTTGGAATCTAATACCACTGAGATTATAGATACAGACCTAGGTCACATTGACCTAGGGGACTTTTAGACTAGGATAAATCTAGAGTTCAAGAATGACTGGATCTAGAGTATATATGACTCCAGATTGTGATAAGTAGTAACTTTCCCCCTGATGGTACAAAGCCCTGCGCTAGTGATAACCCTAGGACAACACTATGATGCTGATATAAGAGAGGTCTTGAATGAAAAAGGGGAAAGGATTTTAAATCTGGACCCATATTTAATTTATTCAATATTTGTGATACTAGAGTTTGAAAGTTATCTAGACATAAATATATAAACATCCAAAAAATTATTTCAAGATAATAAATTGGGATGTCAAAGAGTGATAAATAAAAAATGGATTAATACCACTAAGGATACCTCCAACATATATCCAAAGAAATTTGTAATAATTGATTTCAAGAATGAAGTTGGAGACATAATAATATTGCTGAATAGGATCATTGGTAGTCCTAATGCAAAGAGTTTATAGGAGTGGATGTATCAGTACATTTGGGTCATCCATGAGAATACAAAATATATCCATGGGCCCAACTCATTAGTGACTCCTTTCATAAATGGTTGATGGAGGTTAAAACAATATGTAAATTGTACATGATTAGCTACTTAGTATACATATTGGCCAAAGGGAGAGATTTCCCAAGGCTCAACACAGTGGCCATTAAAGCAAATCATGTGCATAACTATTACCCTAACCTCACTTTAAAGGCCAATAAACAAGACTTTAGGAGGGTCAATGATGCATTCATCTATTGTATCATAATAATGTTTGACAAAGAGCTTGAGAGAGAGAGATTTTCTGATGTAGCTACTATAAAAATAACTTGATGGGGATATTACTTCATTTAGTTCCCCACTTAGTCCTATATCAAGGTATGTGGATTTAGTGTCTGACCTTATAGACTACCAAGATATGTGAGTGATAAATGGGCATTGATGGAGCTAGTGAGACAACTTATGGAAATTCACAAGCTTTTAACTAGTAAACACAAGTCAGGAATTCATTTCCCAATCAGTATAGGTAGATACACATGCCCCTCTTGACTCAAAGCCAAGTTTACTAATATGGAAATGACATAGATGAAACTTAGGGATTTTGAGGCAAGGCCATACTATGATGTTCATGGTAACATCACTAGCACATTGGGAATTTTGACATATTCCCATGTTCCATACTTTGAAGATTTTTGGGAAGATTTAGATGATGAAGAGGAGGTCAGATTGAGGGACCATTATAGAATGACCTTATATTAGGTCAAATATTTTGATTTAACACTAGTCCCCAAGGAATTGGTGGATGATGAGTCGCTGGTGGATAATATCTACTATAAATAGATCATTACTCAACCCCTTTTAGTAGTAAGGTGGTATGTGTCTAGATATTTTTATCTTGTAGATAGAAAAATATATGACCAATCTAGAATGACCTTATATAAGGTCAAAGCTTTTGATTTAACACTAGACCCTAAGTACTTGGTGGATGATGAGTCCCTAGTGGATAATATCTACTATAAATGGATCATTACTCAATGCCTTCTAGCAATAAGGTGGTTTGTGCTTGGATATTTTTCTCTTGAAAATGAAGATTTCAAGAATGAATAGCTTTAGACTCTAGATTTCAACAAGCAGTAACTTTCCCCTTGATGGTGTAAAGCCCTGCACTAGTGCTAACCCTAGCACAACACTATGATGCTAATAAGAGAGAGGTCCTAAATGACAAAGGGGAAAGGATTTTAAATCTAGACCTAGATTTAATTGATTCAATATTTGTGATACTAGAGTTTGAAAGTTATCTAGACATAACTCTAGAAACATCCCAAAAATTCTTCCAAGATAATAAATTGGGATGTCAAAGAGTGATTAATAAACAATGGATTAAGACCCCTAAGGTTACCTCCAATAGATTGCTAAATACATTGGAAAGAATTGAATTTAAGGATGAAGTTGGAGGCATAATAATATTTTTACACAAGATCATTGGTAGTCCTGATGCAAAGAGTTTCTAAGAGTGGATATATTAGTACATTTGGGTCATCTATGAGAATAAAAAATATATCCACTGGGCCCAACTCATCAGTGACTCCTTTCATAAACAGTTGATGAAGGTGCAAACAATAGGTAAATTCCAAATGACTAGCTACTTAGTATACATATTGGCCAAAGGGATAACTTTCCCAGGGATTAACACAATGGACATTAAAGAAAATCATGTGTATAACTATTACCGTAACCTCACTTTAGAGGCCAAAAGACAACACTTTAGGAGGTTCAATGATGCATTCACCTATTGTATCATAATAGTGTTTGACAAAGATTTTTAGGGAAAGAGATTATTTGATGTACCTAATAAAAAATCAATTGATGGGGATATTAATTCATTTAGTTCCCCACCTACTTCTATATCAAGGTATGTGGATTTAGTGGCTGCCCTTACACACTCCCAAGATATGTGAGTGATAAATGGGCATTGATGGAGCTAGTGAGATAACTTGTGGAAACTCATAATCTTTTATCTAGTAAACACAAGTCAAGAATTCATTTCCTAATTAATATAGGTAGATACACATGCCCATCCTTAATAGAATCCAAGTATGCTAATATGGAAATGACACAGATGAAACTTAGGGCTTTTGAGGCAAAGCCATACTATGATGATCATGGTAACATCACTAGCACATCAGGAATTTTTACATATTCCCATGTTCCATAATTTGAAGATTTTTGGGAAGATTTATATGATTAAGAGGAGGTCAAATTGAGGACCATTCTATAATGACCTTATATCAGGTCAAATCTTTTGATTTAACACTAGTCCCTGAGGACTTGGTGGATAATGAGTCCCTGGTGGATAATATATACTATAAATAGATCAATACTCAACCCCTTCTAGTAGTAAGGTGGTCTATGCCTAGATATTTTTGTCTTGTAGATATAAATTCACATGTGATCAATAAAACACTCAATTTTTTTAGAATTAAAGGGGTCCTAGTGACCAAGGATATAATGAGTATCTCAAAGAAAATATTGAAGCTCAAAGAACAAGGAATTATGACATTAATATGAGAATAATAAGAGATGCCACTGATATCCCATAATAAAAAGAATAAATATAAGGCCAAAAAGTGACAATAAAGCAAAGATGGAGAAACAATAGATCAACCAATCATCATTTTGTCTAAAGACACATTACAACTACATGAAGGAGAAAAGAGGCATTGCATGAAGATTTGTCAAGTTACTTGGATGCCACACCAACTAAAGATCACACCAAGATATTTCATGATCATTTTTCATCTTGTTCTCTATGCCTTGCTTTCCATAATTTTTGTTTATCATGCCTCTTTCCATTTGAGTTTCCAAATTTACATGATTCTCTACTAGGCGTTGGATTTTTTGATAACTACATCTCATTTATGAGATATTTTGTATAAATTTAAGTAGGACCTCATATCCCATTTATATTTTTTCCAATAGTAATATTATTATACATTTTAAATATATTTTATACATGTTATAACTTGGATGATGAAAAATAATTGAATATTTGCCTTTCTTGTCTGAGAAATCCTTGTGTATGTAAGTTATTTGAATATTTGTGGATGTTTAATTCTTATTTCAGTCACAAAATTTCATTTGTATTATTTTATTAATTTTTGGTATATTTTTTAATTATAATAAAATAATATTATCCCTTATATGAAAAATAACAAATATTGCCTTTGATTTCCCATTTGCATGAGTTTGTGCTCCTACAAATTTCAATCCATTTTCTATTCTATTGTGTTCATTCAAGAAAACATTAAAATACACTATAAAATATTTGGTGAAATCACCATTTTTAGTTTTTAAAAATTCATTCTCAAAATATTTTCCCCATTCAAACCCTATTTTAGGATCAAAAACACTAAAGGAACATAATTTCTATAAAATTGGTATTTTATCAATTACACTGGATTTAGTGAAAGGAAGTCAACCTTCTTTGGAGGTTTACCTCAATTATCCAAGGTCCTATTCATTGGATGGTGCTCCAATTATATCATTATTTTTTACACAACGAGCTACTACTTCAAGTTACAGGTGCAAAATCTATGTGATAATAATGTATTTATGTGGACTAAAAGGATTTAAACACTGCCATAAGGAGAGATCACTTTCCTCTCCCATTCATTGACCAAGTTATTGAAACCCTTTCTAGAAAGAATTATTTATCTTTCTTAGATGGCTTCAATAATTATAATCAGATCAAAATTTCCCCATAAAACCAAGATAAGACAACATTCACATGACCATGGGGTAATTACGCTTACTCTATCTTGACATTTGGCTATGCAATGCTCTTACCACATTTCAAAGGGTGGTCTTGATAGTTTTTGTTGATATATACTAGGATTATGTTGGAATCTACATGGATGAATTCAAAGTTTATGGGGACACTTAAAATAAAGCAATTAAAAACTTAGAGAAAGTTCTCTAATGTTGTCAAGATATAGCTTGGCCTTGAGTCATGAGAAGTGTTACATGCTCATGTAAAAATGAATTGTATTGGGATACCATATTTCAAAATCAACAACTAAGGTAGACTTTGCTAATATGGAGGTAATAAAAAACTTGACCACACCAAAAAAACAATCAGATGTATGAAGCTTTCTAGGAGATGTTAAATATTACCAGAAGTTCATCAAAGGATTTAACAAAATAATGGCTCCATTATTTTTTTTTTTAGGAAAATATGCTAATTTTTAATGGACTAGTGCATGTCAAGAAGCCTTTCAAACTCTCAAAGACTTGCTCATGATAACACCCATGTTGATAGGTCTAGATTGGAAGTTACCCTTTCATATTCATATTGATTCATTAGATGCAACACTTGGGGTAGTCCTTGGGAAAAAATAAGGGTCTCTCAACTACACTATCTATTTCACCAGTAAGAATATACAACATGAAAAAATGAAATACGTAGTCATAAGAAAGAGTTACTTGTGATAATGTATGCTATAAATAAAATCTGAATCACATTACTAGTTATCCTATCTTTAGTTAAACTGATCATGCTTATCTTAAATATTTAAAGAATAAACCAATAATAACATGAAGTAAAATCATATGGATGTTATTTTTATAGTAATTTAACATTACCATTATGGATAGGCCTAGTAAATATACTATAGTTACAAATTTTCTATCTACATTACATCTTGATGAAACTAGTCCACTATTAGATGGCTCCTTTCCTAACAAACATCTATTTGCTTTGACTGTTGACACTACTTGGTTTTTAGATATTGCTAACTATTTTGTTATAGGTCAGAATCCTACACCTTTTTCACCCAAGGAAAAATGTTATTTGGTGGATTTAAACATCCCATATTCTTGGCTTTTTGGATACTCTTCCACACTAGATTTGTTTCCATCACGAGAAGATGTGTGAAAGAGGATGAGGTATTTGACATCCTTATAGCATTTCATGATGAACCTTGTTGGGTTAATTTTGTATCTAAGATGAAAATTTAAAAAATCCTTACCATCAATTACTATTGGCCTAATATTCATTGAGATGCTATTACATACACTCACTAATGTGACAAATGCTAACATATGGGTAAAACCACACATTTAGATGAGATTCAACTTTAGCCTCAGCTAGCCTTGGATCCCTTTGAAAAATGGGGGATTGACTTCATTGGACCAATAGACCCACCTTATCAAAGGTAAGGAGTATATTTTAGTATGTAAAAACTACCTCACCAAATGGGTAGAAGTTCAATATTTTACTCATGTATGAGATTAAAAGGTAGCTTAATTCCTTTAGAAATAAATATTTACAAGATATATAGTTATAGGAGATAGTCTCTGATCAAGTTCCATAGTTCATATCTGATATAGTTATAGAAATTATACAAGAGTATGGATTTAGGCATAATAATTCCACTCTATATCATCCATAATCCAATGGCCAATCATATGTCACTAATAGGGAGTTGGAGAACATCCTTGTCAAGATAATAGTTATACACCATCATGATGGAGAAGAACATCTTCTTGAGACTATATGGGCTTATAGGAACACATGGAAGACAACTATGAAATTCACACCCTATAAGTTGGTCTATGGTAAGAAGGTTGTTCTTCATATAAATTTTTCGCTGAAGACTCTAAGGACTGCCCTTGAACTTGACATGGATTTGACAAATAACATAAAAATAAAAAGGTCTTAGAGCTCAACTCTCTTGATGAAATGAGATGAGATGATCTACATCACACAAATAATTCAATTAAAAAGGGTCAAATAGAATGAAAAATTTATTAGAAAAAGAAAGTTACAACTAGGTATAGTGCATTATTTTTTGACTCCAAATACAAGGACCATAAAATCAAACTTAAAACTAGATGGTTAGGTCCTTATGAGATTAAAAAAGTGTTAAAAAATGGAGTGGTCAAGTTATGCACAATTAATTTGGTTAGATTCTCTTTGATGGTTAATTTAAATCATCTTAATTTATAAAAGAAACCTCTCTCCAAATAGGAGTTTATTCAAAAGCTCATGATTGAAGACCAACATTATATAGACACAAGAATTAATTATATCCTAGATAAACACTATCAATAACATGTTGGTTCATCATCATAACTTGTTGAAGTCTAGACAAGAAATTTCAACCCCATTTCTCCATGTATATCACACATGAAAATTTTAGTTGGAAAACCATCTTTTTGGCTGGCTAAAACTACATAAAAAGGGCGTGAGTGGAAAACTAGTTTGTCTGGCTACTCAAAAGTAAAAGTGTAAAAAAAACTATAAAAATACCAAGGTGTTAAATTAACATGCTAACCACTTGGTAAAAAAACAACAATAAAGGTCATCTTATATAAGTCACTACTAACTTTTAATTTTTATAGGTCCACTTTCAATCAATATAGGTCCAATTTCTATTACTGTTAGTAAACTTAAAACCTATAACATCTACAACTACAACAGCTGAACCTATACGTAAACATCTACACTTCAAACTTCCAAACATGTAGGTAAATATATGGACCTAAAACATCTAAACCTATAGGTAAACATCAATGACTACAACCTATAGATCTATATATAGAATAATTTTAGCTTGTTGCAAATAACTCTATTTAGACTTGTAGCATCTATAGAGAATCTTGTTTAGACCTACAACATCTACATGAGTCCTTTAGTAGGGTGGATAATCATTCCCATAGTATTTATAATATTTATCATATTCAATTGTATCCAAGGTGACATGTCTGCATATTTATTTCTCTTTTTCTAAGCAAATTTATATATGTAAGAGTTACTATATGTTCCAAAAATGCACCTGTTGTCAATCAGATTGGCACCCTTATGAAGGTAGTTTTAGGCCTTCACAATCTACTGAAACATGGAAACAATCCTAGGTTGTGGGTAGCCTAATCAATGGATTGAGTCTCTATATTATTAAGGGATATCTCCCTTTGGTGTATCAATTAAGATCTCTATTCTACACTAAAAACTATCGAGAAAAGGGAAGAAAGAAAACTGAAGGAAAAATCCTATCTAATGATGGTGATACACCTATATTTTGGTTCATCCACTCAATTTAAGCTTTTAAAAACACAAATTATATAAGAAAATATTTAATCTTTAACTCTAAATGACTCCTATGCATAAGTATTTCATGAAAATGATTTATCTAGTGATCAAAGATTGAGGGAAATGATGGAAGAGGCTTGATTCAAGGCACTAACCAACCACTTATATCAACTATAACTTCAGCCAAAAGACATTAAACATAGAACATGACCTATATAATTTGATCAACTAGTAACTAGGTAAGAATCAAGACTTGACAAAGAATAAAAATTCTATCACTTATGCAAATCACTAACATAAATACACTGTCCCAACATTTTAGAATCTGAAAACAATAGTCCTTGTATTTATCTAAAAAGGTTACAAAACTCAATCTTTGGTAGAATTTGGTCTTGCAAAAAGAGGGATGATAATTCAAGGCTAAAAATCCAACTTATATAGAAAAACCATATAAAAACCAAGATGTTGCAACTGAAAATAGAAGAGGAGATCAACCAAGTCTAACTTGTGTTATCCAAAGATAACATAACCTTATAATAAATAAATTTTTGTCTTCTATCTTGCATGAAAATCTCTTTTACATTTGAAAATAATGGTGAGCTCAAGTTTGAGTCACAACCTTCATCATGCATGATGCTATGCTAATCTCCAAATATAAACTCCACCTAAACTTTCTAAAAAAAGAGAACAATTTCCTTTGCATGAAATCCATGCCAAAACTAAATTTATAACTCCACTTAAACTAATCGAAATGTTGAAATCCTTCAACAAGATAAACAAGAGAACATGCCTGACTTATTAACTAAACAAAGTGCAAGACTAATCAATTCTAGAATTGAAGCATGCATGAAATTCCATGTTGGCGTAGAAGGGATGAGTTGGGCCCAAGTTTGACAAGTAAAAATCTCGCATGGAATGCTATTCCAATATAAAAAGAAGAAAATGCCTCTTGATTGAACTTGGAGCTCAATTAGATCATTGAATGCATGAGATGACTAGGAAATAAGCATGACTTCAACAAACAGTCAATTGAAGATTTGACCAATCAACTATAGATAGCCTTTGCTTACATGGAAGATGACCTTAATGAATGAGAGGTGCATGTAAAATCCAAGAGAATAAAAAATACATGGTGTAGAAACTTAGATTAAAATCCTTGTTAGCTTATTCTAATGCCAAACCTAACTTATCCCTTTTAAACAACTAGGTCAACTAGACTAGTTAAGCTAAAAAGGTCCTGTTTGCAGACTTGGACACCATGAAACTTTCAATAGAAGCCATGAAACCTCTAGACTAGAAGGTCTTGAGGGAGTGACTATAGGATGATATCTAGGTTGGTTGTAGGTGTCATTTGTGTTCAACTATTTATCCTTGCTTCGCTTAGGCTTGAGGCCCTTTCCCTTATGCATTTTCCTATAGACATTTTCCTTTGGCTTGTGTTTCAATCCTTTCTTTGGCATTTATGCAATGAATTTTTTCACTAGAATTGGTCTTCGATATTTTCCTCTCAAAAAATTTATTTGGGCTCTTTGTCTTGTATTTTTATTTTGGAATGTATTCCTTTAGGCACTTGTTCTCATTATTTCCCTTCATTCATTTCCTTCAGATAAAAAGTCTGAAGGAATTATTTTAGGCTTATCTTTGTTTATTTCCTTCAAACAAAAAGTACAAAGGAATTCTTTCAGAGTTTCCTCTATGTTCCTTTCCTTCAAATAAAAAGTTTGAAGGAATTCATGTCCTTAAAACCTTTGAAAATTACCCTTAGAGCTTTTGTAATTGAACTTTTTCCTTAGAAAGAACCCTTCGGCATTATTGAAATGGTCCAATTACCCTTCAGATTTTTATAAAGGACCTTTTGAAAATCTGAAAATGGTCCTTCAAGATTATGGACAAGTCTTTCAAAAAAATTATAATGGTCCACTTACCTTTCAAAATAGTTGAAATGGTCTAGTTACCCTTTGGAAAAGATGAAACGGTCCACTTACCCTTTGGAAAATTTGAAACAATCCACTTAACCTTTGGAAAATTTGAAACAATCCACTTACCCTTTGATAAAAGTTGAAACAGTCCACTTACCTTTCGGGTTTTTGTAAAGGACCTTTCAAAAAAAATGACAAGCCCTTTTGCCTTTATGAAATGTGCCCTTCAGACCTTTTGAAAAGTCCTTTCAAGATTTTTGTTTTGGTCCTTCAACAACTTTGAAATGGTCTCTTTCCCTTTAGAAAATTTTAAGATGACTCTTGCTTAATGAAATTGTCCTTTGGAATTTTGACAATTGACCCTTTAGACTTTGGAAAAATCCTTTGAATTTTTGAAATGTGCCCTTCAGACTTTATGAAATGTCCTTTAGGAAATCTAAAAATTAACCTTTTGAATAAATTGTTTGGTCCACTATTTTTAGAAAATAACTTTTTCTAAAGGGAAAGGTACCCTTCAACCTTTTTGAAATGCACCATTCAGAAATATTGTCATGGGCCCTTTTGACTTTGGAGAGACCCTTTAGATTTTGACAATGGCCCTTTAAAAAAAATTAGAGAAGGTCTTTTTAAAAGAATTAAACCCTTCGACCCTTCAAAAAAATTGTCATGGGCTTCAAGAAAGTTTTTAAGGTCCTTCAAACTTTGAAAAAGACCTTCTAAAAATATGAAAAGTGCCCTTTCTTTTGAAGATGCCCTTTGGGATTTATAAAAGATGCCCTTCAAAATTTCTGCTTGGACAATCCTCCCGAAAGAAAGTGACCATTTGGACTTGTTGAAAAGGGATTTAAAAGTTATTTGAAAAAACCTTGAAACAAAAAGAACTCTTTGAAACTAATGAAATAGGACCATTTCTCAAGAAAATAACCTTTCAGGGAAATTGTTTCTGAAGTCCCCCTTCCATGAAATTTCAAAGTATTTTTTACTTGTCTTCTTTTGAACTGCTCAGAGCAACATAAATACCTTCCTATAAAGAACAAGATAAGTAAAAGAAAAGTCCTTAAATCACATAAAAAACATCAATACCTATTAACCATAGATTCTTCAAAGACTTTTTATGACCAATTACTGACTCACAAGACAAAAGGGCATGATTATGCAGGTTTCAAATGATAGGGGTTGTAATTTGACCTTTAGGGTCAAAATTGTCAACATTTTGGTGACTCAATTGGGAAGCATGCCTACTATGATTTAGAACTTAGACCATATACATGATATTTGAACTCATAAAATAATGGAAAATCATGTCCATGACTAAAAATTCTCTTTTAACCTAGAAAATATAACCTTCACCCTCCAAAATAAGAAGGGAAACACACAAAATACTAAAACTAACTAAACAAAGCAAATGTGCAAATAAAGCACTTATTTGGGACAAAATAGGACTAAACTAATGTGCTTAAACAACACTTGGAGGAAAACAAACAAATAAGGAGCCTAGGTCCTTAATAGTAATTCTTTAAATGTATCCCATTGACTGGGATTGGAAGCTCTTCCCCATCAATATTTACAAGTTGGAAGGCATTGTGGGATTTTTAGCTAGAGATTGTGTATGGGCCACTCCAAGGGGAATCTAAATTTGTGTGCCTTTCTAGTTTAGCTTGATCCTCATCCCACTTTAGGACCATATCTCCTTCTTTGAAACTTTGTGAAGAAGTTACTTTGTCAAAGGCTCTCTTCACTTGTGCTTGATGAATTTCCATGGCTAGCATGGACTAATTTATTACTTCTTTCAAACCCATAAACTCAACATACCTAATCTCCATAGGCTCATTCTCCAACAATTCAAGTTGATGCATTAGTTCCAAAGCAAGAAACTCAAGAGAAATGGGTAATCTTGCTTCCTTACCATATACCAGCTTGTATGGAGAGTTGGCTATTGATCTTTTGTAGGTGATCCTATCAGCCCATAGAGATGACTTCAACTTGAGATTTTGTGACATCTGATTGTCTTCAGTAGTCCTTCTTATGATCTTTAAAAAGTTATTATTTGTAGATTCAGCAAGGCCATTGCCTTGTGGATAATAGTTTGATGAAGTGCTAAGATAAATTCCATGTTGGACAGCCCATTAGCTGATCCTAGATCCCATAAAATCCATTGCACTATTAGAAATAATAGTTGAAGAAACTCCAAATCTAGTAAGCAAACCTTCATAGAAATCTAGAACATTAGTTTTGTTTGCTTCTTTCAATGCCATTGCTTCTATCCAACGTGTGAAGTAATATATAGTAGTTAAAATCCATTTATGTTCTAAACTTGAAGGAGGATTTATGAGACCAATAAATTACAATACCCATTGGACAAAGGGCTGATCCACTGTAATTGGTTGAAGAGGTAAACCTGCAAGTTTCACTTTTCCTACAAACATAACACACTATTTACACTTTCTAACCCATGCATGACAATCAGCAAATATAGTAGGCTAATAATACCCACCTTCTATGATCTTAAGGGCTATAGTTATAATGTAAAAATGTCCTCTACCATGTCCATCATGGAATTTTTGAAGCAATCTCTAAGCTTGGCTTGGCTGTACACATCTTAACAACATGCAATTGATATCTTTCTTGAACAAAGCACCATCAATAAGAAAAAATGGAAATGATTGCAACATAAAATATATTATTTTTGAAGAAATTAGATGAGAGGGATAAATACCATCTTGGAGATAGATTACCAAGTCATGAAACTAGTTAGAAGGTGAGGTATGACTAGCTACAATGTATTCATCATTTGACACCAAAATAACCTCATTAGTCTCTTGCAAGTCTTGAGCTAGATGCTCACAAAGTCCTTTGCCTCTAATAAAATTTGTGACTTTAATTTCCACATCAGAGTCCAATACCTTGGTTATCTAATCAGCTCTCTTCTCATTTATATCTTTGTTCAAAAAATACTCCTTGATGCTTGAATGAGAAACCATTAGGTGTATCTTATTGTTAGACAATAAGTATCTAAAATTTTTAAGAGACCTTATAACTGAAATAACATGTTTTTCAAAAAAATAATACCTTGTTTCATACTCTTCCAATACTTGATTAAATAAATATATTCACTGCTCTAAAGTCTCATGATTAGTTTACATAAGAATGCCTAAAATGGTGTCCATATTAGCATATGTATACAGAATGAAATCTTTGTGAAATCTAGATTTATAAGTGTAAGAGCACTATCTATGGCCTTATTAATATATTCAAAACCTTTTACTCCTTCTTTGGAAAAATTGAAGCTTTTATTCTTCTTTAGCATGGCTATAAGTGGCTTAATTAAAATGGGAGAATCTGAAATATATCTCCTTAAGAAGTTGATTTTCCCAAAGAAGCTTTGCATAGCCTTTTTGTGCTTAGGCAAGCAAAGTGAAAGAATGGAGTCTACCCTTTTATAATCTATTAAACCATGCTTTGAAATAATATGTCCAAGAATATTACCTTCATGAACTAAGAAGACACATTTTTTGGGATTTAGAAATACCCCAAATTGCCTACACCTTTCGAACACTTGATTGAGATGAACCATATGATCATCTACACTCTTTGAAAATATTATTATATCATCCAAATAAATAATTACAATTTTTTTTAGAAGGCCTTATAATGCCATATCCATGGCTTTCTAAAAGGTTTCTCTAACATTGGATAAACTGAATGGCATCTTTCTATATGCAAACATCCCCCACTTGGTTGTGAAGGCTGTCTTAAATTGGTCCTCTTCTTTGACCAAAATTTGATTGTATCCACTTTATCCATCCAACAAAGAAACCTTTTTTAACTTGAAACTAGCTATAATTTTTTTTCCATTGATGGTGATGGATAATGATCTTTAAGTGAAGCCCTGTTCAAATAATGGAAGTCAACACACAATCTAATCTCATCATTCTTCTTCCATACCAGAACAAGATTTGCCACCTAATTTGAGTGCTTGATTAGAAATATAATAGCTGACTCTATGAGCTTGTAAAGCTCATCTCTCATCAAAGGCTCAAGCTTAGGATTAATGGGCCTTTGTCATTATCTCATTGGTATAATTTCAGCCTCTAATTCAATTGTGTCTTGAGTTAAACTTTGGTCAAATCCATTGAGATCACTATATTGACATGCAAATATATCAACAAAATTTGTGCATAGCTCAATTAAATATTCTTTTTGTGAAGGAGTGCATACCTTGCCCAAATTCAAAATCTTACTGATTACAATCTCTAAAATAATGCTCTTCCTTTGTTGAAAAGGATGACTTATCTTTCCTTAACTCTTCATCACCACTGAAGATGTTCTCAAGTGTGACCAATCCCTTGGGAAACTTATTTGTTTTTAGTTGCACAATCTGATCACCATACTGCTAAAGGTGCTTTGATTGGTTTCTTAAAGAAAACTTAACCTCCTCTTGCAAGAATCTCATAATTTGATTGTTATCTTCAAACACTTGCCAATTCTCATGATTATTTGGAATAGAAGGCCTTATAACCACCCTTATATGTGATTAAATTTTCTCACTTTTTATATTAGTTGGGATACTAAATTGTGATCCAATGATAGCCAACCTATTTGCGTGTTTATTATCACCTCTTGGTATTGCCTAAATGTCAACAGCTTGAAAATATTTGAGTAAGTCCCATATTCTATGCTTGTGAGATTTAAGCAAAAAAAATTTACATACATTTAAACCTCTTACTTGGTGAACTATAAGTTCACTATCACCAAAAACTTTCAAGGAATTGACTTTCATCTTCCTAGCCCACTACAAATCATGAAATAATACTTCATACTCAACAACATTTTTTGAAAAACAAAACTAAAATTTAATAGAAGAGAAATACCTTTGCTTTTTTGAAGAAACCAACATCATTCTATCTTTGGTACCATGTTTATTACTTGATCCATCAAAGTATAATTTCCATAAACCTTTACTAGATCCATCACCTTAACTATGGTTGGAATAGGTACATCATTCTCATGAAGGCAATACACATCGAGTCCTTCTTCTTCAATTAGATTATAAGGATCACGATCATGCAAATTGGAAGCCCAATCATTAAGAAACAAATTTGGAACTCCATCCAAAGGTGATCCATTTTCTTCTTCACTAGTTTCTAGCACCTCATTTGAGATGATACAGTTAGTGTTCACAAAACTTGACATATATACTAATCCAAAACTTGAAAAGCTTTGGTTGAAAGATAATTCAAGAAAAAAGAAAAAAACAATCCAAATAATTCTATCTCTGAGAAGAGATGTTTTATTGATCAAATTTGTAGACCCAAACATATGCTTATCTTTGAGAAGAGATGTCTGATTTCTATTTCGGGTTACATCTTCATTTATACATGTTTTGAAGGTGTGGGGAGGATGTGGAAGGTCACCAATATCAAGGGAGATGAATTGGTTTGACTTCCATGATTTACAACAATACATAATTTGAGGAATTACTATTTTTAGAAACATAATATTTTTAGATTGCACTACTAAAATTGAAATTTGGGATATTTTCATTGGGTTTTAGGGGGTTAAAATTCATTGAGAAAAGCTTAATTACATCTCATGATGTTACCCTCATTATTAGATTTCCAAAGGTTTAAACAGAGAGTCAATTGGAGCTATGGTGAAAAAGTTATGGCTCCCAAAAGTTCTGTCATCAATTGGGGTGGATCCATCACCCAAATTGTCATCTAAGTTGTTGCCCAGATCATTCCTCCCTCATTGAGAATCAATGGTCCCCATTGCATCAAGATTTGTCATCAAGTTTGGTAGTTTTACTTCAATTTGATTCTCGATGCATAGATGGAAGGGACTATGATTTATGGAACTATGCAGGCCCCACTTGTTCACCATTTCTATCTGTGGATGGAAGGCCATGATCTTCTTTAGCTTAGTATCTATTTGCTTTTGTTTTTGTGTTGTTTGTGTAGTCAATGCTGTAAAGTCAACCCTTTTAGATTATTGTGGCTTGACCACCATGAGAACAAATTTCTTGGCACTAATTAGAGAGACAAATGTAGAAGGTGGTACCTCTGGTACCCTATAACACCATGTTCCAAGAGTGAGAGTGATCCTTCAAGTTCTTGATTCATAGATGCCATATTGATCATACATGAATCAATGACCAAATATTACATCACAAACATCTAGATTGACCACATCACATAAGACCTCATCTTGGAAAGGTTTTATTGCATATGAGAGAAGACATTGGTGGGTGACACGGAGGTTTCTCCTTGGACTCAACCATCCAATACCATATGGATTTGGGTGAGGCTTCATGGATAAATTTAGGCTTTTCACAACATTAGTAGTGATTAAATTATTTTCACTTCCACTATCAAGAATGAAATGCAGAGGCTTACCTTTCACCCATAACTTAGAGTGAAACAACCTTTCCTTGTCATCTAGCATCTCATCATGGGTATATGATGAAGCAACAATGGCTTTAGGATCGACATCTACAATTTCTTCTTCAACCTCTTCAACTGCAAGGTTTGTATGAGGTAGAGTAGTAGATGTTGAGGATTGCGACTCTAAAAGCAGTGACTTGATGGCTCAACATTCTTCTTTGGAATGAGTTCCAGATTTTTGATAATCACACCACTTCCCAGTCTTTCCTTCCTTTTGCTTCCAATTTTGGCCTCGTGTTTGACCTTCTTTATCACTTTTCCATTTTGAATATTGATTCTTTATATTCATTCTTCCATGCTTCTACTCAATCTTCACTGTGAACTTATATGCCTCACCAATGGTTTCTAAATTGAAGATTTCCATTTCTCCATGTATGTACCATTGTAGTCTACCACGATATTTGAGAACCTTATGTTTCTCACTTTCTTGGATGCCCAATCTCACAGATAGAGAATGAAAAATGTCAGTTTAATCTTGAATAGACTGTTCCTTACCTTGGTGAAGTTATTTCCACTCTATATACAGATCGTTATATGCTCTAATGGGGTAGTATTATTCATTTATAGCTTCTATGAAATCATCCCATGTAGGTTCCATCTCAAGGCCAATATCATCTGCACTGAATCTCTTTTTTTACACTTCTCACCAATTTTTGAGAGGTAATGATGCTTTTAGAAGAGTAAAAGTAATCTTCTCTTTATCAGTGAATTTATTTACAAAAAAATAAGATGACAATTGATCCAACCAATTTTATACTGCATCAGCATTGATTTTGCCTTTAAATGTAGGGATATCAAAATTCACCTAAACCTTGAAGGGTGTTGGGGCACTAAAAGGATGTGTGGGTGCGGATGAGGAGCCAAAGTTTCCCATCAAAATTTGTTGGAGAATTTGAGCAAATTGTTTTAGCATCTACACTTCCTATTTTTTGAGGGCTTTATTCTCCATTTCTTTGAAAGGATCGTATGTCTCGGTGTTGTCTGCCATTTGAAGTCATTTGGAGCGAATAGGTGGATAGTCTGCTGGTTCTATTTTCTACCCAAGCTTCCTGTAATCTGACCTCATCCTTGGGATCATACACTCTAAATACAAACCACTCTGATACCACTGATCCAAAACTCAAAAATCTTTTGTTGAAAGATAATTCAAAAAATAAGAACAAAACAATCCAAATAATACTATCTCTGAGAAGAGATGTTTTATTGATCAAATTTATAGACCCAAACATATGCTTATCTTTGAGAAGAGATGTCTAATTTCTATTTTAGGTTACATCTTCATTTATACATGTTTTGAAGGTGTGGGGAGGATGTGGAAGGTCACCAATCTCGAGGGAGATGAATTGGTTCAACTTCCACGATTTACAACAATACAGAATTCAAGAAAAACTATTTTTAGAAACTTACTATTTTTAGACAATTTATGATTTTAAAAAATACAAAATTTGAGGAATTAATATTTTTAAAAACTTAATATTTTTAGAAAATTTACGTTTCCCTCATTATTAGCTTTCTAATGGTTCAAACAACGAGTCAATTAGAGCTACAGTGCAAAAGTTATGGCTCCCAAAAGTTTTGTCATCAATTGGGGTGGACCCATCACCTGAATTGTCATCTAAATTGTTTCCCAGATCATTCCTCCCTCCTTGAGAAGCCATGGTCCCCATTTCATCAAGATTTTTCATCAAGTGTGGTAGTTGTACTTCAATTTGATTCCTGATGCATACTTGGAAGGGACTATGATTTATGGAACTATGCAGGGCCCGATTGTTCACCATTTTTGTCTATGGATGGAAGGCCATGAACTTCTTCATATTATTATCTATTTGCTTCTATTTTTGTGTTGTTTATGTAGTCAGGGCTATAAAATCAACCCTTTTGGATTCTTGTGGCTTGACCACTATGAAAACAAATTTCTTGGCACTAATCAGAGAGACAGATGTAGAAGGTGGTACCTCTGGTACTCTATAACATCATGTTCCAAGAGTAAGAGTGATCCTTTTAGTTCTTGATTCATAGATGCCATGTTGATCATACATGAATGGCTGACCAAAGAGTACATCACAAACATCTAGATTGACCACATCACATAAGACCTCATCTTGGAAAGGTTTTATTTCATATGAGAGAAGACATTGGTGGGTGAAACGGAGGTTTCTCCCAGGACTCAACCATTCAATATTGTATGGCTTTGGATGAGGCTTCATGGATAGATTTAGGCTTTTCACAACATTAGCAGAGATTAAATTATTTTGACTTACACTATCAAGAATGAAATGTAGAGGCTTACCTTTCACCCATAACTTAGAGTGAAACAACCTTTCCTTGTCATCTAGCATCTCGTCATGGGTCTATGATGAAAAAACAATGGCTTCAGGATCAACATCTACAATTTCTTCTTTAACCTCTTTGACTGCAAGGTCTATATGAGGTAGAGTAGTAGATGTTGAGGATTGTGATTCAAAAGGAGTGACTTGATGGCTCAACATTATTCTTTGGAGTGAGTTCTAGATTTGTGATAATCACACCACTTCTCAGTCTTTTCTTCCTTTTGCTTCCAATTTTAGCCTCGTGTTTGACCTTCTTTGTCACTTTTCCATTTTAAAGACTAATTCTGTATATTCATTCTTCCATGCTTCTAATCAATCTTCACTGCAAACTTATATGCCTCACTGATGGTTTCCAAATTGAAGAGTTCCATTTCTCCCTATATGTACCATTGTAGTCTGCCATGATATTTGAGAAACTTATGTTTTTCACTGATGCCCAATTTCACAGATAGAGAATGAAAAATATCAGTGTAATCTTGAACAAAGTGTTCCTTACCTTGGAAAAGTTGTTGCCACTCTATATACAGATCATCATATACTCCAATGGGGTAGTATTCTTCATTTATAGCTTTTATGAAATCATCCCATGTAGGTTCATCTCAAGGCCAATATCATCTGCACTGAATCTCTTTTTATACACTTCCCACCAATTTTTGAGAGGAAATGATGGTTTTAGAAGAGAAAAAGTAATCTTCTCTTTATCAGTGAGTTTATTTATAGAAAAATAAGATGACAATTGATGCAACCAATTTTCTACTACATCAACATTGATTTTGCCTTCAAATATAGGTATATCAAAACTCACCTGAACCTTGAAGGGTGTTGGGGTACTGAAAGGATGTGTGGGTGCAGATGAGGAGCTAGAATTTACCATTATTTTTTTTAGAGAATTCGATTGAATTATTTTAGCATCTGAGCTTACTTCTATTGGAGGGCTTCATTCACCATTTCCTTGAAAGGATCGGATGTATCGGTGTTGTCTGCCATTTGAAGTCATCTGGAGTGAATAGGTGGATAGTCTGTTGGTTCTATTTTCCACCCAAGCTTTCTGTAATCTAAACTCATCCTTGGGATCATACACTCTAAATATAAACTAATCTGATACCATTGATCCAAAAAATGAAAAGCTTTGAGTGAAAGATAATTCAAGAAACAAGAACAAAACAATCCAAATAATGCTATCTCTGAGAAGAGATGTTTTATTGATCAAATTTGCAAACCCAAACATATGCTTATCTCTGAGAAGAGATGTCTGATTTCCATTTTAGGTTACATCTTCATTTATACATGTTTTGAAGGTGTGGGGAGGATGTGGAAGGTCAAAAATCTCGAGGGAGATGAATTGGTTCGAATTCCATGATTTACAACAATACAAAATTTATGGAATTACTATTTTTAGAAACTTACTATTTTTAGACTGCACTACTAAAATTGAGATTTGGGACACTTCCATTGGGTTTTATGGGATCAAAATTCATTGATCAGATCTGAATTCCATCTCTTGATGTTCCCCTCATTATTAGCTTTCCAAAAGTTCAAATGGCGAGTCAATTTGAGCTACGATGCAAAATTTATGGCTTCTAGAAGTTTTATTATCAATTGGGGTGGACCCATCACCTGAATTGTCATCTAAATTATTGCCTAGATCATTCCTCCCTCCTTGAGAAGTAATCATCCCCATTACATCAATATTTTTCATCAATTTTGGTAGTTGTACTTTGATTTGATTCTCGATACATACTTGGAAGGGACTGTGATTTATGGAACTGTGCAAGGCCCGATTGTTCACCATTTCTATCTGTGGATGGAAGGTCATGAACTTCTTTAGATCGGCATCTATTTGCTTCTATTTTTGTGTTGTTTGTGTAGTCAAGGCTATAACATCAACTCTTTTATATTCTTGTGGCTTGACCACCATGAGAACAAATTTCTTGGCACTAATCAGAGAGACAGATGTAAAAGGTGGTACCTCTAGTACCTTGTAGCACCATGTTACAAGAGTGAGAGTGATCCTTTGAGTTCTTGATTCCTAGATTCCATGTCAATCATACATGAATGGCTAACCAAAGAGTACATCATAAACATCTAGATTGACCACATCACATACGACCTTATCTTGGAAAGGTTTTATTACATATGAGAGAAGACATTGGTGGGTGATAAGGAGGTTTCTCCCTGGACTCAACCATCCAATACTGTATGGATTTGGGTGAGGTTTCATGGATAGATTTAGGCTTTTGATAACATTAGCAGAGATTAAATTCTTTTGACTTCCACTATCAAGAATGATATGCAAAGGCTTACCTTTCACCCATAACTTAGAGTGAAACAACCTTTCTTTATCATCTAGCATCTCATCATGGATCTGTGATGAAGCAACAATGGATTTAAGATCTGCATCTACAATTTCTTCTTCAACCTCTTCAACTGCAGGGTATGTATGAGGTAGAGCAGTAGATGTTGAAGATTGTGACTCAGAAATCAGTGATTTGATGGCTCAATATTCTTCTTTGGAGTGAGTTCCAGATTTGTGATAATCACACCACTTCCCAGTCTTTTCTTCCTTTTGCTTCCAGTTTTGGCCTCATGTTTGACATTATTTATCACTTTTCTATTTTGAAGATTGATTATTTATATTCATTCTTCCATTTTTTTTCTCAATCTTCACTATGAACTTCTATGCCTCACCGATGGTTTCCAAATTGAAGAGTTATATTTCTCCTTGTATGTATCATTGTAGTCTACTAGGATATTTGAGAACCTTATGTTTCTCACTTTCTTGGATTCCTAATCTCACAAATAGAGAATAAAAAATGTCAGTGTAATCTTGAACAGACTATTCCTTACCTTGGCAAAGTTGTTGCCACTCTATATACAGATCATCATATGCTCCAATGGGGTAGTATTTTTCATTTATAGATTCTATGAAATCATCCCATGTAGGTTCCATCTCAAGGCCAATATCATCTGCACTAAATCTCTTTTTGTACACTTCCCACCAATTTTTGACAGGTAATGATGCTTTTAGAAGATTAAAAGTAATCTTCTCTTTATCAGTGAATTTATTTACAAAAAAATAAGATGACAATTGATCCAACCAATTTTCTACTACTTCATCATTGATTTTACCTTCAAATGTAGGGATATAAAAATTCACCTAAACCTTGAAGGGTGTTGGGGCACTAAAAGGATGTGTGGGTGTAGATGAGGAGCCAAAATTTCCCATCAAATTTTTTTGGAGAATTTGAGTGAATTATTATAGCATCTATGCTTGCTACTATTAGAGGGCTTCATTCACCATTTTTTTGAAAGGATCAGATCTCTCAGTGTTGTCTGCCATTTAAATTCATTTGGAGTGAATAGGTGGATAGTCTGTTGGTTCTATTTTCCACCCAAGATTTTTGTAATCTGACTTCATCCTTGGGATCATACACTCTAAAGAAAAACCACTCTGATACCACTTATCTAAAACTCAAAAAGCTTTGGTTGAAAGATAATTCAAGAAACAAGAACAAAATATTCCAAATAATGCTATCTTTGAGAAAAGATGTTTTATTGATCAAATTTGCAGACCCAAACATATGCTTATCTCTGAGAAGAGATGTCTGATTTCCATTTTGGGTTACATCTTAATTTATACATGTTTTGAAGGTGTGGGGAGGATGTGGAAGGTCACCAATCTTGAGGGAGATGAATTGGTTCAACTTCCATGATTTACAATAATACAAAATTTAAGGAATTACTATTTTTAGAAACTTACTATTTTTAGATGATTTATGATATATAAAAATATAAAATTTGAGGAATTATTATTTTTAGAAACATACTATATTAGACAATTTATGTTTCCCTCATTATTATCTTTCCAATAGTTTAAACGGCAAGTCAATTGGAGCTATGGTATAAAAGTCATGGCTCCCAAAAGTTCTGTCATCAATTGGGGTGGACCCATCACCTGAATTGTCATCTAAATTATTGCCTGGATCATTCCTCCCTCCTTGAGAAGAATTGGTCCCCATTTCATCAAGATTTGTCATCAAGTGTGGTAGTTGTACTTCAATTTGATTCTCGATGCATACTTAGAAGGGACTATGATTTATGGAACTATGCAAGGCCTGATTGTTCACCATTTCTATCTATGGATAAAAGGCCATGAACTTCTTCAGCTCGGTATCTATTTGCTTCTATTTTTGTGTTGTTTGTTTAGTTAGGGCTGTAACATCAACTCTTTTAGATTCTTGTGGCTCGACCACCATGAGAACAAATTTCTTGGCACTAATCAGAGAGACAGATGTCGAAGGTGGTACCTCTGGTACCCTGTAGCACCATGTTTCAAGAGTGAGAGTGATCCTTCAAGTTCTTAATTCATAGATGCCATGTCAATCATACATGAATGGCTAACCAAAGAGTACATCACAAACATCTAGATTGACCACATCACATAAGACGTCATCTTGGAAAGGTTTTATTGCACATGAGAGAAGATATTGGTGGGTGACATGGAGGTTTCTCCCTGGACTCAACCGTCCAATACTGTATGGGTTTGGGTGAGGATTGATGGATAGATATAGGCTTTTCACAACATTAGCAGAGATTAAATTTTTTGACTTCCACTATCAAGAATGAAATGTAGAGGCTTACCTTTCACCCATAACTTAGAGTGAAACAACCTTTCCTTGTCATCTAGCATCTCATCATGGGTCTATGATGAAGCAACAATGGCTTCAATATTGACATCTACAATTTATTCTTCAATCTCTTTGACTATAGGGTCTATATGAGGTAGAGCAGTAGATGTTGAGGATTGTGACTCAAAAAGCAGTGACTTGATAGCTCTACATTCTTATTTGGAGTGAGTTCTAAATTTGTGATAATCACACCACTTCCCAGTCTTTCCTTCCTTTTGCTTCTAATTTTGGCCTTGTGTTTGACCTTCTTTGTCACTTTTCCATTTTGAAGACTAATTCTTTATATTCATTCTTCCATGCTTTAGCTCAATATTCACTATGAACTTGTATGCCTCACCGATGGTTTCCAAATTAAAGAGTTCCATTTCTCCCCATATGTACCATTGTAGTCTGCCATGATATTTGAGAACCTTATGTTTCTCACTTTCTTGGATGCCTAATCTCGTAGATAGAGAATGAAAAATTTCAGTGTAATCTTGAATATATTATTCCTTACCTTAGCAAAGTTGTTGCCACTCTATATATAGATCATCATATGATCCAATGGGGTAGTATTATTCATTTATAGCTTCTATGAAATCATCCCATGTAGGTTCCATCTCAAGGCCAATATCATCTACACTGAATCTCTTTTTGTACACTTCCCACCAATTTTTGATAGGCAATGATGCTTGTAGAAGAGCAAAAGTAATCTTCTCTTTATCAGTGAATTTATTTATAGAAAAATAAGATGACAATTGATCTAACCAATTTTCTACTACATCAACATTGATTTTTTCTTCAAATGTAGGGATATCAAAATTCACCTGAACCTTGAAGGGTGTTGGGGCACTAAAAGGATGTGCGGGTGTGGATGAGGAGCCATAATTTCCCATCAAAATTTGTTGGAGAATTTGAGAAAATTATTTTAGCATATACGCTTGCTGCTATTAGAGGGCTTCATTAACCATTTATTTGAAAGGATCATATGTCTTGGTGTTATCTGCCATTTGAAGTCATTTGGAGCGAATAGGTGGATAGTCTGCTAGTTTTATTTTCCACCCAAGCTTCATATAATCCAACCTCATCCTTGGGATCATACACTCTAAATACAAACCACTCTGATACCACTGATCCAAAACTCAAAAATATTTTTTTGAAAGATAATTCAAGAAACAAGAACAAAACAATCCAAATAATGCTATCTCTGAGAAGAGATGTTTTATTGATCAAATTTACAGACCCAAACATATGCTTATCTCTAAGAAGAGATGTCTAATTTCTATTTTAGGTTACATATTCATTTATACATGTTTTTAAGGTGGGGAGGATGTGGAAGGTCACCAATATTGAGGGAGATGAATTGGTTTAACTTCCATGATTTACAACAATACAAAATTCAAGGAATTACTATTTTTAGAAACTTACTATTTTTAGACAATTTATGATTTACAATAATACAAAATTTAAGGAATTAATATTCTTATAAAGTTACTATTTTTAGATGATTTAGGCTCCCCTCATTATTAAATTTCCAACGGTTCAAATGGCGAGTCAATTGGAGCTACGGTGCAAAAGTTATGGCTCCTGAAAGTTCTGTCATCAATTGGGATAGACCCATCACCTGAATTGTCATCTGAATTGTTGCCCAGATCAGCTCCATATGGAAATGTGAAATAGGTTCAAAATGAATTGTTACCTTGGTACTATATGTGGTGATGAACAACAAATAAGTCCAATCAATAGATAAATATCCCCTAATATTTGAGGTGAAGTCCCTTGAAAGGCATTTAACAAAGTAAGGAGGTAAGTCTACCACAACAACATCTTACTAAATAATAAAATTAGGACAAGCATGTAATGTAAATTTTATATATTTTATGATGCATACCATATTTTTTGGTGATACATCCAATTACATCAACCCCTTAGTGTTTGGCACATAAACAAGGCTGAGCTTGTCTACAATCTATTTAGGTATGACTGTTCTACTAGCTCCACTATCCACCATATAGTTATGAACCAAATTATTACCTAATATCAAGGAAAGGTAGAAATGAGGAGTTTTATTTGTTTTTAACTCAATTATATCCACATTTTCCATCTTATTTAATTTTTGTACTTGTTGCTTAGTTGGTTGATCTGAGTTAGTTAAGACAACACCTTCTTTCTCAACTAGTTTTGGAGACAATTTGAGAGCTGAAAGCTTTTGGATAAGCATATATTTTTGTCCTAGAATGAAAAGATAATTCCACATGCTAATTCTGATATTATACTTCTTCATTTTATCCACTATACTGAAATGAGATCCACTAACCATTAGTTTCACTTTCTAAAGCACTAGATGTTCATGAACTAGAGGTAGTTGATGAACTTTAATAACCTCTATATTATATTTTATTTGAGTTATGGGGGGAAAAAATATTCCTTTATACTTTTATAAAAAAAATTAGGAGTACTTGAAGCCTTTTTCACCTCCTGTAGCTCATCAATGGCTCTTCTTTTAACTCTAGTTACAACTGTAACTTGACCACTTGAATTGTTAGTTTCAACACCTTGAGTAAAAGCAACAAGATCATCCACTTACCAATTTACATTAATGACATCAGGCTACCCTTAAAATTTTTTATTCTCTCTTTATGATGCCAAACTTGTATCTTGGTACTAACCTCCTTGAAAAGAAAACTCTTCTTGTGTCATTTGTGATGTAGTGATGTTTTGTGATACCAAGGCTAGGTTTTGAGCATCATTGAGATTTGAGGACTAACAACCTAAATCCTAAATGAATTTGTTTTGAGGTGGGGTGGGAACAATGGCCTTTGAAGTGGAAGGAGCATTAGGTTTAATTTTTAGCATATGGCTTAGCTGGAGTTATGGTTCCTTATGATTGATAAGGCGGTCTATTCTCTATGAAACCTTGATAAGGAGGCCTTTGATCTTTGAAGGGCTGATAGGTGGTCTATTTTTGTTGATAATAGGGCCTATTATTTGAAATTTTTTGTCTCTTGAGTTACACTATTTCATTCCCAAAGTATTGTAGCAAACTTTTCAACTTTCTTATCTCACTAGTTTGACTAGTAGGGGCTACAATTTGAGCTTGAGGTGATGGAATAGGTGCTAAGGATGGAACTTGAGGAATTATAGGGACTTGAGGGGCTGGTATATAATTTATTTCTAGGAATATAGGTATTAGAGGTCTTGGAGAAATCTTACCATCTTGTATCAAATTGTTCTCTGCCCTTATTGCAACCTCATAAACATCTATCAAGGTAGTACCACCCATTGACTATATCATCACACTAATGTTAGAGTTAAGGGATTTCAAATAGTATAGGAATACATATTCAAGGGATGGCTTAATCAACATAGGTGTTTTGGTCCATGTCTTTTGGAATCTAAGGTTAAAATCAAACATGAACTCATGAAGAGTTGTATTTATGGTGGTTAATTGCTCAACTAAAGATATGTGATTAGATTTGTCCTCAAATTTCTTGACTAAGGCTGCACCCAATTCATCCTAGGTAGAAATGGAGTTTAGTGGGAGATTTTTATACCATTGAAATTATTTTCTTTTGAAGGAAGCAACAAACAATCTAATAAAACATTATCCTCAACAACATTATGGAATGAACAAAGATTAGCTACATCTTGGATATGCTCAATAGGGGTTGTTTGATTTTATCTTGAGAATAATGGGATAATTTTGAGAGAAGACACATGAATTTCATAAAATTGGGCTATATTTAGTGGGCTATCTCTATTTAATAGAATAAACACCTAATTTCTTATGGCCATTTAGAAAGTGGGGATTGTAGTGTCTAGAATAATAGGATAACCAGGGGATGAATATTTATTTTGAGGATATGGATTTTTCCTCCTAAACCTTGATCTATTATATGATATAAATTTAAAAGGAATACCTTTACTTTTTGACCTTGTGGTAACCTTTGGCATGAATGAATTATTTGGATGATGCAATGAGCTCTGCAACTGGATGTTGATGATAATGGATATCTTCTTCTGCTATAAAAATTCTTCAGATATGTAAAGAATTTCTTTGAGGTCTCACCAAGTGTGCCAAAAACTATTTTCAATTATAATCACACCCTTTTGAAGGTATTTTTAGGCCTTCATAGTCTATTAAAACATGGAAATAATCCTAGGTTATGGGTAGCCTAATCAGTGGATTGAGTCTCTAGATTCTTAAGGGCTATCTCCCTTTGGTGTATCAATTATGATCTCTACTCTACGCTACAAAATATTGGGAAAAGAGAAGAAAGAAAACTAAAGGAAAAATACTATCTAACTATGGTGATACACCTATATTTTGGTTCATCCACTCAGTTTGAGATTTTAAAAACACTGATTAGACAAGAAAAGATTGAATCTTCAACTCCAAATGACTCCTATGCATAAGTATTTCATGAAAAGGATTTATTTAGTGATAAAAAATTTAGAGAAATGATGGAAAAGGCTTGATTCAAGGCACTAACCAACCACTTCTATCCACTGTAACTTCATCCAAAATAAATTAAACATAGAACATGACCTGTCTAATCTAATCAGATAGTAACTAGGTAAGAATCAAGACTTGACAAGGAAGAAATTTTTTATCACTTATGCAAATCACTGACATAAATACACCATCCTAGCATTCTAGAATATAAAAATAATAGTCCTATTTATATGAAAAGGTTAAAAAACTCAATCTTTGGAAAAATTTGGTCTTTCCAAAAGAGGGATGACAATTCAAGGCTAAAAATCCAACTTATATAGAAAAACATACAGAAACCAAGAGGTTGGCACTAAAAATAGAAGAGATCAACCATGTCCAACTTGTACTATCAAAAGATAACATAAACTTATAAGAAACAAATTTTTGTATTCTATCTCATATGAAAATCTCTTTGGCATTTGAAAAGAATGGTGAGCTCAAGTTTGAGTCACAACCTTCATTATGCATGATGTTACACCAATCTCCAAATATAAACTCCACCTGAACTACCTGAAACAAGAGAACAATTTCCTTTGCATGAAATCAATTCCAAAAATTAATTTAGAAATCCACTTGAAATATTAGAAACATTGAAATCCTTTAACAAGATAAACAAGAGCACATGCATGACTTATCAACTAAACAAAGTGCAAGACTAGTCAATTCCATGTTGGCGTAGAAGGGATGAGGTGGGCCCAAATTTGACAAGTCAAACTCTTGCATGGAATGATACACCAATAAACAAAGAAGAAAATGCCTCTTGATTGAACTTGGAGTTGAGTTGGATCATTGAATGCATTAGATGACTAGGAGATAAGCATGAGTTCAATAAACAATCAATTGAAGTTTTGACCAATCAACTATAGATAGCCTTTGCTTACATGGAAAAGGACCTTGATGAATGAGAGGTGCATGGAAACTCCAAGAGAATAGTAAATACATGGCATAAAAACTTAGATTGAAATAATTTTTAGCTTATTCCAATGCCAAACCCAACTTAGCCCTTTTGAACAATTAGGTCAACTAGACTAGTTAAGCCAAAAAGGTCTTGTTTGTAAACTTAGACACCATGAAACCTGCAACAAAAGCCATGAAACCTTCAAACTAGAAGATCTTTAGGGAGTGACAGTAGGATGATATTTGGGTTGGCTATAGGTGTCATTTATTTTCAACTATTTTTCCTTTCTTTTCTTAGGCTTGAGGCCCTTTCCCTTATGTAGTTTCAGTCAGACATTTTACTTTGGCTTGTCTTTCAGACCTTTCTTTGGCATTTTTGCAATAAAATTCTCTGCTAGAATTGGTCTTCAAGATTTTCCTCTTAGATAATTTGTTTTGGATATTTGTCTTGGACTTTTCCTTTAGCATGTATTCCTTTGGGTATTTATTCTCATTCTTTCCCTTCATTCATTTCCTTCAGACAAAAAGTTTGAAGGAATTGTTTTGGGCTTCTCTTTGTTTAGTTCCTTCAGATAAAAAGTTTGAAGGAATTATTTCAGAGTTTCCTCTATGTTCCTTTCCTTCAGAAAAAAGTTCAAAGGAATTCATGTCCTTTAAACCTTTACAAATTTCCCTTTGGGATTATGTAACTAAAATTTTTCCTTGGAAATAACCCTTCGGCATTGTTGGAACGGTCCACTTACCCTTTAGATTTTTGTAAAATACCTTTCAAAAATCTGAAAATGATCCTTCAGGATTATGGACAAGCCCTTCAAGAAAATTGTAATGGTCCACTTACCCTTCAAAAACTTTGAAACAGTCTACTTACCCTTCAAAAAAGTTGAAACGATTCACTTACCCTTTAGAAAAGTTGAAACGGTCCACTTACCCTTTGGAAAAGTTAAAATGGTCCACTTAACCTTTGAAAAAGTTGAAATGGTCCACTTACCTTTTGGATTTTTGTAAAGGACCTTTTAGAAAAAATTTCAAGCCCTTTTGCCTTTATGAAATGTGCCCTTCAGACTTTTTGAAAAGTACTTTCAATATTTTTGGTTTGGTCCTCTGGCAACTTTGAAATGGTATCTTGCCCTTCAAAATTTTTGAAGACAACTCTCGCTTAATGAAATTATCCTTCAGCATTTTGAAAATTGACCCTTTAGACTTTGTAAAAGTCCTTTAGATTTTTGAAATGTGTCCGTCGGACTTTATGAAAAGGTCCTTTAGGAAATTTGGAAATGAACCTTTCAAAGAAATTGTTTGGTCCACTATTTTTGAAAATGCCTTTTTATAAAGTGAAAGGTAACCTTTGGCATTTTTGAAATGCACCATTTAAAAAAATTGTCATGGGCCCTTTTACCTTTGGAGAGACCCTTCAGATTTTGACAATGGCCCTTCATAAAAATTGGAGAAGTTTTTTCTGAAAGAATTAAACTCTTAAACCCTTCAAAAAATTGTCATGGGATTCGAGAAAGTTTTCAAGGTCCTTGAAACTTTGAAAAAGACCCTCCAAAAAAATTAAAAGTGCCCTTGCTTTTGAATATTGCCTTCGTGCTTTATGAAAATTGCCCTTTGGAATTTTTTCTTGGACAATCCTCCTAAAATAAAGTGACTATTTGGACTTGTTGAAAAGGGCTTTTGGAACTATTTGAAAAGACCTTGAAACTAAAAGAACTCTTTGAAACTTATGACATAGGACCATTTCTCAAGAAAATAACCTTTCATGGAAATTATTTCTAAAGTCCTCCTTCCTTGAAAGTTCAAATTATTTTCTACTTGTCTTCTTTTAAATTTCTCAGAACAATATAAATACCTTCCTGTAAATAATAAGACAAGTGAAAGAAAAGTCCCTAAATCACCTAAATAACCTCAAGACCTGTTAACCATGGATTCTTCAAAGACTTTTCAGGACCAATTACTAACTCACAAGATAAAAAGGCATGATTATGAAAGTTTCAAATGATAGGGGTTGCAATTTGACCTGTATGGTCAAAATTATTAACAACACCTATAACCGCTACTAATTTTTTCCTTCTTGTAAAGTTATCATCTCTAGCATTAACCTACAAGCTTCCACCCATAGTTCCTTATTTTTTAGACACATGATATTATCCTTAGGGGAATTCTATCATTTCATTATGATGTCATCATATAAATAATTCATCAATTTAAGGGCCAATAATTCCATTTCAAACTAAACACTCCCACAAAACATTACTCACAACATTGGTGCAATAAAATTTCTCTTTAATGCTTTTAAGAAAAAGTCACCAATGTAATTTTTGTCATAATATCTCTACTATAGTACATGTTTTAATTTCATCTAATTTATGGGTCTTGATAGAGGATCTTCAATTGCATACAAGTATCCATCAATCCCACATAATTCTATTGGTCAAACTAATATAATGGATAGGGTACTTATACAAGGAATTTAGAACAATATATATTAATATTATAGTTTTTTTTGCTATGTTTAGTGATTATTACTATGATGTGACTATTTATGAGTACTCATTTGAAAAATAATCTACCTTTCCCCAAACAAATCAATTGCATTATCTCCCATGTCATCCCAATGAATTATCATCATCCAATGTCATATTCCACCATTGATTTGAGTTCACTTTTCGCTTACCTCATTTACTATGTGTAATCTATTGTACCATAAATTTCTCTTGAGGTCAATTAAATATCTTAAATTTTTTGAGGGCTGGGAGGGTGGGTGGGTGGATGGGTACACAATGTCACTTTATACATGTACTCTTCAAGGACACATTGGACACATAACACATCAATAAACAAAGGACATTTGATTCTAATGATATAATTACACTGATATAAGGATGAAAATATGTTATCAATTCATGCTCATCCATTCCAAAAATTATGAATTACTTCCTAAGAAAGAGTGTGTTATGTTTTAGAAATAGGAGAAACTACAAACATGAAAAAATTGAAGAACATAGTTAACAATGGGAGGAGATATAAAGTAGATGGAACCTATAGACCACACATTACTATAGAATAACCCAGGGATAATAGCCATTTTTGATGCTATAGGATGGATTATTTATATAGAGACACTGATAGAATATGATTTGAGAATAGTACATGTTTTTGCCTGAACATTGAGGAATGACAAAATCTATATTAAGAGATGAGAGATAGTCCTAACACAAGAATTGATATCAAAAGAAACTATTCTAATTATTTTAGGAAAAAAATGGATAGAATACATCATTATAGACACCAGTGAAAGGTTTGTTAGGTCATGAGAAAATTTATAATTTGAATCTCAAGGGGAAAAAAGGTTCTCTCTGTATCCCTTGGTGTCAGTTGTCTAAATTTATCATCAAATTATTCACATGGGTATATAGGTTGTCTTTGTTATATAATCCTAAGTTTCATTTATTGAGTCATTTAAGGCATGGCCACACCATAAATGTTCCTAATTACTTTCTATACTTTTTAAGAAGAATGGGAAAGGAATTTTAGAAAAGAAAGCCTTTCACACTTTCCCATCATTGTTTAATCACATTAATTGTGAGGAGAGTCTTATCCTCTAATAGAATTGATGTCATTTGGGAATAATTTATATCAATGCCTCATATTCTACCATAGGTTGTTGTTTATCATTGAATACTTGTAGTATCTCCTCCACCCATAGCATTTCCTCTACCTGCTAAAAAACAAAAGATTCCTATAACATCATCTAATACACCAAAGAGATACTCTCATAGGTTGAGATATAAGGGAATAAGAACAAGATAATTTTCATCTAAGGCATTCACAATTGACATTTCCTCAGAAGAGGACATCTCTGAAGAAGATTTGAGTTTGGGTGAAAAAGATAGAAATGAGGAAGCCATTAGTGGAAATTTTTAGGCTAAAGAGGAAGAAATGGAATAAAATGAGGCAAAAGAAAAGATTAGAAGAACTATTTCTAATGAAGAAATATAGAAGAATAAATAGAAAAATAAACTGCTATCAATGAAAAAGTTCAAGAGAAAGAGGAGTTTATAATAATTGAGGAAAGGGAACATACCCTTGCTCCTCCTAGTATAAAATTGAGTGACTATGATAAGCTATTGCTTACATATCAAGAGATAAAACTTCAAAAGACTAAAATTATGAGATTAGAGGTAAGGAAAAGTGGAATAGATAAATTATCTCAAGTGGAAACTGATGGATAAGACAAATTAGTTAGGACATAAGAATTACAACCAAGACACAATAACCTAAAATAGTTACACAAGAACTTGTAGTAGTAACTAAAATAACTACCTCTAAGGCAATAAATCTTAGGGAGCATGAAACCAATACACCTAAACTACGTATAGGTAGAATAATTGAACTCTTATGTGAAAATATGTATGATCAAACTTAATCAAACTCATGTATATTTTATTACAATAAAAGGGCATCAAGATAATGTTGAATCCTTTAACTTGAGTTGGTTTTAAAATTCTAAAAAGGTTGTAAAATAAAATACTTTTTTTGACACAAGAAAAAAATAATTTAAAGAAATAGATAGAGGAAAATGATGAAGAATTAAGGAAAGAGGAGATAATGATTTCTAGTTTTGAATATTTAGTTCTTAGGGTTTGTGAGTTATCTATGGAAATGATGTAACATAGGCCTCCCACAATAATTCATGAATTATACCTCTAATATCAGTGGATTCAAATTTGTATTGGTTAGTTTATTTCATGAGAAAGAGAATTTATAAGTCTAGTTTTTGATTTATATAATGAATATCTCAATGGAATAGAAGAGCACAAGGACTTGTGTGAATTTTACTAGCATGAGTTGGTGGTCATTATTAACAAAGAGTGAAACCCCAATTTATTAGTGGGAGACATAAAACTTAGGGCTTATTGTTCTCACCTTAGGAATGAATTAAGAAGAGGAAAAGAAATGGAGAGATATTTTTTAGTAGAGACCTCTACCCCACTAAATCTCAAATCAATTTTTTTGTTTCTTGTTGAAATAATCAAACAATAGGATAGCCTTATTCATCACCCTAGGTTTCATGATGATTTTATTATTATTATTATTATATATAAATAGATTTTAATCATCTCATTTTTATTTATAATAATATTTTAAATAGGCCCTTATAGCCTATAGAATGAGATGGGAGGAACTAATACCATAGTTATAGCAAATAAAACCTACTATGTTTGTAATTTCAGAGTTGCAAATGGAAGACTATTCATATTTATAAATTTTTTAAAAGCTAACTTGATTGGATGTATAGGAAGAAATTTTAGGATGCCATTCCTTTGGTATCTTATTCCATTTTGGACCAGCACATGATAGATTAGTGAAAAGGAGGAAGACATAAAATGAGAATTCTTGTAGTAAAATAGAGGACACCTCCCATAACATGCAATAGGGGATGAAACCCCTTGTGAATTAAAAACCATGTGTGCCCATTTTATGACTACTTCTTCTTTTACATGTCCCTCATTATCCACATTTTTGGTTTCACAATAGATATGCACCACCTTAAGTTGGGGGGTGTGCGGAGCCCTAGAAATGGTCTCAGATGATGTGCAAACCTTTCCTACTTTGTTCATTTTTTATACTTTCCATTACAAAATACTAATATACATATGCGTGTGTGTGTGTGGGTGTACATGAACTCGTGTGCACATACACTCACACAAAGGAAATATTACATTTAAATATATTGTTATTTATAAGTTTTATAATATAGTTAAAAGATTTCATAGAAATTTATGTTTTCATGGTTAATTTTAATGGGAAGATATGTGTTTTTATTTTAAAATAACATGCAATCAATCTAGTAGACATACCCATATCCATTGGTTGGCTGAATGTTGGAACATAGAGAACCTACAACACCTAGGGAACACTTATAGTAACTATTTAAGTACACCTACAATAATGGTTGTAGTTTAACATTTTCCAAATCATAAAAAAATTTCCAATTGCCAATTCTAACCATATTACAACTCATTTAACGATCTCCAAAAAAATGAAACATGACAAGAAGTTATTATGACTATATGATAATTCCATTAGATCATGCTTTTTATTTATGGATTGTACAGTCATATGGGTTTAACCATCTCAACACCTTGTCTTCTTTTGATTTCTATCATTATACAAAATCATGTAATTATGACTATTATGTGTTTACTTAGATAATAAACACATCCTCTCTATATATATTAGAAGAATTGTAGGTGATTAGGAATTCTAATTAAGGTTGGCATAAGCATAGACGTACATTGAGTTAAGAAGTTATTGTAATCTTTTATACTTTCCTACAACAATCATCATATTGTCATAGACTTTGATCAATGAAAGTGAAGTGATTTGAAATAAAGAATTCATAATCAAGAAAGAGATCTAAAGCATAAATCTAACCAATTATGGCCCACTTATGAGGAGTTTTTATGATAATCCCATCCATTAAGTATTTATTATATATTCAAGTTATGTGTTCACATTTACAACTATGTGTGTTTAAGTCTCTTGATTTATATAGATTGATTTCATTATAAGCTAATGCTATTATATATGGTTGATTGATTTTTTTAGTTCAAATACAATAAAATTTAAAAATAATCTTAGTTTCATTTATGAATCTTTCCCTTCATGCAAGAGTGTTTACATTTTGTCATTTATAATCCTAAAAGGCGTGTTTCCTATATAAAACCATTAGTATCTTAACCTTCCAAAGAGCCTAGTGTGCACATACAATGCTGAGACCTTACTAAAGTATATGAACCCTAGGTAGATGATTTCATGAACAAACATTTTCAATAAACTACGTGGTTTACCCTTTGAAGCACATTATGTTAGGTTGTACATATGGATTGGATTGAGTTAAGTTTAATTGGGGAATTGATTCTACTAGTCAAACTATATCTTGTTTATAACACCATAGGGGAATATTATTCTCAAGGTTTTTTGCATTATATTCCCATGTATAAACAAAATTATGAAATATGAGGTTCTCATCGTGGGATTTTGACTTGTTATCTAGTGGAACCTAAAGCATTGTCAGTATTTGGTGACTCATAATTGATTACTAATTAGGTCAATGGCATATATTAAACCAAAGATGAAAAAATATACCATACAAGATAATGGTGGATATCTTGAAAAATACTTTTTGGAAATTTAGTTTGAGTAGGTATCAAACACAAATAACAAGTTAAAAGATGTGATGGCCATAATTGGGTCATTTCTACAAATGTTCAACAATGCTAATTCCTGATCGAATAACTTATCATCCCAACATACAATTGTATAGATTTTGAGATGGTATGTGAGTTTATTGGTCACAAATCTCAGTAGTATCATGAAATTTACACCTACCTACATGATCACACCCTTCCTAATCACCTATACCAAGCCCAATAAAAATCCCTTATCCAAAATGTCTTCCTTTATACCCTTATTAGTAGTATAGTTTATCATAGAGGCTATGACAGAACCTTGATTAATTTTTAAACTCATAAGAGGCTGATATGGGCATCAAATATGTTCACAATAGGATTTTTGGGTAACATACTAGTGGAATGATCCTTACCAAAAAACTCCTACATACGAGGTATTATTGGCCAACCATAGAATCATATGCCTATAACTATGTCAAGAGGTGTGTTCTATGTCATAATTATGGTGATTTAATTCATGTTCTATCTCAAGTGTTGAAACTAATCACAACATCATGTCTCTTTTCCATATAGGGGATCAATCTCATAGGGAAGATATATCCCACATCCGTTGATGGCCATTAACAAGTCCTTACTACTAATAAGTACTTCACTAAGTGGGTGGAAGCCATTATTCTAACTTATGTAACTAATAAGAATATATTAAAATTCATCCTAAACCATATTTGTCACTATGTCATTCCATCTTCCATCATCACTGATAACATTAAGTCCTTCAATAATAAGGATGTTAAGGTCATCTGTAATCAATTTCATATCATGCACATATGGTCTAATCCTTATTATCTATAAGGAAATGGATAAGCATAGGCATATAATAAAATAATTGTTAAAATCCTAAAAAATATTACCAATAATGTTGGCAAATATTGACATTTGCAATCATTTCATGCCTTGTGGGATTACCACATAAATATCCACACACCCACTAGCACCACTCTAGATTCCCTAGTCTATGGAATTGAGGCTATCCTACCTATAAATATCAAGATACTTTCCTTGCACATTTCATTGCAATACATCATAGATAATGAGGACTCCTATCACATGGCTACATGAGTTGAAACTCCTGAATGAAAAATGACTAGCATAATTAAATCACCTCAAAGCTTATTAGAACATGCTACATCATCACTATGATAAGCGTATCAAATCTATAAAATTTAAGGTTGGGGACCTTGTACTAAAGTAAAATCAAAGAAAAATTAATGCTGATAAAAAAAGAAAGGTAAAATTGAGCCTAATTAGATCAGTCCATATATCATCACTACTAAGTATGGCTCAGGTGCCTATAGGTTGGCTAAAAAATATGGGAAATAAATTCATGAGCCCATAAATATCACACACCTTAATCATTTATATTATTTAAAATCAAACATTGTCTATTAGTACCCCTATACTTGGGGGCACTTCCATTTCCCTCCATCCATCTGTATCCTAGTCCATGCTGTCATCCACATATCCCTTTCCTATTTTGACCTTATGGAAATTAATAGGTACTATAGGTAACAACATAGTGATATATTTATTAAAACATAACACCTCATTTGTAGGATATCTAAAATCAAACAAATGTACTCCCTAGGTTATGTAGTCCTTAAAGAACTTCTATAATTTCCTTCCATCTTTTGTCAACCATTATGTATTTCCTAACCTATTCCTGGTCACTAAAGGAGTGTTCTCCCTTTGCTATTCGGTATTTGTATGTATCTAATCCAAAAATTCTAAAACTAAAAAAATCCTAAAAATTAGAAAAAGTATAAAAATCCTAAAAACCTAGAAAATCCTAAAAAACAATCTAGAAAATCCCAAAAAGAGATATAAAGCCACAAAATCTTGACAATAATGCCAAACTACCATGGTAGGGTTATTCAAACTACATTATTGTTAATTCTTCAAGATTAATCATGATTTTATTATTCATCAAACATATTCATCTTGATCATCATCATCCTTATTCTTCTTTACATCCATCCCTTAGGGGAAAACTATATCAACATGAGGTCCATTAAGACTATGTAGGTAATCCTTAGTCACATGGGATGTCTGAAGACAACTTATATATTCATATATTCATCCATTAATATTCATCCCTTTTCCACATATATATCATTAATTAGGGGCTTCATGAAGTCTATTTTCATCAATCCTCCTTGATGTAGGAATTTTAGCTTGTTAAATAACAAGGTGCTTTCTATTTTCAATGTTTATCTATGTTTGTTTATTGCTTGCTAATTTGTTTAGTTTCTCTCTTTCTATTTGAGAGATAATTCCCATGTACACCATGGATAAAATGATCATGGTGTCTATTATCATGTGTTATATCAAAAATTAATATACAATTGTACGTGGAAACATGAGCAACAATGGAAACATATCCCGCACTATCATCACATCATTTTATCCTAAATTTATGATCATCTATCATAAATAAGGCTAAGTATGATAACATGATAAAATCATAAGTATTATCATAGAGAATAGTCATCCAAATCATCTAATCAAATAAAACATCAAAATATTAAACACATCAAGAATCATTCTAACATGTACATCATCTACTATCCATACATGGTTAAATCAAATCATGAGAAACAAATAAATACATGTACATCCATAATAATAAGGAATACAAGAGAGACACATGTCAAAATATCTAAATCAAATATCAATATATACATCAAAATGTCTACATATACATCAAATGTACATGAGTATATAAAAATAATACATATACACAAATAATGTACAACAAAATAATACATACAATGTCAAAATCATGTCCGAGGATCATGCCTCAATCTACCCATCTAGAGGTGGATCCATCCTAGGAATATCATATATTGATCTCATATAAGTCTTGGTCCATAAAGAAGATCCCCTAGTTCACTTGATATCTAAATATGTAAGTGTTCATTGAATTGTTGGTACAACTTTCTCATATAATGACTTGTAATATTGAGCCTCTTTAGTTATCCTCATCACCTATGTAGTCACTTGTCCCAATCCCTGTATAGCTAGTAATTCCTATGCCATGTTTATCTCAATTTGCAAGTGCTAAATCTTTACTATCAAGTAGGTGTTATCTAAAAATATGGTAGTGATCTACCTATCCCTCTCTCCCAACTTTGTATCCTTACTATATATGTGGAATGCTAAACTAACGATCTTAACTACCCTAGCTACAATCTCCTCCTCCAAAATAGCTATGAACTGATCATCATCCAATGAACTCACTAGCTTTAATGATCTAACCTTATCTCCTACCCTTATCCCTAATAGATCTATCATGGCTACCATCATCTATGGGTTTGGCCTTACTTGTATGTGTGTAGTAACTATAACTATAAATACTGGGGGACCTATCATCACTTATATAAAACCATATGGAGAATCCATAGCCAAAATTAGAGCTTGTTCTCTATCACCCCCATCTCCCCCATATCCTTCATTTCCACCTTTATCTCTCTTATCTCCTCCATTTCCACCATCTACCACCTCCATATACACCTATCCCCTACCTACTTTATCTCCTTCATGATCTCCATCATGAATTGATAGTATAATGGACCTAACAACCCTCTTCATCATCTCCCTTTATCTCCTTCATCATGGGTATGCCTATATAGCCTCTTGAATCCTTTTCTATAGTGTCCTTTATGGAGATGCTGGCATAGTTAGTCACATAGGCCTCATATAGGACCACCAAGAAATGTATAGATATTCTACCCTTACATCCATTATCATACTCATGTCATCCCACTATACTAGTTATACTTGCTTAAAATCTATAAAAGCCACTACCCTATCTACATGTGCCCCCCACTCCAATCTATCTGTACATATGAAAAAACATGTGTGGCCCTTGTGGTATTCCTTTTCATAGTATAAACTACCATTTTACATTCCCAAGCCTATATCTCTCAATGACCATAAATGTAACACTCTGTAATCATGTATCCCTTGTATATATGGTTGTGTTGCCTTTGAAATAGCTCATGTCTATATGGCCTCCAAACAATAACATGAGGGGAAACTCATTAATGGACTATCTATAGAAGTTTGATGCCTTAATGATTCTCCCTCATCAAGCTACCAAATAGATATCATGGCACAGCTATGCCAATATAATAAGTTCCTAGGATAAAAGTGTTGTATCCTCCCACATGTCTAAAATGACACCTATTTATCCAATATGAAAGTATCAACCACTCATATCAAGAAGCAATATGTCATTGATAATGACCATCAAAATGAGAGGAAATAATAAATAATCCTATCCACCAAACACTCATATAGGTCTATAACATATTCATATAGCTCAATATTTGTATGTCTAGTCAATCACTCTAATAAGGCCATCCATTCCATGGCTCTCTAGTATAAACACCATCTATAAATCGTAATCTAAAAAATCCACCACACATCCTCTAGAGTCACCATCATATCACACATATCTTAAATCATAGCTGTTAATCCTATGTGAAAGTATCAACCACTCATATCAAGAAGCAATATGTCATTGACAATGAACATCAAAATGAGAGGTAATCATAAATAATCCTATCCACCAGACACTCATTGTAACATATTCATATAGTTCAATATTTTTATGTCTAGTTAATAACTCTAATAAGTCCATCCATTCTATGGATCTCTAGTATAAACACCATCTACAAATTAGAATCTAAATTTTTTTCCACACATCCTCTAGAGTCACCATCATATCACACATTGAGAAAATGAAGTTGATCATATTAAAATGCCACTGCACTACCAAATTAGTCAATAGGGCCTAGTTGGCCTAACTTTTAGGCATATGAAATACCTAATATAGGTCTATAGATTCTAACAATATGACCTCTTCCTCACTTAGTAGATGCACTGATCTCAATACTTGTGATCACCACTTACATGTAGTAATAATTTATAATGACTCCTATAATCATAAATGTTAGCATACTAGGTCATTTACATCACTATCATCATATAACCATCCTATTTCATCATTTTATAGTCTATTATCTACTTATCCTATCCATATTTTCATCTAAACATCTATTTTTGGTAATCTTTCCATTCCATAGGGTGATCTCACTATTCCATAGGGTGGACCCACCAACTGGGGGAACCCATCATTTCATAGTGGAAACCCAACATTCCATAGGGTGATCCCACCATTCTGGTGACCTTTTCATGAATTGTGCAATCTTGATAAACTCTTTCTATGATCCTAACACAATAAAGGTGATATCAACAAATATAAAAAAGTAAAAAAATAGGTGAACCCACCATATTGATGATGATTTCACCACATGTGGTTAAAAAACCCCTATTTATTACCTAAAACAACAAAATTTTCAAAATTTAAAGGTATTTATTGGTCACCCTTTGTCTATTGGTCACTATTTCTCTCTCACATTCTCCTTATGATGCCTCTCAAATAGGATGCGATCTATTTTATCAACCAGTCTTGGGGAAAAACCAAAGCAAAACTCTCTAAGGGCTGAGGGTGAAAATTACTTGTTTCCACCCCTAGCCCCAATTTATAACCCCCAATGCAAAATTTAACCCACACACTCATTTTTATTCCCTTTTACATTATTTTCACATATTTTCTCTATATTTTAAACCATTTTCACCATCTTTCATTTTTCCCTCTCCCTTCCCTATTTCTTGCCTTCTCATCACCTTTTAAGTGTTCATCCACTTCATTCCTTCTTTGCCTTACCACTCAATGGGGCATCACTTACTATTTATGGCATCCTTATGAGCCCATTTTCAATGTTTTTTATAAAAACATTACCTTTAATAAAAATTATTATGTCATCTCATCATTGGGGCATACCTATATTCCCATTTTAATCTAATGTTTATTCTTTGAAATGTTGTTAATAGTGTCTCACAATGCCTTCTCAAAAATAGGGAAAATGTATACATGTATTTTTTATCACTCGTGTGTCATAAATCATTATTTTGCATCATCGTATGATTAAATTTTAATTTCTTCTATCATCTCAAATCAACAAATCTACTTACCATTTTCATCTTAAATCAAGATAATATGTTTATAATCATAATATTACATCATATTGTATCATCCATTTTATCTGATGCATCCCTGATCTACTTATCATCATTATTCATCATCGATAGTAAATTAATATATTAGATCAAATATATAGTTGAATTTACTCTATCCCACCAATAATGAAATAAGGATTAATCACAATAATTATTGATAATTAATTGGTAAGATAATCTATGCACATTTCATATTTTCCAATAAATCAAATAAATCTATTTTACATATAAAATATATGATTCCATCCAAATCCACTTACAAATTTAAAATTTAAAAATATTGCACCAAATCCCAAGTCGAAGTCCCTTTTCCAAGATAATCTTCACAAAATTATATGTAAAGAGGCAATTGCATAAGCAAGGTCTTAGAGAAAATCTCCATGCAATCACAGAACATCCAATTGAAGGAAAAATCTATGAAATTCCCTTACACACTTAAATCCTAACATTAATTTTACATCCTCCCTCATTCAATGATATGGAGTAAGCATCCTCTACCATTGATCATGAATCTAGATCAATGATTTAAAATCATCCTAAAATCCTATAAAAAGGAGGTCTCCCCTCTCATTTTAACTAGATAAAATCATATAATGAGATGCTATCAAATAAATAATCCAATATTCAATAAATTCATCCAATCATCAAGTCCAAACATCAACTTGTATGGGAAAGCGCTACCAAAATATCCACTTATTCTCCATGATGTAACTACATCCAAATCATTTGAGCAAGTCTTCATGTCAAGAGGGTCATATTCACTTTGTGGTAAGTGAAGGTAATTATCCTTTAATCCCTCTTATCTTAATCTAAGGCACTCATTTTCAAGTTTTTTTTATCATTTCATTTATTTTTTTGTTGAATTTTATAACACTTGCATTATGCTAACAATTTTGATGTGTGTATATAGTAGCCACATTATTGTATTTTGTTTAATTGTGGACTATTGGATCTATAGGGAAAATTTCATAAAATTAAGGGTCTACATTTATAGAGTTCATGATTCCATCCCATAAACCAAATTACATGAGTTTTCACTCCATGGTCTTGTGCCCTGTGTTATCATACCACGTGTCCCTTAGAAAACCATAATTAAATTAAATAATAATATGTATAAAGTTACCATGTGTATATCATTATGATCACAATTTTATTTTAAAATAAATAAATAATAATATAAATGTTTTATTAATCAAGGTAAATTTATTATTATGCAAGATGTCACATGTTTCAAAATAACTGGTCATAGAAATATTGAGACCATCTTACAAAATACATGAAATTCTGCTATTCCATTGTTGAAAATAAATAAAATGAAGTTATGTGTCACTAATTTAAAACAAAGGGTCCAAATTAAAAACCACCAAAAAATCCCAAGCAACTCTATGGCTAAGATGTTCTATGATGTTACCACATGGAAGGTGATGATATTTCATTCCCCAACAATTAAAATTTAATGCCATCAAACTATGACCAACCAAACTCCATGAAATTTAAGCCCCATGATCATGCCACATGGGTGATCTATATTATCTATTGGTGTAGAGTTAAATTTTATTCTTTTCACTTCCTATCACCACTTGTCATTACATGTCATCAATTCCAAATAATAATTCTTTGGCATTGAGGAATAAAAAGGTGTCACATGTATAGAATATATAGGCGATGGATAGGGAAAAGTATAAAGGCAAACTCCAAAGATAAAATACATCTCATTATTTCACACCATAGAGGGTTGTGATCTCAAGTGTTACCAAAGCTAAATTTCACATATATTAAAAGGAGTTGCTTAAATATACATGATTATATTTACCATAATGATTTAGTTCTAAAGGACCATTTGATCCATACTGATCAACATTTTACAAGTGAAAAATCCACAACCACATAGTTTTTAAGGGATGGAATGCATCCAAATCCATTATTAAAATGAAGACATAATGACAACTATTATGATCTACATGATCATTTAATTCATTGAGATTAACACAAAGAGACTATTTAAAACATAGTGACCTAAATATTCATAAAATTAAGGGTCCACATTCACACATTCATGGAGTCTATGATGCCATCTTGTGAAAAAAATGACATGAGTCTTCATTCCATGATCATATGGCCTATGTTCTCATGCCACTTGTCCATTCAAAAGTCACAACTAATTTGTATTATGACGTATAAAAGTTTTCCATGTATATATCATTATGATCACATTTTGAGTTTTAAATAAATAACTAATAATATACATGTTTTATCAATTGATGTTAATTTATTATTGTGTAGCATGCCATGTGTTTAGAAATAAATGTTCATAAAAATATTGAGGCCATCTTAAAAAATTGATGAAATAATACCACTCCATGGTTGTAGGGAAATCAAATACATCTACATACCACTTCCTAGTTTTGAACAAAGCTTCCTAATCAATGACCACTAAACAAGCACAAACAAATTTATGGATAGGACATTTCATAATGTTTCCACATGAAAGGTGATGATATTCATTACTTAGTGATTAAATTTCATGATCATCAAACCATGGCCAACCAAATCCAATGAACCACGAGCCTTGTGACCATGCCACATGGGTGATATAGATTATCCATGGGTGTATAGTTAAATTTGATTCTCATCACTTCTTATCACCACCTATTACTACCCATCATCAGTGCATAACAAGAATTTTAGAATCAAGGAATAACATGGTGTCATGTGTATAGAATGGATATAACATAAAGAGAAGTTAAAAGGCAAGATATAAAGATAAAATACATCCCATGATTTCACCACATAGAGGGTTGTGATCTCAAGAGTTTCCAAACCTAAATTTTCTATATATTACAAGGTGTTGCCTACATCATCATATTTTACACAATGGTATAGTTCTGAGGGAAATTTGATCCATAGCTATCACCATTTTCTAAGTGATAAAACCACAACCACATTTTTTTCAAGAGATTAAATATGATCAAAGATAATATTTATATGAAGACATAGCCATAACTACTACATTCTATGGGACCATTTAATTCATTATGATCAACCTAAGGAGACTATTTGAAACTGTGTGTGTGTGTGTCTGTGTGTGTGTGTGTGTGTGTGTTTTAATGGTATATATAATAAATTTATCATGTATTTTATATAGCCTACCAAAAAACATTGATTTTACTTTACATTGAGATTTCAAGAAAGTATGAATAGGGAAATATAACTATCAAATTTATCTCCTTATAGGGAGTCTAGTGAGGTTTTATTCATGTTTTCCAAGAGCACATAAAAAATAAATATGAATTTGTTTTCCCAAGAAACACCATTCTAGCACTTTATATTAATTTATAACCAAAATTGTATTTGCAACTAACTCCATTGTATTCCTCGCCAAAAAATTTCAAATCTTTGCATATTTTTCTCCACATCAAAACACATGGTGAAATTTACAATGCCACAAATGAAATTTAAAATTACTATTAAAAATGAATAAATTTCATGTCAAGATATAACAAATTTTTATCCCTACAACTTTGCATGCTAAACAACCAATGCAATGGATATGGACAACTAATATTTGGGGGAATGTGTTGGGTTATTAATGGGCATTCCCAATGGTTTTTGAGAATTTGAGTCAAAACCCAAATGATATTTGCCAAAATCTGGCACTATTCTTCACTTTTTTTGGCTTCTATATATGAAATCTCATACTATAGTGTTATTGGACGTATTTCCAAATAAGCATAAAGTCATCCTTAATTGCCCCATGTGATGTTGTAGTAATTATTAAATATTCTATAATTAATCAAATGCTGCTCTACCTCTTGCATGAATGTAAAAAAAGTTCAAATGCCAAATTTATTTCTCAGATATAGAGTTTTATATTATTATTTGGTACTTTCAAATATGAGAGTGTGATAAATATGATGAATTATTATATTTGAAAAATTATTAAAGGACTAAAATTTGTTATATTGGCCTTAAAGTGTATGACCTGCAACTACCATGATTTCCTAGGATATGTTCAAGTTCTTGGTTCTTTGTTGGAGATCTCTAGGAAAACACATTTTTATGATCCTTAATTCACACCGAAATATTTATTTGATACATAACCAAAATGTTTATAAATCATTGCAAAACATATTAAACTAAATTTAGAAACAACTTGTAGTTTATAAAATACCTTTACCATTCATTATGAAATATTGAATTACCTAGTAGTCAAAGATAAATTTAGATTAATTCTTAGTAGGTAACATCATCATGATCACCAAGTAATAGGTACATAATAAATTTAACTTATTATTGATCATACAATGCTTCACTTAAACCATTTTATAAAAACCAAATTGAAAAATAGTATGTCAAATGCTTATTGTCATGGTGATCTTGTTCCATATGATTCTAGCTTTTTGATTAGACTAAAAAATTAAGGAAAAATTATTTTCCATGTTCTCATAAAAATATGATTTAATCACTTAATTATTGGGCAAGTTATTTTGTGGGAATATAAAATGTTCATGGATAAATCCCAATGCACTCAACTAAAATAATAGTCTAAACTTCTTAGCAAATTGATTTTTCTACTACAACTAACATTACACCAAAGAATAAACAACAAATTATTATTTAATCTAGCAAAGCTAAAATATTTTGATCCAAATAAAGTCATCTTAGGCTCCAATATTTAGGTTTCTGGAGCATAATGGACTAATAATAACTAATGATTATATTTTTTTATACACAATATTAAATCCTCAAGTGACTAGCATCAATGCTCATAAGACCAAAAACCAATTGAAGCATTATTTCTAAGGCCATTTTGGTTTGGAAAAAATAGCAGACTATATCTCCAAACAATACTCAAATTAATTCCATCGACTATTTATTTATCCACTTCAACATCTAATAATAAAATTTTTGTCTTTTTATGTATAACAAAGAAAAATAATACCATTTAGATAATTTTCACACAATCAATTGTAGTACTGAGGTGGTTCACTTGTTTTTCTATATTCCTATTAAGAGATACAATGTATAAGAATTACTAAATTAGAGTATACCACAATTAAAAACCTTGAGTTATGTAGAAACATTAAGCCATATCCCCCAAAAAATTGAATTTGATTCCATTGACTGCTTATTTATCTACTTAATCATCTATTCATAATAATTTTTTTCTTTTGATGTATAAAGAAGGAAAAAATATCATTGAGACGGTTTCTGCTGAATCAGTTTCCTATTGATGTGGTTCAGTTATTTTCTATATTCCTATAAAGATTATATATATACAAATTACTAAATTAACACCTTTTTGTATTATATAAATGGTTAGTTATCAAATCACAATAGTTAATTTGAATAGAGTTTTTTTTTACTTGTAAATAATTAAATGACATATTTTTCTTCAAAAAATATATCATTTTTTTACATAATATAATAAAAAACTTTGAATATTTATTGTCTCTTATTCCTTTGGTCTTATTTGGTAGCTAATACGACCATGAATTGTCAATGTAACGCATGCAATGAGAGATACTCAGATTTAGAATTAGGTAAACAAAGGGTTTGTGGTTAAAAGTTTAATATAAAAATACATGCAGATCTTTCACATAAGGATTTTATAGTACCCAATTATTATGGAACAAAATTTTGGAAACAACTATGTAAAAAATTATCACTCCATATCCATCATTAGAATAAAGATTCTTTTTATTATCTTCACTTGAAAAAGTAACCGTACAAAGTTCAATGAATGGAAAATTATGTGATCTATGCTTTGATCTAACTCTAGTTTGAATACACAGATTTTGAAGTTGTTCAACAATAAATTAAGAGTTCATTTAAAAGTATAAAATCTCATGATTGGGTATTTATGTATCAAATATAAAAGGTCAGTCATCATGAAAAAAACATATAGTAATATTTCCATGGGGAGGATAGTGAGATCTAGGCAAGGAAACTATAGATGACAAAGCCTATAGGCTAGAGAATGTCTAGGGTTTGAACCATCTCATTTAAGCCTAAGATTTTAATCCAAAATTTTATAAACAAACATCTTTTCCTCCATAAAATCAATAACCTTAGAAATGTTCCACTCATAGCCATCCAGAATATGAGTAAATTCATCAATGCTTTCCATTGCTTCCTTAGTCACATGCCCAACAATCCCTAACATGGGCATAATTTTTTTTTTATTTGATGAAACTTTGTCCACCCTAACATACCCTTGATTAGGGTCACAAATTGATGAAAATAATGAAGTCAGGCATTTTTTATGTGATAAAATTGAAAAAATGAATAACAATTTATGTCTATGATGGGCGTCACACTAATAAGAATAAACAAATCAATTAATGGTGTAAAGTTCCAACCTCAATCCATACACTTGCACATGCCATTTTAAGATTTATTAAAATCAATCACATTTACTAGTTGGCTTGAGTCTAATATTTAATGACCTCTTTAATTTTAAAAAAATCCTAAAATCTTATCTCTAAGACTCTTATCTCTAAAACAACCTCTACACATTGAATTACACATTGCCTCTCTACCTTTGAATTCATAGGACACCTATTTATATGCCTAATATAATATTCTTGTAAAACCTCAAAAATAAAGTTAAAAATAAATTAAGAATGTCAGTTTTGATGTGGAACGTAAATACAAGATACACAATGAGATAGAGGAGAAAAAAATATGATAGGTTTAGGGACCCTAAAAATTTATATTGGCATGAAACACCACATGTTTCATATTTGTCAAAGTGTAGAAAATGCCAAATAAAATATTTACCATGTCTTTATACTACACATTTACTACAACCACCAAATCCTATGAACTGCATGCTTTGTGATCTATATTTTATATGGATATTGAGTTAAAATTTGACACCTATTACTACCCATAATCACTTTTCACTACATGTCACTAGTTCACAACAATAGTGCTTTAGAACTAATGAATAGTAAGGTGTCACATGTCTTGAATGGATAGGACACACACAGAAAAAATTTAAAAGACAAACTCTAAATATAAAAGATATTCCATGATTTTTCCACATGGAAGGTTGTGATCTCAAGAGTGGCCAAATCTAACTTTCACATATATTACAATATGTCACCTAAATACATAGAGATGTATTTTCCACAACTATATAGTTTTGAGGGACCATTTGATCCATAGTGATTGCCATCTGCTGAATGATAATCCACAATTGCATAGTGTGTAAGGGATATAATGTGGCCAAAGTGAATATTCATGTTAAGACATAACAATGTTTACTATGATTCATAGGATCACTTATAATTATCACATGAAACATTATGGCACAACAAAATAAAATAAAATATTAGCATAAATATGTATATTAGACACAAAAAACCAAAATAGAACAAATCTTTATATACCATACCATCCATGAACCACCTCCCATCAAAGGGTACATAAGCCTTGCTCACATTAAGGTTCAAGTTGGCTAGCACTTTTACAACCTCTAAAAGAATAATATATTTTTTGTAACTACCCACATACAATTTCAAATGAATAAATCAGTAACCAAATTTTCTAGATCTTATAAATTGTTTAATATATTTTGAATTGAATAAATCAAACTAATAGATATAAATTATTGACATTGATATACATACATATACAATAAAATACAATGAAATAAATATTTAAAAAAAATAGAGATTAGATAGAAATAGTAAATAGGCCTATAGATATACAAACTCCCTAAAACATATATTTTGTTAAATGTGATTGAAAACTTGTTTAAAAAGACCTAAAAACTATGTCACACCCTAAAAAATTATTTAAAATGTGTTGGGACAAGTTTGAAGAAGGAGGATAAGGGCACAATTGATCCATACATCCCTTCTCAGGGATAGCGATACACTGCTGCCACGTGTCTGACCAAGTTTTGCCTTAGGTGCTTCAGTCGCTAGGCCATATAATGGTTTGGAAGAGGACCCATATCACTCCAAAGCTTTTGGCATGATGACTAGTCCTTCTATTGGTATTAGAGCTAGGTCTCGAGGTTGAGACCTATGAAAGCTAGTGGGCATGATCCACATCCCTTCTCAAGGATACATCTCCCCACTGAGGCAATCATCGCACGCCATACCAAAAGCTTCGAAGTGATCTGGGTCCTCTTCTAGACCACTATATGGCTTAGGGACTGAAGCACCTAAGGTGGAACCTGATCGAACACATGGCAGTAGTGTATCACTATCCCTGAGAAGGGATATATGGATCATGCCCACCAGATTTCATGGGACTCAACTGTGAGACCTAGTTATGATACCAATAAAAGGACTAGCCATCACACCAAAAGCTTTGGAGTGATTTGGGTCCTCTTCCAGACCACTATATGGCCCAAGGACTGAAGCACCTAAGGCGGAACCCGATTGGACATGTGGCAGCAGTGTATCACTATCCCTGAGAAGGGATGCATGGATCAACAATACAGCCTTGTCTATTTACTATGGCCACATCCTATTTGACCATGTGCCTAATTTTTTGATATTACTGTGAAACTATTTGTGAGAGTTTACTAATTAATCATGTGTCTCAACTTACCATGTAGAAAACCTACAAAACACAAACCCTAGATCCTACATAATAAACATAATAAAGATAAATGCAAAATGGGGGAATATGGCTAGGGGAATAGCTGAGATATCCTAAAAAAACCCTACATAATTTGAGTGTTGCTTACATAGCCCAAATGGGCCTTAGACCAATGTATTTCTCCCTCATAAGATGATTGTGTGATCTATGATTGTGAAATTATATGAATGTAGCAATAAAATTGATTAAAATGCTTGATAATGGATTACATTGGCCTACAATTAAGGCATTTAAACTTGGCCTATAACTGTTAGAATGCAATAGAATCAAAATTGGAAGAAATAGTGTTCATTTGATTAAGTTTATTAAAATTGCCAAGTGATTACTAGATGCATTTGGATAAGCCTTGATGTGTTTATATAGGTGAATATTTTAAATATTTATACTAACCAACATTTTAAAAAAGTGGGGGAGTGGTTAAGTGTAATGTATTGAATTTAAAAAATTGCCATTGGAGTGTAGGGGACAATGTTAAACTAGTGGAAAAGGTTGTAATATGGCCCTATCTAACCTAGTGTGGTCTTATCCCAAAAGGACAGAGACTTATGAAAAAGGTATGACATGTGCATGTAAGTAGATTATGAATGTTTGTATGATTTTCTGAGTAAGTATAAGATAATTTTTAGATCAATGTATGCTCTTTTAGAGAGTCAAAAAAATGGTGAATAGGCCAAAAAAGGTAAGGATATCAATATTAAACATTTTCAAACACTTAATGATTAATTTTATGTGTCTACATTTTTTCCTACTTTATTCTAGTGATGCAATACAATGAAATTACTAGAGTAAAGTAGATGTGAATCTAAGTGTGTATACACACTTTATATTTTTATGTGAAGATTGATCGTGTAATATGACTTAATGACAAAATTTATAATAATGCCACTAAAATTAGTTATTGTCCATATTTGTGTAGACACATAAATTAACACTTAAGATAAAACTATGCACATATGACCACCCTTTTTACATACTTAGCTCATGCCTTATTCCATAGCCTTTTGACCATTTTCATTCATTTTCCACATGGATGACACATTCTCTTAAGCAAACCAATGGTCCTAAAATGTCCCTATTCCTTATGAAAAATAACTCAAGCTTATTCACAAACTATTCCATACTCTCAGATTAGTTGTTTGTGTTCCTAGGACAACAACACCCTATTTTGACAACTCTCCTTATGAGTGTTTAGTTACACTACTCTTGTCCTCCCATCAAATAAGAAATAATTGTTCAAATTTAAACTCATGTAATGGGTCATCCCATAATTTTAACAAGTCCCATATGAAATAACTACTTTTTGATCACTACAAATACAAATTTCAAGTCATTTCACACATAATAGTCTTCCATACTAGAAAGTAATAGAATTTTAATTTTATATTGAGAGAAAATTCCCTATTTCTCTCAATTATAAATACATAAAACTTTATTAGCCTTGAGTTAAAGTTTTAATATAATTATACGGTCACAAATCATAGTTGAAGCCCTTAATCACACTAGGATTGCACCAAATTTTAACATTTTGCATGATTATTTCACACACACCACCATAGCATGGGATAACTACATAGAGTTTTATCCCTCTTTAGAGTATTGTTATGTAGGCAACACTCAACATAGGAGGTATTGAGGTCAAGCACCACTAACCCATTTTATCCCATGATTGAATTTATCCTCTAGATATATTGAGTTAGGGTTTTAAGTCAAGGAGAATATACACAATGGTTTTCATGAAAGATCTAAGGCTCACACATAGTTAATGAAACATATAGGCAAAGGTGAATGTGTCATAAAAAAATCATAATTCTATCATCTACATAACATTAGTACTCCCTAAGGATTAAAAATCCTTGCACCCTTTCCAAATACAACACTCTTATCTAGAGATCTCATAAAAATTTGTTTTGGATCTATAGTCAGTCAACATAGTCACATAACTTGTTTTCTAATATCAGTCATAGTCTCAGATTCTAGTTTTCTAGCTAAGTTTTATTATTTGGGGCCTTCCTATTTTAGAACATTTCCAAATATATTAAGTTATAAATCAATTTGTGTCATGTATTGCATATCTATAGCATTCTAATTTTACACAATAGGTTATTTATTTTAGGTAATTAATTCACTTATTTTTCAAAATATGATAAAGCATACTAGTGAACCTACCTATTTTTAGAATGTTGTAAAACCCTAACCACATATGTTGTTAGGATTTCTATCCTTATTTTTATTTTTTTTAATTGTTGTTTTAGGATTTTTTGATATGATAATTTTTAATAGCCACAATATTCAAAGTTTTTATTTATTTTTTTGGATAGGTGTCGGGGTTGGTCAGGCCCTTGCCCATATAAAAGTATAAAAAATAGAAAAATTGTGCTAGCTTGATAGAATAATCTAATAAGGTATATGAACAAGATATTCAAAAGACCACGATAAATCCACTAATTATTAGACTTCTATTAGTTATTTATAATTAAATTTTTACATCAAATACAAAAAACAACTTTATTTTTCATACATTTGCTTAGTCCACCAAACCACCAAAATAGGCAAACTAGAGACCTAACATTCTATTAGTCTAATAGAACTAAAGGTTTACTACACCAACTTTAACTTAGCACTTTGTTATCTAGAAGTGCATTTACTTCCACCCCCATGTATACCACTTTCTTTCCCACCACTAAACTCTCCAATTCTCCCAATTGCACCTCCACCATTTCCTTCATGTTTTACATAGCCAGTAGCACCTCCCAGGCCCCTGAATCTAGCTCACCCACTCTGAATGATGAAGATTCTAGTTATTGATTTCCCATCTAATTTAGTGAAGGAAACTAACCTATAATAAATCCTTGAGTAATAAATTTGACCACTACCATCATCTTTGAGCACCTACAAGCCTCTCTCCAATCCTTCAATTTTGGAATAGGAGATTTGAGTACTTCCATTTTTAGTAGGATAACCCTACATTATGTCTTAGGCTCTAATTGTCCTGAACATAACCCATCCAATTTATTTTCCAAATTTAACAATGTCACAAACCTTACTTCTAGGTAACTAAATAAAGATAAGGGAATCAACCTAAGGATATATTTCCCTAAGAAGAGAATTTATTAGAATGAGCCAACCTTCATTTTCATAATTTCTGCTAATAAATTGACCCTATATTTCAAAAAAATGAAAAATTCCACCATTTCACCCACCAGGATCTTATTTGACACTAACACTAATAGATTACTTGTGAATAAGGCTACCAATTTAAAATTTACCATTATAGGATGGATTTGATCTAAGACCTCCACACCCAACACTTCCTCAAATGCCTACATAATTTCTACCAAGGGAGCCCAAAAAACATGTTTCACTCTGTATGGAGACACTTAACCAATGAAACACATTTCCCTCTTTTCATAGATCATAAATACCAATGACCACCCTCGAGATTTAATAGACATTATATCCATAGTCACCCTTTTTCTCACTAGCATGACCAACCAATCTAAATGATCTTACCATTGCCTACCAACTAATACAAATGTCATCATCAGAAAGCATTGATTATCCCTTTGCTCCAAGTGATTAACATTTCCCATGCTTGGATATAATGACTGTCATTATTATTAATCACCCTTCAATTTCACATGATCCACCAGCCCTCAAAATCATTATAAACTAATTTATGCCACCCTTGCATAATCATGCCACCTATCTTTATTGTTATCACTCCTTATTTCTTCACTTTGATCTATGCCACTATTAGCTAAAAAATCTACCACTTTATTAGCCTCTTAAAAATAGTGACCCCTTTCCACTCTTTAAATTTACTTATAAGTGACCAAGCTTTAGTGAGTATGTTATTCATATTCTAGGATTTTACATTATGATTATTTAATGCTTGAATCACTACAAGATAATCCCCTTCTACGACTAGTTTTTCCACTATGTAAATAATTACTAGCTCCATCCCTACCACCATTACCTAGGATTTCACTTCATTATTGGTCCCATCTATTAATTTGGTATATTTTGATCTAATTAGTGAACTAATATAGTATTTCTTAACAAAACCCACATCTGACACCCCTATATTTCCTCTACATGCACCATAAAAATTTAGCTTGAACTAACCAAGACTAGGTGGTTCTCATATCACACCAAACCTACTAATTTTATTCATCTTTATTATTATTGATACATTAATGGGGGGAATAACCAAAATTTTCAATTTCCCACTCATTCTCATATTCCAACTCATAATGAATCCATTCTTGCATTTGATTTGAGTTGATACCACCTTTGAGATCATAATTTATGCATTTTACAAGACCGCATGCAATGACCATTCCACACCTTTAAATATACATTGATTCATTTCTTTCCTTATTGACCAAATTAGAATGATTAGGCCTACTCTCCATAAAATATATAAGTAATGATTCACATCTCCCTAAGGCTAGGTCAAAAAAGCCTTATTAAGGGAGGAAGGCCATGCCCAACTCTAATCAAATTTACTATACAACCACAATCAACACCAAACTATAAAGGGTAATTCAACTAGTAGGTGATATATTTTTTCCCCTACTTTACACATATAGTACCTAGAAGGACCCTAAAAACCCATATTACACAACCTATCTTGAGTGAAAATTATCTTTTAAGCTGCCAACTAAGCAAAGCCATATACTTTCTATAGCCCTTCCTTTCCATAACACATGTTGCTTGCCCAAGCCACCAAAGAATCTATTACTTATGCCATTTGATAACCTAGTTTTATTATATATTGACTAGATTTTCCCCCAACCAATGAAGCTCATCCTCCTTATTATTGAGGATCACCCTTCTCTTAGTTAGACGTTTAGAAATTACTCTACCCTATTCAGGCAAAAAAGGCAAGTTAATCAAACTTTTCGACTTCCATCACACCAAGCCTTGGCTGTTGTGAACCTCTAGATAGTCCATGACCTTCTTCCCCTAGTGAGTAATTAGGAATTCAAGTACCTCACCCACATTAGGAATATATGCTAATAACCTATGACCATTACAAGAATCCAACAAAAAATTATCCCATCTTCCATTATTGATTGTCCATGAAACATGCTCAGAAATAATAAATCTACTTTTCAATAAAAATTTTCACATGTGAGATCCTTTAGGTGGATTGGATATAGTCATCATACTCTATGAAACTTTTGAACCTAGATATTTATGATGAAGGAATATACACCAAAGTGAATTTGGCCATTCTACCATAAACCACACTAATTTATCACCTAGATTTTGATTTTGGAGCTATAAATTTGTGATCCCTACTCTACCCATATTTTTTACTACACACTCTATCTCATTTGAGGAAGAGAATCCTCTTATTTTATACAACTCCTTGCCAGAGAAAATCCTTAATAATTTTATTTATGATATTCACCACATGGCTAGGTGGTTGAATCACCAATAAATAGTAAGTGGGTAAATCACTCATAATCAGTTTAATCAAAGTGATCCTCCCTAACAAGGACAACCACTTCCCTTGCTAGCAGGCCAACTAGGTTTTAAATTTTTTAATCAAATCTTCCCACAACCCAAAATTTCCTACTAATACAAATAGAGTAACCCATATATATTTATGAGGAAGCTTACCCACTTTAAAATCCAAAGTCCTAGAAATCACCCTTTATTCTGCTTCCTTGCAGGTGATGAAATAAATCTTCAATTTGCCTTCACTAATTACTTGTCCTGAAGCTACCTCATAATTTTTCAAGATATATCTCAATTACTTTATTTCTTCTTTAGTGACATGACTAAAAAGGAAGGTATCATCGATAAATTGATGATGAGTTAAGTTTCCTAGCTCATCCACAATATTAATACCTAATAGCTTTCCTTCCATCTTTACCTGACATACCGCCCTACCTAGAGCCTCTGCCATGATTATGAATAGAAAATGAGACAATGGGTCCATTTTTTTGAGCCCTCTTAAAACCTCAAAAAAACTTTAAGGGATACCATTAATCAACATTGAAAATTTTGGACCATCCACACAATTAAAATCTATTCTCACTAATCTTTACTAAAACCAAACTTATCTAAAATTTTTAGCAAAAAGTTCTAATTAACCCTATCATAAGCCTTAATGATATAAATTTTTATCATCATACCTTTTTGATGATTATGAAAAAGATAATTCATTATCTCATGTGCTATAATAATCCCCTCTTGAATATTCGTTCTTAGCACAAAGCCCACTTGCTCTTGGGAGATAAGACTATCTAGAATTTTTTTGAGCTGATTTGTGATAGCTTTTGAAATTATTTTATACACCAAATTACATAAAGAGATGGGCCTAAAGTCACTAAATATCACTTGGGACTCCCCTTTAGTAAACAATAAAATGAAATTGACATTGAGATTCGGTGACACTTTCATTTTTTGATGGGATTATTCCACCATATTTAGGATATATTCATCTAAAAATCCCATAAATATTTGAATAAAATCACATGGAACCTATCAGGTCCTAGTGCTTTGTCCCTTCCCATATAGAAAATCACCATCCTAACCACTTTAAGTGAAAATGGGGATAATAGTTGTTCATTTTGTCTATCTAAGATCATCTTAGGAGTTAGTTCCAAATTTACATTTTGAGACCTAAGATTAGATGCTTCTTCCCTTCCTAGTAAATTATTAAAAAAACACCATCACCTCATCTTTGATAGCCTTCTGAGAATCCAACACCTTACTGCTACTAGAATTAATTCTTGATTTGCAAGTCACATTCCTTTTAGCCATGAATGAATTATGAAATAAAGTCATATTTTCTATCCCAATATTTGAGCCAATTTACCCATGATTTCTATTTCTAGTGAATTTGTTCCTTAAGCAATAGTTATTCATATTCCTTCATTAGTTTTTATCCAATGTAAAGGTTGTTGTGTCCATGCCTACCTGTATCACCTACTTATTAAGGACCTAAAGAGAAACTTCAAATTGCATTTTTTCTTTGAAATTATTTTTAAAATGATCATTATTCCATTTTTAGACACCTTTTAATAAAATGTAGATTCTTACACATTTTATACTTCAAAGAACCTGTCAATAGAAGGTAATTTGTCCATCATTTTTATACCAATTAAAACAATGTTGGGCATTGAGCCACATCAATTTAAACTTGAATGGACATTGTTTATGTAGTCTATCCATATCTATATTGAATGAAATTGGAAAATAGTCTAATCCATAGATTGGTAACACTAAAATTTCCACATTCTAATTATTCTCTAGTCAAATTAGATTGATTAAAGTTATCTAGTCACTCTAAAATATTACTAAAACTTTCTCACCTATTATTACATGTAAACCAACCATATTTTAGAATAATATTCATTATTTAATTATCCTCCAAAAAATTAAAAAAGTTTAGCTATGATGACATAATGCCAACCAAGCCACCTAATTTTTCATTTGGTTATAAAGTTGAACTGAAATCAACCCCCAAAACAATTTTTTCCTCATAAAACCTATCAACAATCATTGCCAATTATCTCCACAATTGAATATTTAAACTATTATCATTAAAAATATACACATTAACTAACAAAACCTTTATATTCAAAGAATATTTAAAATACCTAAAAAATTTCTACCAAGGTCCTGATGCTATATCTTCCACATATACCACCAACAACAACCAAACCACTGATAAACCACCATTAGGAAAACTAGGTTCCTATAATTATATTCCCATGATAAAATGAACTCTCAAATAAAACACATAATTGATTAATTCAATCTTAGGTGTTGTGTATTCAATCCCAAATCTAATCTACAATTCTATGCCCATGAACTACATTCCTAAAAGTTAGCCCTATGTGCCTCCACATCCTATGTTGCCACATCCTAAAAATCATTAACTTGTTCCTGTTGCATATAATATTGATGACATTGTTGATTCAAGTGATTATGTCATTTATAATAATAATCAATAGGTTGTCCCATCATTTCTAAATAATCAAACACTTGTTAACAATGCCCATAACCCAACACACCCTATTTCCATATGTTTCTAAATACATCTACGCAAGTGGAAAACCTACTACCATAAATGGGAAATAACCAAAATGCTCTTATGAACCTAAAGGTGTCCAATTTGTAGCATATGGTCCAATGATTGACTAATGACGTGGTAAGTTTATGGAGACATGTGCCTCAAAACACCAACCAATATGACAAAACCCATCTCAATATAAAACTATAACTTTTAAATAACCAATACATGATGGAACACTAGACCCTAAAATGGAAATGTGCCTAGTCCTATTGATGACATCAAAAAAAAAATAGTGATTCAAACTCAATGAACATGGTAAATTTATCCTTACCCACCTGATGTAGACAACACAACATAGTTGATCATGTTGAGACTACTTATGCTAAGTTCATATTGGCATCAAACATCTTCAAAAAGGAGATGGAAAACCTTGAGGTAGTACCTATACCTGACATTAATTACACAAGCCAACATGGAGATAATATTAGTACTACCATGGTATTGGAAACTTATGAGTTCCCATTTGAGAGTGATAATGAGCCCAAGGACAACTTGGATGAAGTCCATGCATTTAAATAGTTTCAAAAGGGAGAAAATTATCAATTAAGGAGTAAATTACAATATTATTTTGATACATCTACTCATATAAAATAAATTCAAGATCCATATAATGAGAACTCAATTAATAACCCTTTCCTACCTAAATGACTGATCACATCCTATCAACCAAAGAATTATGTTACACCCCCACAAGATGATAAACCACTATAATAAAACAAACTAGGATACAATATTATAGAAGACCTAAATAAAACTAAGGCCAATATAACCATGTTTGATTTTCTCCAAATATATAATCATAAAGAATTTTTATTAATGGAATTATCTACTCTTAAATGGAAATAAGTTAATTAAAAAATTGATGCTCATGTTGATATCTCTAAATAACATACTGAAACACCTCATTTTCTCATAAAATTTCATATTTTTGGTAAAAAATTATGCAATTATTTGGTAGATTTAGGTGCTTCAAGAAACATGATTCCTTATGTAGTTTACTAATAGTTGGGTTTGACTCCTACAAATTTGAATAGAAAGGTTATCTAATTAGACAATTCTAAATTCAAGGTGGTTGGTGAAATCAACCACATTCACATGTAGTTGGCCTCTAATCCATGAGTGAAATATTTCATTGAAATCCAATTGGTTGATATACCTAAAGCATATGGGATGCTTCTCAATAGAGATTGGTTGAGAGTGTTAAATGGATACATGGTGACTAATTTTTCCCATATGTGGCTCCCATGGCATGGCATCCTAAATCAAATAAAAATTGAAAGAGATACCATAATGAATCATATGATAATAAAATATAATAATAAAAATGAGATCCTAAATAAATAGGTTGAGCTTGGTGTTTATGATCTATAAAAATAAGCTCATGGATACTTATCTATTAATATGTTTATCATATAGGATAATTCATAATTAGAATAATTAGACCAACTAGATGAAGGATATTTCCTTTAGGCACCTGAGATACCTTCATTTCATAGTGCCACCTTTACACATGGGAAGGTTAAGCAAACTAATCTAAGTGTAGAATTATAATATCAAATTATCAATTTTTGATATGGATGAATTAGAGATCATAAATCTAAAAGGGATTCATTTAAGTGAAATTGAGGGGTTATTAGACTTCCATGATGATAATATAATCATTGAAAGTAGCCCAACTCCCACATATACTACCAAAGATTAGATGAAAATGTCTTTTTAATATAATAAAAAAATGAATGCCCATTGAAGGTAGAATAAGATAGTAAATAAGTCAATATTTTAGTAACGTCTTCCTCTCAAGGTTCACTAAAAGAAGCTAGAGATAATTTGTGGACATTTAAGTTTTATCAATAAAAGTATAAGAGTGGGTGTTGTACCAAAATTAAATTCATCAACCTGTAAGTAAAGTCATGTTTGGAAGCCTCCCGATTGTAATTTTCATGCAAAAATCACATGGCTAAGTATGAAGCATTAGTTTATGGTCTCTAGTTCACTCTCAGAAAGAAAGTTAAGAACTTAAAGGTGCTTAAAAATTTAGAACTAGTGATCAAGCAAATTAGAATATAGTATGCTTGTAATAAGAAGCATCTATCAAGATATCATGGTCAGGGGTGGAACTTAGTAGAATATTTTAGTACATTCAACATCAATACATTTCCCCATATAATAAATTACACATTAGATACATTGGAAATAGATACAAGCACTGTAGAACAAATTTATATCTCCAAGTTGAGAAGATTCTCATTGGAGTTAGTCTCTACTCCTTCCATTCCTAACAATGTCAAAAACTTCCAATCACTTCCAAAAAATAACTGCTCTATCTTGATCAACTTTTTTGCATTAAGTTAACTGCTTCCTCTAAATTTAATTTAGATTATTACAATAGAATCAGTTCAGGTGATTCTATAAATAGGATATATTTTACTAAACATCTCTTATTAGGGGTATTCAAACACTTAACATTCCAAGAGATGAGTCTCAATTACCCAAAGGGAGGATTTCCAATTCCTACTTTCTAGATTTCATAAAATGATCTAAAGTGCCTTGAATACCATCTTAAACTTTTCCAGCCTGAATTTTAACCCCTTTTATTTTTCATGCCCCAATTTAAGTGAGACAATGAGCACTATACCTGAGAAATTGACATAACCTCTCAATAATTTAACTCTTCCTTTGAGTCATCATGTTCCTCCTTATCTGAGGCTACCTCATATTTATCATCATCCAATACTCTCAATAACCTCACATCCCTTGATCCCCCAATATCATTTCTCCTAAATGTCTTGAGGGAGCTATAATAAATATCTAATCATCTGGGATTCTTTCTCAATAAAATCACACCCCTTGATCAAAGAGGATGGTGAAAGATCACTCCCTTTATTTGATTTATTTAACAAATCTTGGGTCTCCCTTATCTTTAACCTCTGTTCTTATGAACCCACCATCAATATTTTTATTTTATATGGAATAACCAACTCCTTTTGATCTGCCTTAGGAGTTAATCTTGACACCTCTTATCTTTTATTTCAAATAGGTTTTAAAATTATCTTATTAATTTGGGAGGCCTTCCTCCTAAACTTACAAAACTTTTATACATGACTCAACCACTAACACTAAAAGCATATGAATGGGATTTTTTCAATGTCAACTAGTTGCTTCCAAACCCATCCATGGGATTTGATTATTATGTTTTCTAGAATCTCCTTATCCAAATCAAGGTGTAGCCTTTCCTATGGATATGAATATATAATTCCATCTTTAAACACTATATAAATTTCAATAAACTCTCCCAAAAAACTACTTAAAGTAGATAAACACTCCTTACTTCAATATTCTATTGAGAGGTCATAAAAATGTATTCAAACCATAAACAATCCATTAGTCTAATAGAGGATCAAAATTGGGGCACCATATTTGGATCCATATCCATGCACCACCCATAGACCAAAATGGATATTTAAAAATGTGCTATATTTCTTCCCTAGAGCTATGAATAACCAAAAAAAACCTCTAGGAATAAAACTCACTTTAGACTCCTTCCCAAAATTTATATGAAACTAGTATTTGAATTCCCCTATCACTGACCATTTCCTTGCACATTTTCTAATTAGGGCACATTTTGACATAAGTTAGAAGTTTACAACAAAAGATTTTAATTCCCACTCCAAAACCACTGATATCCCAATCTACAAGACATCCTTTGTATTTTGCATAAGAAATTCCTCGTTATACTTGGCAGTTGCCTTATTATTTTCCACCTCTTACTGCCATTCCTTACCCAATGGTAATACAATAGCTTTAGTTTACAGAATCTTAGATACTACTTGACCCCTACCCTTCAATTTTTTTTTTGATCCTCCCAAGCCTTTCTTTCACCCTCTACTCCCCCTTCTTTCCACTTTGATCCCTCATAAAACCCAAACCATTCTTGCATTGCTTAGATTTCATCCTCTACTTCTCTATTTAGCTCCCTCCTACCAAGAAAACCCCCTCCAACCAATAGGGTTTTCCATTTCTTACTTCCCTTGGAATTCACCTGATCCTGCTCCTATTATCTTATCATCGCATCATTGGAATCACATTTTAGCCTATGTTGTCCCGAGTTTTTATTTCTTATTTCATCCAAGTTAATAATTTTTTTCTATTTACCTTATAAATAGTAATATACTAAGTTGTTCCCAAGTTGAATATTTTTAGATTTCAGTCAATAACCCATAATGGGAGAACTAGTTAATATATTTGATGATATAGATAAATAAAAATTACAAGCATATATTTCAAAGAATAAATATATGCAAGATATACTTATCATTTTTTTTGAAAATAAATTAATATATCATCTAGAGGCCAATCCTCTCATACTTCTAACCCATTCGATCCAATGGATAAATTTTTTATACCAATATTTAATATGGGGAAAACCCAAGGGCTTCAACATATAAATATGATAATTCCTACTCAATCATTGGGAACACTACCTTTTGTTAGAACACATTATTCTTCCCTTGATATACAATCCATTATGTATGAAACTTAATCTTTAAAACTTGAGATGTTACATTTGGAATAAGGTGTTTCAAAACCTAATAAAGCACTACATTCTCACATTTTATTTCACACTATATTTTCACAACATATAGAAGTATATCATCTACCTACAAGTTTTATGGCACCCAAGCCAACACTATATGATGGAAAGGGTGACCTTGAATAACATCTAAGAGCCTTCCATGCAACATGTTTAGACTATGTTTCTAATGATAGGTTATTAACTATATTATTCCTAAGGAGTCTGAAAGAATATGTTCGATAATGGTTTTCCAATTTAACTCATTAATTAGTGAATGCATTCAATCCATTTGTCGATACATTTTTAGCACATTTTTCAATCAATATCAGTGAGAATATTTCATATGCTTAAATTGCTCAACTCAAACATAGATCTAATGTGCCTATCATAGAATATGTCTTAAGGTACAAGATTATGTTATCTTAAATGATAAGTCATATGATAGATAGAAAGTTATAGGATATACTTAAACAAAATTTTCTTGTACCCCTACACAAGTCCATTATATTTAAGAAGTTTCTTTCATTCGCATACTTGTCCACATAGTAAAAGAAATGGAAGTCAAATGATTATAAATGAATAAGCTTAAGTATGCAACCAATTAAAATAAAAATAAAAAGAGACAAATTAAGTTACAATATAATGTGAGGCCAACTAATAATAATGATCAAAAGGAAACACTATATGTAGTTTTAGATCCCACTCCACACATTGTCGTATCAACTCTTCTAAGGATATAGTTTACCAATCTACAAAAAAATCAATATAAGGTCCTAAAAAAACCAATGGAATGAAATCTCATGTCTTTACCTCCCATTAAATAGTTTGATGTGAATAATACTCTTCCAAAAGGGTTTGATCATAATGCATTTAATGATTTTCATAGGGCACCAGACCACACTACTAACATGTGTATCAATTTAAGGCACAATATTCAAGATTTGATTGATGCCAACACTATTTATGTGGGAAACTACATAAGTATTATTAATGCACAACCAAGTGAAAGCAGATAAACAAAAATATTCAATTATTATTTTCCTAAGGATATAACTAATGAGACAATAAATACATCGAGTGTGCATTATACATACAATGCACATCCTCTAATAATTTCTTACCCTTCTCATACAAAGGAACCACATATTTTAAATAACATCATTGGTACCATTTAATTTAAAAAGGTATTATATACTAGACACCTGTATTTGAGTTAGACAATAACATCAATGCAAACATCCTAGCATGACATAAGTGTCATCAATTATAGAGGTATATTCATAGAATCAGTTAAATTATCCAAAATCTAGATCTAGTTTACTTTTTATTTTTTTTAGATCCAAATCTATATTAGCATTAGAACTAACTGTCTTGTTTTCATTATCATTACAATATATAACATAGGTCTAATTTCCATCTTTATCATATCTCATCATAATAAATATAATATATGTTTATCTAAGTTTGCAATTGATTGGCTTGTTATAGAGATAATTTATCAACCTTATGTGCATAGGATATCTCTATCCCCTTTAACCTTGGATTTCCCAATCCAGATTTTAGTGTTAAACATTTGGTGCACTTGATTAATGTGAATTCAACATTTTTTTGATTCATAGGGTTTGTGTTTGCTATTAAAAATTATATAATTTTAAATTTTTAAGTAGTGGAAAATAGTAATAAAAAAACTCATTTTCAAATGGAAAATAAAGAAGCATTGATCACTCATCTCAATAATAACAATGGCTTAATAGATACATTTTTATATGTTACAAGAGATGAAATCAATAATCAGGATAAGACTAAGTCTTCTTCACCTAGTGATGGTGAATCCTTATAGGGTAATACAATTTATTCCATAACAATGAATCTACCTACATATAGTGGAGGCATGGATTATGTCATCCAACCTTTGTTTCTTGATACTATTATTACTACATCTTACATGAGAAACCTAAATATTTTAACCCAATTACTAGTTCTAATGCATATATCTACCCAACCTATGGGTACACCTCCTTTGGTGACTTCTCAAATATCCAACCTAAAAGGCCAAGAAGTGAAAGTTCTTGTCCCAACTATAAAACTTTTTCAAACTAAGGTTAAAAATATTAAACAAAATTATATGAAATATCCTTATGCTATTGATTCACAAGAGGTGTTACATTTTCCTCTTACACCAAATATATCATTGCACCCATTGCCAATTGGTTTTGTTGCACCTATGTTTAAATTTTATGATGACAAAGATGATCTTGAAAAATATATTTGATCTTTTATATAGCATGCCTTGATTATGCCTCAAATGATAAAATTTTAACCAAATTATTTCCAAAGATATTAAAATACTATGATTTAAGGTGGTTCTATGATTTATGAACCCTTCAAACCCCTTGCTAATAATTTTTTAACACACTTATATATTAACATTTATAAAAAGGTTTCTCATGCCCAAATGGATAAGATCAAAAAAGGAACCAATGAGCCTATTAATGAGTATATATTAAGTTATAAGATAATGCTAGTTAAAATGACCAATCTAATGGAAAATAAATATCTTGAAGGAATATTCAAGAAAAGTTTACTTGCTTATTTACATGAGTCTATTTTTTTTTTTAATCAAATATTTTGATGACTTATGTAACATTGTTCATGATCATGAAATGAGACTTATATCACTAAATAAACTTAAGTATGTATCAAACACACTAACTTCATCTACATATAATACCAAGTTTACTATCAAACTAAATTATAAATTCAAACCTCCTCAACCTAAAAAATAAAAAACCATCATGGTTAATGTAGTGTCACAACATCCTAATAAACTTGTGTTATATAATGCACCATAGAGATAGTTTTCATGCTTACTTGAATCTCCCACTTCATTACTCTTATAGTGTATTAAGTGTCATCTTATATCTCTTGATCATCTTATATAGGTTGATATGAGTAGACCTCTACCCAAAGGGTATGATGTGAATCCTTATTGTGACTATCACCAAGGCCCTAAGCATTCTAATAAAAAAAATTTACCTTGAAGCATAAGATCCAAGATGTACTGGATAACCAAAAGATTACATTTGATGATCCTCTAAAGGAATTAGGTTTAAAACCTAGTGACCACCAAAAATATAAAATTTTTAACAATCCTTTACAAGACCATTCTAAGAAGGATCCATAAATTTAAATGACATAAAATGCACATCCTCTTATATCAAATTATGGGAACCCATTAGATGGGATTATTGGTACTTATATGTGGTACATACATCCTATGGTTTGGATACCTTCTATTACTTTTGATGACAATGATATTAGGGATAATGACTCAGATCTTCATTCCTTATTCATTTGAGCATACCTTGATCACCAATATATAAGTAGTTTTATGATTGACAATGGTGCAAGAAAAAAACACTGTACAACATTACCTATGCATTGGGGTTATACAAACCACAATTTTATTCCTTTGACCATATTAGTTAGAGTATTTGATGGGACCTCACAACTAGATCTTGATGAGATTGACTTACCTTTATAGGTAGGTCTCGCACATGTGGTTACTACCTTCTTAGTTATGCCTTTTATGGGTGTATTTGATATGTTATTAGGATGACCTTGGATACATACACTTCAAAAAATACCTTATATAATACATGGGTGTGTTAAATATATTCATGCCAATTGGGTAATTATAATTTCTAGAATTCCATATGAACATCTGCTTAAACAAGATAAATTTATACCTATGCAATAAATTATCAAACCTCCTAAGTTTAATCTTCTATAAAAGGGTAAGCAAAAAATAATCCCCTTTACTAGGTATCCAATACTTGAGCTACCATTACATTAGATATCCATTGTGGGTTCTACCAAATACTCATCTACTACACACCATATTCATATATCTAGAGAACCTAAACATATTCCTAATATTTCTATTCCAAATAAACCACATATCATTCAAAAATGGGTTACATGAACCCATAATCCTACTATTTCTTCTTCATTTCCTCAAATTCCCATTATACATACATAGAGCATCACATATTCTTTAGTGACAAAAATTACACTTATCCTCACTCCTTGGTAGTACCAAAAGTTTATTACACTAGGTTCATGGTGAGGAGATATGTATGACAATCCATTGGATGAGATCATAGGGTATCTTCTCTAGTTTCACATATTTCAAAAATACCAAAAGAACTAAAAACCTTCAAAAACACAAAATTATGTTCAACATTTAGAAGTCCTATTAGATCCTTGGCATTTATGTTGTTGGTTCCATGTTGGTAGCTAGGATATCATTTATTTATATATACACATGTGTTTCACAAATATTTTGAGAGTGATAATGAAATACACATGTAGATGATCTATGCACTTTCAGATGTTGGGCCTTCCATCTACTCATGTCATATGGACATTGGGGGCATCCACTTCTTTGATTATGATACTTTCAGGTTATATCATTCTATGGTAATTTTACATTATCATATTTGATCTTATGTACTTATACATGCCTTTATTCATGGTTTTATTTTTAATAGTTACTATATATGCTATGTACTTAAATTTTTTGCTAACACATATGATACAAGGGATAGTATACTATGTTTATGTTGGTTGCTTATGCTTTCATTCATGCACTTACTTGAGTGTCTTGCCTTGATATTATTCTACTTGTTTATGCATTTGAATATGATCCATTATTTGTTTCCACCATGTCTTTTTTTGATTCCTTGACATTTCAATATGTATTAGTTTATTGTATGTTTGAATATGTCATTTATTGCTTTGTGGAATTTTGACTAAGTCATGTCCCTTTAATTATGTGACATTTGAACATGCCCCTTGTTTGAGGTCTCCTTGTTGGACCATGTACTTTTGATTTCATTTTGAGTGCTATTGTGTGTGTGTTTTATTGCTTGTTGAGATTGTAATACTACTATCTAGATGTTTCCATAATTCACATCATGCATCTTAAGACTTGTTGTGATCACATTCTTCATGCTTCAATGATATATTTACCTAGACATGTTCCCTATATATGCTACATGGCACATTCATAGTCTACATGGTTGTATTATACTTTTGAGGTAAGGTAACTACTGATAATTTCCCTCAACTCAAAGGGGGGTACATATCAGTTGGGACATGCCATAGAGGCATGTCTTCCACATTGATTCATAGTGAGGTCATGTTATGAAAACATGTTCTCCACCTTTATTATTATTTAATATTAAATGAGGGCATGTTTTAGAAACATGTTATCCACACTTATTCAGTATGCAACATATCAAATTTATAATGGATCCATGTTTTGAAAACATGTCCTACACATTGGAACTTACAATGATTATCATATTTAGATTATAGTAGGGGCATGTTTTGGAAACATGTTCTCCACACACCAATTTTCATTTTTAGATTATAATGGGGGAATGTTTTGGAAACTTGTTCTCCATATTTACACAATTTCAAATTGGCCAAATTCATAATTATATGAATTAGATACACATTTGTGGTAGAATTATATATATTGGTATCATTTTTATACACAGTTTCAAAATGTGAAATATCTAAGGTGTATTTTATATGAAATGTGTACCTAATATTACAAAATTAAATTAGTTTTAGATTTCAAACACTTTCAAATACTGTCATCATCCACCAGATTAGAATTTTATGGACTATATTGAGATAATATATTACAATAGTTGCTTCACTTTTTGATATGATTGAGGTGAATAAATCACTTAATCTTTCTAGGTTTATAATTTGGACTTGATTAATTAATCCAACATCACCAATTTTATAGTGTGAGTTAACTTGGTTCACTCATGCTCACTATGTTATAAGTATGATTGGGTTGCACAGTTGAGATAATCTCAATTATTGGGTGGCATCTCACATTTTATCCAAGGTTGGTAGAATGTGTCCTCCAATATCTCTCTATCTCTTTAGATATATGCAATTTCTAGATTTTATATTTGTCCTAATCTCAACTCTAATGATTCATAATGATATGTATTTTCAAATCAAATTTAAAAAAGGCAAGATGGTTACATCGATACACAGGTGTACTCCTAAACCTTGCTCTCTATCAATTTTAATCATTTCAATGCTTTCAATTTTAGATTGTATGTATTAATTATATATTTTAACATGCTCTTGATTATAAGTTAGTCACTAACAAAGCACTCAAGTTTGATTCAAACAAAGGTTAGGTGTGTTATAAAAATCCATGTATGCATTATTTTTCCTTTAAACTAGAAATTTCATTGCTAGATTAAAGGGGAAGAAAATGTAGACACTATTTCTAAATTATATAGCACCTTAGTGTTGTACACTTAAAAAATACATATCATGGATGTAACTTAAACTTCTAGACCTTTCCTCCTACCAAAATGCTCACATACAATATTTATCTATGCCCAATTTATTATACCTTAGTTTGACCAATGCTATTTTGATGACTTAGACCTTATATCTTGCCCAGAATGTTATAAACCTAATATTTTATTTTTGCAAGTTTTAGACCTGCACTTGTTTTCTAACTTCCTAGACATGTATCCCAATTAGATGCCTATATTAATGTAAGTATATTATTCCAATGCAAGTTTCTATTTCCCTAAAGTCAACCAATTTTCAAATGAACATATTCCTAGGGTTGACCCAAGTGCTTTAATATGAGATATTCTCTAGATGTGTGTGTATATATATATATTCTCTAGAGGTGTGTGTGTGTGTGTGTGTGTGTGTGTGTGTGTACACACACACACACACACACACACACACACATATGTATAACCTTATTCATTCCTCACCTATCATAGACTAAAAATCACTCAATCAAAGACTCAAGTGAATAAACCTTCCCTATTTTATCTTATTTCCATATCAGTCATAGTTCTATGAGCAAAATTTTCCAAGTTAAAGGTTAAGTAACTATTGTACTTGATTATCACACATTACATGATACATGCACAAGCCAATATAGAGGGGATAACTACATAATTTGAGGATCTCTTTAGATTATTGGCTATGTAGGCAACATTCATTGATATAAGGGTCTTTGGGGTAGCTAGACACCACGTGCCCATTGTTGGAAATATTGTCATTTATGTCAAAGGTCTAGCATTATTGGTGATAAATGATGTTTGTAATAGATATATCTTGGATAATGTGTGTTAATATTTATTTAATATTAGCAAATATATTTTTGGTTGCATATGAGACAAAAGAAGGGCCATGGAGAAGTCAAAGAGCCACAGGGTAAAGATAAAAGAAGGATGGGATGCATTTTCCCATGAAGAGTCATCTTGGGGAATTCCAAGAGTTACCAAGTTAAGACAAAAGAGGAAGGGCACAATTTCTCATGAAGGGACACTTTGAGGAATACAAAAAGTCACCAAGATAAGGACAAAAGAGGGAAGGACATTTTTTCTCATGAAGGATCACCACATGACTTTTCAAAGGCAAGGATATGAAGGGTCATACAAGTTTGGCACCACTTTCCATGAGGATTGAAGGGTCACAAAGGGGGAAGGCCAAAGGTCTTTTGGAAAGCTATAAATAAAGGCTTGAGAAGCTATTTGTAATAAGAGTGATAGAGGTTGATTTGATATTGTAATATCTAGCTTATAAGAGCAATTGTGAGAGATGAATATGATTTGTATTTGTTATATCTAGCTTAGAAGAGCAAAGGTGAGAGAGAGGAAAGAGATGTTGTAATGAATTATCAATTTTTGAGATAGCAACATGGAGAGATAGTTGTGTGGTATACACAAAGGGGTTGGTGCTCCTGTGGGTTGGTGCTCATGAATAGTTTCTGGTTTGGTGCTCAGCAAAGGGGTTGGTACTCCTGTGGGTTGGTGCTCAGCAAAGGGGTTGGTGCTTCTTGTGGGTTGGTGCTCATGAATAGTTACTGGGTTGGTGCTTAGCAAAGGGGTTGGTGCTCCTGCAAGTTGGTGCTTGCGAATATTGTTTGGGTTGGTGTTCATTCATATACTTGAGATTGTTCTCTATGGTTTTTCCCACATTGGATTTCCACATTATATCTGGTGTCTCTCTCTTATGTGGTGTTTATTGTTTTAGTTTTATTGCATATCTTGAATGTTTGATTAAGTGGAATTTAATTAAGGGAAAGTTTTATAAGATATATGATATTCTAATTCACCCCTCTCTCAGTATATCTCATGCTTAACAATTGGTATCAGAGTAGGTTTCTTCAGAAAGGGTTTAATATCTTGAAGGTAGATCAAGGAAAATCACAAGATGGCCAAGCAACTAAAGAAGGAGAATCAAGAGTTGAAATCTATGGTTGAAGCTCTTAAATAACAAGTGTGTATCTTGGATTCTAGGTTGGCTATAGAAGTAAAAGAAAATAATATATTTATTCAGGATCTTAAAAATCAGTTAGAGGTTGCAAATTCAAGTTTGAAATCAAGAGAAGAGTGTAATCAGTTGAAGGTTGAGCTAGGTTCTTTAAAGGATAATCATGAGAAGCTTATAATCAAAGTTGAGAAAGATCATGAAATATTAGTCCAAGGAAAGAAGGATGTAAGTTTTGAAGTCAAATCAAAGAAGCTAATCAAGCAGCCCAATGCTTTCAAGTTTTCAAATTCTTTTCATGTCCATTGCTTTGTTTGTCATCATGTTGGTCATAGGGCAAGAGACTATATGAGGAGAAGCAATTAGTCAAAGGGAGATCTCAGTCACATTCAAGAAAAAGGTATGAGAAATATTGTTTGCTTTTGTTGTCATAAGGTTGGCCATATTGCTAAATTATGTAAAAATAAAGTAAAGAGATATTCAAGGTATGTCAAAGGATATAGAGCCCCTAGAAAATATGAGAAGATTCAAATTCAGGTTTGGAGACCTAAAATAGTAAAGCTTGATCAGGTTGAGTTTAAGGGTGAGAATGAATTACTTGTTATAGTAGAAAAAGAATCTGATAAAAAGGATTTTGAAGAATCTCTTGTTACATTTGAGCATGAGCTTTGTTAAGATAAGATACTTGCAAAAGTTGAGAAGATGAAAAACATCATAAATGTTGAGGTTAGTAAGTCAAAAAGGTTAGACATGTTTAAATGGATTCTAAAAGAAAAACATAAGAAGATCAAGGAAGAAATAGAGGAGATGTGGGAATCTCCTGAGATTTGTTTCTAGGACCCTTTTGTGTGGGTTATCTCTTCTAGGCTTCAAGGAGACACTTTTAATAAAAAATGAAGCATGGTGGATGCTATTGGGTCTTGGCTATATTGCATGATAAGAAGGTGAGTTGGTAGATTAATTTGTATATCTTTTGAGGGAATATATTTTTGAAGAAAATTTTGCATCAGTATTATGGTTTGAGGCTATGCAGTGTTTAGAAGTTTTAAAGTGTCTCAAAAGATATGATCATAAGAAATTAGAATGTTGAAAAAGAGCTAACAATTTTAGAAATAAATAGAAGGATACTCATGTAGATTTAATCAAGGAGGATCAGAGTTTCAAAGTTCCATTCATCAAGAAGAAGGTTCAGACATGTTCATGGTAGAAGAAATAACCTGAAGATTCTATGATGGTTCAGATAGCTTTGCATGTAAGAAATAAAGATCAGCCATGGTTCATTGATAGCAGATGTTTAAGGCATATGATAGGAGATAAAAGTAAGTTCATAACTCTAAATAAGATCAATGGTGGCACAGTGATATTCAGAGATAAAACCACTGCTAGGATAGCCAGAAAAGGTACTTTGAGTTTGGATTATGGTATAACTAAGACTAAAAATGTTTTGTATGTAAAAGGTCTTAAGCATAATCTATTGAGTGTTAGTAAAATATGTGATCAAGGATACACATTAAAGTTTCATGCTAAAGGTTATGAGATTAGAAGAATATATTTAAATGAGTTGATTGCAGATGCTCAAAGGATAGGGAACAATGTGTATGTATTGTCAGATATATTCTCAAAGGCACAATCAAAGGACACATTCAAAGATATATGAGAGGAGTTGGGAGTAATTTATATTACTTCCTGCCATTGATGTTCAACATTAGTTGAGGGGGAGCTAAGTGTTAGCTCTAGGTATGCCCTTTGCCATTAATGTCAAAGGGGGAGAATAATAGGTACAAGTACAAGTGCAAAAATAGGTACAGGGAATAGGTATAGGTTGTTACATAAGGGGGAGTTACTGTATGTTTTTAGATGATATTATGTGTAGGTGATAGGATATGGCAATTTCAGGATTGAGGTTGCCATCAATGACAAAGGGGGAGATTGTTAGAAATATTGTCATTGATGTCAAAGGTATAACATTATTGGTGATAAAGGCCCCATTGCATTTAATGATGTTTGTAAAAGATATATCTTGGCTAATGTGTTTTTATATTTATTTAATATTAATGAATATATTTTTGGTTGTATATGAGACAAAATAAGGGCCCATGGAGAAGTCAAAGAGCCATGGGGTAAAGACAAAAGAAGGATGGGATGCATTTTCCCATGAAGAGTCATCTTGGGGAATTCCAAGAGTCAGCAAGTGAAGACAAAAGAGGAAGGGTGAAATTTCTCATGAAGGGACACTTTGAGGAATATGAAAAGTCACCAAGATAAAGACAAAAGAGGAAAGGATGTTTTTGCTCATGAAGGGTCACCACATGACTTTTCAAAGGCAAGGATATGAAGGGTCATACAAGTTTGGCACCATTTTCCATGAGGATTGAAGGGTCACAAAGGGGGAAGGCCAAAGGTCATTTGGAAAGCTATAAATAAAGGCTTGAGAAGCCATTTGTAATAAGAGTGATAGAGGTTGATTTGATATTGTAATATCTAGTTTAGAAGAGCAATTGTGAGAGATGAATATGATTTGTATTTGTTATATCTAGCTTAGAAGAGTAAAGGTGAGAGAGAGGAAAGAGATGTTGTAATGAACTATCATTTGTTGAGATAGCAACATTGAGAGATAGTTGTGTGGTATACACAAAGGGGTTGGTGCTCTTGTGGGTTGGTGCTCACGAATAGTTGATGGGTTGGTGCTCGGCAAAGGGGTTGGTGCTCCTATGGGTTGGTGCTCATGAATTGTTACTGGGTTGGTGCTCAACAAAGGGGTTGGTTCTCCTATGTTTTGGTGCTCATGAATTGTTGCTGGGTTGGTGCTCAGCAAAGGGGTTGGTGCTCTTGTGGGTTGGTGCTCACAAATAGTTGTTGGGTTGGTGCTCAGTAAAGGGGTTGGTGCTCCTATGGGTTGGTGCTCATGAATAGTTGTTGGGTTGGTGATTAGCAAAGGGTTTGGTGCTCCTGAAAGTTGGTGCTTATGAATATTGTTTGGGTTGGTACTCATTCATATACTTGAGATTGTTCTCTATGGTTTTTCCCACATTGGGTTTCCACGTTATATCTGGTGTCTCTCTTGTGTGGTGTTTATTATTTTATTTTTATTGCATATCTTGAATGTTTGATTAAGTGGAATTTAATTAAGGGAAATTTTTATAAGATATATGATATACTGATTCACCCCCCTCTTAGTATATCCTATGCTTAACACCCACTAACCCATTTTTCCCATAACCATTATGAATATGAAGAACTAGGGTTTTATCATTAACAAGGAGTGACAGCCCATAACCTAGATTTGAAAATACCAAGGGGAAGGAAACATAGAACCTAAAAACATCTAGGTGGTCACATTCAGTTTCAATAGGTATTTTTTACTAGACACCTATGCCCAAGTTATACAACAACATTGATGAAACCATCCTAGGTTGACATAAGTGTCTATAGTTATAAAGGTATAATTTATAAAAGTAGGAAACTAATACATAATCTAGATCCAATATACTTTTTCCCTATTTTAGATCTAGATATATATTAGTATCAGAACCAATTAAGTATCTTGTTTTCATTATCATTGAAATATCTAACATAGTTATACTTTTTATCTTTATTATATATCGATATAATAAATTTAATATATGTTTATATGAGTTTTTTAATTTATTAACCTTATTTAGAGATAGTCTACCATCCTTTTAACCTAGACTATCTCTACCCCTTTGACTCTAGATTACCTAATATAGATTTGAGGGTTAAACAAGAATATGTGCATAATCACACTTCCTAATTAACTTAGATACATAGATCAGGATTTGGTTCCCACCACCATGGTCATAATAGGATTAAATGGTCACATTAATATCTCCATTGTGAGATTAAATTACCATTTTAGGTTGGTACAACACATGTGGAAACCAAATTTATAGTAGTAATTTGAGCAAGAGTTTTTGATATATTATTGGCACACCCTTGGTTTTAGTAGATTCACACCAATTCTTTATAAAGTTTGCATGTGTTTAAAGTATATATATGATAATAAGGTCACCATAGTTTTGATTATCCCATATGAATACTTTATATCATAGATACATATGGTTCTTATATAATAGATTTATGTTGAGCCACCTAGAAAGGTGTAACCTACTTAGAGATTTCCAAAGTAGGTATCTACACTTTTTCATAGGCATATCTTGAAAAGATAATTTAAAAAAAGATTTGTCACAAATTCTAGAGAGCCTCTCTCTACTCCTACATGTTCCAAATTAATATTATATGTCACTAAATATATTTTACATAAGGCACTAACACATGATTAATTCAATCCATGATGGGTTCTAAAAATCCCTAAATTTCATCATGCTCAATAATAGGCACAATATAATATATATCATCATTATGATAGTAGTGGTTATGGTAAAAAGGATAATCACTATTCAAATTCTAAATTCATCTTAGTTTAGTCATAACAATATATCCCTTTCTATTCATGAAAGGTTGCCATTATTATCATATATAAAAGGCCCATTGATTGTGAGTCCTTTGCAAGACTCATCGATTAATATCCTTATCTCCATTTTTTTATTTTTAAAATTATACATGCAAAAATACAAAAGAAAACTCTATAAAATTCAAAAATCAGGACCTATGCACCTTTATGTTTAGTTCATTTACATCATTTACTTTTTATATGAGTTATTTAATATTTATTTCTATCTAATTTCATATCATATATACTTCAAAAGTATACATGAGCGAATGTGTAACATACATGCTTCCATTTCTAGATACTAGTTTTAGATTATTTCACTATATCAAACTTAGAAACTAAAAATAGATAAGAATGCCCTATTCACATAAGATCACCCTATTCCATTGGCCTTGCTTTAATGAGAAAAATATACTAGTTCTCAGATTTAACCAAGACACAAGCCTCTTCCATACTATATAAACATCAACAAGCTCTTTGGGGGTGTCTTATACACATGTTTTCTCCATTTTTGGCTATACCTTATTGTTCATATCTTAGTTATTTACATTGCATAACATATAACAATATTGTTCACTTAATTACACATTGATATCTTACTAGTTACCTAAGTTACTAAATATAATAGTGTTACAAATGGTTTATGTTGATCAATTGCATGTACTGATGCATGTTTTTAATGTTTAATTTCCAACTTCATGACTTATGTGTATTAATTTTTTTGGATGGTGAACATTTGAACATGTACTTATGTGTGGATCAAAACCTTAATTATATATTTATTTTTATGTGAGTGATATTTGAATATGTTCCTTATATGTGGCCCCTTGAACTTCTATGCCATGCATTTTGTGTTTTTCCTATACTTTTCTATGTGTGCATCATTTCCATGACACTTATTTACTTAGTTTACTCAATTTATAATGCCATGATGGACATCATGCATCTTCTTATCCCTTAGATGCCATGATCAATATCATGCATCCCTCCCTAAATTTCTATATTTCTAATTTACATTCTTAGTTAGATCACTTATCTAAATTATTCACTACTAAATTTATCTAGACAATGCCACTATGTATGTTTGTTTTGACATGCATATTATAATACAAAATTTTGCTCAGTTTGCATATGATGATTCCATGCTTCTCCATATTATCATTACTACTCATATTTACATCTCTTTCATAACATATATGGAATAAATTTTTATTTTAAATTAAGTTATTATGTAGGCTCAATAACTCACCTCAAAATATAGGGCATACACGATGGCTTGTATTAGAGACTAAGCCCCTATAGGGCAATATATAGATAAAATTTTATAGGTATTATATAGTTGGTAAAGTTACATACTCAAAAATCAAAATTTTGGACATAAATGATCCATTTGGATAGGGGCACACCCTAGCTCTATCCTAAACAATGTGTTTTTATCCTAGTAGACAAGAAACAATCATATCTAAAAATTCTTAGATTCATAGATAATGAAAAACATTTAGTAATATGTACTCAATCATAGTTTCCAAAAAAATACTCAAGTTTGTCTTAGATTTGCTCAGTTTTGGGGCATCATGCATGGAATGTATTCTAGGTTAGCACAAAATTTATTCCTTAGAATTTAATTTGTTATTACTCAGTCTTAGAATCCATATACATTGGATATCAGATTAGGACCTGTGCATGGCACATGATTACCTCCTTGCTCATTTTTTTTACTAATATCATAGATGGAATGGAAATCTATGCCATTCTCCATGTTATATACACCAAAATTAGACCATACTATGTTTTTACACCATGTTGTAGCATATGGTTCAGTTATTGACCAATGACATGGTTAGTTTATGGAAACAAGTGCCTCAAAACACTAACCAAGATGCCAAAAACCCATCTCAAAATAAAAAGTATAGCTTTCAAAGGACCAATACATTATGGAACACTAGATCCTATAATTAAAATGTGCCTAATCCTCTTGATGACATAAATTAAAACAATAATCATGATTCAAACTCAATGAACATTATGGATTTATCCTTACCCACCTGATGTAGACTACACAACATAGATGATCATGTTGAGACTAATTATGCTAAGTTTATATTGGAATTAAACATATTCAAATAGGAGATGGAAAACCTTGAGGTAGTGCCTATACCTAAAAATAATAACACAATCCAATGTGGAGATAATATGAGTACTACTATGGTATTGGAAACTTATGAGTTCCCATTTGAGAGTGATAATGAGCCTAAGGACAACTTGGATGAAGTCCATGCATTTAAATAGTTTCAAAGGGGAAACAATTATCAATTGAGGATTAAATTTCAAAATCCTTTAGATACATCTACTCATAAACAAATTTCAAGTTCTACTTGATGAGAACTCAATCAAAAACCCTTTCCCACCTAAATGACTGATCACATCCTATCAACCAAAGAATTATGCTACACCCCCACAAGCTGATAAAGCACTATAACAAAACAAACTAAGATACAATATTATAGAAGACCTAAATAAAACTAAGTTTAATATAACCATGTTTGATTTGCGCTAAATATATAATTAGAAAGACTTGCTATTAATAGAATTATCTATTCCTAAAGGGAAATAAGTTAATAAAACAATTGATGCTCATGTTGATATCTATAAATAAAATACTAAAACACCTCATTTTATCATAAAAATTCATATTTTTGGTAAAAAATCATGTAATTATTTGGTATATTTAGGTGCTTCAAGAAACATGATGCCTTATACAGTTCACCAATAGTTGGGTTTGACTCCTAAAAATTTGAATAGAAAGATTATCTAGTTGGAAAATTCTAAAGTTAAGGTCGTTGGTGAACTCAACCACATTCACACGCAATTGGCTTCTAATCTATGAGTGAAATATTTCACTGACATCCAATTGGTTGATATACCTGAAGCATATGGGATACTTCTTAGTAGATATTGGTCAAGAGTGTTAAATGGATACATGGTGACTAATTTCTCCCATATGTGGCTCCCATGACATGGCATCCCAAAGTAAATCAAAATTGAAAGAGAGCCCACAATGAATCATATTATAATACAATATAAAAATAAAAATGAGATCCTATATAAAGAGGTTGAGCTTGGTGTTTACGATCTATAAAAATAAGCTCATAGATACTTATCTATTAACATGTTGATCATACAAGATAATTCATAATTAGAAGAATTATACCAACAAGATGAAGGATATTTCCTCTAGGCACCTGACATAACTTCATTTCATAATGCCACCTTTACACATGGGAAGGTTGAGCAAGCTAATCTAAGTGTATAATTAGGCATCAACATATCACTATTTGATATGGATGAATTAGAGATCATAAATCTAAAATGCATTCATCTAAGTGAAATTGAGGGGTTAGTAGACTTCCATGATGATAATATAATCATTTCAAGTAACCTAACTCCCACCTCTACTATAGAAGATTAGATGAAAATGTCATTTTTAATATAATAACAAAATGAATGCCCATTGAAGGTGGAATAAGATAGTAACTAAGTCAATATTATAGTAACATCTTCCTCTCAAGGTTCACTAAAATAAGTTGAAGATCATTTGTGGACATTTAAGTTTGATCAATAAAAGTATAAGAGTAGTGTGGTACTAGAATTAAACTCATCAACCTGTAAGTGAAGTCATGTTTGGAAGCCTTTCAATTATATTTTGCATGCATAAATCATGTGGCTAAGTATAAATCATTAGTTTATGGACTTTAATTCACTCTTAGAAATAAAGTTAAGTACTTAAAGGTGCTTGGAAATTCAGAACTAGTGGTCAATTATATTACAATATAGTATGCTTGTAATAATAAGCATCTATCAAGATATCATGGTCAAGGGTAGAACATAGTAGAATGTTTTAATGCATTCAACATCAATAGATTTCCTTGGAGAATAAATTTCACATTAGATGCATTGGAAATAGCTATGAGCACTTTGGAACCAATTTATATCTCCAAGTTGAGAAGATTCTCATTGGAGTTAGTCTCTACTCCTTCCATTCCTAACAATGTCAAAAACTTCCAATCACTTCCACAAAATAACTTCTCTATCTTGACCAAATTTTTTGCTTTAAGTTAACTACTTCCTCTAAACTTAATTTATATTATTACAATATAATCACTTTAGGTGATTCCATGAATAGGAGACATTTTACTAAACGTCTCTTATTAGGGGCATTTAAACCCCTAACATTCCAAGAGATGAGCTTCAAGTACACAAAGGGAGGAATTCCACCTCCTACTTTCTATATTTCATAAAATGCTTTAAAGTGCCTTTCCTACCATCCTAAACTTCTCCAACCACCTTTTCCTTACCTTAATTTTGACCCCTTTTATTTTTTGGGCCCTAATTTAAGTGAGACAATGAGAACTATACCTAAGAAAATGACATAACCTCTCAATAATTTAACTCTTCCTCTGAGTCATCATGTTCCTCCTCTTCTAAGGCTACCTCATCTTTATCATCCTCCAATACCCTTAACAACTCCTCACATCCCTAGATCCCCCAATACCATTTCTCCTAAATGTCTTGAGGGAGCTATAATAAATATCTAATCATCTGGGATTATTTCTCAATAAAAACACACCCCTTGATCAAAGAGGCTAGTGAAAGCTCACTCCCTTTATTTTATTTATTTAAAAAAAATTAGGTCTCCCTTATCTTTTACCTCTATTTTTATGAACCCACCGTTAATCTTATTCTTTTATATGGATCAACCAAATCCTTTTGATCTACTTCAGGAGCTAATCTTGACACCTCTTATCTTTCATTTCAAATAGGTTTTAAAATTAGCTTATTACTTTGGGGGGCATTCCTCATAAAATTAAAAAAAAATTGTACATGACTTAAATGCTAACACCAAAATCATTTGAATGGGATTTTTTTAATGTCAACTAGTTGCTTCAAAACCCATCCATGGGATTTGATTATTATGTTTTTGATAATCTCCTTATCTAAATCAAGGTGTACCCTTACTTGTGCATATGAATCTAGAACTCCATATTCAAATAGTGTATAAATTTAAATAAACTCTCCCATTTTTTTAAAAAAGTAGATAAACACTCCTTACTTTAATATTCCATTGGGAGGCCATCAAAATGTATTCAAATCGAAAACAATCCATTTCATTCCAATAAAGGATCAAAATTAGGGCACCATATTTGGATCCATATCTATGTACAAACCATAGAAAAAATGGATATTTAAAAATGTGTTATATGTCTTCCATAGAGATTCAAATAACCACAAAAAACCTCTAGGAATAAAACTCACTTTAGAGTCCTTCCCCAAATTTATATGAAACTAGTCTTCGATTTCCCCTATCACCAACCATTTCCATACACATTTTTTGATTAGGGCACATTTTGACATAAGTTAGAAGTTTGTAACAAAGTAATCTAATTTCCACTCCAAAACCACTAATACCCTAATATGTAGGACATCCTTTATATTTTTCATAAGAAATTCCTCATTATCCATGGTAGCTGCCTTATTATTTTCCACCTCTTACTACCATTCCTTACCCAATGGTAATGCAATATATATGTAGTTTATACTATCTTAGATACTAATTGAACCTTACCCTTTAAAATTTATTATTGAGCCTCCCAAGCCTTTCCTTCACCCTTTGCTCCCCCTTCTTTCCACTCTGAGCCCTCATAAAACCCCAACCATTCTTGCGTTACTCAAATTTCATCCTCCACTTTTATATTTAGCTCCCTCATACCATGAAAGCCCCCACCAACCAATAGGGTTTTCCCTTTGAACTCACCTAATAATGCTCCCACTATCCTATCATTGCATCATTGGAATCACATTTTAGACTATGTTGTCCCAAGTTTTTATTTCTTATTTCATCAAAATTAATAATTTTTTTCTATCTACCTTATGCATAGTATTATACTAAGTTATTCCCAAGTTAAATATTAACACATTTTAGTCAATAAAACATAATGGGAGAACCAATTAGTAAATTTGATGATATAGATAAATAAAAATTACAAGGATATATTTCAAAGAATAAATATATGCAACATATATTTATCAATTTTTTTGAAAATAAATTAATAAATCATCTAGAGGCCAATCCCCTGATACTTCCAACCCATTGGATCTAATGGATATAATTTTAATACCAATATTTAATATGGGGGAAACCCAAGGGCTTTAATAGATAAATATGATAATTCCTACTCAGTCATTAGGAACACTACCTTTTGTTATCACACATTCTTCTTCCCTTGATATACAATCTATTACGCATGAGATTCAATCTCTACAACTTGAGATGTTAAATTTGGAAAAAGGTGTTTTAAAACCTAATCAATCACTATATTCTCACACTTTATCAACACAAAATATATAAGTATATACTCTACCTACAAACTTTTTGGCACCCAAGCTTACACTATATGATGGAAAGGGTGACCTCAAACAACATCTAAGAGACTTCCATGCAACATGTTTATACTACATTTATAATGATAGGTTATTGAATATATTATTCCTAAGGAGTCTAAAATTATATGTTCTACAATGGTTTTACAATTTACCTCATTAGCTAGTGCATGAATTCAATCCATTCATTGATATGTTTCTAGCACATTTTATAATCAATATAAGTGAGAATATTTCATATGCTCAGATTGATCAACTAAAACATATATCTAATGTGCCTATCATAGAATATGTCTTAAGGTACAAGAGTATGTTATCTCAAATGATAAGTCCTATGGTAGATAGAGAGTTATAGGATATATTTAAACAAAATTTTCTTGTACCCCTACATGAGTCCATTATGTTTAAGAAGTTTATTTCATTCACATACTTGTGCCACAAACTAAAATAAATGGAAGTAATTATTATCAATGAATAAGCTTAACTATGAAACCAATTCAGATTCCAATATAAAGCGGTAAAGTAAGCAAACATATAAGGTGAGGCCAAATAATAATAATAATGATCAAAAGGCAACTCTATATGTAGTTTCAACTCCCACTCCACACATTGTCTTGTCAACTCCTCTAAGGATAGAGTTTACCAATATACTAAGAAATCCATTTAAGGTCCTAAAAAAACTATTGAAATGCAATCTCATGTCTTTAACTCCTATTAAATAGGTTGATGTGAATAATAATCTTCGAAAAGTGTTTGATCATAATGCATTTTATGATTTTCATAGGGCACCAAACCACTTTACTAACATGTGTATTAATTTAGGGCACAAGATTCAAGATTTGATTGATACAAACACTATTGATGTGGGCAAAAAAATAAGTAATTTGAATTCACAACCAAGTGAAAGTAGATAAACAAAAATATTTAATGATTATTTTCCTAAGGATACAACTAATGTGATAATAGATACTTCAGGTGTGCATTATACATACAATGCACATCCTCTAATAATTTTTTTACCATTCTCATACAAAGGAACCACATCTTTTGAATAACATAATTGGTACCATCCAATTTAACTAGGTATTTTTTACTAGACACCTATATTTTAGTTGTATAATATCATCAATGCAACCATCCCAGATTGATCTAAGTGTATATGATTGCAGAGGTATAATTTATAGAATTAGGTGAATGATCCAAAATCTAGATCTAGTTTACTTTTTATCTATTTTAGATCCAAATATATATTAGCACTAGAACCAACTAAGCACCTTATTTTCATTATCATTACAATATCTAACATATCTCTACTTTCCATCTTTAGCATATCTTAGCATAATAAATCCAATAAATGTTTATCTAAATTTTTGAATTAATTGGCCTATTATAGAGATAATTTATCACCCTTGTGCCCATAAGATATCTCTATCCCCTTTAATCTTGGATTCCCCATCTAGAGTTTAGGGTTAAACATTTGGTGAACTGAATTCATGTGAATTCAACATTTTTTTGATTCATAGGTTTTCTATTTACTGTTCAAAATTATATAGTTTTTAATTTGTAAGTATTGGAAAATAGTAATAAAAAAATTCATTTTCAAATGGAAGATAAAGAAACATTGATCACTCATCTCAATAATAACAATGGCTTAATAGATGTATTTTTGTATGTTATAAGAGATGAAATAAAAAATTAAGATAAGGCTAAGGCTTCCTCACCTAGTGATGGTGAATCCTTAGAGGGTACTACAACCTATTCCATAACAATGAATCTACCTACATCTTTTGATCTAGGAATTTGACTCAAGAGAGGATGGTTAGTAACATGTTAGTTTCAAAATGAAAACAAAATGAAAGAAACACACTAACATAACATCTCTAGGCCTAGACACTAGGGAGAGCTTAGTTAACAAACATAAATAAAACACACAACTAAAATTCAAAATAAATACTCTTTTACCTTCTTTGGATGCTCCAAAATTCTTGTTGTAGTGGCTTGCTTGGTTTATCCTCATGAAGTCCTCATCAATGGAAGCTTGGCTACCTCCATCTCTCCTTAGCACCTTTGACTTGTGGCTTGGCTTGGAATCAATTTGGCATGGTAACACTAGTTGCTTAAATATTTTTAATTAATTTTGCATTATAACTTTGCATAATAATGTCTTAAAAATGATGTTCATGGCCTCTCTATTTATATCTTTTTGAGAATGTCTAGAATCAACTTGAATTGTCCATCCTGAGATTGAGATGTGTGGTTGAGGATTAATTAAATTTTTAGAATTAATTTTATAATTATCCTCATCATGACATTAGAAGAATAAAAAATTTAAGAGGTGTGGAGGGCATCATGGAAGGCATTGATGAGGCGTGGAGGGCATGAATCCTGATATTTGTGGCATTTATGGCCTAGGGATGTCTTTCCAAGAAATGAGGTCACCTGATAATGCATATATTCAATATTAATTTCAAAAAATAAGTTTTCAACAATTTTCCATGTAATTTTTATTTATGCCTTGATTTGGGTTAATTAGCTCTTAAGCATGTTTAAGCACTTTGTGCACAAATTACTCAAATTGATCAGAATGTCTTGTTATTGGTTCAAAATTTGACTAGATTAGAATCGAAAGTCAATGTTAGATGCGTTATAATTGTATTTCCATTTATGATATTACCAAAAACAAGTAACAAAGGCATGTGTTTTATGTAGAAGATTTGATAGGAAATATAAATCCAGAACACTCAAGTGCAAAATTGGCATTTTGACTCAAAATGATATGATCAAAGTTAGCTGGCCCATAAGTTACATTGCCCCCTTTAATGATACTTCAGCCAAAATCATAACTTAAATATGTTAATTTCACATAATTTATCATGTTTTAGTGTTTTTGGGCTAAATTATGCATTTTGGGTAGAAATTGGTCAAAATCTTGGTTAGAGGTTATCGATGGCCAGTTTTAGGTGTCTACAGTTTGCCCCTATTTGGGAAGATGTTGCAAACCGTAGGCAAAGTAAGGTCTTTTAAAATAATGAGAGATGGTTTGTATGCTAAGAAGAAGATGATGATTGAAGAACAAAGCTCTAAATGGTTGTGGGAAGCCTATGATGATGCCCCCTCAAGGGAGTGGCTATCACATTTATTGATGGATGGTTCCTAATAAAGAAACAAGATGAAAGGTGGAATTAACCCATGGTTAATATTAATCCAAATGATAAAATGATTGCATTCATTGATGTAAAAAGGATGTTAATTTTCCCAAAGGTAGTTATAATCAAGAATAAAAGTCAAAATAATGATTTGCCCATAGGCAGTTATAATCACTAAGCAAACCTGGATTGGCTAAAACTAATGGTGCCCTAGTTAGAGATGATTAACATGCATAACTCAAGGATATAACTTAGAACATAGATTAAACAGGAGTGGGTGTAAAGTGATAAAAGAGATGGATAGAGGAATAAGATTGATCATTAGAAATGATTCAGGTGTACCTACTAATGAGGAAATGCTTGTCCTAATTAGCAATGTTACAACTAAAATGGTCAAATGAGTTATATTTATCAAGGTGGGTGGGAGGATTTGCCAAGGAGAAACTTATGTAGCTTCATTTATTGTAGACCTTCTTGAAGTTGATTTATAATTTAGCATGTGATGGTAGGCTTCATAATAGAACACCATGAATACTTAGCCAAAATATGCATAAAGACTGACTCTCGATCTAATAAACACTTAAAAAACAATGCACCAATGATTAAAACCATGATGATAATGTTAATGGATGAATATGGATGGAATCAAGAATAATGTGTGCAAGGAATCACCTAATAAACACATATAGATTGAGTCAAGGAAATAGTGCTTAAAGAAAATAAATAGGCAAGTGATTAAATAAAAAAACAAACAAACAACTTGAAATAAATAAACAAACAAAAAGCCTAAAAATAAAAGAAAAAGAAAGCATCCTAACAATGACCATGCCCCAATAAGGTGGATTGAGGATAACTGATTAGGCTTAGATAGGACAAATATTTTTGGATTTTTTGAAATGTTATGAATATTTTTTAGATTTTTGAGGTATCTTAACTCATTAGAGAATGAAAAGATACCTACTCACAAAATGGTGAGACCGTTTGGCTTAGGTTGCTCACAAAATGGTGAGAGCATATGCTAAGGGGGACTAAGGTGACCTCAACATCAATTGAGCATAACCCACATAGTCCTAAAATGACCTCAATTCATAGTAATTCCATCCACATAAAAGGTGTGGAAAAACCAACTAGGTCCCAACAAGTTCTCAAATATGGCAAATGGCTAGTCAAATGGAAATAGTAATGGCAAGGTGATGCGGTAATTCATGATAAACACATGTTGTACCTAGTTTTCCCATAGGTAGTTATAACTAGGATACAACAAAATAGGTTAATGATACTAATTTTCACATAGGTGGTTATAATTAGTATCAAGACTAGTGAAACATTAATTTACCTATAGGTAGTTATAATCAGGCTCGGATAAACAAACGTGATAGGATGAATGATATATTTCTAGATCAACTTTCACACTAATTTCATATACTATCAGTTAAACATGAACTTGGATTGATTGTTGAAACTTTATTGGAATCCTCTTAACAAAAAGTGCAAGAAGAACCAAAGTAACCAAGATTAAAATAGGATTGGGTAGGATGACTAAAAATAGGCTTTGGTCTAGATATGAATGGAATGGTAGGATGGTATGGTTTTGCTAAGGATATTGATGGTTTTTGATAGATTAGATAAAATGGTAAGAGGGTTTCCCCCAAGTGGTGATGTGAATGGTTTGGATCTAAAATAATGGAAAATGGATATGAAATAATCGCAATGGCAATGTGAAATGATATGGTACATGTTTTTAGCCTAGGTATGGTAAAATGGCATATGATTCTATTTTGACTATTGATAGAGAGATGCATGTCATAATTAAAAAATGATACAAATAGAATAACTTATCATGTTAATTGCTATCCTACACCTCATCTAAATAGTTGATCTATCAAAAATAGCCTAAAATTTTGATGCTGAGAATGATTTTGTGATCTTCATTGGTCATTTATTTTGATTCCTTCAAATATTGAGACAAGGTATTTTTATAGCCTCTACAAAAGAAAGTGAAGCCATGGATGGTAAACAAGGACAAGTAATGGATGGTAGGTTTGATTGTGAAATGAAATGGTAAATGATAATAGAATGTATAATGGTGGGAAAACAAATAAAGATTAGGACTTTCAGTCACACGTAATGTTATTGATGTCAAATTTGACATAATTTTGGTTATGGCAGGGCCAATGACTTATTTTCTTGATAGAACCACTAGAATTTTTTGTTGTTTGATCTTGAGATTAGCTACCATTTGATTAGGCTATAAATAGGGAGCTATTTTGATTTGATATTTGATTTTATCTTCATCAAATAGTGAAGAAATTTTGTGCTCAGATATTGGTGCCTTAAAGAGGTTTTCACCAATGAAGTTGTCTTGATTGTCCCATATCACCTTTAAGAAGGTTTCACTAAAGCATGTTGAATTTTAACTTTGATTGTCTTCTAGTGCTTCTGAAAAATTTTCACTAGAAGATGCTAAGTTTTGACTTTGATTTTCCCCTAGCACCTCTAAAAAGGTTTCACTACGAGAGTGTTCTTTTGATATATGAATGTATTCTTAGCCTCCTTTCTCTTCTTCAATTAATATGTCACCATGGATGAAGTTCAACAAAGTGTGATTCTGTTGATCCCAATCGACACTTATGGGAGATGGAATGTCAATGATATGGATATTTTAGTTGATGGTAATGGCATGTGAAATGGTAATGGAATGGGTGTTGGCATCACAATCATTGTAGAAGATATGAGGAGAACTTATGTCAAAGCTAAAGTACTCATCCTAAAAAATTGTAAAAGGATCATAAATGTGTTCAAATTTATTTGAAATGCATGTGTAACCAATGTTGTAATAACCATGAACATATTACTCTTCTGAATCTGATTCTAACTCAAGGGACTCTGAATCTGATGTTAAGACTAATGTTGATTATGATTCTAATGCTAAATCTGATGTCAATTCAAGAATAGAACCTGAATCTAACTTTGATTCTTCATCTGATGGGTACTTTGTTATAATGATGTCTTGTTGAATGTTTAGTTTTGGACAAGTAATTGCCTATGATGGCATAATGGGCTCAACCAATACTAGTTTGTCAGAGTGGGACTCCTCTAAGATGGGAAAAAGGTCAAGAGATGATTCCTTAGAGACTATCTTGTCAATAAGAGGCTCTTGAAAAAAAAGCATATGGTCAAGGTAATGATAATGATTTTACTAGAGGAAGTTATAATCATTAAAAAGTGACTTGACAAAGACTAGTTCATCAGTGTGAGACTCCTCAATAATTGGTATAGGATTAATAAGTGATTCATCACAGGTTGACTTATCATAAGTGGTTGGTTCAATAAAAACATCTTAGATTGGTTGGTTTTCTTGGCTTTAGTTTCCAATGAGTTGGAAAATACCATTTTTGAACATATCTTGGTTTTCAAAGGATTGGATCGGTTGAGGTTTGGTTGTGATTGGTACTGGATGAGGAATGACTTGTAGTTGGATAATGGTAGGGCATTAGGGAGAATGATTACTCACATGATCTAAAGGATACAGTCTTGAGATGGTAGTGATAGGGTGTTGTGGGGATTGATTGCTCACACAAGCTAAATGACTAGGTCCTAGAATGATGAAGGGGTGTTGTGAAGTTTGATTACTCACACAAACCAAAGGATGAGGTCCTACTATAGACATGGTTGGGCATTATGGAGCTTGGTTGCTCACACAAACCAAAGGATGAGGTCTTGGTATGGGAATGGTGTGACATTGTGGTCCTAAAATAGAAATGGTATGATGTGGTAGAGTCTGATTACTCACATAAGCCAAAACATCCAAGTCTTCCTCATAAACCATATCATTCCAGTTGTGAGTTGGCTCATAAGTTAGTTCTTGACTATGTTCCATGTATTAATTATTGAAAAGAGGGTATGCATTCATATCCCAAATAACATTATCTATAGTTGGGTCTTAAAAGTCTTCCTCACAAGCCTCTTCATGCCAATCAAGGTCTTGATTTGGATTTTGTAGATTTTGACTATGTTCCCCATATGGAGTATTGTAGGGAGAATAATAAAAATCCTTAGAAAATCTTTTTCTATAGGGGTTCCTAGTGGGATTTTGTGTGGCCATTCTATCATAATTTGGATTGTACATGACTCCACCATAAGTGTAGCTAGACATATCCACATAAATGATGAAATCTCTGAAAACAAAAAGGCTTAGAGTTTTATAAACTCTAAAAAATGATCCAAAGGATAAATGGTTCAAACTTGGTCTAACTTGGTCGAAAGGGTGGATCTATATCTCTAATATGGTCTGAAAGTGGAGCTGTATCTCCAAAATGATTTGTGCTAAAACTTGGAATAAAATAGCTTAACATCAAATGTCTAATGTCAAATGTCATATGCATAAAAGGTCAAGTGTCTAAATAAAAGCTGAGATGTCAAAGGTCTAGGTCAAAGTGTTCCAAACAAGGTCTAAACTAGGAAAGGGAAAAGTTGAGTTGTTAGGTATTTTATCCAAATGTAGAGTTAAAATCTAGGCTAAAAAAAGGCATGCACTAGGACTTTTGGCCAAATGGAATCAAAATCTAGACTTGAAACAAATGCTGATGTGATTTGATTTAATCTAACAAGTTTGGAAATAACTTTGACATAAACCTAACACATAGAATCAAACATAAACATGATTAGTTGGCATAAGGCATAAGATAAAAGGCTCTTTAAATAAAGACTATGTTCTCCCAAATAAAGACACAAAAAATGATAAGGATAGGTACTGAACAAAAAAACCATCAATAGTTTTCGAATTTGGGTAATCGATTAACTGAAGTTATGCAACCCAAAAGATAAATATCTATGTATTATCCCCATGAATTAAGGCCTAAATAGAAATCAATCAATGTTTTAATCCAAACTTGACAAGGATAATTTAAAACTCAATGTTGAAAACTAGGATTTGACCAAATAGGCTAGACAAGATTGGACAACATGACATCACAAGACAAAGGTCCAAATGGTATACATGACATGATTTGAAACAAATCGTTTTTGATACAAGGTGAAATGAGTCTTGAAATAAATTGAGTAGCCAAATGGTGTAAGCATGCTCGAATGATATGATCTATATTATGCTTCAAAAGACTCAAAGGCAAAATGGTTTGACATGATTTGGGTAGCATAACACTACCCTCCGCAACTCAAATGACATACACAAACAAGTTTAGAAAAAATTTCAAGGCATAAGTATGGTATAAAATGGCTAGCATAATGCCTCTTTAGAAAAAATATTAATGTATAGACAAATTGGTTTTGACATGGTTTATACACAAATAAACAAGTTTTATTCTCAAGACATACTACGCAAAAATGACCAAAATATACTAAGTATACTCATCCAAATCCTAACAAGGGTATATCAATGTGGGGTTGACTAAACTAGAAAGATTTTAAATGTTTCAAGGGGAATCAATTGTTTAATGACTTTCATGTCAAACAATGCAAAATAAAATCACATAAATTGGGTGACCACGACATTAGTTAGTTGTAAAAAGGTCTAGTCCTTTTTACAACCACTACATCCTATTATATGTTTATTGTAGTACGATGTCTAAATGTAGATACATCCCATGTATAACTCAAAAGGAGTAAGTGAATTCAATGTTGGGAGATGAAACCCCAGGTCAAATCTTCCCTAAAGAAATCGTGGAAGGTAATGACGTCCCCCTCGTAAGCCAAGTTTACATAAAAATAAAGAAAACATGAAATAGAAAGACTTTAGGGTCATTTTCATGGTCACCCAGACTTTGAAAAGTTTTTGGGGAGTGTTTTAGATGAATTTATTTCTAAGCCTTGGAATAGGCTACTTACAATAGGAATGGAATTTTTTATTCTAAGGGTTCCCTAAAGGGGAAAATGGAAGAGCATACACACAACACCCCTTTTTTTGCCAAACAAAAATTAGATCAAGCAACTATTCAAGACAAAAAGCTTGGAAAGATGAGTTCATTTTTATGCCCAATTGAAAATTAGGTAGTGCTCATTTTTAAGCCCAAATGGAAAATGAGGTGGTGTTCATTTGACCCCTTGGTATTAGTTGCAAACTTTGAAAACATTCACTATAAACATCTAAAAGTTGTTTTTTGTTAAACACTGAAACAAGTTTCCTAATTGATTTTTAACCATGTAAAAGTTAATTTAAACATTTTTTTAACAAATGTCAAGCTTGGTCCTATAACAAAAATGTTAGCATGTCCTTTATCCTTGAATCTCTTTTAGGTTTAAAACAATGAACTTTAAAAAAAGAGCTCTCATGTCTGTGTTTTAAGAAAAACATAGTGATTGATGTCGGTTATATAACCGATGAGGGTTACACTTTTTAACCGATGATAGTTTTGTAACCCACATTGGTTATAATAATGTGACTAATGGCAGGTATCCAATTGATGTTAGTTTTACTAATCGATGTCATTTAAGCTATCCAATCAATGTTAGTCTTACTAGCCGATGTCAGTTACTATGCAAACCCATGGTAAATAGAAAATGGAAAAATAAAGTTATAAAATCAATTTGAAAGAGTTTTAATGGTCCAAATAAATAGTTTAAAGCTATAAAATTATCTTTTACATGTGTGGGGTGCATCTAGTCCCATCAGCTATGCCATATGTGATCTAATAATTTGACTCAGTAGAGGATGGTTAGTATCATGTTAGTTTCAAAATGAAATAAAAATGAAAGAAACACACCAACTAGCATAACATATCTAGGCCTAGACACTATGGAGAGCTTAGTTAACAAAAATTAATAAAAAACACAACTAAAATGCAAAATAAATCCTCTTTTACCTTCCTTGGATGCTCCAAAATGCTTGTTATAGTGGCTTGCTTAGTTTGTGCTCATGAAGTCCTCATCAATGGAAGCTTGGCTACCTCCATCTCTCCTTGGCACCTTTGGCTTATGGCTTGGATTGGCTTGGAATAAATTTAGCATGGTAACACTAGTTTATTAAAACTTTTTAATCAATTTTGTATTATAATTTTGCATAATCATGTCTTATAAATGATGTTCATGGCCTCTCTATTTATAGATTTTTGAGAATGTCTACAATCAACCTGAACCGTCCATCCTAAGATTGAGATGTGTGGTTGAGGATTAATTCAATTTTTAGAATTAAGTTTATAATTATCCTCATCATGACATTAGAAGAAGGGGTAATTTAAGAGGTATGGAGGGCACCATGGAAGGCATTGATGAGGCATAGAGGGCATGAATCCTGATATTTATGACATTTATGGCCTAGGGATGTCTTCCCAAGAAATGAGGTCACCTGATGATGTAGATATTCAATATTTATTTCCAAAAATAAGTTTTCAACAAGTTTCCATGGAATTATTAATTATTCCTTGATTTGGGTTAATTATCTCTTAAGCATGTTTAAGCACTTTGTGCACAAATTACTCAAATTGATCAGAATGTCTTTTTATTAGTCCAAAATTTGATTGGATTGGAATTGGAATTCAATGTCAAATGCATTGGAACTATATTCCCATTTAAGATGTTACCAATAACAAATAACAAAGGCATGTATTTTGTGTAATAGATTTGATAGGAAAGAGCAATCTAGAGCACCCAAGTGCAAAATTAACATTTTGAATCAAAATGATCTAATCAAAGTTAGCTGGCCCATAAATTACATTGCCCCATTTAATGACACTTTAGGCAAAATTAGAACTTGAATATGTCATTTTCACATTATTTAGCATGTTTGAGTATTTTTAGGCCAAATTGTGCATTTTGGGTGGAAATTGGTCAAAAGCTTGGTTGGAGGTTATTGATGGCTAGTTTTAGGCGTCTACACATCTAGTGGATGCATGGATTATGTCTGCCAACCTTTTTTTCCTAAAACTACTATTACTTCATCTTACATGGGAAACCTAAATATTTCAACCCAATTACTAGTTCTAATGCATATATCACCCAACCTATGGGTACACTTCCTTAGGTGACTTCTCAAATATCCAACCTAAAAGGCCAAGAAGTTCAAGCTCTTGTCCCAACTATAATTTTTTTCAAACTAAGGTTAAAAATATTAAACAAAATTATATGAAATATCCTTATGCTATTGATTTACAACATGTGTTGCATAATCCTATTGCACTAGAGATATCATTGCACCCATTGCTAATTATTTTTGTTGTACCTAAGTTTAAATTTTATGATGGAAAGGATGATCTTGAACAATATATTTGATATTTTATGTGGCATGCCTTCATTATGCCTCAAATGATAAAATTTTAACCAAATTATTTCTAAAGATATTAAAATACTATGCTTTAAGGTGGTTCAATGATTTACCAACCTTATTAGTAAACACCTTCAAAGTCCTTGCTAATAATTTTTTAACACACTTCTCTATTAAAATTTATAAAAAGGTTTCTTATGCACAAATGGATAAGATCAAAAAAAGAACCAATGAACCTATCAATGAGTATATATTAAGGTAGAAGACAATTCTAGCTAAAATGAGTAATCTAATGGAAAATAAAATTCTCAAGGAATTTTCAAGAAAATGTTGCTTGCTTCTTTACATGAGTCTATTTTTTTTTTAAAATCAAATATTTTGATGACTTATGACACATTATTCATGATCATGAAATGAAACTTATCTCACTAAACAAACTTAAGTATTTAGCAAACACACTAACCACATCTACATATAATACTAATTTTACTATCAAACCAAACTATAAGGTAAAACCTCTTAAGCCTAAAAATAAATAGCCACCATGGTTAATGTAGTGTCACAACAACCTAATCAACTTGTGTTATGCAATGCACTACAGAGATATTTTTTACACTAACCTGAGTCTCCCACTTCATTACTCCTACAACTTATAGAGTGTCATCTTATATCTCTCCCTCATCTTATATAGGTTGATATGAGGAGACCTCTACTCAAAGGGTATGATGTGAATGATTATTATGACTATCACTAAGGCCTTAAGCATTCTACTAAAAAATGTTTTACCTTGAAGCATAAGATCCAAGACCTAATCGATGACCAAAAGATTACATTTGATGATCGTCTAAAATAATCAGGTTCAAAACCTATTGACTACCACAAACATAAAATATTTAAGAATCCTTTACAAGACCATTCTAAGAAGGATCTTGTTGAGACCAACATACCCCCATTTTTTTGCTTATGCTGAAGGGGGACCCTTGTGAATGTTTCAAAACATCTGTGTTCTAGATTGAATGTGAAAAGTTTATTCTCTCTTGAAATTTAACGGTAATTCAATTAAAAAAACATGAGCCTTAGTGTATCTAGTTGTGATTGTTTTTGATGGACTAATGTTGCTAATGATTATCTTTGAGGTGATTAGTTGCATGTTCTATGGAGAAAGCTAGGGTTGTTAAGCAGTAAACCCTAGGGATTCAAATTCAAATGTCCACAAGAAAAATTTAGTGGGAAATTATATTTCCTTTTAGTTATATAAACTCTAAGTCTAACTTTATATTAAGCTTTGATTATGTTTTTAACATGACCAAACATTAATATAAAATCAAGACTTGGACCTCTTATTTTCCCATTTAAAACTCGAGAGCCCTTTTGGATTAACTAGGTTTTTATTAAGGTTTAAATATCTTGGTGTTCGCAAGGATGAATAAAATTTAAAGGTCAAAACCTTAGTCTAAACCTTTATACATATCAGGCCTTAACTTAAAGATCACACACTTTTACAAATCTAAAGCCTCACATTCAATCAAAGATTTTGATCCAATGATGTGAACCAAAGTTGATACCAAAAGGGAGATCAATCTCTATCAAGCATTTAGATTATGATTTGATAGTTCTCATTACCTCGAGAGATTTGATCCAACAATATGCATCGACCTCGAATCCCCAAGAATTCTCAAGAGCTTGATGTGTGTCACTTAGTCATTAGACCAAAGTAATTCTATTGTCTTAAATTTGACAAGCTCACTCTCATCATTTAATGTCAGTGAGGATGTAGTTGATGTTATCGAACCCATTAAATTTAACCTAGATAAGTTTTCAAAGCCTTAGCAAAGGGGGAATTTCTAAAGACCCTTTCAAAATAATTCCTAGCATTTTTATGTACAATGACTTAACTTAAAAGGCCTTAACCTAAGTCAATTTATATTTCTTAACATAAAAGGACCTTAGGAACATCATTTTAAGTCTAAGTTTATATGGTCAAAGGACTGATTAAAAGGTGTGCATCTTACAAGATCTAATGGTGATTGCTCACCCACTAGATTTGATCCAATGTTGCATCAAACTTAAAGACTTTTCAAAGGCTTCATAAACTTGATATGTGTTCTACCCATGGCCAGGGTAATTGATAGAGATACAAGAGCCTCATGAGGAGGATGTGTGGTAGCTTATCATTTGAAGGATGAAAATTAGATGGGACCCACTTAATAAATGCACTCAATTAAATGACTTGGACCTTGTAAAAATAAATGGTGATTGCTCACATATTAGATTTGATCCAATGGTGTAATGAGCCTGAAGACTTTTCAAAGGTCTTACAAACTCAACACATGGCTAACATATGGCTAGGATAATAACTAGCAAGAGTAAACAACATGGGGAAGATTTTTTTAGGGTACCAAGTGGCATATCAATGAACTTAAAAATCAAGAGACCAATAAAAACATAGGAACTTGGATTTGGATTATTGGAGTAAAATAAAGAAAGCTTTTGAAAGCTAATGGCTAGTCTCCAACTAGCATTTATGAAAATTACCATGAAAGGTACAGAGCCACACCACATAGGCTCCACATAATTATGGAGAGTCAAAATCAAATATCTCCTAAGCTCAAAAATGCAGAGGGCATGAGAATAATGTCCCACCATATCTAAGGCATGTATAAGATTAAGAAACTAGATATTTCCACCATTAAAGCTCAAAAACCCTAAGCACTCTATAAATAAGACCCAAGTCAACTCAATTGGTCACAAAGTAATAAAAATAGCTTAACTAAACCTTGAAGCAAGTACCCTAGTGAAACCTTTGGTGACCTTGCAAATTTAATTTGGTGTCATCAATTGTGGTCAGTAGGAAACAAATGAAGATGGAAGCAAAAATTTATCTAACTTTAGATAGTGAGGGAGGGATCTTTAAAAACACAGAGTTGGACCTAACATCCCTAAATTTGCATGGAATCAGGAATTGGTCCAAGTTATTATTATTTGTGGAGGAATTATAAACAATTTCCTAGGAGGAAAAGAGGAATGCCACTATGCACTAGAGATACAATGACCTAGTCTCAATTCAACTGGTAGGCCTCCACCATGCTACAACCAAACCAAAGGTAATGCATTATATTAACCTCCTTACTCCTGTTTTCATTAATCAAATAATAGATGGGGAATGGATCATTCAAGAGTGAAGAACTAATAAGGTTGCATGCATCACCCCTATGGCCTTCAAAACTTATTACAAGCTTCCCTTTCCTCATATTGATCTCCCATCCTTGAGAGAGTGGACAAACACCCAAAACCTAGATTCAGTCCTCACACCTTGGTTAATCCAAGGATCCTATGTTTTTAGGTCCCCTGATGGTGGGATTATTATTATCCAATTTAGGGAGGGTATTAAGATATCTATGACCTTACTGAATAGAGCCTTTGCTGCCCCTTCCAATACTTATGTGAGCAAGGTTTGGGTATCCTATGTTCATTGCATGCTAGAATGGAACTTAACCCCTCCCATTAGAGACCTAATAAGTTTTTTCTTGGCCAAATAATTCACATCCATCAAGAGAAAGACCTCCAAGTAATTATTTATGATTTCCTATCTCTTGGATTCACTTTTGACCTCTGTATATTTCCCTCACATCCAAAATTGGTTCCTTAATGGCAGAACCACAATCTCTCACGACTACTCTAAATTACATATATTCAAATATAGGAACTGCATGCAATTTATCTATGATGGTGTTTTCTTAGCTATTTATGAGGTAATAAATGGTGTCCTATGCCAAGAATCCACCCTTAAATCAAAAATCAAGTAGAAGCCATGGGGGATGTTTAGTTCTATTCAGATTATACTGTAATAAGAATAGAAGGAATCATGATTCAACCCTACTAATTGCCCATTCATATCCCTAGTAATATTACAGAGAAAGATATTTCCTATCAAATCATCCAAGGTGTGGATGGGATATGAAATAAAAATAAGAAGGCTCAGGTTTACCCCTTTCCACTATACATTACAAGATTATGATCAAGGATTGGAAGCAATTGGAAATTATGGTGATCTATAGAAATTATTTTGATTTCCAGCTAGATTACCTTAAGATGTGGGACCCCAATAATAGAGTGACCAACCACATCTGAGATAAAATATCCCAAATACTAAATACAAACATCAACCAGGCATGGGAGATGGTATTTATACAAAGAAAAAGAACTTTGAAGAAGTCTTATCCAAGATCAAAGGCTACAATATCTAGTTGAAACATAGGCTAGTCGGAGACAATAAGCCCTAAGGAGAGAGATGGTAGCTTCATCAATTGCATTATCACTTATTTCTAGGACCATCTAGGACTATTCATTAGGATCCAGCTACTGGAGGACAATCTTTTGATCCTCAATAAGTAGAACTGATAAAGCCACCCTAGGTTGGGCAACCTGAGGATATAAAAGAAAAGGGTAAAGTTGTGGCTAAGGAGCTAAGGATACAGCATAGACCTAGTGAAGGTCCTCAACCCCACACATCCTCATAGAGACCTCCTTCCCTAGTGTAAATAATTAGCATGATTTCCTTGGAGGCAGGAGAAATAATGGAGAGTGCCCTTATTAACATTAAAACTACCTATGGTTTTGATAGGGAGGATTCCTCTAATGCAATAAGCAAGGATTTGATCCAACTAGATGGAGGAAAGAGACAAGTAGAATTGGCCTTGGTACCCTTGGCACCTAAAAAGAATCATAGGTTAACCTTCACTCACCCTACCAATGAATTTAACCTCTTCAGTGATGAGAACCCTATTTATGGACCAACCATTCTTAACTAGTTTGTTTATGAAAAATTACAAAAAATCCCATCTCTTTCTCCATCATTGGCCTTAAACCAAGTTGGCATATATGTATAGGATAGTGTCAAGCCATGGATCTAGGATATTATAAATAGACATGTAGAGAGAAGGATCTAAATCCTTCATGATAAAGAAAGCTAGAGGATTGACACCCCAAGGGCCGCTAGGAGTTCAAATGTAGAAGTTCATGAGCAACCATAATTCAAGGAGTCTAACCCAACAATGTATTTCAATCTAAATGATTTAGGTTTGGAGAGAATAGTGATAAAGAAGGCCACCATTGGCATCGAAGAGTTCACCTTTCAAAAGGTGGAAACTTTTATGGGCTTAACTCCTATTCAAGGATATGTAGAAAGATAACATCCCATCCTTTAGGAGGATGTATCTAATTTGGTGTTGGCACAATCAACAATGATTGTGGCTAGAATCCAAGGAATGAAGCAAAGGATCCTCAACTTGGAGAAGGAGAAACAATATTTGGAGGCTCATGTCCTACTCTCAATTCTTAAAGACATATTACAAGTCCTTAATAAATCTTTACTAGATACATTTGAGTATTTAAAGAAAATCAAGCTTAGATTAAGTGCTTTAAACCATCAAGCTGAGATGGCATAAACCTTAATCACCTAGTGGTAGGATTCTCAAGCTTAGATGATAGAACTCATCACGGTGCATAAAACAAAGCAGGCCCTAGACTTCAAGATAATCAAGCTTAGACATTTAGATATCCTCATGGGAGTTTTGATGGATGAGCAAGAAGATTTGATCACATGATGTATCAATGTCAAAAAATTCATCAAGGAAGATAAGGACTTGGTAACCACAATGGATAAAATTTTGGGGAACTTGTTGGACAACCCTTCTCAAACCACTACTATGGACATGATTAGTGATGGAGAATTCAATCAGAGAGTTGGTGTCTGCATCCAGGGCATTAAGGAATATCAAGGCCATTCTACCAAGGATAATTAGAAGATCTTTGAAACCATCCTTACTTTAGGGAATTAAATCATGGAAGAAAAATGTATCAAGGAACTCCTGGCTAAGGCTAACAAGGAATTTGACACATTGGTAAATCAAGAGGAGGATTGTTAAATGAATCTTATAGTGGATTTTGAGATAATCAAAGAGAAATATACCAAGGTAAAAGACTTCCTCAGATAGGGCTAATCGAGGGGCCCACTACCAATGTAATTTGTAAAATAATATCCCTTTGTAACAAATGTATACTAGCCTATTAGCATATATGGTTTCCTTTTGTCAATTTTGATGTAGTAGGTCATATGCATTATAATCCTTATATTAAAGATAGTTATCCTTATCCTACATGTGGATATTTTGATAAAGTTAACTAGTGAACCACCTATGTTTCCTATAAATAGGTAGGGGGTTACCATTTTGAAAGAGAGAGATTTTGAGCAATTGTATACTAGGAGCATTTAAGATAACTAAGGAATTTTGAAAATATTGTCTTTATAGTTTGTTAAATGTCAATACTATCTCTCAATTACATGTTGTCATCTTAAGTTTGAAGGATTATTCATAATTTGAGTCACATTCTCTATCATAGGGTTGTTGATTTGTGCTAATGCTAGATTAACTATAAATATCTCAAGTATACTTCATTTTATTTTTCTTTGAATTTGGATGTGCTTAGGCTATTTAGACCATAATAACAAATATTTAAATTAAAATTAGTTCTTATGATTTTTATATTTCCTTCAATTTTTTCTTGATTTGTGATGCAATCTAAGTTTATGCTATTTTATAACATAAATTAGTTCATGTGTGCTCAAAGTAATTAGAATTTTTTCATAATATTTGATATGAGAATTTGCAATCACAGTTCCTTTCTACCTTACCCTTCTCTTTTCTTATTTTTTTTTATCAAGATTCACTTTAGTTTAAATATCATTGTTAATACTCATTTAGATTAGTCTATAAATTATCAAATTCATAAAGATCCAAAGATTTAGACCCTGGTGGCTCCCAACCACTAAACTAAACAAATATTGTGCACAATTCCCATACTCTACTTCTATTCCACCATAAACATCATTGAATTATCACAAAATATAACTCTTGACTTGGATTTTTCAAATCCTAAAATGAGAAGTGTTCATCAACACTAAAGAGCACATGTGGTACCTTTTTATGCATCAACAAGAAGCTCCATTGATGCTAGAAGGAGGGCCATAATTCTTTAAAGATCTTTGCTAGTTTTAGTGTATTTGGTCAAAGATCACTCTATATTTTACGTGTTTGTGTTTCTTCTAGCATAAATTTTGTAAATATTGGTGACCTTCATAGTTTATACTAGTCTTTGGGTTTACTCAGATAAAGAGTGATATTATTTGAATACATATGCTTAATTCTAGTAAATATGACTTCTGGTGCTAAGAATTCATTAGTATTTGAAATTAAAATGGCTTATTCTAGTTAAAATTGACAATTATTTGTCAATAATAAGTTTATTTGAGTCATAATTTTCAAATAATGGTCATCTTTGCATAATTCAACACATCTTTGATCTTGTTTAGCCAAAGATTGATGTCCTTTGTCCTTTTATGAGAAAATACTTAAACAATAAGCTTACTATACAAGTTGATTGTCAATTATTTGTGAAGTTATAACTTTACTCATCATATTTCAAATAAGATCCTTAATCCTCAAGATGGAATTGCCAAAGATTAGGAGCGGATCACATTCAGAGACTAGAGAACTCTTGCTTGAGCTAGAAATTGACAAAAGAACTAGGAAAGATAGAGGAAGGCATGTGCATTCTAAGTCTCTACTATCTTCACCCTTTCAAGGGATTCTTGTATTTTATATTCATTTAAATATGGCATGGCTTGGAAGTTATCCCATTAATATACCAGGTGTGGTTCATGACTTACCATGTAATCCTAAAAAATATTTTCCAATATTTAGTCCAAATGATATTGCATCTACGGAGGAACATGTTAAATATTTCAAAGCTACATTAAGATTTTTAAATGTTATTCATGAATATGTAGCATGTAGGTTGTTCCCATTGACATTCAAAGATGTTGCATATGAATGGTTCCTTAATTTGCCTCATAATTGTATTATCTCATGGAATAACTTTGACACTATTTTTATTGATCAATTTGGAAAGATCATAAGCCCCTATGTCATCTATCATCAATTCAAAACTACTAAGAGAGATACAAGTGAACCTATTAGGTATTTTAATGCTAGGTTACAAAAGATGTTTAGTCAGACCATGGATCCATATAAACCTAATGAAGCTTTAGCTCTAGATGTTTAAAAAGATGTTGTTGATCCCATGACTTTTGTATTTCTTAAAAGAGCTATCCCAGTTATCATCACATTGGCTCAAGCTTATTCTAAAGTAGTGGTTATTAATGACCAAATGCACACCCAAGGACATATGGATTATTTTGTCCCAAATATTAGTCCTCAAATTCCTACATTAAACCTTTTCCCAAATAATAACCAAAATACTCTAGCATTAAACTAGTTTATTGCTTTGAATGTATTACCTACCAACTATGTTGCCCCTAATCAAAATCTAGGTTTCTTGAGACATCGAGCTACCAATGGATCTCATATCAATGACTAGAAAGCTTTAGTACCTGTTAATGACATTAGAAATATCCAAGGTCAAAATTTTGAGACTCCAAAGAATGAGAATGAATTTATATTAAAAATGGTTCAGAAGCTCATCACAAACTTTTTATGATTACAAAAGCAAGTTGGTAATGCTAAAGACAACCCTAGAAGGAACTTCACTTTCCAAAAGTTTAACAGGCTTGGAAATAGATTTTAGAATGATAGTTTCTACAATAATACATCTAATGAGCCTTCCTCTAGAAAAAGGACTATGGATATCAACCTCGATAATATTGCCTTACCAAACCAATGTAGGGTGCATGTTACTTCCAAGCATGGTGAGATTGACTACATTAAATTTTGTAAAGCCTTTGAAGCTTTCCAAGAAGAACTTGATATATTTGAAATGGTTACAAACAAAGATTCTACTATAGGTCTTTTTGAATCTAAATCATCTAACCAAGTGCATATGGTAGAAACTTTTAAATTCCCTTTTCAAGAAGATAATGAGCCTTAAAATATCCCTAAAGAGATTCAAGCATTCTATAAGTTCTTAAAGACATATCCTCTAAGAAATAGGGAAAAAAAAGAACTACTGATTACTTATACTCCACCTAACAACTATGGGGCCCCTCCAAACACTATATCAAAGAATAATCTTGAACCACCCAAAGAAATCTCTTCCAAACCTATTGTTGATCCTTCACACAAGACTAGTTACAATATTGTGGAAGATATGAAAAAGATTAAATCCAATATCACTCTACATGAGGTAACTCAAATCATAGAGAAAAGAGAATTAGTCTTGGAATCCTTATCCAAAAAGCTTGAGAATCCTCCTAAAAGTGATAGTGATAATGTAACTATACAAGTAACTAAAGCAGAGTCTCCACCTTTTTTATTAAAGCTAGGATATTTAGAAAGAATCTCCATAATTATCTTTTAGATTCTGGAACCTCAACCAACATCATGCCTACTAGGATATGTGAACAACTTGGGTTAACACCAATCAATTTTGATACGGTGGTTACTCAATTGGATAAATAAAGAGTATATGTCATTAGGGAGTTATTGAATGTGCATATGCAATTGGATAGTGAACCAAAGGTTCAACAATTCATTGACATACAAGTGGCAGATATTCCTAATGCTTATGGATTGCTCTTGAGTAGAGAATGGACTAAGGCCTTAAATGGTTACATGTCCAATGATTTCTCATGCTTGTGGCTACCTTGGAAAGGTGTGTTGAAATAGATAAGATTAGAAAGGGAACCCAATATGAAACACATGATAATAGAATACAATGTTATCAATGAAAGGGTAAACTTCCCAGATTCTAATCTTGGAATTTTCACTTTAGAAACTACAAAGGAACTTGGCTCCAAGATCTCTCCTCTAATGCTTGGCCTATGGAAGTTATATGTTGATGGTGCCAAATGTAAATCAGGATCAGGGGCTGGTATTATATTGATAAACCCTACAAAAAAACAATACCATGCATCTTACATGTTACACTTCCCCTACACCAATAATTTGGCTGAGTATGAGGCTCTGATCCTAAGATTACAACTTTCCATCAAACACAAGGTCAAGGAACTCCTTATTTATGGATATTTTGAACTTGTAGTTAATCAAGTAAGGAACAAGTACCAGTGAAATATATCTTAATTTAAGAGGTATAAATTCAAAGTTTGGGACTTGGTGGAATCTTTTGATGCCTTCAATATCTTGTCCATCCCTAGGGAAGAAAACAAAGTTGCTGATGAGCTTGCCTCTATTGCAGCTAACCTCATGCCTAATCATGATTCTTAAAACCTTAGTATTGAGCTAGTATCATATCCTTCAGTCCCTAACAACATAAATAACTTCCAATTTTTCAATGATGATCAAAAAATTATGGATTTCTTGACTAATTCTAGAGCCTTTGAAGCTCACATTATTAATGAAGCTGATGAAACTTTTCCTGAGAAAGAAATTAATGGTAAAATCATTGAACTAAGTGAAAATAAGATACCTAAATGGATGATCTCATTGGAAAGACTATTTGATCTTGAAAATATTTCTGAAGCACCTAAGTAACCTAAGGTAAGTAGTAAGGAATATCATGAAATGAATCTTGGCCCACATGATCAGCCCCAAATGGTGAATACAGGGAAGGCTTGCACTAAAATAGAAAATAAAAAAGCTAGAGAGCTACTTACAAAATACAAAGATGTAATTGTTTGGTTCTATGAAGATCTAAAAATATTTGACCCAAGGGTTATTACTCATACTATGCCTATCCATGAGGGTTGTAAACCCTTTAGATAGAAGCAAAGACTAGTTAACCCTATTTTAGAAACCATGATCTTTAAGGAGGTCAAGAAACTACTAGATGTAAGGATCATGTTTTCTATTAGGCATTCCACTTAGGTTGTAAACTTGCTCCTAGTAAAAAAAAGAATGGGGAGATAAGATTATACATTGATTTTAGAAATCTAAACATAGAATCTGAAAAGGAAAGTTACCCATTGCCTTCTCTGGACTAATTTATCCAAGATGTTTTAGGATATGCCATGATGTCCTTTTTGGATGGATTGTTTAGATATAACCAGGTGCTTATTGCTCTAGAAGACAAGATGAAAATAATTTTTACTAATAAATGAAGAACATATGCTTACAAGAGAATGCCTTTTGGATTAATTAATGTAGGGGTAACTTTTCATAGGGTCATGGACCATGCTTTCCAAGGCCTAGTGAGAAAATGAATCATCATATATATGGATGATCTCACAGTATTCTCTAAGAATAGAGAACATTTCATGTGTTTGAGACAAGTATTTGATAGATGTAGGAAACATGGTGTATCTCTTAACCCAAAGAAAAGCATATTTTGCATCACTAAAGGAAAATTATTGGGGCATATCATTACCAAAGATGGGATCTATATATATATCTTGATAGAGTGGAGGCCATTTCTAAAATTGGGCTATCCAACAACTGAAAAAAACTAAAGTCATTCTTTGGCAAGATTAACTTCATGAGGAAGTTTATTTTAGGTTTTGCTGAGATTGTCAAACATTTGAATGATATGCTTAAGAAAGATGCTAAAATTTATTGGAATGAGGAATCCAATAAAGAAATTGATGAAATTAAAAGAGAATTCAATCAAGCCCCAGTCTTGATAAGTCCTAACTTTTCAAAAGATTTTTTCTTATATTCATTTTCTTCTGACCACACTATGGTTGTTATCTTAACTCAAAAGGTTGATGGGAATGACCACCCTATAGCCTTAATAAGCACCAAATTCAAAAATATATAGGTGAAATATTCTATCATTGATAACTAAGCCTATACCTTGGTAAAGGTAGTAAAAAATTTCAAACATTACCTCCTTAGAAACAAGGTGCATGTCATTTTACCTGACCCATATACAAAGCTTATGTTGAGTTAGAATGAGCTTAGGGAAAGAAGAGGTAAGTAGATGGAAATACTAAAAGAATATGATATAAAGATGAAAATTTCCAAATTAGTGAAATGTTAAGGCCTGGTTCAGATGATTGCCAATATTGATCCCAAGCTCCATGCCATGCAAGTGGATCAATAGAACTTCCAACCCAATGAATGGTATGACTATTTAATGCATCTTATTATCAAAGTAGTTGTCCCCCAGGACTCACCAAAGAATAGAAGAGAGATTTAAGGCTCAAACCATACCATTACCTCATCAAAGATGGAGTCCTTTATAGGAATTTTTTTGAAGGGATCTACTTAAGATGCATATCAAAAGAAGAGGCCTCTCAAATCATGTCTACTTTCCATGAAAAGTTGGGCAATGGACATATTTCAGGGAAAACCACAACCCACAATATTCTTAGGGTTGGGTATTATTGTCCCACCCTTTTCAAAGATACATACAAACTATGAGGGAGTGTCATTCATGCCAGATCTTCAACACAAAAGAGCCAAAGGTAGTCATGCCTTTATAACCTATGATGGTGGACAAGCCTTTTTCATAATGGGGATTAGACTTTGTAAGAGTAATCAACCCTAATTCTTTTGAAGGTCACAAATATTTCCTAACTACTATAAACTATTGCACTAGATGGACTAAGGCAATAGCCACTAAGCAATGCAAAATAGAAGAGGTGATTAATTTCTTAGAGGAAAATATTTGCACTAGATTTAGAATGCCAGTTTCCTTAATTTGTGATAATGGATCTACCTTCATATCCATTAAAATGATAGAATGGGTTTATAACCAAGGCATTACACTCAAGTTTTCCTCCAATCAATATCCTCAAGGAAATGGTGTTTCTAAATCCACAAAAAAAAACTTGATGAAAGCCACCAAAAATTATACTAAAGATAAACCTAGAACATGGCATAAACTCCTTAAATTTGCATTATGGATAGACATAATCAAGATCAAACAAGCTCTCAAGGCCTCACCTTTTTTTTAGTATAGGGTCAGGAGCCTGTCTTTCCTATCACCTTGAAGTTGCCTATGTTCACATTCATGCAAGAATACATGGAGGATAACTAGGAACTTGTTAATTCTAGGATATTAGACATCATTCAAATGGAATATTCTAGGGAAAAGACATTTTTAGACTTTAGTAGGCACCAATCAACTTTGAAAAGATGATTTGATAAAAGGTCAAAAGTTATGGTGTTGAGGCAAGGAGAAAGAGTCTTCCTCTGGGACAAGGCATCAAAGCCTAAAGGTAAACATGGAAAGTTCACCCCCTTGTGGATTGGCCCATACCAAATTGCAAAAATATTAAGCAACAACACTTTCAGGTTGAAGGATATTTAAGGAAAAAAGTTTATTTTTCCCACCAATGGGTAATACCTCAAATATTACTTTGTTACTACCCCACTAGGGGTCTTCATAGAATAAATCTGTAAGATTGTTAAAGTTAGAGTAGGTAGGCTAGTTAGTTTCCTTTCTTGCTTTGCTTTTTCTTGTTAGGCTTGTATATATTTTTTTACTTGTGCTTATATATTTTTATTATTTCTTTGTTTATGTTTTATCTTTTATACTTGGTGGTGTTCCTTGGTTATAGTAAAGTCTCATAGATTATATTTGTTTAGAATTGCTTGAAAGGTGTGAGTATGAATCATACAAAGGTGAATATGAGGTGGCAATAAAGCATCATGATGCAACCAAGGGCACTAGCATAAATAGGTATAAGAGATAAATGTCCCACAAAGATTCAAACCTTGTTCTAAATCAAATATTGGTTTTAATAAGAATCATATGTGTATAATGTGAATTCAGTTTGTTAATTCACATTCATGCTTACACTTAAAACACATTCTTGTCTGGGATTAAATTTTCAACTAAAGGAGAGTATCATAAGGCTAGGACATTTGATCAAATCCTTAAACCAAGTTATCTTAGCTCCCAACCTTTTTTAAAAATAAATAAAAAGAAATAATTAATGCTAAATCAAAAGATGCAAATTCAGAGGTGATTCAAGCAATCTCCACCAGGGCTATGGATGCCTAGATGGAAATGGAGGAAGGCCATGAGTGGAGCCAAATGTATCTATATTTGGGCTATAGATTCTTGGCTGGTAGCAAAGCAATGCCCAAGCCTCCCCTAAATTAACAACAATTATTCCTAAGAGAATATTTAAATATGCTCAAATTCAAATGTAATGGCCAAAAGGATATGAACCTAGATGTTGTTTCTTGAAGTCTCATGACAAAAAATAAGTGGAATCAATACACACACTACATGTTTTTGTTTTAATATACAGGTTTAAATTTTACACATAAGAGGCTTGTTTCTATTCAAAATTAACTCAAGAGATGGTATATGTCAAAATGGGATAAAAAAACTTATGTATAGGTCAAACCAGAACCCTAGGTTCCAACATATTGCTATGTTACCCCTGTGAGTCATCATTTTTTGAGACCAACATACCCCCATTCTTTTGCTTATGTTGAAAGGGGACCCTTGTGAATGTTTCAAAACATCTGTGTTATCGATTAAATGTGAAAAGGTTATTTTCTTTTGAAATTTAAAGGCAATTCAATTAAAAAACATGAGCGTCAGTGTATCTAGTTGTGATTGTGTTTCATGGACTAATACTACTAATAATTGTCTTTGAGGTGATTAGTTACAGATTCTATGGAGAAAAATATGGTTCCTAAGAAGTAAACCTAGGGGTTTGAATTCAAATATATGTGAGAAAAGTTTAGCAAGAAATTATATTTCCTTTTAGTTATATAAACTCTAAGTCTAGCTTTATATTAAGCTTCAATTATGTTTTTAAACATGACCAAACATTAATATAAAATCAAGACTTAGACCTCTTATTTTCCCCTTTAAAACCTAAGAGCCCTTTTGGATTAACTAGGTTTTTATTAAGGTTTAAATATCTTGGTGTTTGCAAGCACGAACAAACTTTGAAAGGTCAAAATCTTAGTCTAAACCTTTATACATATCGGGCCTTAAATTAAAAATCATGCACTTTTGCATATACGATGCCTAACATTTAATTAGATATTTTGATCCAATGATGTGAACCAAAGACAACATCAAAAGGGAGACCAATCACTATCAAACACTCAGATTATGATCTGATGGTCCTTACTACCTCGAGATATTTGATTCTATGGTGTGCATTGACCTCGAAGCCCAAAGAATTCCTAAGAGCTTGACATGTGTCACTCAATCATTAGAATGAATTAATTATATTATCTTAAATTTAACAAGCTCACTCCCATCATTTGACATTTTTGAGGATGTAGTTGATGTTATCGATCCCACCAAATTTAACCTAGACAACTTTTCAAAGCCTAAGTAAAGGCAACATTTCTAAAGACATTTTCAAAGGAATTCCTAGCATTTGTATGTAAAAAGGCTTATCATAAAAGGCCTTAATCTAAGTCAATTTATGTTTCTTAACATAAAAGGACCTTAGGAACATCATTTTAAGTCTAAGTTTATATAGTCATATGACTGATTAAAAGGTGTACATATTGCAAGATCCAATGATGATTGCTCACCCACTATATTTGATCAAATGGTACATCAAACCCAAAGACTTTTCAAAGGTTTTGTGAACTCAACATTTGGCTTACCCATGATTAGAGTAACTAACAAAGTTACATAGATCCTCATGAGGAGGATGCGTGGTAGCTTGTTATTTGAAGGACAAAAATCAGATAGGATCCACTTAATAAAGGCACTCAATTAAATGACTTGGACCTTGTAAAAATCAATGGTGATCACTCATTCACTAGATTTGATCTAATGGTGCGATGAGCTTGAAGACTTTTAAAAGGACTCATGAACTTGACACATGGCTAATGCATGGATGGGATAACAAATTGCAAGAGTAAGCAATATGGGGAATATTTGTTGGGGTGATAAGTGGCATAGCCATGAAATTAAAGATCAAGGGACCAATAAGAACATAGGAAATTGGATCTGGATTATCAGAGTGAAATAAAGAAAGCTTTTTAAAGCCAATGGATAGTCTCCAACTAGGATTTATGAAAATTAACATGAAAGGCATAGAGCCACACCACATAGGCTCCACATAAGCATGGAGAGTCAAAATCAAATATCTCCTAAGCTCAAAAATGTAGAGGGAATGAGAATAAGGTCCCATCAAATCTAAGGCATGTATAAGATTAAGAAATTGGATATTTACCCCATTAAATCTCAAAAAGCCTAAGCCCTTTATAAAGAAGACCTAAGTCAGCTTAATTGGTCACAAAGCAATCAGAATAGCTTAACTAAACCTTGAAGCAAGTACCCTAGTGAAACCTTTGGTGACCTTACAAATTTAATTTGATGTCATCAATGGTGAAGGGTAGGTAACAAATGAATATGGAAGTAGAACTTTATCTAACTTTAGATAGTGAGGGAAAGATCTTCAAAGACATAGAGTTAGACCTGCAGCCCTAAATGTGCATGGAATAAAGAATTAGTTTTAGTTATTCTTCATTGTGGAGGAATTTCAACTGATTTCCTAAGAGGAAAAGAGGAATATTGATGTGCACCAGAGATACAATGACCTAGTCTCAATTCAACTGGTAAGCCTCTACCATACTATAGCCAAACTAGAGGTAATGCATTGTATCAACCTCTTTGGTCCTATTTTCATTGATTTTAGAATATATGGGGAATGGATCATTCAAGAGGGAAGCACTAATAAGGTTTCATGCATCACCCTTATGGCCTTCAAAACTTATTATAAGCTCCCCTTGCCTCATATTGATCTCCCATCCTTGAGAGAGTGGACAAACACCCAAAACTTGGATTTAGTCCTCACACCTTGGTTAATCCAAGGATCCCATATTTTTAGGTTCCCTAATGGTGGGATTATTATTTTCCAATTTAGGGAGGGCATTAGGATAGCTATGACCTTAATGAATAGAGCCTTTGATTCCCCTTTCACTACTTATGTGAGTAAGGTCTAGGTATCTTATGTTCACTACATGTTGGAACAAAACTTAACCCCTCCCTTTGGAGACCTAATAAGTTTTTTATTAGCCAAACAATTAAAAACCATCAAGATAAAAACCTCTAAGTAATTATTTATGATGTCCTAGCTATTGGATTCATTTTTGGCCTATGTATATTTCCATAGCATCTAAAAATGGTCCCCTAATGGTAAGACCACAATCTCTCACCACTACTCTAAATTACATATATTCAAATAAAGGAACCACATGTAATTTATCCATGATGGTTTTTTCCTAGCTATCTATGAGGAAATCATCAGTGTCCCTATCCCAAGACTCCACCCACAAATCAAAAATCAAGTAGAAGACATGGGGGATGTTTGTTTCCATTCAGATTACACTGTAATAAGAATAAAAGGAATCATGATTTAGCCCTATCGATTCCCCATTCATGTCCTTAGTAAGATTGTAGAGCAATATATTTCCTATCAAATCATCTAAGGTGTGGATGAGATATGCAAGAAAAATAAGAAGGCTCAGGTTCACCCCTTTCCTCTAGACATTGGCAGGATTGGAAGCAACTAAAAATTATGGTGATCCATATAAATTATTTTGATTTCCAGCTAGATGACCTTAAGATGTGAGACCCCAATAATAGAGTGGCCAAACACATCTGAGATAAAAATTTCCCAAAGACTAAATACAAACATCAACCAAGCATGGGAGATGGTATTTATACAAAGGCAAAGAACTTTGAAGAGGTCCTATCTAGGATCAAAGGCTACAATATCTAGTTAGAGCATAGGTTAGTTAGATACAATAATCCCTAAGGAGAGAGATGGAAAATACATCCTTTGCATTATCACTTATTTCTAAGACCATTTAGGATTGTTCATTAGGAGCCACCTTTTGAAGGATAATCTTCTAAGCCTTAATGAGTAGAACTAACAAAGCCACCCTAGGTTGGGCATCCTAAGGATATAAAAGGAAAGGGTAAAGTTGTGGTTGAGGAGCTACAGATAGAGAATAGACCTGGTGAAGGTCCTAAACCCCACACATCCCCATAAAGGCCTCCTTCCCTAGTGTAAATCATTATCATGAGTGCCCTAGAGGTAAGAAAATAGTGGAGAGTGCCCTTGTTGACATTACAACTATCAATGGTTTTGATAGGGAGGAGGATCCCTCTGATGAAACAAGCAAGGATTTGATCCCACTGGATGGAGGAAAGAGACAACTAGAATTGTCCTTGGTATCCCTGGCACCTAAAAATAAGGCTAGGTTAAGCTTTACTCACCCTACCAATGAAGTTAACCTCTTCAATAATGAGAAACCTATTTATAGACCAACTATTCCTGACTGGTTTATTTATGGGAAATTATAAAAAATTCCATCTCTCTCTCCATCATTGGCCTTAACCTGAGTTGGCATAGATGTATGGGTTAGTGTCAAGCCATGGATCCAGGACATTGTAAAAAAATAGACAGAGAGAAGGATCTAAATCCTTCATGACAAAGAAAACCATAGGATTAACACCCTAGGGGCCTCTGGGAGTTCAAATGTATAAGTTCATGAGCAACCAAAATTCAAGGAGTCTGACACAACAATGCATTTTAATCTAGATACATCAAGTTTGGAGAGAATAGTGATAAATAAGGCCACCATTGGCATTGAGGAGTTCACCTTTCAAAAGGTGGAACTTTTTTTGGGCTTAACTCCTATTCAAGGATAGGTAGTAGGAGAGCATCCCATCCATCAAGAGGATGTAGCTAGTTTGGTGCTGTCACAATCAGTAATGACTGTGGCTAGAATCCAAGGAATGAAATAAAGGATCCTCAACTTGGAGAAGGAGAAATAGGATTTGGAGGCTCAAGTCCTACTCTCAATTCCTGAAGACATTACAAGTGCTGAATAAATCTTTGATAGATACATTTGAGAATTTAAATAACATCAAGCTTAGATTAAGTGATTTAAACCATCAAGTTAAGATGGCACAAACCTTAATAACCCAGTGGTAAGATTCTTAAGCTTAGATAATAGAACTCATCAAGGTACATAGGAAAAAGTAGGCCCTAGAATTCAAGATCATCAAGTTTAGACATTTAGATATCCTCATGGGAGTTTTGATGGATAAGTAAGAAGATTTGATCACCTAGTGTAGCAATGTTGACAACTTCATCAAGGAAGACAAGGACTTGGTAACCAGAATGGAGAAAATTTTGGAGAACCTATTGGAGAACCCTTCTCAAACCACTGCTATGGACCTTTTTAGTGATGGATAATTCAAGAAGAGAGTCGGTGTCCACATCCAAGGCATTAAGGACTATCAAGGCCATTATACCAAGGATAATTAGAATATCCTTGACACTATCCTTACTTGAGGGAAGTAAATCATGGAAGCATAATGTATCAAGGAACTCATGGCTAAGGCTGACAAGGAATTTGACACATTGACAAATCAAGATGAGAATTGTCTAATGAAGCCTATAGTGTATTTGGAGCTAATCAAAGAGAAATACACCAAGGTGAAAGAATTCTTTAGATAGGGATAATCAAGGGGCCCACTACTAATGTAATTTGTAAAATAATATCCCTTTGTAAAAAATATATGCTAGCCTCTTATCATATATGGTTTCCTTTTGTCAATTTTGACGTAGTAGATCATATGCATTGTAATCCTTGTATTAAGGATAACTATCCTTATCTTGCATGTGGATATTTTGAGAAAGTTAACTAGTGAACCACATATGTTTCTTATAAATAGGTAGGGGGTTACCATTTTGAAAGAGAGAGATTTTGAGCAATTGTATACTAGGATAATTTAAGATAACTAAGGAATTCTTAAAAGATTATCTTTATAGTTTGTTAAATGTCAATGTTGTCTCTTAATTACGTGTTCTCATCTGAAGTTTGAAGGATTATTCATAATTTGATTTGAATTCTCTATCATAGGGCTATTGATTTATTCTTATGATAGACTAAATATAGAGATCTCATGTATACTTCATTTTATTTTTCTGTACATTTAGATGTTCTTAGGCTATTCAAACCACAATAGCAAACATTTAAAATAAACTTGGTTCTTACTTATGATTTTTATATTTCCTCTAAATTTTGCCTAATTTGTGATGTAATATGAGTTCATGCTATTTTATAACATAAATTGGTTCATGTGTGCTCAAAGCAATTAGAATTTTGTCATAATATTTGAGATGAGAATTTGCAATCATGTTTCCTTTCTACCTTACCCTTCTCTTTTCTTTTTTTTATCAAGACTCACTTTAGTTTCAAGATCATTTTTAATACTCATTTAGATTAGTCTATAAATTATCAAATTCATAAATATCCAAATATTTAGACCCTAGTGGCTCCCAACCACTAAACTAAACAAATATTATGGATAGTTCTCATACTCTACTTCTATTCCACCACAAACATCATCGAATTGTCATAAATTGCAACTCATGTCTTGGATTTTTCAAATCCTAAAATGAGAAGTGTTCATCAACACTGAAGAGCACTTTTGGTACATTTTGAATAATCAACAAATGTATAAGTGCAAATGACATAAAATTCATATCTTCTTATATCAAATTATGGGAACCCATTGGATGGGATTATTGGTACTTATATGTGGCACATACTTCCTATGGTTTAGATACCTTATATTACTTTTGATGAAAATGAGATTAGGGATAATGACTCAAATATTAATTCCTTATAAATTTGAGCATACCTTGATCACCAATGTATAAGTAGTGTTATGATTTAAAATGATGCAAGTGAAAACATTTGTACCATGACATTACCTATGTATTGGGGGTTATATAAACCATGATTTTATTCCTTCAACTAGATTAGTTAGAGTATTTGATGGGACCTCACAAGTAGTTCTTGGTGAGATTGACTTACCTTTATGGGTGGTTCCTACACATGTGGTTACTAACTTCTTAGTTATACCTTCCATGGGTGTCTTTGATATGTTATTGGGATGACCTTGGGTACTTACACTTCAAACAATGCTTTATATAATGCATGGATGTGTTAAATACATTCATGCCAATTAGGTAATTATAATTTTTAGAATTTCATATGAACATATGCTTAAACAAGATAAATTTATACCTAGGTAATTAATTATCAAAACTCCTAAGTTTAATCTTCCATAAAAGGGTAAGATGAAAACAATCCCCTTTATGGTAGCTAATAATTGAGAGACCATTACATTAGATATCCATTGTGGGTTCCACATAATCCTCGTCTACTGCACACCATATTTAGATATCTAGAGAACCTAAACATATTATTATTATTATTCTAAATAAACAACATAGAATTCAAAAATGGGCTACATGAACCCCTACTCCTATTTCTTCTTCATGACCACAAAGTCCTATTATACATACATAGAGCATCACATATTTTATAGTGACATATATTGCACCTATATGCACTCCTTATTAGTACCAAAAGTTTATTACACTAGGTTCATGGTGGGGAGATACATATGAATATCCATTGGATGAGATCATAGGTTATCTTCTCTGGTTTCACATATTCTAAAAATATCAAAAGAACTAAAAAACTTAAAAAATACAAAGTATGTTCAACATTTAAATGCCCTATTAGATCCTTGGCATATATGTTTTTGGTTATAATCTAGGATATCATTTATTTATATATACACATGTGTTTCACACATCTTTTAAGAGTGATACAGACATACACATGTAGATGATATATGCACTTTCAGATGTTTGGCCTTCCTTCTACTCATGTCATGTGGACATTGGGGGAATCCATTTATTTGATTATGATAATTATAGGTTATATCATTTTATGGTAATTTTACATTATCATATTTGATATTATATACTTACACATGCCTTTATTCATGCTTATATTTTTCATAGTTATTATATATGCTATGTATTTAACTTTTTTACTAACATATATGATCTAAGGACTAGTATACTATGTTTATGTTAGTTGTGTATGATTTAATTCATGCACTTACTTGAGTGTCTTATGTTGATATTGTTTTAATTTTTTATGCATTTGAATATGATCCATTGTCTATGTCCCCCATGAATTTTTTTGCTTCTTTGACATTTGAATATGTCTTGGTTTGTATTATGTTTGAATATGTCATTTATTGATTTGTGGACATTTGAATAAGTCATGTCCCTTTGATTTTTGACATTTGAGCATGCCCCTTGTTTGAGGTCTCCTTGTTGGACCATGTCCTTTTAATTTCATTTTGATTTCTTGTTGATATTATACTACTACTATCTAGATGTTTCCATAATTCACATCATGCATCTTAAGACTTGGTGTGATCACATTCTTCATGATTCAATAAATATCTACCTAGACATGTTCCCTCTATATACTACATGGTACATTCATAGTCTATATGGTTATATTATACTTTTGAGGTAAGGTAACCACTAACTACTACTTTCCCTCACCTCAAAAGGGGGCATATATCAGTGGGGGCATGTCATAGAGGCATGTCTTCCACATTGATTCATAGTGAGGTCATGTTATGAAAACATGTTATCCAAATTTATTATTATTTAAGATTTAAAGGGGGCATATTTTGGAAACATGTTCTGCACACTTATTTATTATGCAACATACCTAAATTATAGTTGGGGCATATTTTGAAAACATGTCCTACACATTGGCATTTACAACAATTATCATATTTAGATTACAATGGGGGCATGTTTTGGAAACATGTTCAACACACTTACACCAATTTTAAGTTTTAGATTATAATAGGGGAATGTTTTGGAAACTTGTTCTCCACATTTACACAATTTCAAATTGGCCAAATTCATATTTATATGAATTAGATACACATTTGTGGTAGGATTCTACATATTAGTACCATTTTTATACATTATTTCAACATGTGACATATATAAGGTGTATTTACTATGAAATGTGTACCTAATATTACAAAATGAAATTAGTTTTGGATTTAAAACACTTTCAAAGATTGTCATCACCCACCAGGTTAGAATTTTATAGACTGTATTAAGATAATATACTACAATAGTTGGTTCAATTTTTGGTATAGTTGAGGTGATTAAATCACTTAATCTTACCAAGTTTATAATTTGGACTTGATTACATCATCCAAACTCACCAATTTTATAGTGTGATTTGACTTGGTTCACTCATGTTCACTAGGTTATAATTATGATTGGGTTGCATAGTTGAGAGAATCTCAACTATTGGGTGGTGACTCACATTTTCTCCAAGGTTAAAGGAATGTGTCTGTTGATGAATAAATGTGTACCATAGGTGCCCAGAGTCTTTAGTGAACACTTCTCATTTCTAAATTCCTAAGAATCCAATGAATGAGTTGTAGGTTGTGATAATCCTATTACCTGTTGGTGGAATAAAGGTAGAACAAGTGACTATTTCACAATATTTATATTAGTTGGTGATTGGGATCCACCATGGCCAAACAACACACACACACACACACACACACACACACACACACACACACACACACACACACACACACACACACACACACACACACACACACACACACACACATATAAAGTATGTAGTAATAATGCAAATAATAGTGAACTATGATCAATAATAAAATCAAAAATTAATTTAAGATAGATATTTACAATGACAAGCTAAACTAAGGTGATCTAGGTTTTAAAAAAAGTAAAAAGAAAAGGTGGGGTAGAAATAAATGTTGTTGATCTTCATTATAAACATCATGACAAAGTTCAAGTCTCATTCAGGTATGCATTTAAAACCACCATATGATATGAAACAACTTAAGCCCAAATCTTACCATACATCAGACAAATTCCTAAGGTGGAAATAATACAAATAAGAATCAGGTTCACTTTAAAGATTCTACCCCTACAAGAAAACAAGAAGAGTAAAGGAAACAAAATGAAATTATAGACTTTCAGTTAACCTAGCATTGGCACAAGTTAACAACTCTATAATTAAATGTGTATACCAAGAATCCATAAGAACCATTCAAATCTAGAAATCAGAATAAGAAAATGAGAGAGAATCTATCATAGCAAAAACAGATAAATAATGGACAATATTTGTATAATTCCTTGCTTGAATTACTTGATCTAAGTTTACAAAGTAATTTTAGCTCTAATAAATCCCATCCCCCTTTTACAAAATGGTATTACTACCTTTTATAGAAGGACAAGGCAGTATACCAGTCAGTTGTAAGATACAAATGCACAAGAAATAAGGGCAACTATCCTTTTTCTACAAAGTTCTAGAATATACTTGATTTTCTAAAATAGATTGACCTAGAGGAAAATATGATAACAAACTAGGATATAGCTTTACAAAAAAATATTCCATTTTTATAATGTTATAATGTTTCACAAGAGTGAAATATTAACTAATTGGCTAGTGGGCCCTGCACCTAGGAACTTGCTTATTACTACTGAAGGATGTTCATAGCCTTTTGATGCTCCTCATTAACGAGCCCCAAATCCATAGTTGGCCTTAAGAGACACTCTTATTCATTTTCAACTAGATCATTCAACTCCCTATCATTAATATCCATATCTTCCTTAATGCTTTTGGCCCTAGTTATCCTTTCTCTTACATTGAGGATCATGTCTAGGATCTTACTATTATTTTCCCTAGACTGGCCTTGACTCTTGCCTCTATATGTTTTCATTTTTTAGCACACAAGATATTAATTTTTATCACTTTATGATTTCATGTTGCTTATTTGGAATCTATTTGTCACTTTCATGGCTTTTTTCATAAATGCCTTCAAAGCACTAGTTGTTGTTATTTAAAATTTTCCTTTTGCTTCACATTGTTAGATCATTCCTCATGAATCAACATGAGCCATTGGTCATGATATGGGATCTCACTTATTATTGGATGTATTTACATCAAGCCTCTTAGTTATGCCACTTACCACCCTCATGGGCTTTCTAAGCTTTGTATTCTATGTTAGTCATATATTAAATGCATATTTGCCATGTGTCGAGCCCATAGGATCTCAGAGCTCCACTAAATAGTCATCAATGATTTCATGCCTTTGGATCATATGGTCTTGATGAACACAAGCCATTGATCCTAAAATATACATGAGCTTTAATTATTTCATAATTATATAAAACAACTTAGGCTAAAATATTTTAATTTAAGTTTATTTCACGTTAAAAGACATGTCATATACTTAGGTTAAAGTATTTTATGCTAAGTTTTGAAACATGATATAAAGTGGCCCCTTCAAATGATATAAAATACATCTGTTTGCCTAGAATTTTTTTTATATGAGCTTGAATTTGATGGTCTCATAAATTTTAATGATGGACTCATAGATGTCAAATGATGTTTATGAGATCATCAAATTTAAGGTCATGAAGTTCCTGTATTCCATAGATTTTGGATTCAATTTACTCCATCTGATCAAAAGTTGTGATGAATGAGAACCATCAATTATGATCTGATAAGTTGAATTTCATTAGTTCAATTTAATGTGAGGTACCCTTTGTTATCAAGCTTTGAATGTAAGAGCACCATGTGGCAAACTCATAAGGCTTCTTGGGCTTTTGACTTTTAGCTCTATGTTCACTCTGTTAGATCCTCGATACTGTTGAAGTATGATCCATCAATTATGATACAAATGCTTGCATGTTATTGGTTAAAAGGAATCAATGCTTAGGTTTGTTAGTCTTTCTTCACTTCATTGGATTATTCATTCATGATGAGGTGTGCACCATTGAATCTACAAATAAGCAAGGTATTTAAGTTAAGACTCGATTAGAAATAAAAACTTAGGTGAAAGCATTAAGGCTAAGGTCTCATTCATGTTGGAAAACACAAATGGGGCCTTGTAATTAAATTTTTAGGCTAAAAGGGTAACAAATGGGGCCATGGTATAAAAATTAAAAGGACCCTGCCAATACGAAAGTTAGACTATGTTAGAAATATAAGGAATAAAAAAGGGGGAAAATAAAGGGGACTAGGCTTAAATTTTAGGCTAAGATTTGGTCATATTAAGAAACATGACCAAGACTTAACATGAAAATTAGGGCTTAAGTCTAAAATAAATTAGAAACATTCCTACCAAAAGTGTTCTTTCCAATGTTTGAATTTGAATGAGGGGTTCAAGTTAGGGTTTGCTGAAAGGAGGGTTTCATTGCATGAATCCAACATCGATATTCTTTAGATAAAAAGATATTAAAATTATAAATATAGATAAATAGTGGGGATATAAGCATGATCTATTCATAAAGGCTCCATGAAACTTGTAGCTTATCACATGAAGAGCAAAAATAGTAGGGCCAACTTTATCAAAGTGGATGATCCTCAAATTCTAATAATGTTCAAAACATGCCATGTTTTTAGTTTTAAAGTTCAAAGTGTCTCAAGGGTCCCAATTTTTAAAAAATGGGGGTATGTTGACCTCAACAAATGATGACTTCTAGGGGAAACATAGCAATATGTTAGAACTCAGAGACTTTGGTTTGGACAAGTGATTGGGTCACCTATTTTACTTGATCTATGCCATCACCAAGATTAGTTCATGGTTGAAATAAGATTTGGACATGTATAATTAGGGTTAAACATTAAGACATAGCCATGATATATGTGTGATTTGATTCCACTTACTATTTGTCATGGGATTTAGGGGACAACTTCCTAGTTTTGTGCCTTTAATATTTAACACTAACTTAGAGCATATTTGGATATCCATTAAGGACCTTGATTATGGTTCAAGGAAGGCTTGGGCATTGCTCTACTTTTAGCTAGGAATCTATAGCCTTAAAATAGATACCTTTGGCTCCACTCACAGCCTTGCTTCACTACCAGCTAAGCGTTCATAGCCCTAATGGATTTTACCAAAATCACCTTCACTTGAAAGAGATTTTGATTTTGTAATAAATTCTTGTTTTTTGTATTTTTAGATGTTTTAGGCTCTTTAGTAAAGGTTAGGAGCCAAGGTAGCTAGGTTGAAGGATTTGGTCAAGTGTTTGATCTCTAGGTAATCACTTATGGATGTGACCTTTGTCCTATGTAAGGATGTTTGTTAAGTGAAAGCATGACTATGCCCTAGTAGCTCAAGCTTTCATTCTACATATGAAACTCCTCTTAAAACCTAGTTTAGATCAAAACAATATTAAAGTTCTTATAAAATAGTTAACCTATTCATCAGTCCTTGCTAGTTATTCTAAATTGGAACATCAAGCTCATAATTCAAATCCATGGTCAACATGTGCATAAGGTACATACCTACATTTTTGAACTTCATAAATTTCAAGAAAACTAAGTGATCTTTAAGTGGAGGGATTTCAAAAGGACTTATTGGAATCAAGGAACAAAGAAATAAGAAATAAACACACAACATAAAGTAACAAAGCAAGAAGTGAAAAAAGAATCAATTAAATATATACATGCCTATGTACAAATAGGGGATATGATGGAAAAAATCTAGAAGAAACTAATAAGAAAAAAAAAATCTAATCCCTATACGAAATTCATAAAATACATACCTCTAGGATCAAATGGAAAATTATTTAATCTACTATAGAATATTGAAGTATGATTACTTCCATCCCATGGCCTCTTCTTGTGGATGAGATCACTTGTATTATCGTGTCTTCTAGGTGATGTAGCTTGATCTACTATCATCTTCATTAGATGCATGGATCAAAAATATGACTCTAAAACATACTCATATTCTTCCCAAAATCTCTTACTTTGTAGTAGGAGTACTAGTTATGTTTCATCCATATACAGATAGTGGCTTATATCATATTCATCCAATAATGGAAACTTGGATAGTATCTTTAGACTAATGTCTTCATTAAGTTATTTCTGAGGTGGAAATGGACTACTAATCTTTGTACAAAAATCTTCCAAGTCATCTCAAAAGACTTCTTCACCCTGTTCAACTATATGATGCTCATCTCAAATCCTATCATCAAAGACATGTTGGTCCCATATTCCTAACCTCTTGATGAAGTCATATGACAATTCTTGATCTGATTCACTCACTCCATCTTGATTTTCAATGAAGGGAGGAAACTCTTCTATCCAATCAAGCTCTAACTTATCTTTGTTTTGGGAATCCAAAATAATATCATCTTCTGGGAACTCCAGATCATTGGTGAAATCCTCAGATAAAGCATCCATGTGTTGTCATATTCCATCATCTACCATTTCTAACTCTTTGATTCCATTTAAGAAATCATGGAATAACCACTGCTAGTAATTATCTTCTTCAGGGGTATTCTTTATTTCAAAAATAAATGTGCATGGGTTATCTTTCTAGTTACCTTATAAAAAAATATCATCATGTACTTGATCCATATCTACTTCCATCAAATCTTCCTCTCCATCTTCAGGTGTACCAATGATGATGTCTTATTGATCTTCAATTACAATCTCTTTTACATCTTGAGGAATATAATTTCCCTTAGATGTAATTTATTTAATTGGATCATCTTCATCTTCATCTTTAAATAGAAAATCAAAGGCTTACATGAAAACTTGAGATGCTCTTGTAAATCTAGATGTCCCTGTAGCAAAGTCTTAATTAGGCACAATTTTAGAGGTTTCAAAAATATTGTAATAATCAACCAAAATAATATCATATAAATGCATGTGTATGTCCTCAGATGATACCTTATTGCTACTATCATGAAAATTATTTGGAGGCCTATCCAACCTTTGGGAAACATAGGTTCTATCATAGCCTTCCCTTGTATTTATTACTTGTTTTTATAACTGATGGAAGTCAATGATTAGTTTTTGGATCATTTATAATATGAAGTCATTTGAAATTTTTAGTGTCTCAGGCTCATGAAATTAGAACATTATTGTTGGTTATGGGCACTAGAGTTCCATGATTTTGTGGATGAAATCCACTAGTAGTGATATTAGAGAACTCTAGGTCTTGGCCAGGATATGTATGAATTAAGGGAAAATGGTTTTAAACTGGTGTTAAAGTAGGCATAATATGAATGACATTATGAATGGGCCAATTTGAATTGAAATTAAGCATGGAATATGCCATCTAACTTTGGGGCTACATTTGGTCATTAATGACTACAATTTTAGAATAGGCCCAAGTCAATGTGTTTATGATTGGAAGAGATATAGTTAGGAACATAGAGGTCAAGTGAGAGATAACATCCTTATAAATATCTAAGGATAAAGCCTCATTGGGTCTATAAGGGGTTTTAGTTTTAATAAACATTTTTTTGAACCTAGCATTAAAGGCTCTGATGGTTTCATTAACATCCCTTTTAATTGTGGTAAACTACTGATTCAAGACATAGGGACTAATAATTTTACCAAATTGATCAATCAAAATATTATTGAAATCATTCTAGCTAGTAATGCAATCCTCTAAAAGGTTAAGAAATCATTCAAAGGCAACATCTTTAAAAGAAAATGGAAATAACTTATAGGCTACATCTTCATAAATCACATTCAGTAATCTTAGAGCAGCTTTGAAACTTCTAACATGCTCTTCAACTATGACAACATTATTATATCTATACGAAGGCAACTATATTTTAGGATTTTGAGGAAGATCATGTACTATACCTGGCATATGGATTGAAGAACCACCTCGCCAAGCCATACCTTTAACACATGAGTACCTTGAACTGGTGAAGAGTTTGAGAATTTGGAAATTTTGCTCACCTAAGCCTTGCCTTGGGTAATTCTAGATTGTGAACTTAAAACCTATTTGAAATATGATGTGTCAAATCAATATTTACAAATAATAATGATTATATTTGCACATTAAGCAAAACTTTTAAAGATTCATATAAATAATAATAAAATAAAACACTCTTTAACTAAGTTAGCTCAAAGAGGTGTCCAAATACACTAGTATGAATGATATTTACATGTTCAAGTCCAAATAAACTCAATTTTTCAAAGAATTTATTAATATTTGATAAAAATAGATATTACTTAACATTAAACTGGTTGGATTTATAGATCTAAAGCTATCTTTACCATAACTAAGCATATATATTCAAATAATGTCAATCTTTGTCTAAATAAGCCCAAAGACTGATCTAAAACCGTGAAGATCACCAAATTTTAAACCATTATGCTAAAATAAACTTAAATATGAAAATAATAGAGTAATCTTTGATCAAAATACACCAAAACTAGCAAAGATCCTACAAATTCACAAAGATTTTTTGAGGCCCCTCCTTCTAGCACCAATGAAGCTCCTCTTGTTGATGCCTAAATGTGTATCATAAGTGTTCAGAGTCTTTAGTGAACACTTATCATTTATAAATTCCTAAAAACCCAATGCATGAGTTGTAGGTTGTGATAATCATGTTACCTATTGGTGGAATATAGGTAAAATAAGTGACTATTTCACAATATTTATATTAGTTGGTGGTTGGAAGCTATCATGGCCAAACAAAAGATCTATGCAAAGTGTGTAGTAATTATGAAAATAACAATGAATTATGATCAATAATTAATTTAAAAATTAATTTAGGATGGATATTTGCAATGACAAGATAAACTAAGGTGATCTAGGTTAAAAAAGAAGCAAAAAAAAAGGTAGGGTAAAAATAAATATTGTTGATCTTCATTCCAAACATCATGACAAAGTTCAAGTCTCATATAGGTAGACACTTAAGACCAATGTATGATATGAAATAGCTTGATCCCAAATATTATCATACATTAGGCAAACTCCTAAGGAAGGTGGAAATAATGCAAATAAGAATCTAGTTTAATTTAAAGATTCTACCCCTACAAGCAAACAACATTAGCCCAAATTTAAGAAGAGTAAAGGAAACAAAATAAAACTAAAGACTTTTAGTTAACCTATCATTAGCACAAGTTAACAACTCTATAATTAAAGGTTCACACTAAGAATCCATAAGAATCATTCAAATCTAGAAATTAGAACAAGAAAATAAGAGAGAAGCCATGATAGCAAACACACAGATAAATACTAGATAATCTTTGTAAAATTGCTTGCTTGTATTGCTTTCTCTAAATTTACAAAGTAATTTTGGCTCTAAGAATTCTCCCCTTTAGAAAATGGTAGCACTACCTTTTATATAAGGATAAGGTAATATACTGATCAGTTTTAAGATACAAATGTACAAGAAGGACAACTATCATTTTTCTAAAAAGTTATAGAATAAACTTGCTTTTCTAAAATAGATTAACCTAGAGGAAAATATGATAACAAACTAGCATATGCCTTTACAAAATAATATTTAATTTTTAGAATGTTACAATGCTTCACAAAAGTGGAATATTAATTAATTGGCTTCTGGACCCTACGTGTAAGAACTTGCTTGTTGTTGTTGAAAGATGTTCATAGCCTTTTGATGCTCCTTATTAATGAGTCCCAAATCCATAGCTGGAATTAAGAGACACTCTTCTTCTTGTGATCTAGGAATTTGACTCAAGAGAGATTGGTTAGTATGGTGTTAGTTCCAAAATAAAAACAAAGTGAAATAAACACACTAATAACATAACAACTCTAAGCCTAGACACTAGGGAGAGCTTAGTTAACAAAATCAAATGATAAACACAACTAAAAATTAAGGAATGAAAACATAATAATTCCTTCACCTTCCTTAGATGTTCCAAATTCCTTTGTAGTGGTGGCTTACTTGGCTTGTGCTCATGAAGTCCTTGGCAATGAAAGCTTGGTTACCTCCATCTCTTCTTGGCACCTTTGGCTTGTGGCTTGGATTGGATTGGAATCAATTTGGCATGGTAACACTAGTTGCAATGGATTCTTGAAGATATTTTTGAATTATAACTTTTCACTAAAATAACTTAGAAATGATGTTCATGGCCTCTCTATTTATAGATTTTTGCAAATGTCTAGAATCAACTTGAACCATCCATCCTAAGATTGAGATATGTGGTTGAGGATTAATTCAATTTTTAGAATTAAGTTTATAATTATCGTCATCATGACATTGGAAAAAGGGGAAATTAAGAGGCATGGAGGGATTTGATGAGGCATGGGAGGCATGAATCCTGATATTTGTGGCATTTATGGCCTAGGGATGTCTTCTCAAGAAATCAGGTCACTTGATGATGCAGATATTCAATATTCATTTTAAAAAATAAGTATTCAACAAGTTTCCATGGAATTATTAATTAGGCCTTTATTTTTATTAATTATCTCTTCAGCATGATTAATCACTTTATGCATAAATTACCCAAATTGATCAGAATGCCTTATTATTGGTCCTAAATTTAACTAGATTAGAATTGGAAGTCATTATTAGATGCATTGGATTTGTATTCCCATTTAGGATGTTGCCAACAACAAATAACCAAGGCACATATCTCATGTAAGAGATTTGATAGGAAAGAGCAATCCAAAGCATGTAAGTACTAAATTAATATTTTGACTTGGAATGATCTAATCAAAGTTAGCTGACTGATAAATTGCATTGCCCCATTTAGGGAGACCCTAGCCAAAATTAGCACTTTGAATATGTCAGTTTTACATCATTTAGCATGTTTTAGTTTTTTTAGGCCAAATTGTGCATTTTGGGTGGAAATTGGCCAAAATCTTGATTGGAGGTTATTAGTGGCCAGTTTTAGGTGTCTAAAGTTTGCCCCTATTTGGGAAGATGTTGCAAATCATAGGCAAAGCAATGTCTTCTCAAAGAATGAGAAATGGCTTATATGCCAAAAAGAATAAAGCTCCAAATGGTTTTGGGAAGCCTATGATGATGCCCCCTCAAGGTAGTGGCTATCACATTTGTTGATGGATGGTCCCTAGAAAAGAAACAAGAAGAAAAGTGGAATTAACCCATGGTTGAGATTAATCTGAATGAGAAAATGCTTGCATGCATTGATGTAAAAAGGATGTTGATTTACCTAAAGGTGATTATAATCAAGAATAAAATTCAAAATAATGATTTGCCCATAGGTGGTTATAATCATTAAGAGGACCTCGATTGGCTAAAGATGATTATGCCTCAGTTAGGACTGATTATCAAGCATAACTCAAGGATATAACATAAAATACATATTAAAGATGAGTGGGTGCAAAGTGATGAAAGATATTAATAGAAGAATAAGATTGATCAGTGTGAATGATTTAGTTATACTTGCTAATGAGGAGATGCTTGTCCTCATTAACAATGCACAACTAGAATGGCCAATGGGTTAATTTGATCAAGGGTGGGATGGGAGGATCTGCTAAGGTGCCAAGGAGAAACTTATGTAGCTCCATTGATTATAGACCTTCTTGAAGCTAATTTTTTCTATAGCATCTGATGGTAGGATTCCTGATATAACACCATAAAGACTATCCCAAAATATGCATAAGGACTGACTCTCAATATCTAATAAATACTTGAAAACAATGCACTAAATATAGAAACCATGATGGCAATGTTAACATATGAATATGGATAGACTCAAGATTAATATGTGCAAAGAATCACCCAATGAACACATTTAGATTAATTTGAGGTAATAGTTCTAAAAGCAAACAAATAGGTAAGTGAACAAACAAAAAAATAAATAAAAAACAAATAAAAAGCCTGAAAACAAAAGCAAAAGAAAGCATCCTAACAATGATTATGCCCTAGTAAGGTGGATCAAGGATAACTAAGTAGGCTTAGACAGGACAAATGTTTTTGGATTTTTTGAAATGTTATGAATGTTTTTGGAATTTTGAGGTATCTTAACTCGTTAGAGAATGACAAGATACCTGCTTATAAAATGGCGAGAGCATTTGGCTTAGGTTGGTCATAAAATGGTGAGAGCATATGTAAAGGGGGACTGAGGTGACCTCATCATGAATTAAACATGACCTAAAAAGTCCCAAAATGACCTCAAGTCATATTAATTCCATCCACATGAAAGGTAGGGAAAAACCAACTAGGTCCCAACAAGTTCTCAAATCTGGCAAATGGCCAGTCAAATGAAAACAATGATGGCAAAGTGATGTGGTAATGCATGGTAAACAAGTGTTGCCCCTAGTTTTCCCATAGGTGTTTATAACTAGGATACAATGATATAGGTCAATGATACTAATTTTCCCATAGGTAGTTATAATCAGTAGCAAGACTAGTGAAACATTGATTTACCCATAAGTGGTTATAATCAGGCTTGTATAAACAAACTTGATAAAATGAAAGATATCTTACTAGACCAACTGTCACACTACTTTCATATACCATAATTATAAACATCGATTGGATTGATTGTTCAAACTTGATCAGAATCCCCTCACAAAAGGCATGGGAAGAACCAAAGTAGCTAAGATCAAAATAGGATTGAGTAGGATGACAAAAAATAGGCTTTGGTTTCGATAGGAATGGAATGATAGGATGGTATGGTTTTGCTAAGGATAATGATGATTTGATAAATTTGATAAAATGGTAATAAGGTTGGTATAAAGTTGGATATAATGCCAAGAGGGTTTCCCCCAAGTGATGGGGTGAATGGTTAGGTATGTGACAATGGCAAATGGATATGTAACAATGGCAATAGTATGTGAATGTAATGGTATGGTACATGTTTTTAGCTTGGGTATGGTAAAATGGCATATGATTCTATTATTCTTGTTGAGATGGAGATGAACGTCCTAATAAACAAATGATACAAACATAATACTTGATCATGTTAATTAATACCCCACACCTTGTCTGAATAACTACTCTACCAAGAATGACCTACAAATTTGGTTACTGAGAATGCTTTTTTGATCTTCCTTTGTTGTTGATTTTGATTCCCTCAAACATTAAGACAAGGTATCTTTGTAGCCTCTACAAAGGAAATTACAACCATTGATGGTAAATAAGGACAAATAATGGATGGTAGGTTTGATTGTGAAATGGAATGGTCGATGATAATGGAATGCATAATGGTGGGAAAATAAATGAAGATCAAGACTTTCAGTCACACATAATGTTTTTAATGTCAGATTCAACATAATTTTGGTTATGGTGGGATTAAATACTTGTTCTCTTAAGAGGACCACCAAATTTTTCTATTTTTTGATCTTGATAGTAGCTACCATCTAATTAGGCTACAGATTGGAAGCTATTTTGATTTGGTCTTTAATTTTGTCTTCATCAAGTAGTGAAGAACTTTTATGCTCAGCTATTGGTGCCTCAATGAGGTTTTTACCAATGAATTTGTCTTGATTATCCCGTAGCACCTTTGAGAAGGTTTCATTAAGAAATGTTGAATTTTGACTTTGATTGTCTTCTAGTGCTTCCAAAAAAATTTCACTAAAATATGTTGAGTTCTAACTTGGATTGTCCCCTAGCACCTTCAAAAAAGTTTCACTAGGAGAGTGTTCTTCTGCTACATGAATGTTGTCTTGGCCTCCTTGTTCTTCTTCAACTACTATGTCACCATGGATGTAGTTCAACAAAGTGTGATTCTGTCAGTCCCAATCAACACTTATGGGAGATGGAATGTCAATAATATGTCTATTTTGGTTGATGGTAATGGCCTATGGAATGGTAATGAAATGGGGAGAGGCTATACAATCCTCATAGAAGGTACTAGGATAACTTGTGTCAAAGCTAAAGTAATCATCTTAAAAAAACATAAAAGGATCACAAATGTATTCAAATTGATTTATGAGGCATGCATAACCAATGTTGTAAAAACCATGCACATATTCTTTGTCTAAATATGATTCTAACTCAAGGGACTCTGAATTTGATGTTGAGACTGATGTTGATTTAGATTCTGATGCTAAATTTGATGTCAATTCAAGAGTAAAACCAAACTCTAACTCTAATTCTTCATCTAATGGGTATTCTGTTATAATGATGTCTTATTGAATATTTGGTATTGGATAACTAACAACCTGTAATAGCATGATGGGCTCCACAAAGACTAGTTTGTCAAAGTGAGACTCCTCTAAGATGGGAAAAAGGTCAATAGATAACTCCTTAGAGACTACTTGTCAATATGAGGCTCTTTAAAAATAAGCACATGGTCAGGGTAATGATTTTCCCAAAGGTGGTTATAATCATTAAGAAGTGACTTAGCAAAGACCTACTTTTTAGAGTGAGACTCCTTGACAATTGGTATAGGATCAATAGGTAAGTTATCACATGCTGACTTGTCATAAATGGTTGATTCAACAGAAACATCTTGGATTAGTTGGTTCTCTTGGCCTTGGTTTCTAATGTGTTAGAAAATACCAATTTTGAATGTAGCTTGGTCTTTGAATGATTGGATTAGTTGAGGTTTGGTTGGGATTAGTACTGCATGAGGAATGACTTTTAGTTGGATAATGGTAGGGCCTTGGGGAGCATGATTGCTCACCTGAGCCAAAGGATAAAGTCCTGAGATGGTAATGATAGGGCATTATGGTGATTGATTTCCTACACAAGCTAAAGGACTAAGTCCTATAATGATGAAGGGGCATTATGGAGCTTGATTTCTCACACAAGCCAAAGGATGAGGTCCTGGTATAGAAATGGTTTGGCATTATGGAACCTGATTACTCACACAAACCAAAGTATGAGGTCTTGGTATGGGAATGGTGTGATATTGTGGTCCTATAATAGAAATGGTATGATGTGGTGGAGCCTGATTACTTGCATAAGCCAAAGCATCTAAGTCTTCCTCAAAAACCATATCATCTTAGTCATGAGTTAGCTCATAAGCTAGTTCTTGACTATGTTCCATGTATTGATTATTGTAAAGAGGGTATAGATTCATATCCCAAACAACATTATCTATAGTTGGGTCTTCAAATTTCTCCTCACAAGCCTCTTCATACCAATCAAGGTCTCGAGTTGGATCATAAGTTGTTTCATGACTTTGTTCCCATGAATGATTAATATGAGGTGGATTGAAACCTGTATCATAAACCATATTACCATCATTGGGGTCTTGAATAAAGCCATAAAAGTCATTTTGTGTGACCATTCTATCATAAGCTGGATTGTAAGTAACTCCACCATAAGTGTAGCTAGACATATCCATGTAAATGATGAAAGCTCTAAAACAAAAAGGCCTAGAGTTCCACAAACTCTGAAAAACTATCCAAAGGATAAATGGTTCAAGCTTGGTCTAACTTGGTCAAAGGGGTGGAGCTGTATCTCCAATATGGTCTAAAAGTGGAGTTGTATCTCTAAAATAATTTGTGATAAGACTTGGCATAAAATAATCTAACATCAAATGTCTAATGTCATATGCACAAAAGGTCAAGTGTCTGAATAAAAATTGGCATGCCAAAGGTCTAGGTCAAAGTGTTCCAAACAAGGTCTAAACTAGGAAAGGGAAAACTTGAGTTACTAGGTCTTTTGTCCAAACATAGAGTCAAAAGGTAGGCTAAAACAAATAGGCATACATTAAGACTTTTGGCCAAGTGGCGTCAAAATATAGACTTGAAATAAAGGCTAATGTGATTTGATTTAATCCAACAAGTTTGGAAACAACTTTGACATAAACTCGGCACATGAAATCAAACATAAAAATGATTAGTTGGCATAAGGCATAAGACAAAAGGCTCTCTAAGAAAGACTATGTTTCTCCCAAATAAAGGCACAAACAATGATGAAGATAGGCTTTAATAAACAAACCATCAATAATTTTCAAATTTGGGTAATCGATTAACCAAATTTATACAACCCAAAAGAGAAAGATCTATGTATCAGCCCCACGAATTAAGGCCTAAATAGAAATCAATCAATGTTTGAATCTAAACTTGACAAGACTGATTGAAAAATCAATAGTGAAAACTAAGATTTGATGAAACAAGCTAGACAAGATCAGATAACATGATGGTATAAGACAAAGGTCCAAATGTTATACATGACATGGTTTGAAATAAATGGTTTTTGGTGCAAGGTAAAGTAGTCTTGAAACAAATTGAGTAGCCTAATAGTGTGAGCATGCTCAAATGATGTGATCAATGCTATGTTTCAAAAGACTCAAAGGCATAAATGGTTTGACATGATTTGGGCATCATAATTCTACCCTCCTCAACTCAAATGGCACACACACAAACATGTTTAAAAATTCTCAAGGTAAAAGTGTGGTGTAAAATAGCCATCATAATGCCTCTTTAGACAAAAGAGTGACATATAGACAAATTAGTTTTGACATGGCTTATACAAAAACAAACAAGTTTTAGTCTCAAAAACATACCAAATGAGAAAATGACCAAAATACTCTAAGTATAACCATCCAAATCGTAGCAAGGGTATGGCATGTGGGGTTGACTAAACTATATTGTTTCAAATGTTTCTAAGGGAATCAATTACACAATAAATTTCACATCAAATGATGTAAAAGACAAGCACATAAATTGGGTGACCATGGCATTGGCTAGTTGTAAAAAGGTCTAGTCCTTTTTACAACCACTACATCTTGTTGTTCGCTCAGTGTAGTGTGATTTCCAAATGTAGATACATCCCATGTGTAAATTATGAGTAAGTGAACTCAATTCTAGGAGATGAAACCCTAGGTCAAAGCTTCCCTAAATAAATCATGGGAGGTGATGACGTCCCACTTGTAAGCCAAGTTTGCATGAAATAAAATACTAATAGAAATGCTTTAGGGTCATTTTCCAGATCACCCAAACTTTGATGAGTTTTTGGGGAGTGATTTCAATGACTTTATGTCTAAGCCTTGAACTAGGATATTTGCAATAGGAATGACACTTTTGATTCCAAGGGTTCCCTAAAGGGAACAAATGGAAGAGCATACATGAAATGTCCCTCTTCTTTCCAAACAAAAATTAGATCAAGAAAAAAATGAAGATAAAAAGCTTAGAAAGATGAGTTTATTTTTAAGCCCAAATGAAAATAAGGTGGTGATCATTTGACCCCTTGGTCTTAGTTGAAAATTTTGAAAAAAATTCATCAAAAACATCTAAATTATTTGTTAAACACCCAAAACAAGGTTCCTAATTGATTTTTAAGAATGCAAAGGTGATTTAAACATGTTTTGAATAAATATCAAGCTTGGTCCTGTAGTAAAATTATTAGCATGTCCTTTAGCTTTGAAACTCTTTTTAGCTTGAAACAATGAACTTTGAAAAAGTAGCTCTCAGGTCTATGTTTTTGGAAAAACATAGTGACTGACATCAGTTATTACCACCAATGTTGGTTACTAGTTAATCAAGATCTAACCAATGTTAATTTTACTAAAAAATAGGTAATCGATGTTGGTATTACTTATCGATGTCAGTTACTATGTAAAATTGTGGTAGTTGAAAATGGAAAAATAAAGTTAGAAAATCAGTTTGTAAGAGTTTTAAGGGCTCAAATAAATATTTTAGATTTGAAAAAGGATCTCCTTCAGGTGTGAGATGCATCTAGTCCCACCGAGCATGCCATTATGTAATCTATGAATTTGACTCAAGAGAGGATGGTTAGTATGGTGTTAGTTCCAAAATGAAAACAAAGTGAAATAAACACACTAGTAACATAACATCTCTAGGCCTAGACACTAGGGAGAGATTAGTTAACAAAAGCAAATGATAAATACAACTAAAAAGAAAGGAATGAACACAAAATAATTCCTTCACCTTCCTTGGATGCTCCAAATTCCTTTTAGTGGTGGTTTGCTCAGCTTGTGCTCATGAAGTCCTTGGCAATGGAAGCTTGGATACCTCCATCTCTCCTTGGCACCTTTGGGTTATGGATTGGCTTAAAATCAATTTGTCATGGTAACACTAGTTTTAATGGCTTCTTTAAGATATTTATGCATTATAACTTTTCACCAAAATAACTTAGAATGATGTTCATGGCCTCTCTATTTATAGATTTTTACAAATGTCTAGAATCAACCTGAACCATCCATCCTAAGATTGAGATGTGTGGTTGAGGATTAATTAAATTTTTGGAATTAATTTTATAATTATCCTCATCATGACATTGTAAAAAGGGGAAATTAAGAGGCATGGAGGGCTTTGATGAGGCATGGGAGGCATGAATCCTGATATTTGTGGCATTTATGGCCTAGGGATGTCTTCTCAAGAAATGAGGTCACTTGATGATGTAAATATTAAATATTCATTTCTAAAAACAAGTATTTAAAAAGTTTCCATGGAATTAATAATTAGAATTTAATTTAGGTCAATTAGCTCTTAAGCATGATTAAGCACTTTATGCATAAATTACTTAAATTGATCAGAATGCCTTGTTATTGGTCCTAAATTTGACTGGATTGGAATTGGAAGTCACTGTGAGATAGGTTGGAATGGCTAAAATTATTTGATCAAAGTTAGCTATACCATAAATTGTATTGCCCCATTTAGGGATACCCTAGCTAAAAATTGGCACTTTGAATATGTTAGTTTCACATCATTTAGCATGTTTTAGTATTTTTAGGCCAAATTGTGCATTTTGGGTGGAAATTATCCAAAAGTCTGATTGGAGGTTATTGATGGCAAATTTTAGGTGTCTACACTTCCTTGTTAGCTAGATAATTCAACTCCCTATCATTCTTATCCATAGCTTCCTTAATGTTTTTAGCCCTAGTTATCCTTTTTCCTACATTGACGATTATGTCTAGGATCCTACTATTATCTTCCCTAGACTAGCCTTGACTCTTGCCTCTATACATTTACATTTTCAAGCAGATAAGATCTTTATTTTTTTTACTTTATTCTTGCATGGTTATTATTTGGTGTCTATGTGAAACTTTCATGGCACTTTTCATAAATGCTTTCAAAGCATTATCTATTGTTATTTAAATTTTTTCTTTTACTTCACGTCATTAGATCATTCCCTATGGATCAATGTGGGTCGTTGATCATGATCTGAGATCTCACCTATTATTGGCCATATTTACATCAAGCCTCATACTTGTGACACTTGTCACCCTAATGGGATTTCTAAGCTCTGTATTCTATGTTAGTCACATATTGAATTCACATTTACCACATGTCAATCATGTGGGCTCTTGAAGCTCTAGTAAATAGTCATTAGTGATTTTACATCATTAGATCATCCAATCCCGATGAAGCATGATCCATTGATATTACAAGATGCATGAGATTTAATCAGTGTATGATTATAGAAAGGAACTTAGGCTAAAATATTTTAATTTAAGTTTATTTCATGTTAAAAACATGCCATAGACATAGGTTAAATTATTTTATGCTAAGTTTCAAACATGATATAAAGTGGCCCCTTTGAATGATATAAAATACATCTATTTGCCTAAACAAAATGTTAGATGAACTTAAATTTGATAGTCTCTTGGATTTTAATGACAGCCTTACAAACATCAAATGACATTCATGAGAATGTCAAATTTAAGCTCATGAAGTTCCTATATTTCATATTCAATTCACTTTGTTTGATCAAAATCTATGATGAAGAAAGAGTCATCAATCATGATCCAAGTATTTGCATGCCATTAGTTCAATTTAATGTGTAGGACCCTTCGTTATCAATCTTTAAATGTGGGAGAACCATGTGGTGACCCTATAGGGCTCCTATGCTTTTGACTTTTCATCACTACATTTAATTCATTGGATCCTTGATCCTGATGAGGTACAAGAAATTGATCATGATTTGGATGCTCACACATTATTGGTTTGATGGTTTTTTAGACTTTCTTTTCTCTATTGGATTATTCACTCATGATGAGGTATAAATCACTGAATCTACAAAGAAGCAAGGTATTTAAGTTAGGACTTGGTTAGAAATAAAAAAATAGGATAAAATGTTAAGGCTAAAGTCTCTTTCATGTTGAAAAACATGAGCAGGGCCTTATAATTAAGACATTAGGCTAAAAGGGTAATAAAGGGGGCCATGTCGAGGGTAGCTGCATATCTCTGCCTAATGTGAATGAGTTGATCCTTGCATTTAAAACTTGGCATGTCCCTTTTGCCTTTGCATGTCCTACCTAAAAAAGGATAAAATTTCCACTCTATAAATCAAGACCTATCCATACTACCTCTAATCAAGTGGCTTCTTGTCAGAGTTGAGAGTCATATCAAAGGACAAAGGCCTCTCCATTAATTTTCAACTACTAGTTCTTGCTAGTTGCTTGGATTTTCCTTTTTTTTGATTGGTTATTAGAAACTAACTTAGATCCTTGATTTAAACCATTGATATACCTAACATGGATGCCTATGAGTCATCAATCTCCTACCATTTGAATGCATCCTTGACACTTGTCATGTACACTTTCAACTTTGATATTTGTTGACTCCCTTTGACCTCTTTTGAATGTAAACAACTACTTGACAAGACCCATATTTGATGTTTGCAGGAACATCATGAGATATTTGAATCCCAATGGCTATTTTTTGGACTTTTTGCTTTGAAAAATTCCTTCAAACATTTTTTCTGAAGAAATTAGGTCTTCAAATTTTTTGCAATGGATAATTCCTATAGACAATTTGTCTGAAGGAATTTTAAAAAATGACCCTCCAACTTTGTTGAAAAGGACTTTTTGAAGGGAAAGATACCCTTCAAACTTTTGAAATGTGACCTTCCTAAAATGAAAAATACCCTTTAGTAATTTTTAAATGCTCCTCTTACCCTTTGGAAGAATTGAAATGGGCCATTTACCAAAATAAATGACCCTTCAGCTTTTGCAATTGCCCTCTCAGAGAATTCCTTCAGACTTATTGAAATTATCCCTTTAGAAAAATTGAATTTGACTTTTCTAAAGGAAAAATAACCCTTCAAAAAAGTTGTAAGTTCCTTGTTAGAAGGAAAAGTACCCTTCAGTATATTTGAAATGGTCCTTTGAAGCTTTTAAATGAGCCTTTGACAAAATTGCAACAGTCCATTTCCTTTTGAAAAATACCTTCAAAAAAGTTGCAATGGTCCACTTTGAAAAGAAAGTGACCCTTAGACAAAGTTGAAATGGACCATTTCATTAAAAGAAAGATACCCTTTAGAATTATTATTTTGGTTCACTTCTCCAAATAAAGTGCCCTTCAATTTTTTTGAAGTGGGCCACTTTGTTGATAAAAGTGTCCTTCAGCTTTCCTGAAATGGTCCATTTAGAGAAGAAAATGACCCTTCAATAATGGACCATATCTTGTGGAAAATTCTTCCAAAATAATTCACTCAGATAATTTTATTGAAAGAATTTATTGTTTGACCTTTGACTTGAATGGACCTTTAGATTTTTTGAAAAGTGCCCCTTTTTTTTAGCAGTGCCCTTTGGAAAAAATGAAATGGATCTTTCAAAAATGATGAAAGAGTCCTTTTCCCTTTTAAAAATACCTTTGAAAAATTTAAAATGGTCCACTTTGAAAAGAAAGTAACCCTTCAACTTTTTTTTGTAAAGGACCAATTGGAAAATGAAGTACCCAAGTTGTTTCAGATAAAAAGTCTGAAACAATTCCTTTGAAAAGATATCTTTTGAGAATATTACAAAGGACCCTTCAAAGCCTTTCATTTAGACAAAAAGTCTGAAGAAATTTCAACACTTGGTGAAAAATAATCCCAAAAGGAAATATACTAGTATTCTCACTTCATTAGATCTTCCTTTTCTTCTTACTTTAGTCATCTTCCAAAAGCTTGCTCCTTTCACTGCTTTGATCAATGTCAATACTTTCTTGCAAAGAACAAGACAAATGAAAAAAAAGACCCTGAAATACCTAAACAACTTCATGACTCATTAACCATGGATTCTTTATGGGTTTTTTAAGGACCAAAAATTGACTCACAAGACAAACTGGCATGATATATGAAGTTTAGAATGGTAGGGGTTACAATTTGACCTATGGGGTAAAATTATCAATATTTTGGTAACTCAATTGGGAAGCATGCCTACTATGCTTGAGAACTAGACCATATACGTGACATTTGGACTCATAAAATAATGGAAAATCTAGTCCATGACTGAAAATAACAACCTTTGATTGAAATAAGATAACCCCATTCCCCAAAATAAGAAGAGAAACACACAAAGCAAGGAAAACTTAATAAATAAATCAAAAGCACAAACAAGACATAACAAAACTAATGTTCTTGAATAGCACTTGGAGGAAAACAAAAAAACTAGCTATGTACAAGGAACATAGCTCATTAGTAGCAATGTTTTACATGAATCCCATTAACTGGGATTATAAGCTCTTCGTCATCCATCTTTATAAGTTAGAAGGCATTGTGGGATTTGTAGTTGGAGATTATGTATGGGCCACTCCAAAGGGAGTTAAATTTTATGTGCCTTCTTGGTTTAGCTCTATCCTCATCCCACTTGAGGACCAAATATCCTTCTTTGAAACTTTATGAAGAAGCTCCTTTGTCAAAAGCTCTCTTCACTTGTGCTTGATGAATTTCTATGACTAGCATGGACTGATTTCTTACTTCTTCCAACTCCATTAGCTCAACATACCTAATCTACTGTAATATCCCCTTCTAATAGGGATATATGAAAGACACAAAACTCTGATACCAAAGACAAAAGCTCTGATACCACTGTAATATCCCTTCGAATATCAAAACAAAAGCTCCAAATTGCTTATCTGAATTTCTACAAAATATCTTCAAATAGATGAATAAATCACAGTATAATTTCTTATTTATTTGCTCATAAGCTTACAATAGAGATCCTCTGTCAGGTATACAAAGAATATCAAAAGTTCAGCCTTATAGCCTGAATATTCCGTGAACTGGGCTGAATCTGGAACGTCTCGGCCTGCTGTGTAAAAAACACAGTCGCCGACGTCGGTTATACTGCCGTCGTCGGTCGACCTGTAGTGATCCCTTTGCCGACGTCGGTGATAAGTCAACCGATGTCGGTCTTTGTAAGTCTCTTTTCGCCGATGTCGGTACCTGAACTTTCTGTAGATGCGTACGGATTTTCACTGATCTGTACGGAAGTCGTACGGCCACTGATATTGCTCAACCTATGTGCTTGATCCTGATCTGTAGAATTATGGGCTAATACAAAGATCTATATCTAGATAATTCTGGAATCAAAACCCAAATAATGAAAATACCTGAAACCCTTGTGATAGCTTCTGTGTGAAGTTATCTCTCAAACTTGTAAGTACATGTGATAGCTTCTGGATGAAGTTATCTCCCAGTTCGGCAATAGATCGGTTGATCTTTCACAACCTCTGAATCACTCACACTGAAGAGTTGACGTTCTTCAATGCAGTTTGGCAATAGATCAGCTGATCTTTCACAGCCTCTGAATCGCACACAATGAAGAGTTGACGTTCTCCACTGCAGATGGAATACTGGAACCCTTGGCTCAGTCTTCACAGAAGAATTTCTTAACAAGAATCAATATCAAAATAATCATGAATACATACTCTCTCCCATGAGAGATTCTTATACACCTCCAAAGGTGTGCTTGCTAAAATTAGACTCCCTTAAATTAGACTCCCTTAAATTAGAACTAGGGTCTTAAAATTAGACCAAGTCTTAAATTAGGATTAGGATCCTAAAATTAGACCCAATCATTAATAATTAATAATTAATTAATAATTAATCAATAATTAATAATTAATTAATAATTAATTAAAATGAGATCAAATAATTAATATTTGATTAAATCAATCAAATATTAATATCTCCCTTAATTCATGTCCCAAAGAGCCCAAACGAATTCCAACCCATCTCTATCAAGACCCTCTATCCATCCCATCAGCCTACGAGGGTCGCATAATAGGCTAATCTTCAACTCTGGACATGTCAACTAAAAAGGGGACATGACAATCCGCCCCTCCTAAAATTGCTAGCCCTCAAGCAATCGCTGAATGATAGACCAATCAATCCACCTGGATTCCAAATCAAGTCTCGATCTACAGTGCTGTCAACCAACACAAACTCAAGGCCCTGTCCATCACCACTCTCATCCAATGGCGTCACATCACCTCTGTCTCCTGTACGCATATCGTCATCAACATGTGACCCCCCTGTAAAAGAAAGCTGAGACTCTACCACATGTGCTAACTCTTGAACTGAACTCACCTCAAGACAAAGCTCGTCCTCATATCTCTCCTGTGTTGGTGCCAATGTGCACTCATCATCGCACTCTATCATGTCATGTAGTATAGGCACCTCCATCCGATGAAAAAACATATGTTTGAAGGTGCTGCCCCGTATTGCCTTAAGAATATGTGTTTTACCATCAACTTGAAAATGAACCTCCATATCTTTGAGATGAAGAGTAACTTCCTCAAATGAATGAAGCCACTTCATACCCAAGACTAATTCTATGTCCCCCATGTTCACTATAAAATAATTAGCCTTGAACTCATAGTTGTTCAAGCGCAATGGGAGGTCTCTAATCATGCGCTCACACCTAAGAGTGTGACCATCGGCTACCTTAACTCTAATTCCCTCAAAATCTTCGGTAGTGAGTGCACGCTTCTCCACAAATCTAGCATCTATGAAATTATGTGTGGCCCCTGTATCAAGAAGGGTGGTAACCTTCTGCCCTGCCAAAACTCCACGGAGTCTGAATGACTCATCCGACTGAATGCTAGATAGGCGTGCCTCCTGTATATGAAGCTCTAAATCTGCCTCTGCCTTAGGCTCTGAAGCCTCTGCCTCAGAACTATCCTGCTGTTCAGCATCTTCTGATTCTGCATCCTCATAATATGCCCACATCACACGATTTGCTTTGCCCTTAGGCCTCAGAGGGAAATCGTGATGGATATCATATGGACCTTTGCAGTAGAAGCAAAGCTTCTTCCTGCGTAGATCATTAAGTGCCTCACGATCCAAAGGTGGTGCTGCTGGATTGGCTTTTGAATCATTTTTAACCCCGGATTTATCTATGTTAAAATCTGATCTCTCTGTATCCCCGTTGGAGTGCTTATGGTCTCTCGATGAAGAAGTACCTATGGAGTTAGATCTACTTGATGGGGCTGCCATCTCCATACTGCGCGCCTTCTTCATAGCTTCCTATAATGAAGGAGGATCAAAGCCTTTGATCCAACCTCTCAATGGTTCTGTCAATCCCTCCATGAAGAGTACTACTAGTCGCCTCTCTGAAATGTCAGGAACCATAACTGATAACTTCTGTAAGTTACCAATGTAAGACTCTAGACTGCCGCTTTGGCGCAACTGTGCCAACTCTCAAAAATAGGACTCTGGATCCCTCCTGTCAAAACGCTCTACCAGCTTGTCCACAAACTCCTGATAAGAAGTGATCCGATCATGATGGAGTGTCACCATCCCATGGTGCCACCAATCATGAGCTACTCCCTCAATATGTAGTGTTGCATATCTGATAGCATCTTCCTCACCCATCGGTCGCAATGTGAGAAATGTATCCAGCTTACTAACCCAGGCCTGTGCTGTCACCTTACCACTACCGTCAAACGTCGCTAGTGTGAGCCTACTCGTAGCCTGCTTCAAATCATTGTTCTGGGGTCTTGGTCTCCCATTTTGTCAACCTCGGTAATGTTCTTTCCTTTGTGTGAGGAATCAGTCAAAAGTAATCATCTCCCTGACCACAGGTGGTAATGACTCCCACTCGTCAGTTGTTGCCCTGATTGTGTCTATAAATTCCTCCTCATGCTCTTCACCTGCTATCACCTCCTCTGCTTCCTGTCTCACAAAGATAGGCCTAGTAGGCCTATTCGCTGTATGAGAAATAGTCCCATGGCCTCTCTATGATCCTGCATCACTCTTGACATCTTCACGGTGTGGGGAATGTCTCCTCAGAGTACCCAATCTTGGCAGTGCTGCTGCCAACTGCTGTAATACCTGGTTATTCTGCCTTTGCCCTTCTCGTAGTTCTCTAAGAGCAAGAAAAACCTCTGGATCATCTTAATCTCTCAGATGATGAGGAATACGGGCCCTACCCATATCGTCACCCATGTCTTCTGGCGGTTGTTCTAGAACTTGAGTGCCTTCAAGTAAAGCTTTACTGCGTGTGTAATACCCGTGTGGTCGCAACTCTTGTGGCTGCATAAAATTTCTAAACCCTCAGGATGGCAGGATTTAGCTCTGATACCACTATAATATCCCCTTCTAATAGGGATATATGAAAGACACAAAACTCTGATACCAAAGACAAAAGCTCTGATACCACTGTAATATCCCTTCGAATATCAAAACAAAAGCTCCAAATTGCTTATCTAAATTTTTGCAAAATATCTTCAAATAGATGAATAAATCACAGTATAATTTCTTATTTATTTGCTCATAAGCTTACAATAGAGATCCTCTGTCAGGTATACAAAGAATATCAAAAGTTCGGCCTTATAGCCTGAATATTCCACGAACTGGGCTGAATCTGGAACGTCTCGACCTGCTGTGTAAAAAACACAGTCACCGACGTCGGTTATACTGCCATCGTCGGTCGACCTGTAGTGATCCCTTTGCCGACGTCGGTGATAAGTCGACCGATGTCGGTCTTTGTAAGTCTCTGTTCGTCGATGTCGGTACCTGAACTTTCTGTAGATGCGTACGAATTTTCACAGATCTGTACGGAAGTCGTACGGCCACTGATATTGCTCAACCTATGTGCTTGATCCTGATCTGTAGAATTATGGGCTAATACAAAGATCTATATCTAGATAATTTTGGAATCAAAACCCAAATAATGAAAATACCTGAAACCCTCGTGATAGCTTCTGTGTGAAGTTATCTCTCAAACTTGTAAGTACATGTGATAGCTTCTGGATGAAGTTATCTCCCAATTCGGCAATAGATCGGTTGATCTTTCACAACCTCTGAATCACTCACACTGAAGAGTTGACGTTCTTCAATGCAGTTTGGCAATAGATCAGCTGATCTTTCACAGCCTCTGAATCGCACACAATGAAGAGTTGACGTTCTCCACTGCAGATGGAATACTGGAACCCTTGGCTCAGTCTTCACAGAAGAATTTCTTAACAAGAATCAATATCAAAATAATCATGAATACATACTCTCTCCCATGAGAGATTCTTATACACCTCCAAAGGTGTGCTTGCTAAAATTAGACTCCCTTAAATTAGACTCCCTTAAATTAGAACTAGGGTCTTAAAATTAGACCAAGTCTTAAATTAGGATTAGGATCCTAAAATTAGACCCAATCATTAATAATTAATAATTAATTAATAATTAATCAATAATTAATAATTAATTAATAATTAATTAAAATGAGATCAAATAATTAATATTTGATTAAATCAATCAAATATTAATATCTCCCTTAATTCATGTCCCAAAGAGCCCGAACGAATTCCAACCCATCTCTATCAAGACCCTCTATCCATCCCATCAGCCTACGAGGGTCGCATAATAGGCTAATCTTCAACTCTGGACATGTCAACTAAAAAGGGGACATGACATCTACATAGGCTCATTTTCCAACAACTCAAGTTGATGCATTAGTTCTAAATCAGGAAACTCAAGAGAAATGGGTAACCTTACTTCTTTTCCATATACCAGCTTGTATGGAGAGTTGGCTATTTATATTTTGTAGGTGATCCTATTATCCCATAGAGATGACTTCAACATAAGATACCATGACCTCTATCTGTCTTCAATAGTCCTTATTATTATCCTCAAGAGGTTCTTATTTATAGATTCAACAAGGCCATTGCCTTATGGATAATAGTTTTATGAAGTGCTAAGATAAATTCCATGTTGGACAGCCCATTGGTTGATCTTAGTTCCTATAAAATCCATTTCATTATAAAAAATAATAGCTGAAGGAAATCCAAATGTGGTAAGCAAACCTTCATAGAAATTTAAAACATTGGTTTCATTTGCTTCTTTCAATGTCACTGCTTTTTCCCAATGTGTGAAGTAATCTATAACAGTTAGAATCCATTTATGCCTTGAAATTGAAGGAGGATTTATAATACCAATTAATTCCAATCCCCATTATAAAAAGGGTTGATCCACCATAATTGGTTGAAGATGTAAGGCTACAAGTTTCACTTTTCCTACAAACATAACACATTGTTTACACTTCCTAACCCATGCATGGAAATCGACAAATACACTAGGCCAATAGTGCCCACCTCTCATGATATTAAGGGATATAGTTATTATGGAAAAATTTCCTCCATCATATCCATCATGAAATTATTTAATTAATCTCTAAGTTTGTCCTGGCTCAATACACCTTAGCAACATATCATTGATATCTTTCTTGAACAGAACACCATCAACAAGAAAAAAAGGAATTGATTACAACCAAAAATATCTTCTCTTTGAAGCACATAGATGAGAGGGATAAATACCATCTTAGATATATATTACCAAGTCATTAAACTAGCTATAAGGTGAGGTATGATCAACTATAACCTCTTCATCATTTGACACCAAAACAACCTCATTAGTTTCTCATAAATACTGAGCTAAATGCTCACATAGTCCCTTACCTCTAACTAGATTTGTGACCTTAATTTCAACATCATACTCAATTACCTTGGTTATCCAACCAACTCTCTTCTCGTTTATGTCTTTATTCAAAAGGAAATCCTTGATGCTCAGATGAGAAACCACCAGGTGTATTTTATTGTTAGACAACAAGTATCTAAATTTTTTAAGAGAACTTATAACTAAGAGCATATGTTTTTCAACAAAAGAGTACCTTGTTTCATAGTCTTCCAAGCCTTGAATAAATAAGGCTATTGGATGCTCCAAAGCCTCATGATTTTGTTGCATAATAATGCCTGAAATAATGTCCATGTTAGTATATGTATACAAAATTAAATCTAGATTTATAAGTGTAGGAGTAATAGCTATGGCCTTCTTAATATCCTCAAAACCTTTTATTCCTTATTTGGACCAGATGAAGCTCTGATTCTTCTTTAACATGGTTGTAAATGGCTTAGCTAAAATGGCAAAATCTGAGATATATCTCATAAATTGATTTTCCCTAAAAATATTTACAGAGCCTTTTTGTGCTTAGACAAGGAGAGTGCAAGAATGAAGTCTACCCTTTCAGAATCTATGATTAATTCATAATTTAAAACCACATGTCCAAGAAGCTTACCTTCATGAATTGAGAATACACACTTTTTGGGATTTAGAGATACTCCAAATTGCCTACATATTTCAAACACTTGCCTTAGATGAACCAAGTGATTATCTGCACTCTTTGAAAACATTGTTATATCATCCAAATAAATAAGTACAAACTTATTAATAAGGCCTTGGAATGCCATATTCATATCTCTTTGAAAAGTCAATCCAACATTTGATAAACCGAAAAGCATCTTCTTATATGCAAATGTCCCCCACTTGGTTGTGAAGGCTATCTTAAATTGGTCCTCTTCCTTGACCAAAATCTAATTTAGCCACTATATCCATCCAACAAAGAAAACCTCTATGAACTTGCAACCAGATGTAGAATTTGTTCTATTGATGGCAATGGATAGTGATCCTTAAGTGAAGCCCTATTCAAATCATGAAATTTGACACACAATATAATCTCACCATTCCTCTTCCATAACAGAACAAGATTTTCCACCCAAGTAGAGTGTTTGATTAGAAATATAATAGTTGAATCTATGAGATTATGAAGCTCAACTCACATCAAATGTTCAAGCTTAAGATTAATGGTCCTTTGTCTTTATCTCACTAGTTTATTTTCAACCTCTAAATCAATGGTGTGTTGAGCTAGACTTGGGTCAAACCCCTTGAGGTCACTATATTACCATGCAAATACATCAACAAAACTTATGCATAACTCAATGAAAGATTCCTTTTGTGAAAGAGTGCATACCTTACCCAACTTCAAAATATTTCTTGCTACAATTTCTACATTGGAATAGTGCTCTTTTTTCATTGACAAGGATGACTTATCCTTCCTTAACTCATCATCACCACTAAAAATGATCTCAAGCATGACCAATCCCTTGGGTAACTTATTTGTTTTTAGTTTCACAATATGATCACCATACTATTGTGAATACTTTGATTGGTTTCTTGAAGAAAACTTAGCCTCTTCTTGAAAGAATATCACAATTTGATTGTCATCTTCAAACACTTGCCAATTCTCATGATTATCTAGAATATAGGGCCTTACAACTACCTTTATATGTGACTATATTTTTTCACTTTTTATATCAGTTGGGATACTAAATTGTGCCCCAATGGAAACCAACCTATCTATAATTTATTCTCATCTCTTGGTATTGCTTGAATGTTAAAATATTAGAAATATTTAAGTAAGTCCCATATTATATGCTTGTAAGATTTAATCACAAAATTTTTAAATGCATTTAAACCTCTTACTTGGTGGACTACAAGTTCACTATCACCAAAGACTTGCAAGGTGTTGAATTTCATCCTCCTAGCCCATTGTAAGCCATGAACTAGTGCCTCATGCTCTACAACATTATTTGAATAACAAAATTAAAACTTAATAGAAGAGAAATACTTCTACTTTTTTGGATAAACCAACATCATTATAGCTCTAGTACCATGTTTATTCCTTGATCCATCAAAGTATAATTTCCATAAAGCTTCACTAGATTCATCTTCCTTAACTAAGGCCAAAATTAGTGCATCATTCTCATGAAGGTAATACACACCAAGTAATTTATTTTCAATAGTATTATTAGGATCATTCTCATGAAAAGTGGAAGCCCACTCATCAATAAATAAATATGGAACTCCATCGAAAGGTGATCCATTTTCTACTCCACTAGTTTTTAGTACATCATCTGAGATGATACAGTTGGTGTTCACAACACTTGGCATATATGGATCCATATGGAAATGTGAATTAGGTTAATAATGAATAATTACCTTGGTTCAATACCTAGTTATAAACATCAAATAAGTCCAATAATATAATAAATATCCCCCAATCTTTGAGGCAAAGTCCCTTAAAAGACACATAACAAAGTAAGGAGGCAAGTCTACCACAACAACATCCTATTGGATAGTAACATTGGGAAAAGCATGTAATGCCAATTTAAAATATTTAAATATGCCTACCATATGTTTTTGTGACCCATCCAATTTCAATACCCCTTTAGTGTTTAGCTCATAAACAAAATTGAGCTTGTTTACAATTTGTTTAGGCATGACTGTACTACTGGCTCCACTATCCACTATACAGTTATGAACCAAAGTATTAATCACTATCAAAGAAAGGTAGAAAGGAGGATTTTTATTTGACTTTACCTTAGTTTTTTCCACTTTTACCATATTATCTAATTGATGTATTGTTTTTCTTAGTTGGCTGATCCAAATTAGTTAAGACACCACTTTCTTTCTCAATAGATTTTGGAGATAATTTGAGAGCTGAAAGATCTTAGATGAGAATATAATTTTGTAATAGGATGGAAATATAATACCAAATATAATTTTTATATTATACCTCTTCATCTGATCTACTGCATTGAAAAGATATCCACCAACCTTTGGTTGTGCTTTCTAAAACACTGGTTGCTCACGAACTGGAGGTATCTGATGAACTTTACTAATGTCAATACTCTAATTTTTTTGAGTTGTAGGGGCAAAAATATGTTATTTTGTACTCTTATAAAAAACATTATGAGTGTTTGAAGCATTTATCAGCTTATGAGAAACATCAATGGCTCTTCTTTTAGCTCTAGTTACAGCTACAACTTGACCACTTGAATTATTAGTTTCAACATTCTATGTAAAAGTAACATGCTCATCCACCTTCCAATTTACATTAATGGCATTAGGATTCCCTTGAAATCATTTATTCTATCATTTTAATGCCAAACTTGTATCTTGGTACTAACCTCCTTGAAAAGAAAACTCTTTCTATGTCATTTGTGGCATCATGATGTTTTATGATATCAAGGCTTGGTTTTGAGCATTATTGAGATTTGAGGACTGCTAACCTAAATATTGCATCAAGTTATTTTGAGGTGGGATGGGAATAATTTAATTTTAAGTAAAAGGAGCATTTGGATTGAGGGATGCATATGGATTAGATAGAGTTATGATCCTTGTGTTTGATAAGGTGGTCTATTCTCTCTAAAATTTTGATAAGGAGGCCTTTTATCTTTGAAAGGTTGATATGTAGCTTGACTTTATTGCTAATAAGGCCTATTATCCTAAAAAAATTTCCTCTTAAGTTTTAATATTTCATTCCCAAAGGACTACAACAAGCTTTTCATCTCTTCTATCTCACTAGCTTGGCTAGTAGGGGCTAAAATTTGAGCTTGATGGGATGGCATAGGAGATAAGGATGGAACTTGAGGAATTTGAAGAATTTGAGGGGATGGATTAGACATAAATTCTAGGAATATAGGCATTGGAGGTCTTGGATAAATATTACTAACTTATATCAAACTATTTTCTACCCTTATGACAACCTCATAAGCATCTAGTAAGTTAGTACCACCCATTAACTATATCATCACATATCAGAGTTAAGGGATTTCAAATAGTAAAAGAATGCATATTCAAGGTATGGCCTAATAAACATAGGTATCCTAGTCCATTTTCTTTGGAATCTAATATTAAAATTAGACATGAACTCATGAGCAGCTCTCCTTATGATAGTTAGTTGTTCAACCAAAGAGAGGTGGTCAGATTTGTCTTCAAATTGCCTAAATAAGGTTACACATAATTCATCCCAAGTATAAATAGTATTCAATGGTAGGTTTATATACCACTATAATACTTTTCCTTTGAAATAAGCAGTAAGCAATCTAATAGCAACATTATCATCAACAATATTATGGACTAAATAGAGATTAGCTACATCTTGAATATGCTCAATAGGAGTTGTTTGATTTTATCTTGAGAATAATGGGATGATTCTAAGGGAATACACAAAAATTTCATCAAATTAGGCTAAATTTAGTGGGTTACATCTATTGAATGGAACAAACACCTAGTTTCTTAAAGCCATTTAGATAGTAGGGATTGTAGTGCCTAGAACAATAGGATAACCAGGAGACAAATATTTATTTTGAGGATATGGATTTACCCTCCTAAAACTTAATATCTTATAAGATATAAATTCAAAAGGAATACCTTTACTAGATGATCTTGTGGTAACCTTTGACATGAAAGGATTGCTTGAATGGTGCTATAAACCTTTTAACCTAAAAAAATTTAGCCTATGATGAAGATGGATATTCTCCTTTAATAAAAATTATTCTCCTCAAATCCAAAATTCAATTATTTAAAGGAGTAAGGGTACCATTAGGTGTGACAAAAACTATTATCAATCAGACTCACACCCTTGTGAAGGCAGTTTCAAGCCTTCACAGTCATTGAAACATAAAAATAATCCTAGGATATGGGTGGCCAAATCAGTGGATTAAATCTCTAGATTCTAAGGGATAGCTCCCTTTTGTGTATCATTTAGGATTCCTAGTCTATGTCATAGATTACTAAGAAAAAGGGAAGGAAAAGATAAGATATAAACTCAAAGGGAAATCCTATCTACAATGGTGATACACTAAAAATATAGCCTTCATCTGCTTAATATGCATTAAGAAGATGAAAAAGGACATGAATCTGCCTATACTACTCAAAATATAGCCTTTGAGCATCAATATTTTTCATAGGGGTTCAGACTTGTGCATGGTCTAAGGCAATAGTTCAATAGGTTTGTCAAAGACACTAGAGAGAGTTTACACTTACCATACAAACAAGATGATAGAACACACTATGTGACCTAAAAGGATGAGCTTAACACCTATAAATAGGTATAATGGAAAGGATAAGATGAAAAGAAGCCTTATCTATCACTTTCACCTCCCAATAGACCATGAAAATACACTAAAACACAAGTTTTTTGAGATGTCTATTCTATCTTATTCATCAAAAGAGGCAAAATAAAAATGTTCTCCAAACATGAAAAAAATAGATATCTAAAGAGAAGGAACCCTTTACAATGGCTTGAAAGCCTGTATATATAGAATAAGGGACAAGAGAGAAGAGGGATTTGCATGTTAGAGTGGGGAATTGGGAGAGAAGTTACCAATAACTATGGATCCTTCCTTGTTGCTTTCAAGCTCTTCAACATTGAAAGCATACAACCACCTTGATTCTAAGATCACTACAAATCTCACCATAAATATATTTTAGCCCCTCATACATTCTAGTCCCTTCATTTTAAATTGATAGAGCCATGTCAAGGGTATTTGTATGTCCATGCTTGACGTGAATGAGTCAATCCTTGGATTTAAAACTTAGCATACCCTTTTTGACTTTACATGTCCTAATTGAAAAAGGATGAAATTTCCACTCTCTGAATCAAGACCTAGCCATGCTACCTCTGATCAAGTAGCCAATTGTTAGAGGTAAAATACATACTTAAGGATAAACTCCTCTCTATTAATTCTCACCTACCAGTTCCTGTCAGTCATTTAGGCTTTCCTTTGTTTTGATTGGTTGTTAGAGATTGACTCAGATCCTTGATTCACACCATCAATCTGCCTGACATGGATGCTTGTGATTCATCTATCTCATGCTATTTGCATGCTTCCTTGAAACTTATCATGTACACTTTTACCCTTGAGATTCACTGACTCCTTTTGACCTCTTTTGAATGCAAATGACTACTTGATGAGACCCATCTTTGACATCTATGGGAATGTCTCAGGATTTAAAATTCAAATGGCTATTTAATGGGGATAGATTTTGACATTTGGAGGCCTATTATGGTATATTTTAATCCCAATGTATATATTTTTACAATTTTTTCTTTGAATAATTCCTTCAAACATTTTATCTAAAGGAATTAGGTCTTCATGTTTTTTGTAATGGACAATTCCTGTAGACAATTTGTTTGAAGTAATTTAAAGAAATGATCCTTTGACTTTATTGAAAAGGACTTTTTAAAGGGAAATATACCCTTTGAAATATTTAAAAGTGACCTTCTCAAAAGGAAAAATACCCTTTGAGAATTTTTAAATGGTCCTCTTACCCTTTGAAATAATTGAAATGGGTCATTTACTGAAATAAATGATCCTTTAGCTTTTGCAATTGCCCTCTTAGAGAATTCCTTCAGACTTATTGAAATTTTCCCTTTGTAAAAATTTAAATGACTTTTCTAAAGAAAAAATAATGCTTCAAAAAAGTTGTAAGTGCCTTGTTTGAAGGAAAATTACCCCTTTAGAATTTTTGAAATGGTCCTCTGAAGCTTTGAAATGAGCCTTCGACAAAATTGCAACAGTCCATTTCCATTTGAAAAATACCTTTAAAAAAGTTACAATGGTCCATTTTGAAAACAAAGTGACCCTTTATCAAAGTTAAAATGGATCATTTCTTCAAAGGAAAGATACCTTTTAGAATTCTTATTTTGGTTCACTTCTCCAAAGAAAGTGCCCTTCAAATTTTTTGAAGTGGACCACTTTACCAAGAAAATTACCCTTAAACTTTCCTAAAATGGTCCATTCAGAGAATAAAATGACCCTTTGGAGAAGTTGCATTGGACCATATCTTACAGACAATTCTTTAGAAAGAATTCACTCAGACAATTTTCTAAAAAGAACTTATTCTTTGACCTTTGACTTGAATGGACCTTCAGATTTTTTGAAAAGTACCCCTTTTTTTGAGAAGTACCCTTCATAAAAATGAAATGGATCTTTCAAAAAAGATGAAAGAGTCCTTTTTCCTTTGAAAAATACCTTCGAAAAAGTTGCAATGGTCCACTTTGAAAATAAAGTGACCCTTCGACATTTTTTTGTAAAAGACCAATTGGAAAATGAAGTACCCAAGTTGTTTCAGACAAAAAGTCTAAAACAATTCCTTCAAAAATATATCTTTCAAGAATATTATAAAGGACCTTTTGGATCCTTTCATTTAGACAAGAATTTTGAAGAAATTCCAACACTTGGTGAAAAAGAATCTTGAAAATAAATAGACTAATACTCTCACTTCATTGGGTCTTGCTTTTCTTCTTACTTCAGGCATCTTCCAAAAGCTTGCTCCTTTCACTACTTTGATCAATGTCAATACTTTCTTTCAAAGAACAAGACAAGTGAATGAAAATCCCCTAAAACACCTTAACAAATTCATGACCTGTTAACCATGGATTCTTCAACTATTTTTTAAGGACCAAAAATTGACTCATAAGACAAACCGGCATGATATACAAAGTTTCAAATGGTAGGGGTGACAATTTGACGTATGGGGAAAATTGTCAATAGGAATTAATACCCTATAATGACTACCCTTAGAATAAACAAAACTACAAGTGTGTTATGATACAAAGATAAATGATATAACAATGATAATTGACAAGATATCTCAAGATATAGCATGGTTTGTAATGAGAGATTATTAGATGAACAGGGGTATGCCTAGATATATATAACAATATAATAGCATGTGAAATGTAATAAATTATAACTAGAAGTCTGGTTAATTTTTATTTATTATTTTTTAGTTGGCAAGGAGGGATGGAGCATGATTTATATCATGGCATATAATAAATAAAAATAATGCATGATGTGGATCATGAAATTACAATCTAAAAGAAATAAGCATAAAATGCAAGAAACATACAATAGTGGCCAAGGGGCCTAAAAAATAAGGGACATGGACACATGTCACTTAAATTTTAAAGCAATCATATAATGAATGTTCAAATTCCACATACACATACAATTGAAATAAATAAGGTTGACACAAGGGCCATAAGCACACAAAAGAGTATAAACAAAGGACATTGGCAAATTTACTAAGGCACATACAAGAAAAAAAGTAGGAACTAAGAAATGTAATCACATCTAGATACACAAAGCAAGAAATGAAAACATGTAATATACTAGAAAATAATCACATCTAACTAATCAAAGCAAGAAGTGAAAGTATGAAAGACATATACTACAAGACTAGGTATATGCTAAGAAATAAACAAGTGTTATATACTAGTGAAATGTCAATAGATTAATATGTGTAAGCTAATAAGTAATGTATATCAACATGATAACTAGAGTGTGTAGTGTAGGAATGACAACCTAGATGGTGTGGTCATGTAGAAGATGCCCCTGATGGGTAGATATATCAATATGTGTCTTAAATATAGAAGTAGGAAGCCCCCTCAATGGGTAGAGTGAAGCAATCAAGGATCTAGATGTTATTGCACACACGTAGAGAAGATCAAGTGAAGCATGGTAATGTAAATAAATCAACAAATAATATCATAGAACAACACATGCAAGTCTTGCATTGTAATAGAAATGTAAAGCATGAATGATGCATATAATTGAAATGTTTTTGAATTATTTGAATGTTTTTGTATTTTAAAATTTGCTATGTAAAATCAATCACAAGAACACTATGTATAATAAATACTAAGAAACTATGTACACGTAAGCAAAAAGAAACTATGTAAAAGGAATAATGAGAAGAAATGATATTAACCGATGAGTCTCATAGGAGACTCCCCATCATGGTGTCCTATATTAAACAAATTAAATTTATGTGATTATGAAGCATGAGAGAATGGCTATGAATATGAATCTGAATATTTGGATTCATTGTTGGTATTTTAGAAATCATAATAACCTATATTGTTTCAATCATCATTATCATCTTGATTTTAAACCAATGGAATGATAGTGTTTACTTTTGTTATATCTGGATCTTTTCCTTTGATAAATTATGTTTGTGAATGATTTTCCTTAGGATGTTTAATAAATTTGAAACCTTGGTGACAAACATTATCAACTACTAAAATAGGAGTAGCGATGCCTTGAGCATGTTTGCCCAACCCTTGACCTTGATACTCAAATTGTTGTAGATATTTTTGACCAAACCCATATTACATTTAAAGTTGAGCCTCATTTTATAGAGGTATATTTGCATATTTTTCATGATTTACCTATTTTTTTGGTACTATATATTACTTTGATTTTAATTTTTGATCCTTTTGTTGTTTTGAGTTATGCTTTGGTAACCACTTTTGTACTATTTATGAATTTGACCCTTTGTGAATGTGTTCTTGTGTCACTATGGATTGCTTGAATAATTTATTTTGTATAGGGTCCTCATTCATAATTATGTATTATATACATTTTTTTAATGCCAAATATGAATCTGTGTGATGCTCATGCATTCTATGATATGCACAATAATATCTAGATCTTCTCACTGGATATAGAGGAGGTAGTTTGATTAACTTATATTTAATCATCTCCCTTAGTACTTCACTTGAAATCTTATTTTATCTTTGAATGTTTTTTGAATCACTAGTTGTAGAGTTACTTTAGTACTTCACTTGAAATCTTATTTTATCTTTGAATGTTTTTTGAATCACAAGTTGTAGAGTTACTTTGTTGTGATTTCCTATTTTGATATGTAACAGTGCTTGCAACCAATTGATTAGGTGAAGGTGTATATACATGATTGACATTAGGATGCCTTTTAGACTTTTATATTATAATATGATTTTACAATGTTGTGATATTTTCATGTAATAGTTGATTTTGCATTTGTAAATTTGAAATTAACTTACTCATACTGGTGATTTGATCCCTTAGAGTCTCATAAGTGCAAATGCTAGTTGTTTTCGATTGAACATGTAAGAACATATGTTGAAGAGGGTGTGAAGAAGCAATAAGATAAATATATGTATTAGGAATAATAGTATAGGCTGACTCATATTTTGGAGGGATGATAGCATGGACCTAGTCAGAGGGAAAGTAGATATCACCCTCTTGGGGGAGAGGAGGAGAAGGAAGCTCTTTCTTATGTATAAGATATGACATTAAAACTTGACAAGTGTTTATTATCATATGCAATGGATCATCTAAGTATGTAAAGATTTTATTATTAATTGAATGACACATAATAGAGAGATAGCATGTTAAGAAGTTATATGCATCTGGGTAGAAACCATGTATGTGGGATGAAATGCATGTAATTGGAGTTATAAGTTGTACATCAATATGTTTATAAAAAGCATTCCATATGAGAGATAACAAGCAAGGGATAGAGAGGATGGAAGTGTGAAAACATGAATAAAAAAACTTGACTTGTGATATGATATTTATAATATGTTTAGCAAGGTAGACTTGAAAATTATTCCACATAAGAGAGAGAAAGTATGTAATGAAGCCTTGTATTAAATAAAAATAAACATTATTTTGAAGGAAAGTGATCTTAACATATTTAGTAGTAACTTTATTAATATCATCCCATATTATTAAAATTAAGCATGAAAGGGAAAGAATGAAGCTTTGCATTAACATATGGTAAACTTCATCATTCATGTACATGATGAGACCAAGTTTTGTCTCATTATTTGAAAGAAATGTTTTGAAATAAATGAGATCTATTTTTGTTTTTATGTGAAATTTGTTTTTAGATGTAAGGTGATACCTAAAAAATAATGGGACCTAGTAAATGCAACTAGGGTTTTGAAAAAAAAAGTTTTTTTAAAAATTTACTATGGAATTTTGAAAATTAAAGTGAATTTTTGATTTAAATATGCAAGTAAAAAGTCAAAATATTATTGGAAAATTCTTGATTTGAAAGGACCTAGTGTATACAACTAGGGTTTGGAAGATTTTTTTTTTAAAAAAAAATTACTATGGAATTTTAAAATTTAAAGTGAATTTTTTATTTAAATATGCAATAAAAATATTGGAAAAATCAACAAGGAATTTTCCCTAGGGTTTATAGGGTTTTTATGTGTAAATAAAGTAAGTCGAGGTCACCAAATGATTTAACAGTTTTGAGAATATTGGTGTTATTCTTAATTTAGTTAAAGGTTTTGAATAGGAAATTAGTAAATTAATATGCAATAATTAAGCTTCTAATTTGTATAATTTGAAATTTTCTAAAAATAGTAATAAGGGAGAGAAAATAAAACTTCATTGGAAACTAACTAAGATGGTTGTTACAAGGTCTAAAATTCACTATGTAGGATTGGGACACTATAAAAATCAAGATCTAGCCTTCATTCATTAATTGGATAGGAGCAAAAAAATATGATACCCAAAGGTTTGATGCCATATTCCTCTTATACCACTATTGTATAGGAGACCTAAGATTTCTAGGTTTTGTTCGCTATGTCTATATGAGCTTGCCTATGAAATTTTGATTATTGGATGTCCACCAAACTCCTTGTAGAGATTATTTCGTCTTTAGACCCTAGACTCCATTTTTATTTGACAAACTTTAAGAAATAGGGGGGTTAGTGTGTGTAAGATACACTAAATGTGTATCAACACCCCTTATGTGGGCACATTGCCTACATACCAATACTTCAAAGAGGAATCAAGTCATATGTAGTTTCCCCACTTGATGTGCTTTGTGAAATTATGTGTATGAAGATTTAAAATTCTGAAATTGGGTGTGCTTGAGGTGGCTAGAGACTGGTGTAAGGATTTGAATAAGCTTGTAGTAGTTTTGGTTGGGTGTATGCAGATAATAGGGAAGATTAGCTTAGTGGTTTTTCTTGTATTCTTGATTTCTTTATAATAATTTCCAACCCCTTATAGATGACCTTTGAATGGGATTTTATAGGGATATATTGATCATGAGTTTAATGTGCTCACATTAGGTTGATAAGAAGGGGGAAAGGAATTGGAAGAAATTAACTTTTGGGCTAAAAATTCACTTAGATAGGAGCATTAAAAATAGACACTTGAGGGCCTGATGTTATAGTCCAAGTTGGGCACTATAGTTGTAAGGGTATGGGACCTAGGGGGATGGATTTGTCATGGGAAAATCAATCTAGCTAAGTTGGGATCAGGTTTAGAAGGTTGTGGATGACTAGAAATTATGGAAAAGAATCCTATGAGGGTCATGAGAGCAAGCAAGAGGGACCTATGGGTTGGGTGTCACAAGCCACACTCAAGTTACCAATTTTCACATTTTATATGACTACACATTCTAATTTTACACAACAATTTATCTCATTTAGGTGTTTAATTCACTGATTTTCCAAAATCTTATAAAATAATTTGAAAATTGAAAATATGAAACTAAAAATTTGAAACTTGAAAATATATCAAGGAAAGAATACACCTAAAAGAGTATGCAATATAATTATCCTTTCACTTAGAAATGGAGAAGTACATGCCCCTTTATTGAGGTAATTAGATAAATGTTAACCCTATGGAAAATTTAGAGTAATCAAGTCTCAATTTAAAAATCATTGAATGATCTTGAGTTTGAAACATTGCATGCTCCAATTCTCATTTGAATTTATAAAGTACTTCATAAAATAAATGAAAGGGTAGAACCATAAAATGTAGCTCACTACATAGAAAAAGTGTAACCATAAATGTTGATTGTCATTAGACTCTACCATGGCCCACTTGCAACATGAAGATGAATCACACCATTTTAGATGGATCTAGATTCTATTTGAAAATTTACAACTTTAAAAATTTTGAACTTAAGAAATTTTAAATTTTCATGTATTAACTTGAACATAAATGAATATCATTCCCCATGTACTGTACTTGTATTGATATTGAATTCTAATTAAACTTGCAACTTATTTATGATATGTTACTTGTAATTATAAATTTATTTGCACATATTCATGAATATGCATCAAGTATATATGAATTTATATGGAATTAATTGTAGGAATGAGTGCACATGCATCCATTATCTAAAAAATTTGAATCATGTTGTAATTTTTGAAACTATATAGTGCCATGAATCTAAAATTTGATCATGAGGATTTAGATTCTCAAGACAAGTCCATTTTGATGCCTCCCTTTTAAGATGAGAGACATAGACTTCAAGTCACTTATCTCAAAATAAGATTTATGTAATATGTGAAAGATATAATCATGTAGTAGCACTTGAAAATTTGATTGTATTACATCATATTATTTGAATATAACATTAAAGTTTCATGTGTTAGATAGATATATCATTGAAGCACATAAGCATCATGTGTATGATATGTGTCATGACACCAAGATAATAATAGAGAGTAGGAATAGTGCATGATATGAATCATGGCACCATAATAGAAATTAATGAACATTAAAACAATGTCACATAATTTGCATTAATATGTCACACATAAGGCCTAAATTGTAACATACAAGGGACATGTGAATGCCACATAGACAAAAAATTCTAAGGGCCATATAAAAATTTCATGATGATTACATATAATCAATTATTTACACATACAAGGACAAAGACCACACATTGTAAGCAAATAAGTTCTAACCTATCATGTGATAAAGTAATAAAGAAGCATAAAGCAAGTGAAACTAGTTTACATAATCCATATGGATCCATGTTATTATTAAAAAATAACATATTCATGTAACACATGTATAGTATGAGTGAGTGACAAATCTTTTGTATGATATGTTGCTCAACATGGTATAAAGGTTGTGGATAGATACAACATATTTAATTGTTCATGGAGAGCGAAGAGATGCCCCCAAATTAGCAAGGTTGTTGGGTAATATGGGAAGCTTGACATTGAAACTATGTAAATTTTTTTTCTATATCAAACTCAAATACCTTGTGAATCAATGTGTATTTTATAATTTAAATATGTTATTCATGTAACAAATAATAAATATCATATGGAAATAATCAAGCTAGAAATAATTGAAAATGATTTTTAGGTCCCGATTTTGAATTTTTTGAACACATGTAGACATTTTTTTTGAATTTTTACCATATATATATATTATAAAAATATTTGAAGATATGATAAGAATCAAGGCTTTGAAAATAGAATAAAATGGGAAAAATTTGAACAATCATCAGCATGGTGCTAAAGCATGAAGTGATAATAAGGAAAGAAAACCATGTGCCCCATTGTATGTGTAAATGAGTCATGATTAAGATAGATATGAATGTACATGATCCTCAATGGGTAAGAGATAAACACAATTATGTAAGTGCAAGGAGAGATATAACATGATAGGTATGCAATAGTAATAAAGAATGAGTATTGAAAGCATTTGTAAGATAATTATTTTGGACTGTTTGAATTGGTTTGAAAAAATCAAGAGGGAAAGTACCCAAAGTGAAAATTAAATCCAAGGGATAGAATAATTGATTCAAATTTGATATATAATAATTAGCAACAAATTAAATGCAAGGAAACTATGTACCAAAGGAGATATGAAACTACAAGCCAAGTATTGCATCAAGGGGATGCCTATGTATACGCCTTGTATCATTGGAATCATTCTAATCTTCTACATTATTAGGATCATAATCATTAATGTAATCATTATCATAGGGTGAAATTAACTTCTTAGGTTGTGCTTGAAATTATTATGTGACAATTTGATTACCTTTTATATATGTGTATTATAAATTTACTACGCCATAGATTTGAGTTTTTTTTTTTTTTTATGTTCATCATTATTATGATCTTGCATCTTATTATCAAGTACAAAATGATCATGTGTTATTTTTTGAATATTAGGAAGGAAAATATAATCCATTTTAACTTCTTGAGTGGAAGATGCAACCATTAATTTTGCCTTATCTTGCTCTTCTATGCATAAATTAGATATAACACTTTAATCATTAGACTTTGTAGGAGTATTTTTATTTGGAACATTATTCACGAGAAATCTTTTCAAAAAATTATTTTCTTGATTACATTTATTTTGTTTTTGTAATTTTTATTTTGGAAATTAATATTTTTACAATCTTGGTTTTTCATCTTATTCTTTTTGTAATCTTTCTTACTTTGATTTTGATTTTAGAATTTTTTCTTGTTATGAGTTATCCTTTGGTATCCATGTTTTCTCTTTTTGTTATTTTTGCATTTGTTTTTTAGGAGATGCAATATAAGTGGGTTTCTTAGTTGATTTATTTATTATAAGATCACCACCATCAATGATACTTTGTATTTTTTTTTTCAAATCCAAACAATTATCCATATGATATGCATAATAATATTTTGATATTTTTAGAGGAGGCATACAAGGTAATGTAATCAAATTGTTTTGAATCATTTATATTAAAAAATCACTTGGACTCTTATTATTATTTTGTATACTTTTTGAATCATTAATTTTATATGTATGTTTCTTTTGAGGAAGATGATAACTAGATGAAGATACAGAATTGATGCTTGTATACTATGTAAATTATTTGTAATTTTGCTATAATTTTTAAGTGATATGATATTTAAACTAAAATATTGATTTTGTGTCATATCCATACCCTAACCTATAATTAGATGGGTAAGAATAAGTGAAATTTAGTATCGATAGAGAATTTAATATGATTTATTTCTATATTTGCTTAATTGAGTTATTTTGGTTTAAGCAGTCATCATTAGCAGAAGCCAATTATACACATAAATTCCTAGTATTATGAAGCTTGAGTTATATATAGTACCATTATGATTTATGTTGCTTTAGGTAACTCATTGTTTTATTGTGTTTTGCTTTCGAGTTTAGAATTTTACTCTTCACAAAGTACTCTCAAAAGTCAACATATATCACTCTTATTATTTAGCCTAACCTTAGTAAGTATATTTAGTAGTTCTTGGAATTTACTTGCAAGGCTAGGACTGGGGTGCATATAATTTTTGGCTTGGTAAAATATTAGATTAATAATTAAATTTTACTAAGACCAAGTCAAGGTCATCAAATGGATTTATTTCCCTTGATTTTTAAAAATGAATTTTAACCATGATAGGCCATGAACCCATTATGTCTTTATTGGAATTTGACTTGGATTAATATTAAACAATTTACTCTAATAATGAGTATCATCCACTATTACTTTGGATGCTTCGATACATTTTGAAGAGAGAAGTAATGAAAGGATGGGGTGAAATAAGGTTTTCCACTTGGTGTTTTGCACCTTATTCACAACTATGTTAATGATGAACGCTGAATCTTAGCCAACATTATCTAAGTCATTTACACCTTGATGGTTGTGAGAATCATGCAAGGATTTTAAATGGTGTTTTAGGGCCTATGACCAGAACACATGACAAGTTAGAATGAATTAAAGAAGAGGGTAGTTTAGGAGAGAAATGAAAATGTTGGGGCCTAAAACCTAGTCATAGGTATGTTATTTTATCTCCTTGATAAAATTTTATACATTATTTTTTGAAACAAGTGCATTAAAATTTCATTAATTTTTAATATACTATTTGATATATAGACCTATATGCGTATAATAGGTATACACATACAATTATATAAATCTAATTAGGGTTCAGTGAATACAAGTAAAATTATGTATTTTAATGACTTTGCATGGATAAAATTATACTAGCATTGTGCATGGATTTATGTAAATTGAGTATTCAAAAATGTTAAACCCTAGCTCCTAGGTGGAGAATTATTATGTTTATTTTCTTGATGTTGGATACATGGTGATAATGTAGGGTTATTTTATTATTACAATGACATAAAAAGGAAACTATTGTATTAATGTAGTTCCAACATATGAAAAATTTATGGCTATATTAGGGATTTTATCAGACTATATTTATTTAATGGAGAAGATACTATTAGGTTGTTCATTAATGTTGTGCTTATAATGATGTGTTTACATTAGAGATAGTTTATTTATGCCTTCTCATTGTACTATTGGTTTATTGGTTAGCATAATGCTTATAGGAAATTGGTATGCCAATTTTGTGGCCATGTGTGTAAACCTAGACCAAGTGGGTTATTATCATAACAAGTATATTTGTAAATACTTAAGTGTATTTTTATTTCTTGATGTACCTTGAATCAATAGGAAAATTAATTTTTTATGCCCTAACTATGTATAACTAGTTATGGTTGATGGTTGTTTTTAATGTTTGACTATGAAATGAACAACCTCTACTTATGAATTGGTGACATTTTAGATTATGTGTTGATAAATCTAGTGAAATATAGACTACATGTATAACATTCCATTGTGTTCAAATTATGCATTTTGGTAATGATGTAATATCAATAAATTATTAAGAACTTTATGGATTGGAGGTGGTATTGTTGAACATTTGGTAGTTTACTATTGGGTTGATTACTTTTAGAAGTTTGATTATTTCTCTATCATTGAATTATCAATTGTATTTGGATACTTTACTTAACTATGAGTATTAGTAAAAAATGTTTCCATTTTTTTAATTCTAGTTGTGGGCTACTGTTTGTGTGAGTTTCGACCACCATTATTGAGATAGAAAATTTCATTAAGCATATTAAAGACTATGTAGTCCCATATAGTGGACCTAATTATAAAATGTTTCATTGATTTTTATATGGACTGAATATATATATGTTTAGCTCATTTGGTTTAATTATTTTAGACTACATATTTTTTATTGATGTTTGATAGGTTTTAACTATCCTGGACTATTTGTAAAAATTTAAGAGGGTAAAATTTTAACCAAAAGATTTGTTATGGATTTAACTTCTTATTTCAATTAAATTTTAGCATATAAAGGATATTGGGGATAATATTATAAGTTTTTATCTTTCACATGTTGTCTATCTCAATGAATAATGTGACATATATGGATTATTTGGTCTCCTCCTAGGAATACGTGGTGTTAGTCTATGTTTTAATTCTTAGTGAATAATTATTGAAAATAGTCAGTGGGTAATTAAGGTGTGTTACTTGATTAGAAATGATGGTTTAAAAATGGGTGAATAAAATAAATGAGGTTGTATATTTTTATATGGCATTAGGTCACATCATTATTGTTATTATATTGAAGCTTATCTTGGTAAAGTCTGATTAAATGTTTACGTGATAAATTTATTTCTTAAAGTATGAATAAAAATGAGAATTATAAATTATTCTATTCAAAATATTAGAGAATTTTTTATTATGTTTAACCTTTTAGTTCATTATTTGAGACTTTTTTCTTGTTTATGGATCTAATTTTGTCAGAATGCTTACCCAAGAAAAAAAAAACATTTCCAACTTATGCTAACCTATCTTTTTGCAACAATTTCATACATGGGATGAATTTCTTAGTCTCCAAGAACTCATAAAAGGAATATTTCTTTGACTTATAGTTATTTATTGGCATGTTTAATTTTATCTATTTATTTATTAGTTGATTTAAGTATTAAGGGTAATGACTGTACTTGGCATCATTACTATTGGTTTCCTTATCAACACATGATTTTCTTTGTAATTATATATCTTGCATGAGGTTGAAATTAGATCTTAGGATATATATTATTAGTACATTTTGTGTGAAATGATGTTAGATACTATGTTAAGTTATCAATTAAGGTCATAAGAAACCTTTAGTAACTATACATCTACTAATTGTTCGTGTACATTTTTGGTGTAATATATACTACATAAAACTTGTATTATTTATCTCATATAAACTTGTGGAAAAATTATGGCATGTTATTATTCTAGAAATATAGGGTACCAAAAGTTGTTAGTGTGTTTTAAATAAATTAATATGACAATGCAAACTTTCCCAAACTATACATTGGTATTGTATCATAAAATTGTAGATGTACTAAGAAGGTATTTTGAATATTGCATTGATCTTATAACATATTAATTTCTTGTCATTAATAGACCGACTTAAGGATTTTAATTACTTAAGCTATGTAATGCCAATCTTTAATTGGTCTTGATTGAGCTACACTTGTATGGGTAGTCTAATATTCTCTATTATTAACCAAAAGTTAGTAAGTGGAGGATTGTGCACATTAATAAGGGAAATCAAGAAAATATTTATGATTTTGGTTTGAAAGGTTTATGAAATTTATAAAACTCACTTTATTTTATTTTCTTATCAATATCTCAATGTATAAATAAACATATTTTCATATCAACCACTTGATTTTATAAGTTTTAGACTTGTCATACATCAATGGTGTTATCATGTTACCTGGATTTTATATGTATGGTCACATAGTGACTTATTTGTAGAATAAGGTTTAGTCATGGAATAGTTTCTAAGATTTTTTAATGTTATGTTTATGGGGGAAACAACTACTATGAATTAAACCTCCTCAGTTTTGATATAATGTGTTGAATTATTATTTTATAGACAATAGCTAAGGGTGATTGACCAAACCCTAGAAATGGAAAGTTATGAAGTTTTTTGCTTTTAAGTTGGGTACTGTTAAATTAAATAAGGAATACTAGTGTATGTTTTATTGTGATTATGGTTTTATAAACCATACTTATTTTATTTGTACTTATTGTAGCATGAAATTGTTATCACTATAATTGTGATAAGGACTAACAAAAAATATAAAGACACTTAGAGTATGTTAAAGTTGTAAAGTGAACTAGTTTGATTATTATATTGGAGTAATAATGTTTGACCATTATTTATTGAGTGTGAATCATTACCCCTAATTAGTGGTATTAATTCAAGTTGAAATATGTTCACTGTAAAATTTTTAGAGGTGTCACATATAAATATTCTATGATTTTATTCATTGACTTGACTTAAAGTAAAACAACAATCACAATTTGTATGGTAGTTAGTAGACTATCCCATGTTTTTAAAATTTTCTCATAAAATTATAATAGTGACGTGAAAAAAGCTATATAGATATGAGTTGGAAATGTTTGAATTGATTCAATAAGCCTGTAGTCTCTCTCATCACATCTATTATTTTAAAAATTAATTTCTTGAGGAATAGAAAGTTTGGTCTCATAACTGATTGATGTTTGACCTAAATCTTTCAAATGAAAATAAAGTATAAATGGAAGAATACTACATAGTAGGTTTTAGTGCTGAAGCTTTCAATAATATTTAATTATTTATTAAGTCATTATTATTATTATTTAAATACTACTCTAAATATTACAAAAAACCCTCATGATTAATCAATTTACTAAGGTATACTTGGTGGAAAGACTATGGAATTGTCCATTTTTTGTTTGAGGAAATTTCCAATGAATATAGACAATATGTGTTTAATAAGCTCTTGTCAATCAAGTTAACCTTGGTAAACTATAAAGTTAAAGTCAAGTTGAGTAATTAACCATGTTAAGGAAACATTTTTCATACCATTTGAGTAAACTAAGTGTTAACATGTTTGAAATTTGGGTTTGCCTTGTCAATGAATGTGGATACTTGGCTATCGAACATGAGTTGGTTCTATTTAATTTGGAAATTAGCACTTAATCCTCCATTATCCATTATCTTTACTAATAACTTGTTAACATTGATGGTTTAGTTACAATGAAGTTATGCGAGATATGTAATCATACCCCCAATTATTCAAAATTTTGGGCAATGTGACATTTTGCTTTTGCAATTCTTCTATTATTTTTTTCATAGTGATGATTTGATCTTAAAGGGATTCAGAAGTATGAACCCTCTACATATTTGATTAAATATGCATATAAAAACCATCAAGAGGCAGTGTGGGAGATGGATGGAGAGGATATTCATTTATATTGAGAGATTCATTAATTATATATGAATTAATTATTTTTTATTGATTAATAACATTGAAAGAACTAGCAAGAGATGCATTGTTATCATGTGGTAACTCTATGCTAAGATTATGAAATTTCAGTACAAGAGTAACATCATGTGAATATAAGCATGAGGTGGAAATATAAGCAACATTATAAGTTGTGTTATAAGGAATGTTATGGTTTTCAATTATAGCTTGTGATATGCTAAGGGAAGAGGAAATAAGTTAATCCTATTTGGTTGACAAGGAGAGAGAGAGAGTTATGACATGTAAGATCAATATCCACTATTTGTAAAGGATTAACTTTATAAATTAATTCTTTATTTGAAATTCATTTACTAAGAAATCATTTTTTGAAAATATTTTGATCTTACTTTGATATATTTGCCTCTAAATGTTGCTTTATTTGAGACATGTATTATTCTTTTTACTCTAGATTATTAGTCAAGGAAGAAGGTGAATTTGAAAATTATTCTAGAGGTGAATTTGTTTCAATGCATATTCCCAAGTTGCATCAAAATTAAAGCGTATATTAATTACTACATCATCAAAATCATAATCATCCATATAGGCTTCTTTCATAATTTTTTTATTATTGAAAATTTCCCATTCATTATCATAAGTAAAAGGTATAACATAAGTAGTGTAGACACCATAAATCCACACATTATGATCTCAAAGGTCAAAACACCCCTAGACCACCTTAAGACCCCCTTGGGACCAATCTAACCTTTTTACCTCTAACCAAGCCTCACCATAGTTATTTTTCCCAATTGACTTAACCTACCTTTTACCCACTCTGACCCTTCACCCTCAAACATCAATGGTCACCTTGATCATTGATGGTCAGGGTGCACCTCCTCAACTACCAACATGAAAACTATTTACCTTGATTTTATTAAAATAAATTTTCTAAATCTATGTGTGATCCATTGCATGAGGAAGTTAAAATTAGGAAGCAAAATTCATGTCTTGATTACCACTTATTCCTTGTCTATAAGAAGAGAGGAGTAAGGAGCTGGAATCCATCTACAATTGTTATCAAGAGCTTATGCATCTAGATTCAATTTATTTTTCAAGTCAATTATCATTAATAATCTAACCATCCAACCATCGCATCAGAGAGCCAACTTTCCACCACCACTCCACCAAAGTACCAAGTACCGTTACTCTATCGAAATCATGTTAGACTCCACCAACCAGTCAACCACCTCAATCAACCACCTGATAAACTTTTTGTAAGATAAGTATTTGGTTTTCAATATTCAATTACTTTATTTACCTTTTGCACTTATCCCAACACCAACACATCTCTCAAAATACATCCTTGTGATCCTATCAATCAACTATTTACCAACCCAAACCTACACACAATAACCATCGATGATTGTCTCAACCATCGATGGTCTATCTAACTATTGATGGTCAAATTGACCACCAATGATCACCTGAATCATTAATGGTAATCCCAACCACTGATGATCACTATGGAAGGAGATAACATAAATTTATTTCCACTTACCTACCCTCATCCAAATCTAATTTTCTATGTCCCTACCTATTCATAGACCCTTGCCTAATTTTTTCAAATAGAATCGAGCCATTTAACATTAGTATTAATTTATTTATTGTTATATTATTGATTTATAGTAAGCATTTCTTATGTTCAATTTTAGTACCTTTTGATTATTGATGTAATTAATTTCTATTTTGTTTTATAAACTTAATTGTTTAGAACATGTGGATTGACTCCCCTGAGAAAGCTCTTGCTTCTAGGATCTAGATATCACTAGGCAATCCACTTAGCTATCTATCTAACCAACCATTTGCTTTAGTGTTGTCTTATTTGTAGGTCATCCTCCCAAGCTAAAGATGAATTCTTCAAAATCATTTGACTCAATGCACACATAATCAAACAAGTTTTTCAACCATACTCATGTTTAGTTTCTTCTTCTTCTCTTCCCTAAATATAAGTTAAAATTCACCAAAATTTTTAGGTATGCCTGATGAGACCTTGAGTATTTACTTTAGGTTTCTTTTCTTTGCATCTATATGCTCTTCTCTCTATCTATGCTCATTAATGAAACTAAAATATATTTTGGGTTTAAAATAAAGTGCATCCATTTCTTGCTTATAATTTTAGATCACTTTGAATTAAGGCACAATAATTTTATCATAACATCACTTTTGTTTCACACACTAAACTAAACTACTTTCATCAATTAAACATCAAAAAAACTTGAGACAAGGCCTGACTAGGATTTCATCACCTAACAGTAACCTTACCTTTTTCTAGAGATCCTAATTAGAGGTCATTACCAAGGGGAGAACTAACTTAGCTCTCTAGTTGAGTATAAACTCTAAAAATTAGTATATATTGGCTAAGCACCTAACACCCTTATTGTTGTAGTGTGTGAAGTAGGCCCCAATACCAATCTATGTATTGATTCCCAATATAGATCTTTTTGAGTACCTAAACAACTTAAAACCAACCATAGATTGATTCTATAGCACCTAATCTACAAGCCAACTTCTATCACACATTCTCATAACCTAAGGATTAATGTGAACATGAGATTAAAATTAACTATAGGATTTTAACGTAATCTAGTGTGTGTTGGATTTATTTGATCATTTTCTTACTTTATTTCTATTTTAGTTGTAATATTCTTTATGTTTTCCTCTCATCCTACTTGCGTGGTTCTTATTCATTAACAATGAAGAGAATTAGCAAGTCAAGACCCATCTATAGATTATCCAGTCTCCTCTACCTCTTCATCCATAAAGTATATCTCAGATGCTAAAATTTATCCTCATCATTTTGATGCTTTTAGTGCACCTTGGATAGTCTCCCAAGGTGACCCAAACTTTGATACCTTTTTGGATAATAATGTAGTGGCTTTACAACATTATCTTAGCATAGTAGCTCACCATACACCCATTTTGACACCACATACCGATCCACCCTATGGCATGCCATTAGTATTTTTAGGTATCTCTTCTATTACCACTATCACTACCCATTCATTAGCTACTCAAGCATCTGGATCAGCTGACAATTTGTCTAACACAACCATGCAGAGCTAACCATCTCAACCTTCTAATACCCAAATAGCTCCTAACCCAACTAATAATTCTTCCAACATGGCTACCACCCAACCTTTACCTACCCATACCCCCATTATTGTTTGGGTACCTAATACCACAACCACTACCATTATTTTGGCTATCCCCACTCTGCTTCAAAACATAATAACACTAATACATTCTACCTTACCACCTATCGCTACTAGGGTTACCATTTATCCCTTACCTTTGACTCAACCTCCATGCCCACTTAGTAGTACATACCCTCTACCCAACCACCAGTGACCACATGTTCATATGTGGATTCGACCCAACCACCTATGGTCACTTACCCATATGTGTCAACTTCACAACCTCTAGAAAATTATCAATATGTCACTCAAACCCAACCATAGTATGCACCTTGTAATCTTTCAGGTGCATCATCCCAAATGGACCTAATGAATATATTCATGGACAAGATGACTACCTTAGAGTCATCCATCTCTAGAGCTCATAACATCCTATTGTATGACTAGATCTGTAATGAGCCCATCCACCCATCTCTACCTATCAGACCATATCCTCCTTAATGGTAACTTCCCAAATTTTCCAAGTTTTAGAGTAAGGAGGATCCCCAACAACACCTTAGGGAATTTAGGCATTCATGTTATTTGATTTCCTATGATGATGCTCTCTTTATCTACACTTTTCCTATGTCTTTGTCAGGACCAACATTAGATTGGTATAGTTCCTTAACCAAGCATTCCATCTTCTCCATCACCCAACTAGCTCAAACTTTACTAGATCACTTTTTGATAAATATATCCAAGAAGGTTTCCATCGTTGACCTCTACTCTATCCAACAGTTTGATGATGAATCTAATGCTGATTTTGTAGTTCATTAGCAGAGCCTAATCAACCAAATCTCATTTTCCTTACTCCAGACTAAATTGATCAAACTCTTTGCTTGGGAATGTGACAAGCACATATATTCCACATTACATGTTTAGATTTTTTGAAATTTTGATGAAGTTTTCACCATGGTGCATAAATTAGAGAATAAAGCCATTGATGAAGGAAAGCTAAAATTGAAAAATAAGAACTCTACCTACAAAACCAATGAGGCTTCTTCCTCCAAATTAAATAACCAAACCAATACTATGACCAAAATCAAGGACACTATGAATGTGGGGCTCCTTAAAGCTACTTCTTCATGATATGCCAACTAATTAAAATTTTTTAGTTCCTCAAAGTAAAATACGAGAAGCCAAAATTAGAACACCCAAAAGTAATTTAATCCACTTAGATAATATTATGCTTCGATCTTAGAGAAGCTATTGAAATCTAGTATCATATATATTCCCCTATCAAACCACCTCAATAATTTGATTCTTCTCATCCTACACCTGGTTGGTACAACAAAAATGATCTATGTGCCTTCCATCGAGTGATAGGGCATGATGTTTGTAGGTGTAACACCTTTAAGAGCTTTATCCAATCACTCATTGACAAGGGTGAGATTTTGCTAGATAACCCCAATGTACCTCAAAACTAAACCCTTGACATCTTTAGGCAACCTTTTCCCAATCATGCACCTATCAATAATGATAACAACATGGTTTAGTACTCTCATGATACTGATATTGTTAACATGGTTCTTAACACACTCATTGATGAAGAACCTACTTGCCAACCTATTTGTTCCTCACCCTCTGCACTTATTGGGGTAACAAAGTTACCTTATCTTATTTTGTACACCTAAATTGAGGAAACACTCATTTTTCCTCCTCTACGTATTAAGGTAGTAGAGCCATCAATCCCACCCTTAACTGATATTCTAGAATGAGTACCCATTTTACCTTCTCCCTTAACCATCAAGAAACTTACTACTCCTTCAGAGAGCATCCCCGAAGGGGAAGCCCCCATGTCTTCACCTCTTATAGAGGAGTCACCCACTCAAACCTTACATCCTTTGATTGAGGAAAAGGTCAAGGTTACCACCCCTTTGTCTCAACGTATGGGCTTATATTTTAGGTCCACTATCCAAGGAATAAAACCAACCTACAAACCATTCTCTAGGTTAGTGCAGAAATTAGAATTTGTCTCCAACCCTGACATGGATTGATCCACCTTATGATATAAATTATAGTTATCTTATATCACTAAACAAGAACCTTCAACCATAACTTTAGCATACCAACCCATCACTTCCACTATACAAACTCCTATGTTATCAACCAAAACACTAGCAACTTCTACCAACCCAATAATTCCTAAGCTATCTAAATCACCTAAACCCCATGTAACCAATTCAAATTCTCTAACCAATCCAACCAAACCAACCAAGAACCTTGGCACCTTCCCTAAATAAAGTCTTAATCACCCATTTATGAAGGTGGATCTTACCTCACCAAACCTAATAACTGATCACCAACCCAAATTAAACAAGGGAGTGGAAGTATGAAAAGGTTAGAGAGATAAAATCCTACCTCCCTTCACCTTGACCTATATCTTTGGGTCTCATCCCTCCAATCTGATTAGAAATCTAGTTATCCCAACCAAGACCTAATCATCATTGTTAGTTACACTAGCATACTTGCTTTCTGACACACTTATTTTCATCAAACTATCAATAACCAAGCTACCTATCCTAAAACCTCCTACCTCTACTTTCTCAACCATTGTCTTGCCAAAATGAAAACCACCAACCAAATGCACTACCTTACCCAAACCTTCTATCACCAAACCCACTACCAAAAGGACTTTTACCTTACCAATCAAGACCAAAACCCCTAAAGCCTCTCCACCTTTAGCTAAATCCTACTCCACATTTCTCTAAAATTTAATTCAAGCTTCTTGCTTAACCTTACCCCATATCAAGGAATTTGACCCTCTTGGTTCAAAACCCACCTGGTATAATGACCACCATGTTTGCTCTTATTATAAGACACCGGGGTATGACACAAAGAACTGCAAAGCTCTCCAAACCATTATTCATTAAATCTATGATGAGGATGATATATTAATAGATGAACCTCCTATGGACCCACTACCAATCCAAAAATCAATAACCACTATCCAAAACCTACCTACTCCTCCACTCTTGCCTCAGAGTGATGAACCCAACCAATATCATACCCTAATTCTTCCCTCTATCCATACCATTCATGTGGTCATAAGAGCTCAACAAAAGGATAAGGGGAAGGACATAGTGTCCATACCATGGACATACCCATATTCTATCTCCCAACCAAACCCTACCCAAATAGCTTCACCTTCAACCAAACCCAAGATAGCTATCTTAGGTGATTCTCAATCCAACCCCTAAGATTCCATCAAGAGAGTGTTGCTATAATAGCTCTACTAGACCCTGATGAAGATGAGCTTATATGAGTTGATTACCACTTCACCTCATCATCACCAAATAATTATATATGCATTGTAATTGATAGAGGTCCAACCTAAAGACCCTCAACATCTAATATCCTTTGTTATTGCTCTTCAAATTTCTAACCTTATTACCTTTAAGGATTTGGAGATACCTTCTATCTATCCAAATGACCTAGATCCCTCTCTCTTTATCAATGCTTACATTAACCAAACTTTCATTAAATGGGTCATGATTGATGGGGGAGCTAGTATTAACATTATCTCCTCCCATGCCTATAACCAACTTAACCTTCCAAATAATTTCATGTTCAAAACCTTGGTTGTCCTTTAATATTTTAATCACTCCATGACTACTACCCTAGGAATGGTCATCCTTAATATCCATGTAGGGCCTCTCATGCTCCTCAAACTCTTCTATTTAGTGGAAGGTGAATTCCAATACAAAGTTTTTTTAAGATGACCTTGGTTCTACTCCATGGGTTGCATCCCCTTTACCTTGTATCATTACATTAAATTTGAGCACAAAGGCTAGGTCATCACCATCCAAACTAACCCAAGTCCTTTCTCGACATGCAATATAATGTACCAACCTAATGATGCCATCTTAAATCCATGTAGCATACCCTCCTTAACCAAAAAAAGACCTCCACCATAAAAGAGGAAGTAAATCCTCCTAAAAATGAGGCATTGACTAGGTCATCCATACCCTCTAATCAGATCCCTACCTTAGACCCTTTGGAATCAACATTCCACCACCTTTCATTGGGGGAGTATCACCTCCTTACCCTTGACACTTTCCCTACTCCCCAAGAGTATGGGAAACTTGAACACCAACCCAAGTATGACACTAATTTCAAGGTCATTATTCATTTTAGACTCCCCCATTATTAAACCCATTTCATCTATAGGGTACTCGACAAGCCCCTTGGTGATTTTTCCATCTCTCTTTCACATCAACCATTTACTATTAGTTTCTCCTACCTAGATAAACTAAGCTTTTACAAGACATACCTCCATTGGTGTACTTGGAAAGTATTTGGTCTTGGGTGATATGACCATGAACCACATGAATTAGTCACCATTAAAACCAAAAAGTCTCATGAGAAACATAGCCTCAATTTCATCCTACCACAAGAAGCAAACCAAACCACCGACCATCATCATTACTGAGGAAGACACCCCTTCCTCACCAACATCTCCTTTGTTTGCATGTGAATATGATGACATCATCCCACTTAAATTTTTTTTCATGAACATGACTAGTGTTAGACACCTAAGTTATCAAAAAAAATGGGAAATCATTACCATCCTTTGACCCATCCTAAGATGATAGGAGATGACTCCCCTATCATTAACACTATTTAGTGCTAGGATGATGATTCCATTCTCACCTACCTTGGTTCCCTAGACTCTTCCATCCTCAAATCCCTTCCTCCCTAGAATTTGACCATGGTAAATGAATCCATAATGGATATCAACTTGGGTACTCCAAATAACCCCCACATTGTCAAAATAGGCCAATTGTTGAATGCTAAGGAACTTTAGGATTTCCCCTCTTTCCTCTAAGACCAAAACATAAAATTCACTTAGTCTTATAGAAACATGCTTGGACTTGACCCTACTATTACTACCCATAACATAGTCACCCACCATGATGTCAATACCATCAAGCAAAAAATTTGATGCATGCATCCTCACATCTCCCTTCTCATCAAAGAAGAGCTTTAAAATCTTTTATCTATCAACTGAATTCAACCCATTGACTATCCCTTTGGGGTATCAAATGTTGTGCCTATTACTAAAGCCACAAGGGGACTATGTGTAGACACTAGAAAACTACACACTTGTAGTTTTTGATGACTAAATGCCTCAGGAGTCCCCAAAGACCCCCTAAACCTTATTAACCCTTAACAAACCCCTCTTAACCTAACCAAACCACTATTCTTCTAGCCACATAATATTATTCAAAATCACTATTTTAAAGTACTATTCACTATCACTATTCACTATGGGATCCACTATCACTATTCATGATGACATGGTAAGTAACATGTCAAGTGACATGGCTTAAAAGTGAGGTGGCTTGATGTGGGACATCATACCCCACCTGGGACCCTTTCCCAAAGTGCCTAATGACCTCATTTAAGCATCATAAGGCCCCCCCTTGAAATATGGTGAATTTATATTTAAGAGGCCATCATTTAACATGTATTTTTCCTTCACACATGAAACTAGCCTTCAAAATGAGATACCTACCTCTTTATTTCTTTGGGAAAGACAAAGGGCACCCATTTTGACTTCTTAACCCAAATGGGAGACTCACCAACCCAAATGGGAAACCCCACCAACCTCATCTTTGACTATTTATGCACCACTTGAAAAATGGCACCAAATTTGGTGTGCCACCTTTGTAAGTTCTTGGATAAAGACAAGAAAGGGTGGTGAAAAGTTTTTAAGACTCATTCAAACCCATGTGCATAATTACCATTCAAAATTGGACCCATGTGCAAGGTTTAATCCCACCAACCTCATAATTGACTTATTTATGAGTCCCACTTATAAAAATTCACCACAATTCACTATTCCCCTCTTTTGGCATGATTCTTCATAATAAATGCTATAAATACCCCCCTCTCCTTCACCCAAAAAAAAGTTTCAAGTTAGAATTTGGTAATTAACATCTTGTTTCAGGTCTTTGGAGGAGGTTATAATTTTATAATTCATCCACATATTGAAGGAAGAGATCATGAAGCAATGAAAATCTACCAAAATCATCAAAGATCTTAAACAGGCTAATCTTCATCAACACACATCTTCAAGCACTGAGGTAATCTTGTTGTTTAATTATCTTAATTTATTCCTTTCCCTTTGGACTTATTTCAATTGATTTATTCCTTACCCTCTTTCCATTTTATCCTCTTACCCACATACCTTTTCCCTCTTGATCACCCTTTACCCCTTTGCCTTCTTGGCCTCATTTTAACCATTTGCCTTTTTGCCTTCTTGGCCTCGTTTTAACCATTTCCCCATTTGTCTTCTTGGCCCTATTTTTATCCCTTTTGTTTTATTTAAAATTTTTATCTTCACCATTATAACCATTTCCCAAACCCAACCAAATCATTCATTTTACCTTTATCAAATCAATCCAAACCAAAAACTACAACTTTGTTTTAGCCAATTTTCAGCCTTCATTAGCATTATTTAAACTAGTTGCTTTATTTTAGCCATCTAAGCAAAGAATTTAATTTTTTTAATTAGTTTGTTGTTATTTTATATTCTTATTTTAAATTTTATTTAATTTTTTTTAAATATTTCCATTTTCATTTACCAACTTAAGTGTTTAAATAATGTGGATTGACAACCTCCTACAAATCTTTTGCTTTTAGGATCTAGCTCACGCTAGGCAATACATCCAACTACTTGTCTAACCAATAAGTTTTATGGTAGTGATTTATAATTATATGTCATTATTCCCTAGACAAAGAGGATTTCTCATAAATTTTGGATTTAACCATTCAACATGTATTCTTCTACACACCCTTCTTAACTAATTTCTTCTTTTCACACTTCAAAAAAAGCAAAAATTAGATAGAAATATTTTGGCATGCCTGGTGGGACCCTTGAGTTTTATTGGGTTATTATATGTTTTAGGAAACTTATAATTAAATTATTAAAATTAATTTATTTTAATTATTGTAAAGTTAAACTTCTTTCTTTACAAAAAATAAAAGTTTTAGTTACATTTTTTTAGAAAAAATTAAATTTTATTGCATTTCTAAAAAGAAAGAAAAGAGAATTCATCCTAGGATTAGGAATAAATTTTATTGTTTCATTTAGGTTAATTTTATTTGTTCTTATTTTAATTCAAATAAATCAAAAAAAAAAATGGTTAAAATTTAGAGCATCCATTGATTGTTTGCTTGATCTTAGCTCACCTAGTTTAATTAAAAGTATTATGAATTAATCGTAGTTCACAAATGTTACACAAACAAAAAAACTTGAAAAAATAAAAATAAAACATTCTTGAGATAATACCCAACTAGGATTTCACTACCTAACATATCACCTTACCCCCTCCCAACTATCTAACTTAGATTTGATTAGCAAGGGGATAACCAACTCAGTTCTCTAGCTGAGTATAAGCCTTCAAAATTGGTATATACTGGCTAAGTGCCCACACTGAATATGGGATCATGAAGTGATGGGAGCAAGCACAATGTACCAATCCATGTACTAAAATCCAATATATGTTTCTTTTTGAGCACCTAAACACAACCCAAAACTAAACATAGACTACCTTGTTTAGGACATGTTCTACAAATCAGATTTCTTCTTCACACTTTCTAAGGCATAGGCCAAAAGATATATAATTAAAAATCTAGGATTTAATGTATCTTAGTGTATGATTTGATTAACTTGAATGTTTTATTTTGATTACTTCTTGTTTTAGGTGTAAGCTTTATTTCTCTCCATTCTTCACATAGTCTTTACTAGACTATAAATTAAAGAATCAAACCAACCAAGAAACTATTTTCTAATACCTCATTTCCACTACCTTGTTTAATGGATATATTTCCTATTTTATCTCCTGGAGATCCTAACTTTTCTAGGATCTTGGATAATAATCCCTTTGCCTTAAATTGGTACCTTACATTACAAGCCACTTATGCTCCCTTCCTTACCAATAACCAAACTAATCCTGTCTATAACCAACCCAACCTTGTCTATAACCAACCTAACCCTATCTAAAATCAACCTAACCTTACATATAACTCATCAAACTCAAACTTCAACCAATCCACAGACTATCAACCTTCAACCAAACTACCACTTGAGTTTATTGTAGTGATAATAGATTGGATAGCTAGATTAGAGTCAAAACTTAGGCCATCTATTTTTAGTATCCATGATCACTAAAACCTCACTTACAACCAACCAATGACTTATAATTAGACATTTTATTATTATTATGCCCAAAAAATAACCTATCAACATCTATCAGCTCAATCACCCCAACCTTGTCAAAGCTTAGGCCATTTCCCCCAACCATCATATCAACCTCAACCCACCTCATTAACCCAATCAATTTCATCACCCTTAACTGATCAACCAACCTATCAACCCAAAAAACTTGTTAACCTATCAAACCAACTAGCCTCTTCAATCCAACCAAATAACTTACAAATAGTTTCAGACCCTAATGTGATATCTAAGACATTGGTACAGCCTCTTCTAGCTCGTAGTAAATCTACAACTGAATAAACTATAATAACACTAACCTTACCCAATCCACTTTTTGACCAAGTATAAACTTAAAAAATTTACTTACAAACCATAATTAAGGAAACCAAACAATATTTTCCACTTCCCCTTTTAGTGAATCTAATACAACTAGAATCATCTCACACTTATGAGATGCACACAATCAATGTTTTTGTTGATAAACCTATTACTAATACTTATTCCACCCTACTCATTGAAGTGGTGGAATAATTTCCCATTCCTTTGGATGACCAAACAAAGGAATCAACCACTTCTTCCCTTTCACTTGACACCATTGCACCTTCCTCCCCCACCACAGACTCACCTACTCCTCCTTTGGAAATAATTCCTTTAAAAGAGGTCACCTTATCTACTCCATCCATGGAAGAAACATCTTATCTAAATTTTTAACATTACACCAAAAACATTGATGGAGAAATGATTCCCTCTTCTCCACCCAAAGTTTTAAGAGTTTAAATCAATGATCAAGGAACCAAACCTATATAGAAGCCCTTTTCTAGGCTAGTACAAAGCCTAGAGTTCACTTCTCAACCTAATCTTGATAGAGCCACTCTATTGCATCATCTTGGCCTCCCCTATCAAAAAAATGAGAACCCTTAGCTTCACTTTAATCCACCCTCAAACCTATCACTACCTCAACCCCATCCTTAGATATTCCATCCTCAAAAACCATAGCGGAACCATCTAACCCACTTCTATCTAAAATTGTTAAATATCCTTTCACCTCTTTGACCAAACCCATCAAGAATCTAGGAATACTTCATATTCCTAGCATAGTTCACCAATATTTGAGATTAGACCTGAATCCATCAAGTCCATCAAAGAAAACTTTGACTAAACCTATTAAAAGGGAAAAATATCTTAAACCATCTTGAAATAGACCCATGCCCCTCACTTCTCTTAAATCTTCTACTTCTAAACCAACCAAGCAACCCCAACCTAACTAATCTACTAAAACCATTACACAACCAATAATTTCCAGGGTGAATCCGACACCTAAGAAGGCTCCCACTCCAAAGCCAAAAAATACATCACCCTCAACACCTTTACTTGAATCCTATTCAATAATTTTACAAAGGTTATTGAAAACCTCCCCCTAAACCTTACCATCTCTCAAAGATTTCCAACCTATCAAAAAAATTTACCCTTCACATCCTCAACCAAAATGGTTTAATGCATTCTTAGTTTATGCATACCATCAGACACTTGGACATGACACAAAGAATTGAAAATATCTCCAAGAACTCATCCACAACTTATATGAGGATAATATATTATTATATTAACCTCCCTTAACCAAGCCATCCCAACCTAACTGACAAAATACAACTACCCCACCACTTATAACTTTTGTATTAAAAACTAATTTTAGGAAGGTTCCCAATTTTAAAAACTATCACCTCCAACACCTTTGAATGAATCCTATTCAACCATTTTACAAAGGTTGTTGTAAACCTCTTCCTTAACCTTACCACCTATCAAACCTTTTGACCCTATTAAAACTTTTGACCCTTCATGCCCAAAACCATCATGGTACAATGACCACCATGTGTGATCTTACCATAGGATACTTGGCCATGATATAGAGCACTTCAAGTCTCTTAAAACCATTATCCACCAACTTTATGAGAAGGATAATATGTTATCAAATGAACCTCCTTTGAGCCCATTACCAACCCAACCATCAACAAAACCTACCCAACACTTTCTTATTCCCCCATTCTCACCTAAGAGTGAGGAAGAACTAAAGCAATAAGATAAACCAACACTTACTTTTATCCACACCATCCATAGGGTTACCCACTCTTGGGTCTAATAAAAGGATAAGGGAAAGGATAAAGTCTCCACTCCATGGACACACCCTTTAAACCCTCAACATTCTAATCAAACCCAATGACAAACACCTTCACTTTGGGATCTTTTTCCCACCCATGCAAAGAGTAAACTGGGGGAACATTCCTTACATAGGGCTTTAACCATGTATTAAATTCAACCATACCTTAACCATAAACTAAACTAACCCTTGGATTTTTTACCTCAACCTATCAATTAAACCTATCCATCAACCCAACTTGAACCAAATGGTATATCAAATTGGGTGAAACCCATTTGGACACCACTTGGCCTATTTGGGATTTAAATTCTCCCATCTCACCATTGGAGATTACCCTTATACATCAAACTTAACCAAACTTACCTCAAACCTCAAGACTTCAATATTGGAGACCTCATCCTAAAATAAAACCAACATGGAGAAGAGTAAATGAGGAAAGTTTACTTTCAATTGGCTTAGACCTTACATCATTACCCATAAGTATAGATCAAGATCCTATCGTTTGTCTTCTCTCAAATGCAAAATGGAACTTGAGCCTCTCAACGCTTCACATTTGCATTAATTTTTATGTTAAGGAAGGATCAAGCTCACTCTTTTTGACTAACTTAAGCTCATCCCTTGATTATGAAATTTTAACCTTCACCCATCTCTCTCCTCTCCTTTTGAGGACAATTTATTACAACATAGAACCATGTGATTAACCATCATATTGATAGCCTAATCTTAAATATGAGTATTATGGATCTACCCATACCATGGTTCTCATGGATACTTGTCATCTTTAACAAGATGGAATCCCATGGTCATTATTTCTTAAAACCACACCCTTTCACATATCATTGACCTTCTTATGTTAAAGTTTTGACCTCATAAAGGTAAACCTCAGAACCTAATTAGACTTGTCCATGTCTAAACACATTGTATCTCACAATAATTTGGATACCAAAACATTACTTGGGTAAATATCTTAAGCATTATAGACTACTCCCTTGAAGGATAGTTTCACAAAAAAAAATAAAGATTATCAAATGTAAGGCAGACTGCTCCTTTGAAGGAAAACTATCAAGAACATTAAATAAAGCCAATAATCTTAGACCACTCCCTTGAAGGATGGATAAATTATATTTGTAAAAAGTAGAGAAATTTCTTGGAAGATTCTCGCATCGATCAGCTTCCCATATATAACAATAAAATAAAAGACCCATTGTTACAACAAATTATAAAATCATAATCAGCTCTTAAATAGCATAATAAGTTGGAAGACACAATCAATTTTCACATATAGACTTCCCTCATTGATCAATCTGCATCTAGCATACGACATGGACTTGTCTATTACCATTCTTAGGTCACCTATATAAGGGGCAAACTAATTCACATGAGGTTATCATACATATCACCCATTATCCTTCACACCACCTATTACCCATCTTCCCTTTAGACTATTTTTAAATCAAGGGATTTAGAGCTTACTTAACATCTTATGATCAAGAAACTTCTTTTATAAACTAATTACCATTTATGCATAACATTTGAAGGGCTTATATTCATTAAGCTAATCCCACTTTGGGTCTATTTTCAATCTTTATCAAAAATAAAGCATCATGGCCTATTCTTATCTTACTGTATTTGGTTAATGTTTTCATCATGACTTTTACCATCCATTGTTGTAATAATAATAATAATAATAATCATTCTTTTTATATTAAGTAAAAATACAATAACCATAACCATATCACTCATAACCATAACATTCATAAGTATCCACAAAACCTTAAGCATGATAACATTTGATCAGTGGCATCTAATGCATTTTGTACATGTTTACATCAAGATATGCAATATTTTATTTAGGGTGTGAGGAGTCGCACAACACATACATAGTCATCAGATTACATACACATTGCCTAAAGCACATGCATACATTATTTTTCCTACCTAAGTATTAGACTAATTATCTGGTGACTATAGATTTGTGTTCAACCATCTTTCTACTATATTACTTCCTAAACTAACATTCGTAGCATTCCTTATCTTAGTAATCACTAAATGGTATACTCTATTCTCCTCTCCCATATTCATCCCCATAAGATGAGAATCATATTCCACTCTGGTTATTTCACCCAACCCACCTATTGTAACCATTACATCCCTTTACTCTAGTTGTTTTGCTCTCATAAGTACCACTGGTTGTTACCTCAACACACATCCCCTTGGATAGTGAGGGCTCCATCCATAGACAGGTTGATGATCATGTTCTCTAGCCCTGCATCTTAAATATTAAAATTCTTACCTTCTTCACTACTGTAGAGGTAAGAGTTTAGTCTCAAGCTCAGGCCATGGGTACCTTTCCTCTTGTTGTTGATCTAATAATAATTCCATTATCTCCATTACATGTTGCAGTATCTGATAGATCTGCACATCACCATATTAATTATTTTAGGTCATAGGGGTTGCTAACTATCTCCTATTGTAACCATTGCATCCCTTTTCTCTAGTTGCTCTACTTGCATAGGTACCACTGGCTATTACCTCAACATACATCTCTTTGAATAGTGAGGTTTCCCTCCATAGATAGGTTGATGATCATGTTCTCCAGTCCTACATCTTAAATAGTAAAATTATTGCCTTATTCACTATTGCAGAGGTAAGAGTTTAGGCTCAAGCTTAGGCCATGGGTGCCTTTCCTATTATTGTTGATCTAAAAATAATTCCACTATCACCATTACATGTTATAGTATCTGATAGATCTGCACATCACCATATTAATTATTTTGGGTCATAGGGATTGATGCTTATCTCCACCATTATTCCCATTCTTCACCATATTTAAACTTGTGTAGTTCTTTGCACTCTCTATAACCTAAAAAACTAAATAACTCAAGGATAGACATTCATCCTTATCATGATTATTTAAATAGAATACCTAACCATTCTTCCTTGATGACATGATTATCCATTCCACTAACTGAGAAGGTCATATGATGTCATTGATTCCCTTAAAAAATCTTCCCACTTAAAATGGTCATGTCTACTTACCTTTTTGTATAGACACATCACCCTCGATCTGATTGTCCATCTTGTTAAAGCCATTATGCACTGCCATGATATCTTTTTGTTGCCTTTATCATCTGATCTGCATCTGATGTCTTAATTTCTTTGTCATCTTGAGATCATTGTATGCCTATTGGTCATTTACATCATTATCACCTTTAGCCTAATTGAGGTAAATTGGATTCAAACCATGGCCCATTGTAATGATCATGCCTTCACAATTACCACTATTACTGGTGGTGGTAACTCCCAAATAATTTCCACTATATAAACTCTTCCATCAGAGGTAGGCTTCCATGAATTCATGATAAGACATTCACCTTATTGTCCCCTCTACCCTCCTTTTACTACTAGCCCATTGTCATAGGCTCTATACTTTAGACCCCAACCATTGGTAGTAATTACTTGAACATGGAAATCTTTTCTTTTGTGCCAACTGAGCATTCATCTATGGTAGGGGAATGGTCACCTTATCCAAATGTATAACCAATATCCTAGACCACATATCTCCCTGATACTAGGACCTCTTCTAAGTGGAACCCCAAGTCATCAATTTCAAGGAACTAGGATAGAGGCTGAAGACATGGCTGCCTTTCATCTAGCCTACCCATGTATCTCTTGGGTCAGGTATGATCCATCCTCTATCATTCACCACCCTACTAGTTTTATACCTTATAGAATCTACTTGACCATCAAATAAATTCTTTGTAGGTCATCACTTTTCTATTACCCTTGATGAACCTTGGCCAAAGTGACTATGCAAATCTGAATAGATACCCACCTCCTAAAACTCGACTCATAATGATAAATTTTAGAATTATGTTTATACCCTCACACAATTTAAAAAGGTGTAACATCATCATGAAGGCACCTCTTCTTTAGCTTAGCTCCATCAAAAGATATTTTTGATGCTTAGCCTTTTGCTACCCACTTATTTATCCTACCTTATCCATCTGTGGCTACTCCTTCTAATGCATGTAGGATTATTGTGGTGACTATTCACCAATCTATACCATACACTTTCCTCATCACCTTCACCAAAACCTAAATCCTTTATCATCCCAAACCAAGCCACTTATTTATCCTACCCTTGTTGAACTACATTGGCTTGATGTCCATGGACTATGTAAGTATTGCTTTACTTATAAGTGAAACTCAACCACTAACCACTAATTCCCATCCCATTTTTCTTCTCACTCATTTCCATCACTAACATCACCCTCTTACTTAGGGCATCCTACATCAAGGAAGATTTGAATTATTTCTTAAGAATCCTTATGTTTTAACACCATCTCATGCTTCCTCTTAGTTTTTCCCCAATTGTTGGGAAAACTATATTGGCTTGAGGTATTTTTGGACTATGTAGGTAGTGCTTAGTTACTGAGGTCAAATCAATCACATATTTTATTATATTTTACCTCATAAAATATCTTCCTCCACTTCTCTACCTATCCCCTCACCACCTCCCTCCCTTCAGCTTGTCAATCTCTTTTAACACAAGGTTTGACAACCTTCCTCATTGGCCCCTCTTATCTCCCATAAAGCCACCACCTACTCTACTTTTCTGGCCTCCCCATCACCTTTCCTTGTACATACTTCATAGCTCACTCCCTCACCAAAATTTCATGTTTTTGGTCCCTCTCTCCACTTATTACCAACCTTGTCCTTTATCCCCTTCAACTTCTTTCACTATCCTCATCATCTACCCTCACCCTTGGCTATTTGTCATACCCTCTTTATCACTCTCTTTTCTTCACCAATTCCACATCATACTTTGCATCTTGCAAGAATTTTATTTCTTCTATTACTATAATTTTTATTTATTTGTACCACCACTCTCTGCCATTTCACCACTCTTCCCATCGTACCCATTTTCCATTCTTATTTTTTTCTTTTTTTCCATCCTTTTTGTCTTCTTTTTTTCCTCCACAAATAGTTTTTGCCTAGGTATTTATCCTTTGAGAAGCCTTCCATAATTTAATCTTTTATTCTTCTCAGTTATTACATTTTTCCTTTTGTTTTCCCCTTTTCCTCTTTCTATCTTGGTACCCACTTTTATTTTGCATCTGTGTGAGTATTCATGCTTTGTTACCCTACCTCAATTCTTCCTTTTTCTTCTTATCATCCCTGATCTTCATCCCTTATTTTCATCTCATGCCCTTTCCTTATGTTCCCTATTTATTCACCACCTCACCCCTTTTCATCTCATCAACCTCTTCTAACAAGTTGATTAACACATACCTTATCTCTTCAGTTTCTTATTCACCCATCCTTCACTTCCCCTTATTTTTCTTTACCCCTTTCCCATTTTATATCCCATTCTCATCTCCAAAACCACCATCTACTTTTCTTCATTATCTATCACCATCCACGCTTACTTGGTTAAGATACCACCTGCTTCTTTACTCTCTTGTTATCCTTTTTGTGTCCTCATTTCACTCCTTTTTCCTATTGTTTTCTTTCTTCCATTTATTGCTTTGTTTTTCATTTTCATCACCAAATTGTTTTTTTCCTTGGTATATTGTTAGACTTATTTTCAAACCCTTCATGGCCCCCATATTTCCCATCCTCCCCTTACCCTTCATGATTGTTACACTTCTCTCCCCATCCTTTTCAAATTCTCTACTCTGTCATTCTTTAGTACATCCCTCACCTCCCCATCTTCTACTTCTTATTTTTCTTCTCTTTTCTCCATTTCATTTCATTTTTTCATCTCCCTTGATGACATTCCTTGTTCTTCCTGACCTTCCTTTATTTTTATATATATGTCCATGCCTATATCCTTCTATCCGTCTCCACCTTCATCTTTATCTACGACCTCATTATTTTCTCTTCATCTATCTTTGGTCCACCTTCACCTCATCCCTTTTTGGTTCTCCCTTATTTTCTCTATTTCAACCTCCACCTCTTTAGAGTGCATTCACTAGTTGTGCCACTTATACATACATATCCTTACTTGCTTCCTCATTTCCTCCATGCCCTTGCTTTAATGCACAAAATCCACAACCTACTCCCTCATTTTTTTTTAATTATTATTATTATTATTATTATTATTATTATTATTATTATTATTCACCTTGATCCATATTATAAAACTTCTTAGAGTCTTTCTCTGAATTCCCTCAAAACTCAATGCTTACTTATTTTGGGGCCCCACTGGCTCAAGGTTTAAGGGTTTGAATCTTTTCCACTTCTCATTTACCCACTATAAGACTTTGATTCCCTAAATCATTGAATAATACCCTTCCATATCCTGATAATGACATTGTTGTAGAGTGTACACAATGTCATCTTATTTGGATGGTGATGACAGAACCCATCAGATCACAACAACAATTCAAGTAGTGCTAGATTTTCTAAAGCTTGGTAAAGAATATTTATCCCTTTTATTTAAAATTGTGGCAAAAATTTCACACTTGCACTTGCTTATTCATGGCTACAAATTCCTTTTTCATAGTTAAAGCAATAATCTAATTTACTTCTAGGTAATCTCATCCATAATTTTTACCAAACCAATTATAAAACTATTTGATCACCATATTTTCCATCCTTTGGCACTTCCCTTTCTCCAACATCCTTCAATTGGACCTAACTACATGATATCAAATTGGGGAAGCCAAGAAGAACTACATTAGTTGTAAAGTTCATTTTGGACATTATGTCCATGGAAATATGTAGGCAATACCCACTTGCCTAAGGCATATGGAGTCTTCTTGGCCATCCCCTTCCAGCCCATACCCAATACACCCATGCTTTCACCACATTCACCTTGACATTGGTTGCTTTTGACCACATTGACCAAAATTGCCATGTTGAAATCATAAAAAATTTCACCACCTCATGTTCAACTTGACTAATTGTGTTGTTTCGTAGGAACACTTCCTACCTTGGATAATTTTAACCAACACTGACCCTACCTAGATGGCTTGATTGGCCTAACCCAATCAGCTATAACCAACATTATAGATTGATTATCCCTATCATGTGTCCTTATAGGAATAAACTTATTTTTACCAATATTGGTAGCTCTAGCCTTTTCACAATCTTGATTGCCATACTTAGTCACCTTTGACCCATTGGTATTTCACATGCCCAGTTACCTTATGGCACTACCTAGTGCCTCCTAACCAACTACTTATCAAACCTACACCTGATTTAGCCTTTCCTCATTAACTCTTGATTTGAGGGAGAACACCTCCTCCCATACTCAAAGCACCCTGACCTTTGACCAAGCGGTATATTTTTGTTTTGTATCTTGTTAATTCAAAGCCACATAACAAAAAAGGGGAAAATTTAGACACTATAAAATTGCACACTTATAATTTTCAATGAATAAATGCCTCAAGACCCCCTAAACCTTATTAAACCTTAATAAATCCCTCTTAACCTAACCAAACCATTATTATTCTAGCCACATAATATTATTCAAAATCACTATTTGAAATTACTATTCACTATCACTATTTATGATGACATGGAAAGTGATATGGAAGTTGATATAGCAAGTAACATGGATTAGAAGTGAGGTGGCTTGATATGGGACATCATACCCCACTTAGGACCCTTTTCCAAAGTGCCTAATGACCTAATTTAAGAATCACAAGGTCCCCCCTTGAAATATGGTGAATTTACCCTTAAGGGGCCATCATTCAACATTTATTTTGCCTTCACACATGAAAGTAACCTTAAAAATGAGATACCTACCTCTTTAGTGCTTTGGGAAAGATAAGTGACACCCATTTTTTACTTCTTAACCCAAATGGGAGACTCACCAACCCAAATGGGAATCCCCACCAACATCAACTTTGACTATTCATGCACCACATGGAAAATGGTGCCACATTTGGTGTGTAACCTATTTAATTTCTTGGATGAAGATAAAAAAGGGTGGTGAAAAGTATTTAATCCTCATTCAAACCCATGTGCATGATTCTCATTCAAAATTGGACCCATGTGCAAGGTGGGAAACTTACCAACCCAAATGCTAATCCCACCAACCTCATCCTTGACTTATTTATGAGCCCCACTTGGAAAAAATTTCCACATTTCACTATTCCCCTCTTTTTGAATGACTCTTCATAACAAATTATATAAATACCCCCTCTCCTTCACCCCCCCCCCCCCCAAAAAAAAAAAAATTACAAGTTAGTCTTTGGTTATTAAAATCTCGTTGTAGGTATTTAAAGGAGGTTATCATTTTGGAAGTCATCTACATATTGGAGGAAGAAAGCACAAAGAAATGAAACTCTACCAAAATCATCAAATATATTCAACAAACCAATCTTCATCAACAAACATCTTCAAGCATTAAGGTAATCTTGTTGTTTAATTATCTTAATTTCTTTATTCCTTTCCCTTTGGAATTATTTTTTAACTTGATTTATTCCTTAACCTCTTGTCATTTTATCCTCTTACCCATATCCCTTTGACCTCTTGATCACCCTTTACCCCTTTGCCTTCTTGGCCTTATTTTAACCATTTGCCTCTTTGCCTTCTTGGCCTTATTTTGACCATTTGCCCCTTTGTCTTCTTGTACCTCTTTTTAACCATTTATCACTTTTGTTTTCTTTAACACATTTATATTAAACATTAAAAAAAATTCCCAACCCAAAACAAATAATTCTTTAGACCTTTATCAAATCAATCCAAACCAAAAACCACAACTTTGTTTTAGCTAATTTTCAGCATTAGCGTTATTTAAACTAGTTGCTTTATTTTCACCATCTAAGAAAAGCATTTAGTTTTATTAATTAATTTGTTGTTATTTTATATTATTAGTTTTAGTTTTATATCATTTTATGAAAATATTTATATTTTCATTTACCAACTTAAGTGTTTAAATAAGGTATATTGACAGCCTCCTAGAAAGCTTTCTCTTCTAGGATCTAGCTCACGCTAGGCAATCCATCCAACTACTTGTCTAACCAATAAGTTTTGTGATAGTGATTTATAATTTTAGTTCATTATTACCTATATAAAGATGAGTTATCACAAATTTTGGATTCAACACATGCACATTCAATAGGTATTCTTCTACACACCCTTCTTAACTAGTTTCTTCTTTTCACACTTAGGAAAAAGCAAAAAGTAGATAGAAACACTATGCATTTAAGTGGACTTTCATGAACTTAACCACACTTGCCCCAAATATTAATTACCTCTACCAAGCATCGATTAGATATTTGATCTTATAGCTGGCCATGAAATGTTATCTCTCATGGATGGATTCTTGGCTTATAATTAGATCCTAATTGCTCTCAAAGATCGACACAAGACCACCTTTACCACTCTATGGGGGACATTTTTCTAGTGAAACCTAAAAAAATGAAATGAATTACATCTTCCATGACCTTATCCACAAGATTTTAGAGGAATATGTGGATGACCTTCTAAAAAAATCCAAACTCTGAAAGGATCATATAGCCATTCTTAAGATCATCTTTGAGCTGCTTATCCATTACCATGTCTACCTAAACCCCAAGAAGTGTATTTTTTGGGGTCTTGTCAGGAAAGTTTATTATTTTTATCATTTCCCTTTATGGAATAAAATTTGATCCTACTAAAATCAAATAAATCCTTGAGATGCTTCCTCCAGTCAACCTCAATCAACTTCATAGTTTGCAAGGAAAACTCTAATCCATTCATCACTTTATCTCTCAGCATTTGGATTGATGCCAACCCTTCCACCACCTTCTAAAGAAGGATGTCTCTTTTAATTGGAATATCAACTATCAAAAGGAATTCGATTAACTCAAAGAGTATCTTTTATCTCCACCTTCCTCACCCCTCCCAAGGATGACCAACCTTTTTACCTGTATATCTCTACCATTGACCACTCCCTAGGAATGATGATTGCTCATCAAGATGAACAACATAAAGAGAAAGTAGTCTACTACATTATCAACACATTTATAGAGTAAGAGATGTGGTATACCCATACTGAGAAGCTTTTCTTAGCTTTAGTATTTATGGCCACCAAACTTCACCACTACCTCCTTAACCACAAAACCTATGTCATAACCAATACTGACCCACTCAAGTACATGCATTCCAAGCCATACCAAAAATATTGTATGGTTAAATGGCCCATGATTTTAGTGGATTTTGACCTTGAGTTCCTTTATCAAAATTCAATCAAAGGGAAATTCATTACTGATTAATTGGCTAAAGCACCATTAGTAGATAACCACCCTCCTCCTCTTGAGTTCCCTGATGAGTTCATTGCAACCCTCTCTCATGTAGACTTCACCTATCAAGTCACCATGTTTTTTAATGGATCAAAATGTCAACATGGTGGAGGAGTTGGTATCATCCTTATCCCCTTTGATGGTGAGCCTCTTCCTTTATCCTTCAATCTTGATTTTGAATGTACCAATAATATGGTTGAGTATGAAGCCCTAGTCATAGGCCTTCAAACTAAATTAGCCTTGGGAGTAAAAATAATCAATATCTTTGGTAACTCCTAACTTGTGGTTAATCAAATCAATGGTTCTTACCAATGTAAGAATGATGTTTTATAATAGTATAAATAACTAGTTCACAAAATTTTAGCATCATTCGAACACTACCACATCAAATCAACCCCATGATCTACTAATAAGTCATCTCCATACAATAACTTAATGTGATCTTCTCACTCCTCTTACTCTATGTGGTAGATCAGATCACCCTAGAGCATAAGCCATGTGATCCTATGTATATCTTTAGGCAATATTGTCATCTCACTAATAGGAAATAGGAAGGCAGTAGGATCATATCTCTTAAAGAGCATTATGATCATAAAATCATCTTGAGGCACATGCTGATATTGCCTCATCACCCACAACCCAACCTCCTCCATATGGGCCTAGTCAAATGGGGTCATCCCTTGGTGGATCTCTATTAATATTAAAAACATTAGGTTATGCATCTATATCTATTCCCTATCCTACAAAAATTCAAAAACAAATTTTAGCTCCCTCTACCATTCACTAGCCTTACCTTCCTTTAGCCTATTTTTTACCATTTCCCTTCCTAGTATTACCCATCTACAAAACCTAACACTTTATTCCACCTAGCTTAACTTAAGACACTTTTGTATCATCCAAACTAAAAATTAGATGAGTCAACCACTGATGGTCATGGAAACTATTGATGGTCAAGTGCTCTTTACTTTATGGGTATTAACCATTGACAATCAGACTCTACCATCGATAGTCATTGTGGGTGTTTTGTGAGTGGAGCACCTAAAACCTACCTTACCCTAAAAACTTACCAAACCACATAAATAACCTCCTAATTTGATACCCTTATATACCTACCCACCCAAAACCTCTATCCACCTAATCAATTTCCACTTCCACTTATAAATTTACCTAAATTCCCCAAAAACTGTAACTATGGCATAAACATTCAATACTACCCTCACACCTAAATGCATTTGAAAAAAAAATCAAGATATCTTATTAAAATGAGGAAAAACCATACCTCATTTCATGATCATCATCATGGAGTTATCCATATACTTGCTAGTCCTTATCTTCACTCACGTACTCCCTACATCCTTGCTGGTCCACTCGGTCCACTCTCCACCTCAACTAGTAGTCAACTCCTCCTTAGAAATCACCATTAACAATATTTTTGATAAAAACCACAAGCATCCAAATATCCATAGTCAAAAATTAAAGTGAGTGAAATAACCTTCACTTTTCACTTTTAACCACCAGACTTTTAAGTTTTTTACCCTAACCATTGATGGTCAGGGTGACCGTTGATAGTCTCCCTTGAGTACCCTGATTGTTGATAGTTAGGATGCTCACCCTTTTTGTTTTCACCTCTAATAAACCCTTTTTACACTACACCAAATCATTTACCCACCCATGAAGACTACTTTATCCACCCACCCCGACCACCTTATCACCTCACCATTGGTCCATTTCAACCCAACTAGCATGCATTTTGTGATGATTTTGCCTAGTCCTTTGACTATAATGACAACATTACCATGTTGACTACCTTTTACACTTGTCATACCCTATGCCTACCTAACCCACTTGTGTATTTTTAAGAGCACTTCTTACATCAGATACCTACAACACTTGACCATTTTGTGTTTTTACTAAGAGCACTTCCTACCTTAGATACCCACTAAAACATAGGCATTGCTTAGGAGACTTATGAGTGTACCCAACCACCACACATAATTATGGTCACATGGTCCACTTGTCACTATTTTTTCTAGCACCAAACTTTATTTTTACTAACTATGGAAATTTAGTCTATGCATGATCTTAGATATCACACCTTTTATTTCACTTTGTGTGTTTATTTGCACTTTAGTGCCCAACCTATCACTCACCTTCATAATATCCACCTTCATCCACCTTATCAAACTTCCACCCAATTCTATCTTACCTCATCAACTCTTGATTTGAGAGGGAACACCTCCTCTCATACTCAAGGCAATCAAACCTTTGACTAGCAATCCATTTTTATTTTGCAGCTTGTTAATTCAAATCTCCATAACAAAAAGGGGTAAAATGTAGACACCAAAAATCTAAACACCATGATTCTGAATTTCAAAACACCCTTAGACCACCTTAGGACCCCCTTGGGACTAATATAACCTTTTTAACCCTAACCAAGCCTAATTATATTCAATTTTCCCAATTGACTTAACCTACCTTTTACCCACTTTGACCCTTTACCCTTGATTATCGATGGTCAAGATGACTATTGATGGTCACCTTGACCATCAAAAGTCAAGGTGTACCTCCTTAACTACCAACATGCAAACCATCCACCATAATTTTCTAAAAATAGCTTGTATAAATATACATATGGCTATTACATGAGCAATTTAAAATTAGGAAGCACAATTCACATCTTGATTACCACTTCTTTGCCTATAATAAGAAAAGAGTAGGGAGGTGGAATCCATCTGTAATTATTATCAAGAGCTTGTAAATCTAGAGTTCCTTTGTTTTACAATTCAATCATCATAATTAATCTAGTGATCCAACCATCACATCAGAGAGCTAACTTGTCATCATCACTCTACTAAAGTTCCAAGTATTATTACTCTATTTAAATCATGTCAAACTCCACCAACAAGTCAGCCACCTCAATCAATCAGCCGATCAACTTTTTGTAAGACAAGTATTTGCTTTTCAATATTTCATTACTTTATTTTCCTTTTTCACTTATCCCAAAACCAATCCATCTCTTATAATCCATCCTTATGATCCCATCAATAATCTATTTACCAACCCAGACCTACATAAAATAACAATTGATAGTTATTTCAACCACTGATGGTCTATCCAATTACCGATGGTTAACTTGATCATCAACATTTACCTTAACTATCAATGGTCATCTCAACCACTGACAGTCACTATGGAAAGAAATAAAATCAATTTATTTCCACCTACCTACCCTCAATCAAATCTGATTTTTTGTGTCCCCATTTGTTTATAGACCCTTGGTTGATTTTTTGAAATAGACCTAAGCCATTTAGCATTAGTATTAATTTGATTATTATTATATTAGTCATTTCTATCAAGCATTTATTATGTTTAATTTTAGTACCTTTTGATTATTGATGCAAGTACTTTCTATTCTATTTAATAAACTTAAATTGTTTAAAACATGTGGATTGACATCCCCTGTTGAAGTTCTTGATTTTGGGATCTAACTAGTGTTAGGTATTCCACTTAGCTATCTATCTAACTAATCATTTATTTTAGTGTTTTCTTATTTGTAAGTCATCATCCCAAGATAACGAGGAGTTATTCACAATCATTTGATTTAATGCATGCACAATCAAATAAGTTTTTTAACCATACCTATATTTAGTTTCTTTTTCTTATCTTCCCAAAATATAATCTCAAATTCACTAAAACAAGTAGAGAATAAGTAAAATTGACCATCCATGAGATATATAAATAATTTTAATGCAATAATTTCAACAAGTAAAATACTTATCACTATCAAGTAATCTTGCATGTAAAAAAATAATGATTATGAATATTATAAAAATAAAAATAAAGGTATAAAGGTAACTTAGACAAAAGTTTGAATGATTGTGTAACCTGTCAAATATACTTTCTCATTCATTGATGGGTCAGCCCAATGTTTTACATTACTAACTATAGAGGAAAAACTATGCATATAGCCCACTAACCCCATTTCCAAGGGTATAGTGAGATTAACTTCCTTGGGTGATACACTCCTCTTAGGTGAACCATAAATCAAATGGATAAAATAGTCTTACTATAGTATAAATAATGAAACTTATGTGTTTTTAATATACTATGAGGTACATGGAAACTAAATTATATGTTTAGTGTTATACAATGGCTATGAGTATTGGGGTAAACCCATCATGCCATGATGTCTATAAAATAGATCACAGTGTAGGCCTTCATGACAAGCACTTAGTTGTTTTAAAACTATTAGAACATAGTTTTTAAAAACAAACACAAACAAATAAAACATAAAGATAAAATAAAATTAAAATATTTTTATCTATAGATATCAACAAATTTCAACCCAAGTCAAAATAAATAGCTTCAATGTTATATTTATCTAAGGTAATAAGATCATCTATTTAGTGTCAGATTACTCTAAGGTCAAAGAGGATTGAATCATTGTGCTAAATTTATATCTAAGTTTTAAGACTATTTTATTTTAGTGTCAAGAATTTACATAAATATGTATGAAATTCTATGACAAGAAGTCAAGCAAACAACAAGTAGTGTTCTAAAAAAAGTGGGTTCACCATAATGTTTAATATATTTTGAATTAAATGAATTAAAATAGTAGATCTAAAATATTGAAATTGATATACATGAATATATATTAGATACATAAAATTTATAAATTTATAAAATTGGAGATTAGTTAAAAATAATAGATAAATCTACAGATATGTAAACCTCCCTAAAATAGATATTATGTTGACTGTGTAGGCTAAATAAGATTAAAAACTAGCTAAAAAGACTTAAAAACTATGTTATAACTAAAAATAGGGAGTTAAAATGTGTTGGGACATGTTTACCTAAGGAATACAATGGTACAATGTAGCCTTATCTATTTATTGTGGATACATCTTGGTTGAATATGTGCCTATATTTTTTGTCTCAGTCTATGTGACCACCTATGATAGTTTAATGATTAATCTTGTGTCTTGATTTATTATATGGAATACCTAAAAAACATAATCCCTATATCTTGCATAATAATTACAATAGAGATTATATGTAAATAGGGGAGATAGGGTTAGGGAAATAAGAAATTTACCCTAAGAAAACCCTACATAATCTGAGTGCTACTTACACAGACCAAATGGACCTTAGGTTGATGCAGTTATCCCTCCAAGGGTGATTATGTGATCTATGATTGTGTAACTATATGAATGTAGTTATAATATTGATTAAAATGCCTTATAATGGATGCCATTATCCTATACTAAAATATATTCAAACTTGGCATATGATTGTTAGAATGCAACAAAATTAAAATTGGATGAAATTGTGTTCTTTTACTAAGTGTGCAGTAGAATAGTAAAGTGATTACTAAATGTGTTTGGAGAAGCTTTAATGTGTTTATAAATGGAAATATTTTAAATATTTATACCAAATAGCCTTGTTAAAAGTATAGGAGGGGTTAAGTGAAATGCCTTAAATTTTATAAGTTACCATTAGAGTATGGGGGACAAGGCCATAATGCGTCCCTATCTAACCAAGTGTCATCCTGTCCTAGAAAGATAAAAATTGTTGAAAAAGGTCTGACAAGGGTCTATAAATAGATTATGGATGTCTAAATTATTCTCTAAGTATTTATAATATAACTTAAAGATTAGTGTATTCTCCTATAGATATTATAAGTTAGTGAAATGGCTAATAGGCCAAGTGAGGTAAGGATGACAATATTAAACATTATCAATCACTTAATGATTAATTACACATGTCTACACAAATATTAAGTACAAATTTTGAAAAAAAAAGAGAGTTACAATTAGGCCCTAGATGTCTAAAAAACCCAAGAATTTAGATCTATAGTTATATCCATTACATTTAATATAGTTTTAGTTTCACATATGTAGTTATAAATGACAACCATAAAATTCAAAAATAGAAGAAAAATTTTATGAGCCAAGAAACCAAGAAATAATTACCCTAAACAAAAAACCACACAAATTTTATGTTATGGGGCTATACTCTTTTTATAGGAACAATATTTTCCCTAATAAAATAACACTATATCTAGGAGTATTCATGATAATTGAAAGCTTCTCATGTGGTTATCAAAGTTTTATATTCTTATCTAGTCAGACTTCACAATGAGATTTAGAGGAAAAATAATATAAATGAACATGGGAACAATTTGTGATATTTACAGGGATTTTTGAGGGGTGTGATTTCATCTACAGATGTGTGTCTTATTTTTAGTTGGAGAATAGATAACTTAGATTTGTTATAAGTATTAAATTTTAAAAACATAAGTTAGGACATGTTGTATAGAGTAGGAGGTCTTGCGTGACTATTTTTCTCATATAAACATTTAAAGCATGTCATAGCAATAGTATCCTACACCTTGATTCATGTGAAGCTTCTAATAGAAAATAATTTTTTACACTAATTATAAGATAGATAAATAGATATAATTCATTTTCTCCTTGAATACTATTACACAACATATTAGAGTGAAAAAATTATGAAATCAGTCTAATCTAAGAATTTAAAAGTTTTTAGGTCTTTTGGCCAAACATGGCATTAAAAGCTAGGCTCAAACAAGGTATGTGCTAGGACTTTTGGCCAAATGGCATCAAAAGATAGACTTTGAAAAGGATGAAAGTTATAATCGAATGGATTTGAAACACTTCTAACAAACACTAGGCATCTGATTCTTGGTCATGAACTTGATCAACTAGGTATAAGGTATGAAACAAGGCACTTTAGAAATAGTTTATTTTCTCACAAAAGAGGGTATAAAACTTGGGTCTTTTGACAACAAGCTAAACAAAGGTGATCAATATAACTATTTTGAAAAAAAAATCTCAAAAAGTACACTTGGATTGGTCTGAAAACATAGAAACAAATTTGGAACTCTATTAAAGAGAGTCTATGAAATAATATTCAAAATTATTTGGGTAGCGTAAAGATGTTATGTTATCCAAAAGTTGTGACAAAAAGGTTTGCTTCAAAAACTCTCTAAGTCAAAGTCATTTTACCACAATTTTGATAGCATAACCCTACTTTTCTTTCCTCAAAATGGTATGGTTCATAGACTCAAAGTGCAAGTGTTTAAAATCATTATGCTTATCATAAAAAGTGATTAATTCATATATAATCAATGGGTCAGATCCACCTTCAATTTTATCTTCTTTCTCACAAGGGTGTTTGTTGGTGGGATTGAAGGGATTCTCACATGTTTATGACTTAAAGAGGCTAAGTAATGAGACACATTAGACGTATATGGGGCATTAATTGAATCTAAAATTATTTTATCTAGTGCATGAAGCTAATTAATAGATTAGGTAACCTCCCAATTGACCTCTAAGTCATGAAATTATTGGCATGAAGTAACACTTGGTGAAATTTTCATGGAGTGAGGTCACTAATTTTTTATTTCATGGGGATACTAAATAGGAGAACTTTGGGTAGGAAGTTTGTTCATTCAAAATAACTATGAGGTGTAACATTAAAAATATCCCATAAGAAAAGTAATTAGAAAAAAAATGGAGAGAAACTTTGTTCCATGGTCAAAACCTCTTATAAATGAATCATGACCCTTTTGACCCCTGAAAGGTCTACCATGAGATGCACCACATTCTAATAGAGGATTTTCATCTTGTTGAACATGCTTGCTCCATACATTACTTGTTATTGAGTTATGAGAACCTCTACTCCAACTTAACATTTTATCTCAAAATTTAAAAAGGTAAGACTTTAGTTTAAAAACATTTAATCATCTAGGGTAAATCAAAATTTTAAATCTTCTTGTTTCAACAAAACTCAATAAATTACACTGATAGTTAACAAAATATGGCATGAAATATCTTGATATATTTATAAAAATAAATCATCAATAAACCATCTCAAGTATTTTAATTAACAATTTTGTTTGTCAAAAACCAAATCTCAAATTTCTCATTAATATATTTGCCACTATATACATAATTGAGTTTCATCATTTAAAAGAGAAATATTAATATAAAACTTATATCAACTTCCACTATAACCAATCTCATTGAAGGATTTTAAAAATATTATTATCAATATATCAAAACTACCACTAAAAATTTTCTTTTTAATACAATTCCCTTTTTTGATAGGTTATGAAAAAAATTCAATTATCTTCATGCTAAAAATTGCTCAATATTTTACATGCATAAGGTAATCCTTTCATGGCACATTAAAATGATCATTTTTAAACTTCTTCTCAATGAAAAAACAAAATCCTTAATATCTAGACACCTACAATGTTTTAATAAAATATACTTGTATGTTTCAAACATTGACGAAGGACAATCAACACAAAATGTCTCATTAAAGACAATGCAGAAGATCAAAAGCTTGCATCTATTCTACAATGAAACATCCAAAATCTTTCATTCTTCATAAAAATTGAAAATGAATCTAGATAAAAATTGAAACCAATTGTGGTGTTAAGGTTTATTTGTAGAGACAAGGAGAAAAATTGCACAAGAATGAAAATAACCTTTCATATTTAAAATGAGTATTTTAGATGATAATGTTTTAACATATGAAAGCAATAATTTTAATTGTTAAAACATATTTGATCAATACTTGAGAAAGAATACTATTAGGGTTTTGAAAAGAGAGTGATTAATCTTTATTGACCCATTTTTTGTCACTTAGTCTCTAAGAGGTATGTGCTATGTTAAAAGTATGACTAAAATTAGATTTTTTTTTCAAAGAAATTGTATACAATATTTTATGATTATATTACCTCAATCTTGTACACTTGAAAAAATTAGACTTTTGTTATTCCTCTTAGTTATTTACCTTTATTTATTCTTCAAGTCTCACATTTACTCTATCTTTATGCCCATTGGCCTATATATTTTAGTTTGACCAATCTTATGTTGATGAAACAAGTCTTCTATCTTGACCATAATGCTTATAATGTACTTATCTTCCATATCTTCAAGTTTTGAACCTATACCTACTCTCTCACTCCCTAGACACTAACGTCTGGGATAGATAATAGTGTTAAAGTTACTATCCTATCCTAATGCAAGTGTATAGTGCCCTAAATTCATCTAATTTATAAATTAAATGTGTCATAATGGCTTGCCTAAGCACTTCAATACGAGTTATTATTCCAAAAAGATTGATATAAATATAAGATCAACCCTCATTCATTCCACATTTAGAAAAAGATTAAATAGACCAAGGCACTTATCAAAAACACTCTATCAATTATTTAATTAAACAAAGCTTCCTTATTTCCATACCATTTATAGGTGAAACTTATCTACAGGTCTGAAGTACTAAAGGGTAATCCTAAGAGCTTGATTTGTTAAGTTACAATCTAAGTCACTACAACATGTAGGGGGAGAAATACATGAGTTTGAGTCCCTCTTATAGATCATTGGCTATGTAGGCAACATCCTTTGATAACAAGTTCATTAGGGTCATCTCAACACCATGTGCATACTAACCCATTTTTTACCAAGGTAATATTAAATATGGAAAGCTAGGGTTTTACCATTTCACAAGTAACAATTGTTTATGACCCAAATATGAATCCACTAGAGAGAAGGAGAAGCAAAACCTAGAATAATTCAGGTGTTTGCATCCTATTTTAGTTGATATTTATTATGGGATACTATCATTAAACCCAAACATTATTATTGAAATAATTATCCTAAGCTAGAATTACTATCCAAAGGTCTAGAGGTGTCAAATATAGAATCTGATGATTATTTTAGAATCTCTTTCTCATCTTCATTTGTCTTATTCTAAATCTATAACTACATTAGAATCATAACAAGCTAAGTAATTCACATCTTTGTCATTTCTATATTTAGCATAGTTTTACTTTCCATATTTAGATTATCTTAGCATAATAAATTTAGTGTATGCTTATATTTGAGTTTAGAATCTAATTTGACTAATATAGATTTTATTATCATCTTTGTGCCATTTAATTTCTATATACCCATTTAATAATATAGATAACCACAATCTAGATCCATTTTATGGTAAAAAAAATTGGTGAACTTGATTTTTGCACATCAAATCTAGGATAAATTATGGTTTTCCCATTTTTTATATGGTTGATCCCTAAATTACTATATCTTTTACAATCACATTTTCCATGGATAGTTATGTTAATTATTTCATGGTCCAATACCTTATAGTGGTTCTTAATTATTATATCTCATGCCTAATTAACTCATTTTGATCTATAAGGGATGCAACATTCAAACCTATATTTCTGCAAGTTCCTCCCTATTCTAATGTTTACAATAAGAGGGTTTTAAAAATCAAGCAACACTTGATCTATCTTCAAATTTTATTTTTTCATGCCATATACTAGATACTAAGGGAAATAACATTATTGACCAATTGATTAATGACATGCAAAAATTTCAATCCTTGAACTCCTAAATAAATTTAATGTTTATAAGGATATCTTATATGAGGCATTGCATGAGACACAATTTCCTAGTGATATTGAGCTTTTTTATTTTTCAAATATTATGAAAGATATTAAGAACAATAATAAGACCATCACCTTTGATCCGACAAATTTACCATCCAAAAATATTGTTGACCAAAATTTGCCTTTATTCATACAAGTAACAATACAAATTAAATGTATCAAAATAGTTCTAATTGATATGGATCAAACCTAAATGTTTATAGCATAAAATTTCTAACCACTATGGGTGCTAACCCAAATCTTATTCAAAAAATAGTTATGAAAATAAAAAGGTTTCACAATTCAAAAAGTCTTTTAGTTGGTCAAATTACATTGAATATTATCATGAGTCCCCATACATTACCCACTTTATGCCAAATTATTTGAACGATGACATTCTATTTGGATGGTATTGGACACATAAAATGTATACAATTCTATCTACATTATATGAATGCTAAAAAATTGGTCATCACGAATCCTTACACCTGCCCAATGGATCCTAATCCCTTTCAACACTATGTACTGGTCCAATAAATAGATTATTCTAAACAAAAATATTATGAATATGAGTCCAAAAATAACATACTAGTACAATAACCTAATTTTACCATGTTATTTAAGGTACCGAAAAGATAGTTCACATGTTTACCTAATTCCATGGTTGTATTACTCCATTGGTTAATATAGTACGAGCTTATATCTCACCCTCATCTTATTGAGGTTGATATGAGTTCACCTCTACCCAAAAGATATGATGTGAATGCTTATTATGATTATCATTAAGGACCAAGACATTATACAAACCATTGATTTGCTTTGAAACACAAGATCCAATATCTTATCAACAACCAAAATATTATCTTTGAGGATCCTCTAAAGGAATTAGGTTCAAAATAAAAAAATCATCCATGTCAACAAGATTTAATGATTAAATTATACATGGGTGGTGCTTATTCTGGGCATAACCATATTTACCCTACAAAAACTAAAACCACTTTCCATATAAATCATTTTCAACATCTTGGTTTTAACCTACAAGAGTTATAAAAGAAGGTCACTTGAAAAGACTCCTTAGGCAACATAACATTACCAATTTATTGTGGTCCTAAAGTGATTCAAACATGGGTTTGGGATATGCCTGCCATATATCCATATGCATTTACATTAATAAATCTTTGGCTATACCAAATGGAAGAAAAAATTTCCAAATAAGCAAGGAATTTCCTTTCCTCGTGAAGGCACATTAATCCATATTTCAAATGATAGCATTACATATTCTACTACACATAAAAAACATGAGTAACATGCTATGTACCTTTTAAACCTATCCAATCAAGAGTGAAATAATGTAAAAGATTAAAATTAAGGTTGTAAGGTTCAAAATGGAAGACATATATATGGCCATCCATTGGATGACATCATCGAATGATCTTTCCTCTTCAAATATTCTAAAAGTACCAAAAAATAAAAAAACATACAAAACTACAAAAACACTTATTAACACCTATATGTTTTATTGAATCCTTGGCATTCATGTGTTATTCACATATTCCATACTCAATTAATCCTACATACACATATGTGTCACACTTCTACTTGAATGTGATACAAGCATACACAGATACATGATACATTCCTATTTTGGATGTTGGGATTTCCTTTTACTCATTTCATATGGACATTGGGGGAATCTGATTCTTTGATCTTAATACACATAAGTTATATGATTTGATGATCACTCTACATTATAATTTTTGAGTTTACATATGTACTTACACATGACTTTATCAATGATTATATCTTACATAGGGCACTTGATATGTTATACACTTGACATAATTTACCCAACACATTAGATCCATGGGATACTATGACATGTTTATGTTGTTTGCTTATACTTTAGTTTATATAATTGAATATATTGCCTTGATATTGTATTCCTTGTTTGATAATTTTAATATGTTCCTTTGCTTGTAGACTTCATGCCTATGTATGATTTCATTGACATTTGCATATGTCATTATTTTATTTATGGAGATTTGAATATTGTTGATGACTAAAAGTGAATCACAAGATTTCACTAGTGTTTAAGAAACACTTCTCATTTTTATATTTAGAGAGTCAATTGCATGAGTTTTTGGTTGTGATATTCTTGATATCTATGGTGGAATAGCAGTAAAGTTAAATAGTTGTTCATAAAATGAAATATAAATGGTTATTGGGAGAAACCATGGTGTTAAAGCTTGTTTGTGAAAGATGAAAGTAATTTAAACTAAGTATAGTGAACTATGATCAAAACCTAAAGTATAAAGTCTAATATAGCTTTTTTATATATAATTAAAGCTAAACTATAGTGATTTGATTAGAAAATGAGCAAAAATAAGGGTAGGGCAGAGAAGAAACGTATCTCTGATCTTTAGTTTAAACATTATGACAAAGCTTGAATTTCATCAAATATATGCACTCAAACCAATATATGACATGAAATATCCAAAGGCACAAATATTATCATATACTAGGAAAATGTCTAAGGATTTTGAAATAATGCAAATAAGAACTCAAATTCACTTTAAGGATTTTATTCCACAAGAAAAGAAAATTAGCACATCTTTAGGAAAAGCAATGGGAGTGAAATGAATCTAAAGTCTTTCAATCAACCTAGCATAATAAAAAATTGACAACTCTACATTCAAATATGCACTTCTAAGATTCATACAATCCATTCAAATTTGAACATCAAACCAGATGTTTGAGGAAGCAGTGATGATAAAAAAATACATAAAAAAATATGAGACAATACTTGCAGAATTCCCTTGCTTGCATTAATTTGCTCCAAATATACAAAGTAGTTTTTACTCTAAAAATCCTTCCTATTATACAAATGACAATACCTATTTTATATAAAACCTTGAGGTGTGTTGATTAGTCATATCAAATGACAATTGGAAAAGTGTCAAGGACATATGTCCTTCTACAACATTCTTGAATTAGACACTTTACAAATGGACTGACCTATAAGCAATGCGCTTTACAAAATGAACATGCTTTTACAAAATATAATATTCCTTTTTTCAAATGATATGCATGTTTTTATATAAAAGGAATATGCTAAGTCAAAAAATTTGACTTTGAGAAGCTTCTCTAGTTAAAGTCTTCTATTTTTGCTGCTTTAACATCATTGCCTTATCATGTTGTTCATCAATTAGTCTGGAATTGATGATAGGATCCATGAAAAAATCTTATTCTTGATATACCAAACCTTTTAAGTACTTTTCAACTCTATCTAAGGCCTCTCTAATACTCATAGCATCACTAATTTTCTCCTCTACAGATAGGATCATGTCCAAGATTCTTTTATTATCTACCCCTGTTGTGCTTTGGATTTTTATCTTCACTTATTACATGGATTAATTAGCCTTGTATTTGAACTCCTCATTAATTATTAAGAAAATGGGACTGAGGGTAGTTGGTTCCTTGATCAAATTTCCCAGTATATGCAAAATTTTACTATCTAACTACTTGATGTCATTAAAAATATATTCCATATCCTTGGACCGTTTATCCATATCCTTTATCTTCTATGATAAGATAATCATAACCATGTTTAAATGTGCCAAGATGACTATTTTGAACTCAAGAATTTGACCATCCATTAATATATTGATCAATTCCTTTATCTTATTTCTTGAATCCTACCATTGATTGATATATTGCACAACCATGAAATGATGCTTGTTCACCATGTCTTGTTTGGACCTTATAGCTTTAAAAAAGATGAATGTGTCATAAATGATTACTTCAAACTTATTAACCATATCCCTTGGCACTGATAAGATAGATTGTTCCTCTAAGTTCTTATTTTTCTATTTAAAGACTTTGATAGTAGCTTACAACTATTCTAATTATGCTTGAGCCAACTCTAGTACATCCTCCTCAAATTTTGGACCCTCACCAAGTCTCTATCTCTTCTCTTGGGTCAAATTAGTCAAGGGATTCACCACCTTGCATGAATATTTTATTAGTCACTCTTTGAAAACCAACAGTTTATGGATCATACTTAACCCCAACTAAAGACTGGGTCACATGTGGAACTAGGATTTATACTTATGATTGGGTTGACCAACTTGGAAGATTCAATCTCTTTACCTCTTCTTTTTATATAGAAATGATCCATGGCTTAAATTCTTGTTGTATTGAGATTTTATTAGCCTTCACCATAGCCCATGGATGATGAATTTGGGGAATATTTTCTAGCCTTGGTTCATAAATGAACCACTCAGGGATAGTTGGACCATATAATATGTTTTATTTACTAAAAAAATTGACTTCACTCAAAGGTGGTGTAATAATTATCCTTGGTTTCTTTGATTTTGGAACAATGGCCATCTTAGCTTTCCATTTAGTGGTGTCAATAACCATCAAATCCAAGGACTTTACCTTATCCTTTTTAACTTCTTCAACCTTTTCTTCTTCATTTGAATCTATCTCATAAGTCATAGATAACACACTAAGTGCATCATCAATGGATTCATTGGGGTCCAATGCTATCATATGTACCTCCTATTGAGGTAGATCTTACTCTAATGATTTTGAAGATTTAGGAACTAATGAGATAGAGTCAATTTCATCTAGCCTTATTTCCTCATGCATATTCTCTATTAGTGTCTCTAATGTGGTCAACTTATAAGAACTAGTAGGAATTGAATGATACTACCTAGGGCCTAGTTACCACATATCTTCCATTTTTTGGTCCCTATTCATTCTAGACTTAGGTCTTATGTTGTGTTTCTTTAATCTCCTAAAAACTTCATAGCTTGAGGATGATTTAATGTATATGAAGTCAAATGAACTGGGATCATGATCATATGATAGATTCAAAATACCTTTGATTTTCAAATGTTCTTTTACTCTCCCATAAGGGTCCCATTGTCTAAGATCATCAATTTGTAAATTGAAAGATAATTTATGCTTTGATGGAGCCTTAATATGGTCCCAATACTTGAAGATAGTCTTACCAATTGTCATGGGGAAACTATACAGGATACCCTTCCTCTTGGTTTTACAAAATCCATCTATCTCATTGAAGAGTTGGTAGGCCACCTCTTGTTATGCTAATTTATCAATTACATGGATTGGCAATTTGAGAGGAGCACTTTGGATTCCCTCAATCCTTATACATATTAATATGGATACAACCTTATGTCCCCTATTACTTAAATATAATTTTTTATCAAAGTTTTTACTCTCTCCATAGGAATACTAGTTATAGCTTCACTCAATGTAGGGTAAACACAATCATAAATCAACTAGATGTGGTCTCTATACTTATAAATGTTTAATTTGGATTAATATTGGGAACCAGTTTGAGTACTATTTAGAGACCATTCTCTTTGATTAGGAATATTTGTGGTTGCACACAGGGCATCTAATAGATAATACATCATATAAATCTTGATCCTCTTCTTAATCTTCATTACATATATTTCTCTGCTTAGGGAGATACTAATTATCTCACCTAATGGAGGAACCATTACCTTTTCAATGATGAAGTACACCATGTGCACCCACATTGTCTCTACATATGTTATAGTTGCACACCCATACAACTTGTTCAACATTGTCATTACCATCATGACTCTAGGTCTAAATTGACTATCGAGGATATTCTTAGTAGGATCTATAATATCTTGGTTACTAAATCCAAACCACCTAGCTAGGGTGTCCATCATGTTGTGTTGTTTTGCCTAGGAATTAATGGAGTTTATGTCAATTTGAGGCTTGAGAAATTTGTAGTAAGACTCAAATGAAATTTTCCTTATATTACGCTCATTAATCAACATGTCCTTGTCTATTTTAGCTACTTTGAAAATAGGACCAAGAATATAAATGAAATGAAGTACCACTAGTTTAGTAGCTACATAGTAAATTCTAGTCATCTAGATGGCCACAATTTCATCATAAAATTCTCTTTATTGGGAGGATATTTTCTTCTTCCTTGGTGATAACTGACTGGTTTTCAAATTTCTAAAATTATTTGGAGCAATTGTTATCCCTTGTGTTTAAAGTAGAAACTACAAATTTTGTGTTCTTAAACACTCGTCCTTTAGCATCTGATGTTAAATATAGCTCAAATTCTTGCTTTGAAACATGTTTATGAATTGCCATTGCTATAATTGAAATTGAGTTATCTTTTTGCACATAATAGTTCAACTCTTCTCAGCTTAATCATAGTGAATTTAGAGACAATCTAGGGCTTTTGGAGGTTCACATAGAGCTCTAATAGCGGAAAGCTAGTTCAAAATGTGAGGTTTGATGACTTATATTATATTTAGATTACACATTTATACCTTTCATATGCTCAGGTCCATAAGATCTTTGAATATGATATGTTCTGCCTATATGGAACTACCATGTCACACTATTCATTTATTTAAAATGTGACTATTTTTTTCTTTTAGACACTTATCATTACCTTGTGAAATATTGAAGCTCTATCAATTTACACCATTGATCTCTTAATAAGTCCTCTAGCCTTGAATCTATTACTAGTTTTTTATCTTCCTTTTAAGGTTCCAATATTGAGACACTTGGTAGCACTATGGGCTCTCTATGTACCTTGAAAATAGTATTCATCACTTGAATTCTCTTGTGTCATGTGGTAAAATCTTATTCGATATGGGATATTTGAATTTTTGACTCCACTTGTACCATTGATTTTGAATGTATGATCAAATATGGGCCATTGATCTTCCTACTAGATTAGACTCCAACCATTGATATTCTGAATGCACAATCAAATATGGATCATTGATCTCTATCTTTATACACAAGCTAAAAAATAGGACATTGAGTTGCTTGATCACTTACCTAGATTGTGAAATTTGTCACTCTCATGTTCCTTCTTAGTATCCTTGACATGTTGACCTCTTCTCACCATCAAATCTCCATTTCTCTATTAAAATTTCACTTATATTCGAGCTTGACTTATTGACTCTAGTTTGCATGCACATGTTGTTGATTTCTTTAGATTTGACAAGATTGTGACACTTGTATTTATTATGCTGATCCTCATGATCTTGGACATTTGACTTGGTAAATTTCCCGTGCACCATTGATCTTCGATATGAGCTCCTGAGATCTTGCCACTTGGTGATACCATATTTAATTAATTCATGCAAATAATAAAACTATTAAGGTAAGGGTTCAGGAGTATAAATAACTTAGGATAAAGTTTTAGAACAAGGTTTTAGATGTATTAATAAACATGATAAAACTTAGGATAAAATTTAAACTAGGTCTAAAATATAATAAAATGTTCTCATGTAAATTCAAATCCCTTTCAAAATAAAACCTAGACTAAAATATTTATACTAAAGTTTTTAACACCATTTAAACATGGATTTAATCAATTGACTAAAGATCAAAGGGTAACAAGAGGGTAAAATTAACATTAAAGCATAAAACCCTAAACACTATTCATTCAAATGGAACTCTATTAAACCTGCAACATGGAAACACAAGAATTAAATGCTAGCAACATTAGATAAAGTCAAAGAAAGATTATGAGCTACCATGCCAATAAAATCTAAAGTAAAACATGATATTCAATAGTTCATTTTTGATCAATTTTAATATCAATTTATAAAATAATTTTCAAAATTGAATAAGGGTCCTCATTTTTCAAAAATGGGTCCTCAACAAATGGTGACTTTTGGGGGAAACATTACAAAATGTTAGAAATCAGATACTCTTAGTTTAAACTAATAGACAAAACCATCATTCCACATGATCAAGTACCATTATTAATATCAATTCATGATTAAAACAAATTTTAAAAATGCAAAGTTAGGCTCAAACATAAAAACTTAGTCATGTTGTGTGTGTCCTTTGATTCATTCACTGATTTTCATGGGATTCTAAGAACAAATTCTAGATTTCATGACCTTAATAACTAACATAGACTTATCTCATATTTAGATATTCATTATGACTCATGATTTTATGAAAAGGGAAGGCTTGGGTATTGCTCTGATGCTAACCAAGTGTCCATAGCCCTAATAGAGATACCTTTATCTCTACTCAAGGCCTTGCTCCACTACTAGCCAAGCATCCATAACCCCGATGGAGGTTACCAGAATCACTTTTGCTTAAAAATATTTTACAATAATCAATAAAGCTCTTGTTTTTTATATTTTTTAGATATATTCTACTTTTCAACAAAGGTTGGGAACCAAAATTAGCTAGGTTTTTAGGATTTTATCAAATGTTTGATTTTTAGACAATCATCTTTGGTTATAGACTTCATCTTAGGCAATAATATTTTTTAAGTGATAACATGAATTTGCTCTAATAATTTGAAATTTCACTCAAAAACATGTAATCCTTATTATAATTAAACTTGGATTAGAATAAAGTTTAATATTTTAAGGAATAATTAACCTAGATATCAATCCTCACCAATTTCTCAAAATCATAACATCAAGATCTAATTTGTAAGTTCCATGATCAACTAATGTTTAAGGGTCATACTTGCATTCTTGATTTGAGAAATTCTTTTTGAGCATTTAGGATGGATTGGAGATTGAAAATTGTCTTGAAAAATACTTATTGAAAGTAGGGAATAAAATAAAAGAAAACAAACACAATAAGCAAAATAGACAAAAAAACAAATAAATAACAAGTAAACAAATAATACAAACACTATTTTCAAACTAAGAGCATGAAAGAAAATAATCTAAGCCTACCTACACTAAATCTAAATAGTCTTACAAGTTACTTCATAAAGTATTTAGGTGGAACAACAGAGAAATAGTGCTTGTAGAATTTCTCATTAGTTGGCAAAGTAAACTCTACTCCATGCAAGTTTTTGAGCTTGAAGGTGTTATCTCCCAATGTCTCAGCAATTTGATAAGGGTCAATCCACAAAGGAGTAAATTTCCCATGTTTTCCTTTTGTCTCTGAGGCTTTGTCCCATAGGATAACTAGGTCTCCTTGCCTAAAAACCTTAATCTTCGAATGCTTGTCAAACTATCTTTTGGCTATGGTTTAATGTTTGGTGAAATTGGCAAATGCTTTTTCTCTTGCATCTTTCATTTGAATGACGTCAAGAAACCTTGAATTATCATACTCTTGATCTTCTTTCATATACTCTTGCATGAACTTGTAGGTTGGTAGTTTGAGAGTGATTGGAAATATTGACTCTTGACCATACACCAAAAGAAATGGGGATGATTTTAAAGCTTGCTTCACTCTAGTTGTGTCTGCCTAAAGAGCATACTTAAGTAATTTATGCCATGTTCTCAGTTGCTGAATTGTAGACTTTTTGATAGATTTCATCAAATTTTTATTTGTTGATTATGAGACTCCATTCCCTTGAGGGTAATTATTTAATGAAAAATTAAGAATTGTGTTGTTATTATAGGCCCACTCATCCATCTCTATGTATACAAAAGATGACCCATTATCACAAACTAATGATACTGTGTCCTAAATCTTGTACAAATGTTCTATTCCAAGAAATTGATTACATCTTCAGTTCTAAATTATTTTGTCTCTACTACCTATGTCCATCTTATGCAATAATCAGTAGTAATAAGAAAATATTTATGTCCATCTAAATAATTAGGGTTGATCACCCCTACAAATTCCATTCCCCATTGAACAAAAGGTTTGTTAATTAATACTAGCTTTAATGGCATATATGTTTTTACTTCCTTGGTGTTGAAGATATGACATTGATAGCATTCTCTAACATGCTTATGAGCATCCTTGAATATTGTTGGAAAATAATATCATGCCCTCAGGATTTTATGAGCTATTTTTTTCTAGAGGGGTGTCCACTCCCAAGTTTTTCAAGAAAATTACTCAAGATATCAGTTGCTTCTTCCTTTGAAACACATCTTAAGTATATTCTTTCATAATTTTCCCTGAAGAGTATCCCATCCTTGATCAATAAATGTGCTTATTTGAGCCTCAAATATCTTCTTTATTCTCTACTCAATCTTATAGGATAAGAACCATTGATTAGAAGATGAATAATTGCATCATACCAACATTTGGTTGGAATTATTATTGATCAACCTACGTGGCATTCACTTTAGGATTAGTATTGGCAATCATTTGAATCAATCCTTGACATCTCACTAACTTGGTAGTTTTCATCTCAAGATCATACTCTTAGAGTATAGACATCCATTTACCTCTTCTCTCTCCTAGTTCACATTGACTAAGCATAAGTTTCATAGCAGGATGCAATAATATTACATGCACTTTATTCTTAAAAATATAGTGTCTAAACTTTTTAATTGCCTTAACCAAAATAAATGCTTATTTGTTAATTAGAGAATAGTTTAACTCAACATTTTTAAATTTTGTGCTCATAAATTCAATTAGATGATCACATTTATCTATTTTTTAAGTTAAAATAGTAGATATAGTATGTTTTTAGGTAAAATAATAAAGATAAAAATATTTTGTGAAATTAAGATTTATCATCACAGGTGCTTGTCCTATTGCTTCTTTAATATCCTTGAAAGTTTTCTTTGTCTCTTCATTCCATATGACCTTTTCATCCTTCTTCATCATGTCATTTAAAGGCTTCACAATTTCTACAAAACCATAAATGAACTTTCTTACAAAATTGATTTTCTCATAGAAAGACTTTAATTATTTTCTACTGTTAGGGGGTTATATCTTAGATATGACATTGAATCTATCAAGATCTATAGAAATCCCATCCTTGGTTATAACATGTCCTAATAATTTACTGTTAGTTACAAAAAAAAAGCTTTTCTTAGGATTAAGGGAAATTTCATACCTTCTACAATGTTCAAATACTTGCTATAAATGTATAATATGATTTCCCTATTTTTAGAAAACATAGTTAGATCATCCATATAAATGATGATGCACTTACCTATGAGACCTTGAAAGGCATGTTTCATAGCTCTTTAAAAAAATTCTCCTGCTTCATTAGTCCAATAATGCAATATTTTGTAAGAAAAAGTGCTCCACTTTGTTGTGAATGCAATCTTCATTATGTCCTCCTTGTTTACAAGTAATAGATTATAACCTAAAAAAAATCTAAGAAAGACATCATAGTAGAACCACTAACAATTTGAATGACCTAGTCAAGGGAAGGTAAAGGATAATTATCCTTTTTTGAAGATTTGTTCAAATTTTTAAAGTCTATGCATAATCTAATTTCTCCATTTTTATTTCTAACTGGTACTAAATTAGCTATCCAGGTAGAATGTCTAATTGGAAACACTATTTTTGCATCTATTAGCTTCTTGACCTCTTTATAAATTAATGGTTCTAAAACAATATTGACTAGTCTTTGATTTTGTTTGAAAGGTTTAAAAGCTTATTTTAATAAAATTATATGGGTAATGACTCTAGGATCAAAGATATTCAAGTCTTCATAAGACCATGCTATAACATCCTTTTACTTGGTCAACAACTCTTTAGCCTTTCTAGACTCTTCATTTATACATGTTGTATGAATGTTTACTAGCTGAGGTTAAGCTTTGGTCCCTATGTCAACTACATTATAATACTTCCCATTTGCTTTGGGAATTTTGGTAGTTTTAGCTAGATTTTCTTGATCAAATAGTCTTTCTAAGGCAATCACACCTTTGGGAATTTTGTTGTCACTTAATTGCACTATCTTGTCATCAATTTTATCTTCATCAAGAGAATTTTCATTGACCTCATCAATAATATGAGTCTCAAATAATCCTGAGTTGTTTATGAAATCAATAATATGTTGATCATCACTAAATACTTGCAAATGATTGACATTGTTAGGAATTAAGGGACACAAAACCATTTCAATGCTAAGGTTTCCTAGCTTAGATTCTTGATTTGGCATGAGGTTGGCTGTAGTTGAATCTAGTTCATTAGCAAGATTGTTCTCTTCTTTAAGAATGGAGACAATATAAAGGCATCAAATTACTCAATCAAGTCTCACACTCTAAACTTGTACATCTTAAGATATGACAATTTACATTAGTACTTATTTATAACTTTATTGACTATTAGCTCAAAATCACCATGTACTGGTAGTTCTTTGACCTTATATTTAATGGAAAATTGTAATCCTAAGATTAATGCTTCATACTCTGCCAAATTATTAGTGTAAAGAAACTAAAGTTTGTAAGAAACATTGTACTCATTCTCAAGGGGATTGATTAAAACAATTCTTACTCCAGATCCATATTTACATTTAGCACCATCAAAATATAATTTTCAAAATCCAAGCATCTCATGAGAGTCTTTAGAGTTACATACCTAGGTAGTGTCAAGGGTATAAACTCCTAAATCAGAATTGATCATGTTAAACCTTTCATTTGTTGCATTGTATTTAGTGATCATGTGTTTCATTTTTGTTTGCCTTTCAATCTAAATTTGATTGGGAACTCCCTTCCATGGAAGCCACATATGAAAATAGTCAGTTGACATGTATCCATTTAAAGACTTGGTCCAATCTCTATTTATCAAGATTCTATAAGCATCTAGAATGTCCAAAAATTGAATATATATGAATTGCTACACTCTTGGCTCTAAATCAAGCTTCATATGAACATTCAACAATTCACCAATTACTTTAACTCTTGATTTATCTAATTGAGTAACTACTCTATCAAAATTAATTGAAGTTTGTGATATCCCCTTCTAAACAGGAAATATAGCAACACAAAAAAATCTGAACCAAGATATAATCGCTGTTGAATAAATTCAGAAAGATCACAATAATATAGTCTTTTAATAACAAATTACAGATTGTATCACTTGTCCTTGTAAATTATTACAATTGCAGTCCTCTAATATGCATATAAAAATGAAATACAGTCTTGAAAACCCTGGCTTTGAAAATTTGGAAGTGCAAATTGAGTTCTGGAAAGTCTCGGCCCTTCTGTGTCGACACACAGTCGCCGTCGTCGGTCGATATCTCGCCGACGTCGGTCTCTGCCGGTCAGATTTCTGCCGACGTCGGTCTTCAGTCGACCGATGTCGGTCACTGAGACCCTCTGTCTGCCGATGTCGGTTCCTGCACTGATCTGTACGAACCCGTACGGATTCTGTACGGCCGCAAATTAAGCACCACTTCCCTGTCTTCAACCCCTGATCTGAAATATATGTCTCTAGCACAATAGATCTCTAGCTGTATAATTTATTGAATCAAAACATAAAGCAATAAATACCTAGAATATCTGTGATAACTTCTGTGTGAAGTTATCTCTCAAACCTGAAATTCTGTGATAACTTCTGGATGAAGCTATCTCTCACTTTGGCAATAGATCAGCTGATATTCCACAGCCTCTTAATTGCACACACTGAAGAGGGAACGTTCTCCAATGCAAATGGAATCCTTGAACCGTAGGCTCAGTCTTCACAGAAGAAATTCTCAAAATCAATATCAATATTCAATAGCATAATGAACAATGGCCTCCATGAGAAACCCTTATACCCTCAAAAGATATGCTTGCCCTAATTAGGGTTTCTTAAATTAGAATTAGGGTTTCTAATAAAAAATAGGCTAAATAATTAATATTTGATTAAATCAATCAAATATTAATATCTCCCTCAATACATGTTGGATCCACGAACCGATTGAAGCTAGTGAATCAGGGAGTGATTCCGCACATAACCATGCCACAATAAAGGTGCTCCGCTGCATATCAAATATCCCTAAAAAGTAGGAGCTCAAGCCAAATGTGTCTGAAATACCCTGAATGAAAATCAAATGAAGAAATCCTGTGAATCAAAGTCGAGCCAAGCTCCATTATGACCCTCTATCCATCTTATTAGCCTACGAAGGTCGCATAATAGGCTAACCATGAACTCAGAACATGTCAATGGAAAAGGGGACATGACAATCCGCCCCTCCTGGAATTGCTTGCCCTCAAGCAATCACTGAATGATAAATCAATCAATCCACCTGGATCCCAAATGTAGTTAGGATCTCCACCACTGTCAATTAACACGAACCCCATGCCGTGTCCATCCCAACATCCAATCCATAAATGAAAATCTGCAAGCAAACTCCGTACCTGAATAATATCTAAAACTGGATTGTGAAGGCTAGACATAGTCATATCATCATCAACCTGTGTCTCGACTGTAACAGAAAGTTGAGTCCTCACCACATGTGATAACTCCTAAACTGAACTCACCTCAAGACCAAGCTCGTCCTCGTACCTCTCCTGTGTTGGTGCCAATGTGCTCTCGTCATCACCCTCCATCATGTTATGTGGTATAGGTACCTCCATCCGATGAAAAAACATATATCTGAAGCTGCTGCCCCGTATTGCCTTAAGAATATGTGTCATCCCATCAACATTAAAGAGAACCTCCATGTCCTTGAGACGAAGAGTGACTTCCTCAAATGAATGAAGCCACTTCATACCCAAGACTAAGTCTATATCCCCCATGTTTACCACATAATAATCAGCGTTGAACTCATAGTTGTTCAAGCGCAATGGGAGGTCTCTAATCATACGCTCACACTTAAGAGTGTGACCATTGGCTACCTTAACTCTGATGCCCTCAAAACCTTCTGTAGTGAGTCCACGCTTCTCCACAAATCTAGCATCTATGAAATTGTGAGTGGCTCCTGTATCAAGAAGGGTGATAACCTTCTGCCCTGCCAAAACTCCACGGAGTCTGAATGACTCATCTGACTGTATGCTGGATATGCGGGCCTCCTGTAGGTGAAGCTCTAACTCTGCCTCTGCATTAGGCCCTGAAGCCTCTGTCTCTACCCCCTCAGCACTGTTATGCTGTTCGGAATCCTCAGAATCTGACTCCTCATAATATATCCACATCATACGATTCGCCTTGCCCTTAGGCCTCAAAGGACAATCGTGATGGATATCATATGGTCCTTTGCAGTAGAAGCAAAGCTTCTTCCTACGTAGATCATTAGGCGCCTCACGATCTAAAGGTGGTGCTGCTGGATTAGCCTTTGAATCATTTTTAACTCTGGATTTATCTATGTTAAAATCCGGTCTCTCCGTATCCCCGTGGGAGTGCTTATGGTCTCTAGAAGAAGAAGTACCTTTGGTGTTAAATTTATTGGATGGGGCTGCCATCTCCATATCACGTGCCTTCCTCATAGCTACCTGTAATGAAGGAGGATCAAAGGCTTTGATCCAACCCCTCAATGGCTCTGTCAATCCCTCTATGAAGAGAACTACCAATCTACGCTCTGAAATATTGGGTACCATGACTGCTAATCTCTGAAACTCACCAATGAAGGACTCCAAGCTACCTGTTTGTCTCAACTGTGCCAGATCTCGGAAGTAAACCTCGGGATCTCTCCTGTCAAACCGCTCAACCAATCTATCCACAAAGCCCTGGTACTCTGTCACTTGATTATGCTGAAGTGTTACCATACCATGGTACCACCAATCATGTGCTACTCCATCTAAGTGCAAAGTGGCGTATTTGATGGCATCTATCTCTGACATTGGTCTCAACGCCAAAAAGGAGTCAAGCTTATGAACCCAAGCTTGAGCTGTCATCTTACCGCTGCCGTCAAAAGTAGTCAAAGAAAGCTTACTAGTAGCCTTCTGTAGCTCACTGAATTGGACTCTAGGTCTCCTCTCCTGTCTAGCCAATCTATAGTGCTCTCTCCTCAAATTGACAAAACGATCAAAGGTTGTTCTCTCCTGGATATGAGGAGGTAATAAGTCCCACTCATCATTTGCAGCCATGTATACATCTGCAAATGGAGAATTCCCTGCCTCCTCCTCTGCTGGTGCCTCTGGTTCTTCTTGAACAAATGAAGGGCGTGTAGGTCTATCAGCTGTTCTGGAGTGAGTCTGCTGTGGTCTCTGATCAATCATAGCACTCCTGTCATCTCTTTGGTCCCTGTTCTATCCATCAGGTGTGTTCATTCTCTCTAACATGGTCATAAGTCCCTGTAGTGTCTGAGCCATCTACTGTTGGCTTGTCATCATAACACGCTGAAACTCTCTGGTGGCCTGATCAGCATCATACCTATGGCCCCTGGGTGGGCTGCCCTCACGTCTGTCACTCATGATGATCAGTCTCTGATCTAACAATTGGATACCTTCAAGCAAGGCTCGGCTGCGTGTGTTATACCTGTGTGGTCCCAACTCTTGTGGCTGCATAAGATCTATAGACCCTCAGGCTGGCAGGATTTAGCTCTGATACCACTGTGATATCCCCTTCTAAACAGGAAATATAGCAACACAAAAAAATTTGAACCAAGATATAATCGCTATTGAATAAATTCAGAAAGATCACAATAATATAGTCTTTTAATAACAAATTACAGATTGTATCACTTGTCCTTGTAAATTATTACAATTGCAGTCCTCTAATATGCATATAAAAATGAAATACAGTCTTGAAAACCCTGGCTTTGAAAATTTGGAAGTGCAAATTGAGTTCTGGAAAGTCTCGGCCCTTCTGTGTCGACACACAGTCGCCGTCATCAGTCGATATCTCACCGACGTCGGTCTCTACCGGTCGGATTTCTGCCGACGTCGGTCTTCAGTCGACCGATGTCGGTCACTGAGACCCTCTGTCTGCCGATGTTGGTTCCTGCACTGATCTGTACGAACCCGTACGGATTCTGTACAGCCGCAAATTAAGCACCACTTCCCTGTCTTCAACCCCTGATCTGAAATATATGTCTCTAGCACAGTAGATCTCTAGCTGTATAATTTATTGAATCAAAACATAAAGCAATAAATACCTAGAATATCTGTGATAACTTCTGTGTGAAGTTATCTCTCAAACCTGAAATTCTGTGATAACTTTTGGATGAAGCTATCTCTCACTTTGGCAATAGATCAGCTGATATTCCACAGCCTCTTAATTGTACACACTGAAGAGGGAACGTTCTCCAATGCAAATGGAATCCTTGAACCGTAGGCTCAGTCTTCACAGAAGAAATTCTCAAAATCAATATCAATATTTAATAGCATAATGAACAATGGCCTCCATGAGAAACCCTTATACCCTCAAAAGATATGCTTGCCCTAATTAGGGTTTCTTAAATTAGAATTAGGGTTTCTAATAAAAAATAGGCTAAATAATTAATATTTGATTAAATCAATCAAATATTAATATCTCCCTCAATACATGTCGGATCCACGAACCGATCGAAGCTAGTGAATCAGGGAGTGATTCCGCACATAACCATGCCACAATAAAGGCGCTCCACTGCATATCAAATATCCCTAAAAAGTAGGAGCTCAAGCCAAATGTGTCTGAAATACCCTGAATGAAAATCAAATGAAGAAATCCTGTGAATCAAAGTCGAGCCAAGCTCCATTATGACCCTCTATCCATCTTATTAGCCTACGAAGGTCGCATAATAGGCTAACCATGAACTCAGAACATGTCAATGGAAAAGGGGACATGACAAAGTTAAACCAAGATTTTCACAAATACCTTTTGGCATGATGTTTTTAGAGGCACTTGAGTCTAACAAATAATTATGTAATTTTTTACTAAAAAATATAATTTTTAGTAAGAAATGAGGAACCTCTACTTCATTATTATACATCACTACATTGGCATTTACAACTTTCTATGCTTTACTAAGATTTTTGCTTAAAGATTCTAACAACAAATCTCTTTATTCAGTAATTTGAGTCAACTCATGTAAAGTGATATTAGATTTAATATTTTTCATATCCTCAACTATATTATATCCACTCCTAGTAGAAGAACTAGATTAATCAACATTATTTCTAGAGTTACTTCCCTTTGGAGGTTTAGGATTGTTGTCTGTTTTGGGATCATGAGGAGTCTCAAAGTTATTTGGTGGAGTTGAACTAATCAATGGTTGTTTTTATTCTCTATTCCTCAGTGGATAAGTCTTCTTTAGATACTATTGAAAAGCATGAATCTCCTTTAGAGTATCCTCAGGATCATTCTCATCTTGGAATGGTAAATCAAAAGTCTCCATCATTAGAGTTGTGTCAGTAGATTTAGATGACTTTGAAGAACCAGATGTACCTACATTATTATATTTGTTAGTTCCACCTTCAAATATATCTAACTCATCTTTAAATAATTCAAAAGCATTACAAAATTCTATACAATCCAATTCACCATGATTTGAAGTGTTATGAACTCTACAATATTCAATTAAAGCTACATCACATATGTTTATTTTAGGACTATTTTTATTGGTAGATGACTCATTTTTATTGTTGTTATTTTGAAACCCATTTGTAGGTCTATTGAAACTTTGATAAGAATAATTCCTATTTTAACTTTCCCTAGCATTACCTACTTGATTTTGCAATTGAAGAAAACAAGTGCTTAGTTTTTGAACCATTTTGAGTATGGATTCATTTTCATTCTTAAGTGCCTCTAAATTTTGAACTTGAGTAGTACTAATAGTTTTTTTCACCATAGATCTTTGATCTTGTGGATGAGATCCACTTGTAGTGTTATTTAAGAATCCTAGGTTTTGACTAGGATAAACATTACTCAAAGGAATTGGTTTTAAAATGGTATATGATTTAAAGTAGGAATGTTTAGATTAACATTTATAATGACATTTAATGTATGTAAATTAGGATTAACATTAGGAATAACATATGCTAATTGATCTTATGGTTGCATTTGATCACTTATTTTTATTCTGTAGCATAGGTTAAGGCCAATGCATTTATGACTCAAACAAATATTTTTGAAAAAACAAAATTCATTGGATCTAAAGTATCCTTATAAATATCCAAAGCTAAAGCTTCATTAGGTCTATAGGGAGCTATGGTTCTACTAAACATATTTTAGAATCTAGCATTGAAATCTCTAATAGTTTCACTTTAATCTCTCTTCATAGTATTTAATTGTTGATAAAGGACACAAGGACTGACAGTCTTTCCAAATTGATCAATGAAAATACTATTGAAATCATTCCAAATAGTAATGTAATTTTCAAGAAGGTTAAGAAACCAATCATATGCTACATTTTTAAAACTAAAAGGAAACAATCTATAAGCAACATATTCATGAATGTCATTTAACAATCTCAAATCAGCCTTAAAGGACTTGTTATGTTATTTAATAGTAACCACACCTATAGGATTGAAATAAGGTAAATAATTCTCAAGATTTCTAGGAAAATCATATACCTGACGAAGCACATTGATGGAAGATCCACCCAACCAAGCCATACTTTGATAAGGGTTGGACACATGAGTACCACAAACATGTGAAGTAGGTTGAGATTTATAAACCCTATTCTTACCTTTATCCACTTTGCTTTCCTATGAATCTACAAATAAATAAGAGGCAACCTTGTCTCAAACCTCAACCTAGTCCTTATTCTTGGCAGTTATAGCTTGTAAACTCTAAATCTTGTTCAAAATATGATGTATAAACCTTATTTTTGTAAATAACAATGATTAAGTTTATATGCTAAGTAAATTTTGCATAAATTTATATAAATATTTTCAAACAACAATTATCTTTAATTGAACTATCTTAAAGATACCTCCAAACTTGTGATTATGAATGATCTTTACACTTCTAAGTTCAAATAAACCTAAATTTGTAAAGAATCAACCAATATTTGAACAAATTTACTATCACTAACCTCAAAAATTCTAGATTTACAAAGTTTAAGATACCTTTGAAACAATTTGTCATAAATATTCAAAGAACAACTATCTTTAGCTGAATAAGCCTAAAGACTGGTCTAAAACCATGAATATCAGTGATATTTACATAATTAAGCTAAGTAAAACATGATTTTTCAAAGGATCAACTAATCTAAACAAAATTCACTAAAATTAGCTAAGATATTAAAATTTACAAAGATTTAGCTAAGTTCCCTTCTTCTAGTGCCAATTTGCATGCTTGTTGATGACTAAAAGTGTATCACATGGTTTCGATAGTGTTTAAGAAACACTTTTCATTTCTATATTTAGAGAGTCTATTGCATGAGTTGTTGGTTGTGATATTATTGATATCTATTATGGAATAGCAGAAAATCTAAATATCTATTCACAAAATGAAATATAAATGGTTGTTGGAAGAAATCATGGTGTTAAATCTTGCTTGTAAAAAATGATAGTAATATGAACTAAGTATAGTGAATTATGATTAAAACCTAAAGTCTAAAGTGTAATCTAGCTTGTATATTTACAATGAAATCTAAACTACAGTGATTTGATTAAAAAATGATAAAAAGGAAGGGTAGGGTAGAGAAGAAAGGTATCTATGATATTTACATAATTAATCTAAGGAAAACATGATTTTGAAAAGGATCAATTGATCTTTGAACAAAATTCACTAAAATTAGCTAAGTTCCCTTCTTCTAGTGCCAATTTTCATGCTTGTTAATGACTAAAGGTGTATCACATGGTTTTGATAGTGTTTAAGAAACACTTTTCATTTATATATTTAGAAAGTCCATCCTATGAGTTGTTGGTTGTGATATTATTGATATCTATGGTGGAATAGCAGAAAATCTAAATATCTATTCAAAAAATGAAATATAAATGGTTGTTGGGAGAAATTATGGTGTTAAATCTTGCTTGTGAAAGATGAAAGTAATTTGAACTAAGTATAGTAAATTATTATCAAAATCTAAAGTCTAAAGTCTAATCTAGCTTGTATATTTATAATGAAATCTAAATTACAATGATTTGATTAAAAAATGATCAAAAGGAAGGGTAGGGTAGAGAAAAAAGGTATCTCTGATATTTACATAATTAAGCTAAGGAAAGCATGATTATACAAAGGATCAACTGATCTTTGAACAAAATTCACTAAAATTAGCTAAGATATTTAAGATTCACAAATCTTTAGCTAACTGCCCTTCTTGTAGTGCTAATTTTCATGCTTGTTGATGACTAAAAGTGTATCACATAGTTTCGATAGTGTTTAATAAACACTTATCATTTATATATTTAAAAATTCCATTATATGAGTTGTTGGTTGTGATATTATTGATATCTATCGTGGAATAGTAGCAAATCTAAATATATATTCACAAAATGAAATATAAATGGTTATTGGGAGAAATCATGGTGTTAAATCTTGCTTGTGAAAGATGAAAGTAATCTAAACTAAGTGTAGTGAATTATGATCAAAAACTAAAGTCTAAATTCTAATCTAGCTTATATATTTACAATAAAATCTAAACTACAATGATTTGATTAAAAAATGATTTAAAGGAAGGGTAGGGCAGAGAAGAAAGGTATCTCTGATCTTTACACAATTAAGCTAAAGAAAACATGATTTTAAAAAGGATCAACTGATATTTGAAAAAAATTCACTAAAATTAGCTAAGATATTTAAGATTAACAAAGATTTAGCTAAGTGCCCTTCTTCTAGTGCCAATTTTCATGCTTATTGATGACTAAAAGTGTATCACATGGTTTCGATATAAGAAACCCTTCTCATTTCTATATTTAGAGAGTCCATTTCATGAATTGTTGGTTGTGATATTATTGATATCTATGGTGGAATAGCAGAAAATCTAAATATCTATTCATAAAATGTAATATAAATGGTTGTTAGGAGAAATCATGGTGTTAAATCTTGCTTGTGAAATATGAAAGTAATTTGAAGTAAGTATAGTGAATTATGATCAAAACCTAAAGTCTAATCTAAATTGTATATTTACAATGAAATCTAAACTACAATGATTTTATTAAAAAATGATCAAAAGGAAGGGTAGGGTAGAGAAGAAAGGTATCTCTAATCTTTAGTCCAGACATTATATGTACTCAAACCAATATATGAAATGAAATATCCAAAGGCATAGATCTTATCATATACTAGGCAAATGTCTAAGGATTTTGGAACAATGCAAATAAGAACTAAAATTAACTTTAAATATTTTCTTCCATAAGAAAATAACATTAACACATCTTCAAGAAAAGCAATGGAAATGAAATGAATATAAAGTCTTTCAATCAACCTAGCATAAGCACACATTGACAACTTTGAAATCACATATGCACATATACTATTCATACAAGCCATTCAAATCTAAACATCAAACCAAATGTTTGAGGAAGTAGTCATGATAACAAAATACACAAACAAATATGAGACAATCTTTGCAGAATTCCCTTGCTTGCATTAATTTGCTCTAAATTTGTAAAGTAGTTTTTTCTCTAAAAATCCCTCCTCTTTTAAAAATTACAATACCCCTTTTATATAATAACTTAAAGTATGTCAATAAATCATATCAAATGATAATTATACAAGTGTCAAGGACAACTATCCTTCTACATCTAGAATTAGACACTTTACAAATGGATTGACCTATAAGCAATACACTTTACAAGATGCACGTTCTTTTACAAAATATAATATTCATTTTTTCAAATTATATACATGTTTTTATACAAAATGAATATGTTAAGTCAATAAATATGACTTTAAGAAGCTCCTCTAATTTCATTCTTCTACTTTTTATACTTCATCTTCATTGCCTTATCATGTTGTTTATCAATCAGTCTAGAATTGATGATATGATCCATGAAAAGCTCTTATTCTTGATCCGTCAGGCCTTTGAAGTCCTTGTCAACTCTATCTAAGGCCTCTTTAATACTCCTAGCATCACTAATTTTCTCTTTGACAGATAGGATCATGTCTAAGATTCTTTTATTATTTTCCCCTATTATGCGTTGGCTTTTTCTCTTCATTTCTTGCATGAATTTATTATCCTTATATTTGAACTCCTCGTCAGTTATTAAGATAATGGGGTTGAGGGTAGTTGGGTCCTTGATCAAAATTACTAGTATGTTCACCATTTTACTCTCTAACTACTTGACATCTTTATAAATATCCTTCATTCCCTTAGACCATTTGTTCATATCCTTTATCTTCTCTAACAAGATAATCATATCCATGTTTAAATGTGCTAAGCTGACTATTTTAAATTCAGGGATTCGACCATCCATCAATACATTGATTAATTCCTTTACCTTATTACTTGAATCCCACCATTGATTAATCTATTACACATCCATGGAATCCTTCTTGTTCACCATGTCTTGTTTAAATCTTATATCTTTCAAAAATTTGAATGTGTCATAAATGATTGATTAAAACTTATTAACCATACCCCCTGGTACTGATAGGATAGATTATTCATCTAAGTTATTATTTTGATACTTCAAGCCTTTGATAACAACTTAAAAATATTCTAATTGTGCTTGAGCCATCTCCAGTACATCCTCCTCAAATATTGGATCCTCACCAGGTCTCTGTCTCTTCTCTTGGGTCAAATTATTCAAGGGCTCCACCTTTTGATATGTAATCTCTTCACCACCTTGCATGACTATTTTCTTGATCACTCTTTGAAATCCAATAGTCTCTAGATCATACTTGAACCCAAATAAATATTAGGTCACATGTGAAACTAGGATTTCTACTTATGATTGGGATGACTAACTTGGAGGAGCAAATGTCCTTGCCTCTTATTATTGTAGAGCAATGATCCATGGATTCAATTCTTGTTGTATTGAGATGTTAGTATCCTTCACCATAGCCCATGGATGATGAATAGTGAGAAGATTTACTAGCCTTAGTTCATAAATAAACCACTTAGGAATAGATGGACCATATAATGTGTTTTATTCACTAAATAAGTTGACTTCACTCAAAGGTGGTGTAATAGTTACCCTTAGTTTCTTTATCTTTGGAACAATGGCCATCTCAGTTTTCCTTTTAGGGGTGTCAGTAACCATTAGGTCCAAGAACTTTCCATTATCCATTTTAACTTCTTCAACCTTTTCTTATTCATCTAAATCTATCTCATAAGTCATAGATAACATCCTAAGTGCATCTTAAATGGATTCATTGGGGTCTAATGATATCATATGTACCTCTTATTGAGGTAGATCTTACTCTAATGATTTTTAAGATTCAAGAATTGATGAACTAGAAGAAATTTCATCTTGCCTTATCTCCACATGCCTATGCTCTAATAGTGTCTCTAATGTGGGTGACGTAGAAGAACTAACAGGAATCAAATGATACTACATAGGGCTTGGTTACCACCTATCTTCCATTTTTTGGTCCCTATTCAATTTGACTCAGGTCTTATGTTATGTTCCTTTAATCTACTGGTAACTTCATAGCTTGAGGATGATTTAATGTATATTAAGTAAAATGACTAGGCTCAAACTCATATGGTATATTCAAAAGATTTTTTATCTTTAAATGTTCTTTTACCCTCCCATAAGGGTCCCATTGTCTAAGATCATCAATTTGCAAATTGAAAGACAATTTATGCTTTGATGTAGCCTCAATATGGTCCCACTACTTGAAGATAGTCTTACCAATTATCATTGGGAAACTGTGTAGGAGACCCTTCCTCTTGGTTTTACAAAAGCCATATATCTCATTAAAGAGCTGGTAGGCCACCTCTTGTTATGCTAATTTATCAAGTACATGGATTAGAAATTTGAAAGGAGTACTTTAGATTCCCTTAATCCGTATACATTGTAATATGTATATAATCATATGTCCCCTATTGCTTTAATAGAATTTTTTATCAAAGGGATTACTCTCTCCATAAGAATACCAATTATAACTTCACTCAATGTAGGGTAGACATAATAACAAATGAACTAGATGTGGTCTCTATACTTATAGATGTGTAATTTGGAGTAGTACTGAGAAACAGTCTGAGTAACATTTGGAGACCATTCTCTTTGATCAGAAATATTTATTTTTGCACATAGGGTATCTAGTAGAGAGGACATCATATAAAATTCACTCCTTTTCTTACTCTTGATTGCATATATTTATTTGCTTAGGGAGATATTGATTATCTCACCTAATGGAGGAACCATTACCTTTTCAATGATGAATTACACCATGGGCACCCAAATTGGCTCTACATATGTTGTAGTTTCACACCCATACAACTTATTTAACATTATCATTACCATCCTGACTCTAGGTCTAAACTGACTGATAGGGATGTTCTTAGTAGTATCCACAATAACTTGGTTACCAAATTCAAACCACTTACCTAGGTTGTCCATCATGTTGCATTGTTTTGCCTAGGAATTAATAGAGGCTAGGTTAATTTGAGGTTTGGGAAATTTATAATTAGACTCAAATGCAATTGGGGATATTTAAGCAATTTTCCTCAGATTATGCATATAAATCAACATGCCCTTATATATTTTAGTTACTTTGAAAATGGGACCAATAATGTTAATGTAATGAATTACCTCTAGCTTAATAGTTGTATAGTGAAGTCCAGTCATTTGAATGGCCACAATGTCATAATAAAGTCTCTTTTATATGAGGATATTTACTTTTTGTTTAGTGATAACTAGCTAGTTTTCAATTATCTAAAATAATTTGGAGTAGTTTTTATCCTCTATGTTCAAAGTAGTAACTACAAATTTCATGTCCTTGAACACTCATCCTTTGGAATTTGATGTCAAATATAGCCCAATTTCTTACTTTGAAACATGTTTATAAGTCATCATTACTATAATTTTAATTTTATTATCCTTTTTCACATAATATTTCAACTCCTCTTAGCTCAATCATAGTGAATTTAGAGACAATTTAGGGCTTTTCATACACTCTAGGGACTTTATAGGTTCACACAAAGATATAATGGCAATAAACTAGTTTTAAATGTGATATTTTATGACTTAAATTGCATTTGGATTATATATTTATACCTTTCACATGCTTGGGTCCACAAGATCTTTGAATATGATGTGTTCTACCTATGTGGCACCACCATATCACATTGCTCATTTATTTAAAATGTGACCATTTTTTGATTTTATACATGTGTAATTATCTTATACAATCTTAAATATAGATAAATTCACACCATTGATCTCTTAATAAGTCCTTTGACCTTGACTCTATCACTGGATATTGATCTTCCTTCTAAGCTTCTAAGATTAGGACACTTGGTAGCTCCACAGGCTCTCTATGTACCTTACAAATAACATTCATCGCTTGCTCTCTTACCATTTGGCAACATATTATTTAATCTAGGCTCTTTTGATTTTTGATTTCACTTGAACCATTGATCTTGAATACATGATCAAATATGGGCCATTTATCTTTCTTCTATTGGATTAGACTCACACCATTGATCTATTGAATGCATGATCAAGTGTAGACTATTGATCTCTATCTTTATGCAAAAATTCAAATGTGGGCCATTGATATTATTGATCACTTGATGAGATTATAACACTTGTCACTCTTGCATTCCTTCTCAATATCCTTGAATTGTTGAGTTTTTCTCACTATCGAATCTCCATTTCTCTATTAAACATGCATCATCAATCTCTGAGCTTGACTTATTAACTCTAGTTTGTATCCACATGATATTGATTTTTTTAGATTTATCAAGATTATGACACTTATAATTCTTTTTCTACTCCTTAGTATCTTTGAAATTTTGACTCGAAAAATTGCCCACGTACCATTAATATTTGATATGCGCTCTTGAGATCTTGCCACTTGGTGACACCACATTTACTTTATTCCTACCAACAATAAAACTAGTAAGGTAAGGGTTTAAGAGTATAAATAGCTTCAAATAAATTTTTATACTAAGGTTTTAGATGTATTAATAATCACGATAAAACTTAGGATAAAATTTAAACTAGGTATAATATATAATAAGATGTTCCTGCATAAAATCAAATCCCTTTCAAATTAAAACTTATACCAAAGCATTTAGACTAAAGTTTTTAACACCATTTAAACATGGATTTAATCAATTGACTAAAGACCAAAGGTTAAGAAGAGGGTCAAATTAGCATTACAACACAAAATGTAAAAATTATTAATTCAAATAGAACCCCATTAAACTTAAAACATGGGAAAACAAGAATCAAATATTAGAAACATTAGATAAATTCAAATAAAGATTATGAGATAACATTCTAATAAAAACTAAAGTAAAACATGATATTTAATAGTGCATTTTGATCAATTTGAAAATCAATTTATAACATAATTTGAAAAATTGAATAAGGGTCCTCATTTTTCAAAAATGGGGGTATATTGAAATCAAAATATGTCATTATTGTCTTTATGGACATTTAACTAAGTCATGTCCCTTTTATTGTGTGGCATTTGAACATGCCCCTTATTTGTGATTTCCTTGGACCATTGCCTTTTGCCTTACTTATTCAGTGTTCTTGTTTGTGTGCTTGTTTGATTATTGAGATTATATTATTAATATATATACATTGTCATGATATTTATCACACATATTAGGCCTACATGTGATCATAAAGGTTTTATGCACTTCAATCCTATATCTACCTAAACATGTTACTTTTATATGTTATATGGTTACATTCATATATTATATATTTGTCTTATTCTTTAGAGGTGAGGTAACTACTAGTTATTATATTTCCCTCACCTAAAATGGGGTAATGTTATAAAGACATGTTCTATACATTTGGAACAATTTCTAAATTATAGTGGGGGCATGCTTTGGAATTATATTCTCCACACTCATTCAATATATGTTACTTATATCAGTTTTAGATTCAGTTGATGCATGTCATATGGGCATGGATTCCACACATTCATAGTTCTTTGTTTAAATGGGGGCATATCATATAGGAATGGCTTCCACACATTCATAATTCTCAAATTTAGTGGGGGCATGTGTTGAATCATGTTCTCCACATCTATTCAGTATGCAACATCACTAATTTATAGTGGGGGCATGTTTTGGAAACATGTCCTCCACATTGGTACTTATATTATTTTATATATTTCTCTATTTATAGTGGGGGAATGCTTTAGAAGAAAGTATTCCACACTTACATATTTATATAAAGTGGCTAAAGCACATAATTATATGATTTGGATTCATAGTTATGGCATAATTATATACATCTTTACTATTTTTATACACAATTTTAGCATGAGACATATCTAAGGTGCATATGTTATGCAACATGTGCCTAATATTAAAAAATCTAAATTATTTTTAGATTCCAAAACTCTTTTTCTAACTGTTACCATATCACCAACATTTTTGTATTGATATTTTGCAAACTTTTATGTACTCTTATTGAGCCAATATACTACAATAGTTGGTTTATATTTTGGAATGGTTGAGGTGATAAAATCAATCAATCTTTCAAATTTTATGGGTTGGACTTGATCGTCTAGACTCATCAAGTTATAAGTATCATTGGGTTACATGGAAGGGCTAATCTCAATTACTAAGTGGAAATTCACTTTTGCTTCAATTTTGAGTATATATATATATATATATATATATATATATATATATATATATATATATATATATATATATATATATATATATATATATATCCATCCTTGAATATATGAATTTTAAATATTTACCCATATTTTTCCTAATATTAATTTTAGAGCCTTACAATGAGACGTATTTTTCAAAACAACTTTCCAATAGACAAGGTAGTTACTTAGACATACATGTGTATTCCTAAATCTTGATATTTTAAATTCAATCTATTTAAAGTACTTTCAACCTAGATTTTATGCATTGATTTTATAATGTAACATGATTTTGGGTTCAGATCAATCACCATCAAAGCACTCAAGTTGGGCACACATAAATAAAAGGTGCATGCACACATCTAGTTACACATTCATTTCCTTTAAATTAGAAATTTCATTACTATATTAAGGGGGGAATGTAGATGATATTTTATGATTATATACACCTCAATCTTGTACACTTGACAAACTCATAACTTGGTTGCTCCTCTCAGCTCTTTACCTTTCCCACTTTTGCAAGTCTTGTATTTGCTTTATCTTTGTGCCCCTTGGCCTATATCTCTTAGTCTAACTAGTGTTATGTTGATGACCCATGTATTATATCTTTACCATAATGATTAAAATATACTTGTATTACATCTATATAAGTTTTGAATATGTTATTGATCTCTTGCTCCTTGAACACTAACATCCAAGATGGATAGTAATATCAACATTATTATCCTATCTTAGTATAAGTGTCCAATGCCCTGAAGTCATCCAATTTGGAAATGAAATGTATTCTAATTGTCAACCTAAGTGATTTAATACAAGTTATTACTATAAAGAGATTGATATAAATAGAAGCTCAACCCTCATTCATTCCACACTGAGAAAAAAACTAAAGAGACCAAGACACTTATCAAAATCACTTTATCAAGCATTCAATTGAATAAATCTTCTATTTCTATAATAATCATAGGTAAAACACATATATAGGTTTTAAATACTAAAAAAATAGCCCAAGATATTAATTTTCCAAGTTACAAGTTAGGTCACTATTGTACTTGATTTGCACACATTATATGATTTAGATATAGGGAAAAACTACATGAGCCTGAGGCCCTTTTCTAGAGTATTTTCTATGTAAGAAACAACATTTGAAAGTGGGGCCATTGGGATCATCTCGACACCATGTGCTCACTAACCCATTTTCCCCCAAGGTCACATAAAGATATAAAGCTATGGTTTTTAGATTTCACAAGGAGTGATTATCCATGACCTAGATCTGAATACACCAAAGTGCAGGTGAAGCAAAACCATAATCATCTAGGTGGTCACATCCTATTTTAGTATATATTTCATACATGACACTAATGTCTAACACAGATAGTATCATTGATGCAACTATCCCAAGATGATGTTACTATTCAAAGGGCTAGAGGTATCAAATATAGAATTTTAAGATGGTTCTAGAATCTCCTTCCCACCTACTTTCAACCTATTCTAGATCTATAACTACATTATCATTAAAACAAGCTTAGTACTTCAATTTTTTTCATTTCTATATTTAGCATAGTTTTACTTTCTATATTTAGACTATCTTAGCATAATAAATTTAGTGTATATTTATATTTAAGTTTAACATCTAATTGACCTACTATAAATTTGATTATCACCCTTCCATTTCATTTCTATATACCCCTTTAATAATATAGGTAACCACAATCTAATTTGATTTTAAAGTTAAATATAAATAAAAAAATAAAGAAAATAACCCATAAAAATCCACAAAATCACTACCTCAAAAAATTAAACCCCATTGTTTTTAATAAAAATAAAAATGCCATTATATAAAACTTTACCATATACTAAAAATTACTTCACCAAAAATTAAACATCATTTCATTATCCACACATTGAATGCATTTCATATATTATTTCAACAAATTGAATTGAATAATTTGTTCAGTTTGAAGTTGAAGATGGCAAGTGAGAAGAGTAGAATGAGTGGAAATTTTCAATTGGGGGGTGGGCATGAAGCGTTAGATGAGGAAGAAGGTAGTGGTGATGATGAGGAGGATGGAGAGCAACATTTTTGGGGTCTAGTGTTGGAGCATCAAGGTTAGAATGGGTGCACAACTTTGCTTTCAAAGACCCCCATTAAAAGACAAAATGAGGATGGGTCTAAAGACATGGGACCCCTACTAGAGGTGAAACTATGGATTTCTAAATGCCATCTCTTTTATGCAAAAGGCATTGACTGGGGTTCAAGGATGGAGGTAGAATTTCTAGTGGACAAGGTATTTGTTCTCCTTTTGATCAACCCTAGGATGGTAGAATTATAGAGGATATTTGTTATGGGTCAATAACCAGGTTCAATTTTTGATAGAAATGTCTCAAATTCATGGTCAAACATTTTTATTTGGCATATTCACTCTACTGATAAAGATATTCTCTCTTCTTATAGAAAGCATGATGCCTTGATGCCCAATCAATGGCTTTCAGCCCCTGGTAAGGATATTTGCTAGCATGATACCCAGATTCTTGGGTGATGGTGGGGTGCTATTGATATGCTCTACAACTAGATTAGCTTTGGGTTTTTACATGGAAAGGTTACTTACATATCAGGAGAGGCCATTGACCTTCCCCCTGTACCTTGGTTAATCATGGCATGCTTACTTTTTTATGGCCCTTACATGGGGTGGATGATGGAGGAACCCACCCCAAGATCTCTTTTTAGGGTTTGTTGGGTGTTAAAGGATCCCACCCCTGGTATTACACTAGTTTATTAGCTTATTTAGACATGGTTGTCCTTTTGTGACCTCTTGATGGGGTGGATGCTGGAGGATCCCATACCAATACTATAATTTTGTGGATTTGTTTTAAAGTGATTTATTTTTTGGAGGGCCAACCTCAGGGATTAAAAGGACCCTACTCTTTTTCTAGCCTCTTTTACTTTTTAAAAGTGGATGATAGAGGAGTCCACTTTTGGTTTCTTTAAAAATGGATTTGGTTATGCAATGGTTGGGTTGAAGACTCAAGTGGTAGTAGATATTATCTTATAGAAGATCCTCTACCTAGAAGTGCCCTTAGGAATGACATGGTGAAGGGTGTCAGTCATTTCAACTTCACTATTTTGAAGCATTTTGGTATATTCAAGGTTACGGATCCTTAAATCCCCTAGTTGTGGGTACTCTAAAACTCTCATTTATATATTTTTTAAAGTTTATGGATATTTTTGGGAATATTAGTCCTATTATTGTGACTCAACTAGGTGGAAGCTATGAAAATGTCCTAGGAGGTAAAAGACCTCCTCTTCCTATTTAAATTTTGTTCTGTAATCTTCTTGTTGTGTTATTCTAGGTTGTGAATCATAGTGGGAATATAAACCCACTTACTGAAACTTTACTATATGGTGGCCATGGGAAAGACCCTAGTGGTGGAAGACCTCCCTCTCTAGTGGTTATTTTGGTGTGTAGTTCCCTCATAAAAGTCACAATGAAAGGAGATCAAACTTTTATATTCATTTAACAATACTCTTATGTATTATAGCTTACGAGACCCTTAAAACCCCTAGTTATGGGAATCCTTAAAACCCTCATGTTCTTTTATCTTTCCTTGGTCATGGGACCTTTAATCCACTTGTTAAAGGTTGAGGGAGATTTCAAACCCTCATATTATCTTATCTTAATTTGGTCATGGGACCTTTACTTCACTGGTTAAAGGTTGAGGGAACCTTCAAACCCTCTTTGCTATACTTAAAGGTTATGAGATCCTTAAAACCCTTGGTTGTGATAATCCTTAAAACCCTCATGTTCTCTAGTCATGTCAAGGTAGTGGGTACCTCTACTTCTCTTTTTTCTAGTTGGGGGACTCTTAAATCCCTTTCTATTATGTTTGGTAGTTAGGGGGATTCATTACCCTCTTTTTGTGCCTGGACGTGGGTCCAATTATCAAAACCCTCACTATCCTGATTCATAACTCCAGTTTTAAAAGTATTTTTACCCTATAAAATAAAAAAACAAATTGAATTGAAAAGACATATCTACATAATTAAAAGCTTCCAAATGTAACATATAAACATAGTTTCACCTTCAATATTTTGGAGAAAATTGGGGTAGGGCTTCACCACACTATGATCTCATATAAAAAACAAAAAATAAAATGAGCTTATAAGAAAATCTAGTGGCTTCCAAGACAAACATTACATGTGAAATCACAAGAATATTTAGTGGAGTGATACCTTCATAAATGTAAAACATGTTATTTATACACTTCTAAAAACTTCATATTTAAATTTAAAATGTGCTATTAAATTTTATCACCACCTTTCCAATACTTATGAATAATAACTTACTCAGGTTTCATCTTTTCATGTTTGTCACTATGAAAGCTATTTAAAATTGAATAGTATAAATATGGCCACATTAATTTCCATCACCTTGATATCAAATATTGTTTAAAATCTAAACCTTATGAAAGTGACCACTTTACTTGCAATTGTTCAAAATGTGACCTTGCAAAACATTTTCTAGCATGACCCCAAGGTGCATAGTAACTAGGTTTTGTATTCGATGGAGAGTTTCCTACCAAGCTCTTGATATTCATATTTACACAATGATTTTGAAATTGAAATGACAAAAATTGAGAGACTGTCACACACCAAGTTCTATTTTTCCATAGTTAATGAAAAATATTATCTAAGTATTTTGGATGGTAAATTTGTGTAATAAATCTGCCAACTCTCACCATTTTAATATCAAGTGTGACACACACACATTACTTTAATTTCCATATATATGAAAATTATTCAATTTTGGTCATCTTAAATTTTTATAACATAAAATAAGTGAGAAAGTAAGAAAATAATTAAAATGTAATTCATATCGTAACTTAACATTGGAATTAAGGATGGAAAATTTTCTCGACCAAAGTAATGGTGTTGGTTAACAAATCAAAATAAAATATTAGAATATTTTTAAGACAAAAAATTAAAAAATGGATAATTTTTTGGAAATAATACTAGAATCCTTGGTATTTTTTAGAGATGAAGCATGGGCTATAAAATAAAGTATTTGTGAAATTTTCTTAGGATTAAAACCAGATAAAATTGTTTCCCAAGTCATTACACATGAACCCCTTAGTTACTTGCACAAATTAAGGATGAAGTGTTCAACTAGTGTGGCATGAGGAATATGATTAAGCTAATGGGGAAGTGAGTTATAAACATGTGATGTTGAGAAAGCTTATAAAAAATACCCTAACAACAAATTATTACTTTGAAAATTTAAAATCCATTATCATATTAATAACTGAAAACAAAAAATTATATTCAAAATTTCACATTTGATTCAAAAAATATACTTATAGTGCCATGTTTGCATCATTTCTAAATTTTCATGGATGGTGAACACTTAGGCAATCATGTCATAAATGTTTTTAAAAAAGGCAGAAAAATAAAATAAATAATAAGAAAAAAAAATAGAAGGAAAAGGAAAGAAAACTTAAATTCTAATGAAAAGTGAGATTATTCAAAAAAATGCATCAAATAATGGATATTAACTATATGAAACAATTTATTTTTATCTAAATATTATAAATGAAAGGAATTTATTACTAGCACAACAATTTTTTTGAAAGGATCCAACCATAAAGAATCAAAATTATGATGTTTACATGGTTATTCTCAAGCTTTATCCCAAAACAAGACCATATCTCCAATTTAGAAAACTTTCTTAAAAACCTTATTATCAAAAAAAATCTTCATTTTTTTTTGATCTTTTGATTTTTTGAAGAGATGTATCTTTATCTTCATCTAAGGCTAAAAGATCATCTAATTTTTTTTCTAAAGTGTTAGTATTTTTTGAAGCATATTAGAAATCAATCCTACTAGAATAAATATGCAATTTTATTGGCACAATAGCTTCAAAACCATATATAAGAATAAAATGGGAATATCTAGTTCTAGCTCTAACTATAGTTTGGTTTTCCAAAAAGGCTTCAAAAAACTTTACATTCAAATTTGTTTTATTTTCATAAATAATATTTTTCATGATATAAACCAGTTTTTTGTTTGTGGATTGAAATTGATTATTTCTTTGAAGATAATATTGATAAGAATGAATATAAATCATTGAATAACTCCCAAATAAATCTATATACTCATTATAAGTAAACTAAGGTCCAATTTTAGAAATAATTTCAAAAGGAACACTGAAGTGAGAAAATTTTGATTTTCATAGAATGTGATTATCTTAAATGTAGCAAAAATTTTAAGAGAAACAACTTAATGACATTTTGTGAAGTAATAAATCATGGTTAAAATATATCTATGAATGAATTAAGATTGAGAATGAATATCAAAAATAAGATCAATATCCCACTTGGTAAAAAGATTTTCAATAATTATTGGATTCAAAGGCATAACAGGTAAATGATCTCTTCCTATAAATAGTTAGCATGTCATACAAGATCTATTTAAGTGAAAACATATTTAAACAATCTTGGCCAATAATATCTAGCATATATAAATTTGTGTAATATAGTTTTTACAAAATAATGAATACCATAACTACCTTCACGACAACTCATAAGAGCATGTTCATTATGATCATGTGTTACACATCTTAGTGAAATTTCATCCCTATTCATAAAGAAAATAATTTTTTTAAATTAAAACAAACTTTAAAACTTGTAAGTCCAATGCATTTCATTATATTTTGTCTAGGTAATCAGGACATGCCATATTTTGGAAATATAATACTAAATCACAATACCAATCATGTTGGGAAAGTAAACAGTCCCAATCTTACATTTCTGAACCAATTTTGATTTTTTTGAAATATCACCACCTTTTATGGATTGGAAGTGATTTTTATCCAAAAAATTATTGTATACACTAAAATTAACATTTAATGCTAAAAAATGGACTTGTGACCACCCCTTATGACACTTAACATATGCTCAATTCCATAGTTCAAACCAATCCTCTACTTCTATATGGATGACCATATATATTAAGGTAACTTAGATACTAAATTTTCTTATTCCTCATTCCAAGAAGTCTAGAATCATTACTTGACTGATTCATGCTTCCATTTTTATTGTCTATATTCCTTAGACAAGGCCACTTATTCAGGATAATCTAGTAGTCTAATCATGTATGAAACTACTAGTTTTGTCCTCTTACCAATTAATAGCTAGTTAACCAAATTAAAATTAATCCCAATGGGTCATCCCACATGTTTAAAGGTCCAAATTCAAGGAAATCCCAAAATTTCCACTTTATATGCGCATTTTATACCCATTTTCTCACTAGATGACAAGAGGATTATATCATTTGAAATCACTAGAATATCTAACTAAACAATGAGAGAAAAGTAAATATTTCTTCCAATTATGAGTCCTTAAAACCCAATAAGTCTTGAGATAGGTATGAATATAATAATAAGTTTACAATTCATTTTTTAAATCACATAATCATACTAAGATTGCACTAGCATATAACATTTCATCAATATTTTACACACACCATCGTAGCATTGGATAATTACATGTAATTTGATCCATCTTCAGAGTATTGGTATGTATGAAAAACTTAATAAATGGGGTGTTGAGTTAAATAAAAACACCAACCCATGCCCATTTCCCCCATATTATAACATTTGTTCCCTCTTATCATTGATCTAAGGTTAAAGTGAAGAAGGAACACAATGACTCCCATAATGAAGATAAGGCATATGAATAGACATATAAGACCTATAAGTGAAGGTGCATTTTTAAGAATTTATATAAAGGTAAACAATTATAAAGGATGAATCCACACCTTATAGACATTAATGTAGGTTGATGGACAAAAAATATGGCCTTGTCTCAGGATAATGCAAAGCTATGTTCCTAATTCACAACAACCTCACATAGTCTCATAGTTAGTTTACAACCATTGTTGTAGTTTTACAGACCTGAGTTCCAACTAAGTCATTTATATTTTTATACTTTCCCTTTTAGTACTATAGATTAAAAAATAATCTACGTTTCATTTTGATTTTTAGCAGCACATGATCCAGATCATTGTCCCTGCATACTTTAGTTTGAGACAACGAAGTTTTGAAATACAGTGCAGGCTCTATTTTCCTTTTGATTCATTTTTCTCTAAGTGTTGAAGTCAAGAGGAAGCTACCAAGTGTCATTTTCCAAGGCACTTTTCATAATTTCAATAAGACCACAGAATGTGCCACGTGTCCCATAATAACTCAATAGAATGTGACAAGTGTCGGCATCCACGTTTCATATCAGCATCTGTGTTTCAAATCTCTTTTCAGTGGAAGGTTTCAACAAGCTAAGTATCAGGATCATGTGGAAAGCACCAAGTGGCAAGCGTAGAAGGTTTCAATTTACTTTTCTAAAAGTGACGGAAGATGCCATGTATCCTAGCTGAAGAGAGCAGAAGCCACCATGTGTTGAGATCTGAATTATCTTCATTTTGCTTCACCAATATAGAAAGACTATGGTGGGTCTTAGGTTTTGTTTCTAGAGCAAGCGAAAGCTGACAAGTGTCGTTGTCTATGTAAATATGAAATAAGGCCTAATTTTTTATATAATATAGATAGAGTAAAGTGGAGACAAACACGTGTCACCTTCCATAGGTCTCTTAAAAGGTAGCTAAAAGTAGCAGAGATTGCCACATATCCCTAGTTAAGTAAAGAAGAGATTTCCATGTGTCCTTTGTTGAGGCAAGTAGAAATCGCCACCTGTCCCTATGCCTTTTAAAAGTTTCTAGGGTGAGAAATGCTATGGGTCTTATTTTTTGTTTAAGTTAAATTTTTGAAGAAGCAGATTACGACAGGTGTCAAAGGTGGAACACTCCTGAGTAAAGACACAAAAGAGTATAAGTTACGTGGAAAGTGCCTCGTGTCTTCAGTAAGTGTTGTGGAACATGTCAAGTGTCATTCTTCAATAATAAGAAGGTTTTAAAGGAATTGTCCAAGTGTCTTATTCCATTTAAAAGAAGGGAGCGTCCTGCGATCTGTTTCAGCCAATGAACTCCCAGAAGATAGAGCATTTCAGAATCTAAGAAATATCTTCTGTTAGACACTTATAGTTTGATTAGATATCAGTTGGGCCATTAGATTTTGAACATAAAGACAATCTGGAGTGAATCCAAGGCTATAAATAAGGGTGCAGAGATCACCAAAAGGACCATCATCAGATATCAAAGAGAATTTTTTGAGAGAATTATTGTCAAGAGTTTAGACTTTTTAGAGCTATGATTAGGAATATCATTTGCCTTTGTTCCATTTTTTTAAGTTGGAAAGTTTATGTAACTGTGCATGTTTCTGTGCCTCTTATGTGACTGGAGAATTAATGAGAAGATTGAATCCTATGCCTTTGTTGATATTTTTTGTGTCATTGCAAAAATAGTCTAGGCTGTGTTGTCAAGACTTTTAAACTTTCTAGAGCTATGATTAGGAATATCATTTGCCTTTGTTCCATTTTCTTGAGTTGGAAATTTTATGTAACTATGCATGTTTTTATGCCTCTTATGTGACTAGAGAATTCAAATAAGAAGATTGAACCTTGCACCTTTGTTGATATTTTTTGTATCACTGTAAAAGTAGTCTATGCTGTGAGCCTCTATTTCTATTGTTTTCATCTTTTACATTGATCTGTCTTGTTTGCTCTTAAATTTAATTGAATCTTACATATAGCCTCATTGTGCTTAGGATTAAGGTCGAATTACATTCAGGTGCATCACCATAGTTAGATTTTCTTTCTTGCATTTGTGTTTCTGTTAAAATTCCTATCCCTTTTCCTAGCATACACTTGATATAAAGAAGAGACCAGCTTCTTAAAAATATATAGGTTGTTTCAAGTCACAAGTCCCACATCTTGAAACTTCCCATTGTTGGTGTTAGAAACAAGTGCAATTTTAACCATCAATAGTTTTTGGCATGCCCGGTGGGACACTATATTGAAGTTTCTTTCAAGATTGTATGAACCAGAGAGCTATGAAGAGTCAGAGCTATAGACCAGTAACCATATCTCAGTCTACTATAAATCCAGGTATTCTTTTGCCACCTTTGGTAACTAGTCCTATAAGAAGAGTCAACCAGTTTATACCAATACCAAGAGCAAATATGGGAGCCCCTATACCCCCAAGAAATTATGCAAGTTGGAACACTGGTAGCCCTTTGATTCTTCCAATACCACCAGCCACTTGGGACCCTATCCCAATCAATGCCTTGAAATCTCTACCCAAATTCAGTGGGAAATATTTTAAAACTCCTAAAGAACATCTGTAGGATGTATCAGATGTATGTGCTATACATGTTATCACACAACAAAATGTGGCCATAAGATTATTAGCAGATTCTTTTAAAGGGAAAGCTCTAGAATGGTATCAGTCTTTAAACCCAAATACCATATCTACATGGGATTAGCTCAGAGATCTTTTCTTTGAAATATTTGAAGAGAAGGGTGATAAGTCTTCTTTATTATAGAAATTGATTACCATCCAAAGGGAACCACAAGAAGCAATGACTGACTTCAATTCTAGATTTCAAAAGACTTGGGAAAGAATCCCTGCTATAGCTAGACTATTACCAGGTATGGCTATAGTTTTCTATCTTAAGGCTTTAAATTTAGACATATCTATTATGATTCAGTCACTTGGAGATCAGACTCTGCCAGAGGCTTATGACTATGCAGTCAGAGCTGAAAATAATTTGATAGATGCTAGAAAGTTGTCTCCAAGGCCTCCCATGCCCATGTTTCTAGAGATTTCCTTACCATTACCTCAAGAATCCCCTAAATATATATCCCCACTTGTGTCTATGTACACATATCCTCAACTACCTACTAAAGAAATTGTTCCCACTTAGTCATCTGAGCTGGATGATATCAAGAATATCTTGAGGACATTTTCTAATGAGCTGATTAATATAAAAAGATAGTATAATACTTATACTAAACAACAATACCATGGCTATCAAGGAAATAGATTTTCATCTCAACCAAACCAATACTAGGGTCCTATAAGGCAAAATAACCCTCAGCCAGCAAACCAATTAGTTGTAGTCCCTACACCCTCACAAACTATTCCTCCCAATTCAAATAGGGAAATTATTCCAGGGCAAAATAATTATGTAGATGGTACTAATGCTTGGTGTTTCCCTTGCAATAATGTTCATACACCTAGAGATTGTCCCATGGGTAATCTACAACAAAAGGTGGTAGAGCAAAGAAGAATGGATGGACAGTTTGCAAGTTCCAGTGACAATCAAGCCTACCAATCTTTTGGTATGCAAAATTCAGTCCTAGTGGCTCATATGCAAGGTATGTCTTTGCAACAAGAGGAAGAAATAGCCCCAGAATATGCTTTGTTCTCATGGGTTGAAGATGAAGAATCAATATTCTTGAATGAAGCTTCTGCTTGTAAGAAACTAGTGGTGCAATCAGATTACTATACTAGATCAAAGAGAAGAATGATGGAATAGCCTGAAGTTGTAAACAATGAAGTTATGGAGAATATTACATTTCAAGGTCATCAAAATATAATAGTTAGACAAGAAGTGCTTTAGCCAGTGCAGAATCAAGTAGTTCCTAGACAAATTCAAGAAAAGGCAAGATATCCTTATTTTCCAAGAATTCAAACTTTGGGACAAATGAATGTGGTGGATTAACTAAAGATGACTCTAGCACAAGTATCAATTTGGGACATATTAGCTATTCCTAAATAAAGGACACTATTACAAGAAGATATTCAAAGCTAAGCAATGCCCAAATGTATTGAAGGACCTGTTGATAAAATAAATCTCAAAGACACAGTTCATCTACAAACAACAGCCTCAGTGAACATTGCACCAGAGGTAAGCAAATCCAAACCAGATCCCTTTTATTTAACTATGATAGTTGGAAAGAAAATACTGCATAATGCAATGATAAATTCAAAGGCTAGTACTATAGTAATGCCAAATAAAATAGCAGATGCTTTAAAGATAAAATATGAGCCACTCACTAAAGGAGTTATGCAGCTAGATGGCAAATCAGTGCAAATAATAGGGAGAATTAAACAATTCCCATTACAATTATATACTTATCCAAATATAATTGTAAATCAAGATATAGTAGTTATAGATATACTTCCTGTATTTGGCCTATGTTTATCAAGAGATTTTACAACCAAGATAGGAGGAGATATGTCCCTTGACTGGTCTCACTTAATTCTAAGAACTAAATATGGTTCAAAGATGAAAATTCTATCTGAACCACTATCAAAGGATCACATCAGCAATGAACCAATATCAAAATTAGAGGTAGATAATGCTATGACAAATAAGGAAGAAAGGGTTTTTGTTAAAAATTTAGGTGACTAGACTAAGCATGATCAAGAAAAAGAAGATAACTAGTTGTTAGCTATGATGCAAAGTGACCCGTATGGAAATTATGACTCTACTGGTCTGGGCACTTATGTTATTTTTGATGAAGACCATGAAATCACAAATGTTTTAATGGAAGAGACACCAACTACTTAAGAATTTGAAAAGGATTTAGAAATTTGGACTTTAAATTTTGATGGGGCTAGAAGTAAAAATGGCGCTGGAGTAGGAATTTGTCTTACTGCTCCAAATGGTGAAATTTTTTTAAGGGCTATCCATTTTCAATTTTATTTTACTAATAATGATGCCAAGTATGAATCTTTAGTACATGGGCTCTTGTTAGCTAATAAAAAGGGAATAAAGAATATAATAGTAAAAGGAGATTCAAAACTAGTAGTAAAGCAAATTAGAGAAAAGGCAATAGCAAAGAATGTAAGGATGAAATCCTATAAGCACAAAATTTGGGACTTAATAGAAGATTTTGAAGCTTTTAATATCAAAGTAGTTCCCAGGATTCAAAATTTTGAAGCTGATAAGATGGCACAGATTGGTTCACAGTTTGATCTAGCAACTGGCCTATTAGTTAACAATGAGTCAGTAAAGGTTATAGTGAGGCCAACTATCCCAGATAATGATGAGAATTGGCAAGTATTTGAGAATTATTTTCAAGTACTCTCATTCTTGTAACAATTAGAGGAATTTACTGATCAATTTCAACCAAAGATTGAAGAGGCATATGGGGATCAAATTATACAATTAAAGAATAATAAGCTTTCCAAAGGTTTAATCACTTTAGAGAACCTTTTTGATCCAAAAGATGTAATCCTGGAGAAGAAAAGGTTCCAAGAAAACAAAGTAGATTATTCTAAAATAGAGGTGAGTGAAGGAAAAAAATTAAAAGTTGGAAATTCTACAACTCAAGTAGAAAAGGAAAGGCTAATTGAATTGTGCAAAAAATATGACAGAGTCATATCCTAGAGCTATGAAGACCTTCATCGATATAATAGAGACATTATTCAGCACACAATAGAACTGACTGAAGGATCTAAGCCTGTCAGATAGAAATAGAGGCCAGTGAATCCAAGGATTGAGCCTCTAATGGTGGATGATTTGCAGAAACTTTTAGATTCTAAAATAATTTTTCTGATCAAACACTCAACTTGGGTATCAAATCTAGTACCAGTTAGAAAAAAGAATGGTGATATAAGACTTTATGTAGATTTTAGAGATCTAAACAAAGCATCTTTGAAGGATCACTATCCCTTGCCCTCCATGGAATAGATTTTATAGACTATGGCCAAGTCTGAGAGGTTTTATTTACTAGATGGTTTCTCTGGATGTAATCAAATTTGGTTGGCTAATGAAGACCAATACAAGACTGCTTTTACTACCAAATGGGGAAAATTTGCATATGCTAAAATGCCATTTGGCCTATCAAATACTGGAGCCACTTTTCAAAGAGCTATAGATGTAGCATTTGGGGAACTTATAAATAAAATGATCTTGATTTATCTTGATGATCTTATTATTTTTTCAAAGAATGTTGTTGATCATTTTGATCATTTAGAAGCTGTGTTTAAAAAATCTCAAGAATTTGGAATATCTTTAAATCCTAAAAAATGTATCTTTGTTGTCCATCAAGAAAAATTATTGGGACATATAGTATCTAAAGAAGGAGTCTCCATAGACCTAGAGAGAGTGGCAGCTATAATGAACTTACCTCTTCCAGTAAATAAGAAAGCAATTCAATCTTTCTTGGGAAAGATTAATTTCATCAGTCGGTTCATATCTGACTTTGTAGGCTTAGTAAGACTAGTGATACTCTTGCTAAAAAAACACCTAATTTTCAAGTGGACTACAGAAGGAAGGAAAGCCTTTGAAGAGGTCAAGAAATCTATCTCAACAGCTCCAGTACTAAGAAACCCAAACTTTTCTAAGCCTTTTATAATGTATGTATATGGAGGAGAGCTTAGTATTGCTGTTGTCCTAACATAGAAAGATGATAAATAGGAGGGAGAGCATCCAATAGCCTTTTTCTCAAGGACTCTTAGGGAATATGAAACCAGATATAACTTTGTGGAAAAACAAGCATATGCTATGGTAAAATCCCTCTAAAATTTTAGGCATATAGTATCAGGAAGTAAAATTTTGATACTTGTAGCACATCTAAGTGTCAGAGAATACATCATGGAGGGTGAAATTACTAAAAAAGAGCAAACTAGATAACTAAGATCCTTAAATATGATGTAGAAGTCAAACCCACTAAATTAGTTAGAGGTAGGGGTTTGTGCCAATATATGACTCAAGATCTTGAAAAGATGATACCTGAAGAGATAAATTTAGGAACAGAAGAAGAAATTATATTGAGAATACAAGAAGTTGATCAAGAATCCTGGGTTACAAGAAGGATTCATTTTATGAAAAATGGGATTTATCCAAGAGAACTCCCTCAAAATAAGAGAAGATACTATAGGATGCAAGGAGTTCATTTTATTTTAATTGAATAGATTATTTTTAGAAGAAATTCTGATGGCAAATTGTTAAGATGTGTAGAAAAGGATGAGGCTAAGAATATACTACATGAAATGCATCATGGAGTATCAGGTGGACATTTTTTTGAAAAGACCACATCTATAAAGATAAGTGAAGCAGGTTATTTCTAGCCTACTTTATTTATAGATTGTTATCAGCTCGTTAAAAAATATCAATCTTGTCAATATTATGTGGGGATGAGAAGGAATGCAGTAATGCCTCTTAGTCCTATAATTATGGATGAACCTTTTGCTCAATGGGGTCTTGACTTCATTGGAATGATAAATATAGTATCTAGTATGGGTCACAAATGGATCTTAACAGCCACAAATTATTTCACCAGATGGACCAAGGCAGTGCCACTCAAGGAAGCAACAGAAAATGTGATCCTAGATTTTCTAGGGAGTATCACTACTCGTTTTGGGGCTCCTCGCACCATAATTTTAGATAATGCTAAAGAATTTTTAGGGTCTAAAGTATCTAACTTTGCATTAAGGCATGGAATATATCTGAAAACTTCTTCTAATTATTACCCTCAGGGTAATGGTTTGGCAGAATCAACTAATAAGAACCCGATTAGACTCATCAAAAGAATAGGGGCTGATCATCACAAGGAGTGGCATAAAGTGCTTAATTTAGCACTATGGGATGATAGAATCATGCCTAAACAGGTGATCAAAATGTCCCCATATGAATTGGTATATGGGAAACCTATTGTAATTCCTCTAAGCTTGGAGATTCCTGCTCTCTAGTTGATCAAATAGATTAAAATTGAAGAAAATGGCCCCATGCAAGTCAGACTCACAAAACTTCTAAAAGTTCAAGAAAAGAGCAATGTAGCACATGATTCATTGATAAAGAATCAAAAAATAATTAAAGACTATTTTGATAAAAGGACTTCAAATCCCCATTTCAAAATAGGCTCAATTATTTTGAAATGGGATGTAAGAGATGCCAAACCAGGTCAACACACTAAGTTTGAAGCATTATGGACTGGCCCTTATAAAATTCAGGCATGTAAACAGCAAAAATTTTTTGAGCTAGAAACGATGGAAGGTGAACCTGAAGAGATTCTTTTGAATGGAATCTATTTGAAACATTTTAGTTAAAACTATGTTTTTTAGTGATTTTTGATCATGCGGGAGTTGTAAATTCTTTTTGAGAAGGCTCAAAAGTCCTTGGGGTCACCAATAAATATAGAGTAAAAAATACTCTATGTTTCATTTTGATTTTTAGCAGCGCATGATCCAGATTGCTATCCCCGTATACTTTAGTTCGAGACAGTGAAGTTTTGAAATAGAGTGTAAGCTCTATTTTCCTTTTGATTCATTTTTCTCTAAGTGTTGAAGTCAAGCGGAAGCTACCAAGTGTCATTTTTTGAGGCACTTTTCATAATTTAAATAAGGCCACAAAACATGCCATGTGTCCCATAGCAACTCAGTAGAATGTGACAAGTGTCTTCATATACATTTTAAATCTCTTTTCAGTAGAAGGTTTCAATAAGCTAAGTATCAGGATCAGGCAAAAAGTGCCAGGTGGCAATCACAGAAGGTTTCAATTTGATTTTCTAAAAGTGAAGAAAGACACCACGTATCCCAGTTGAAGAGAGTGGAAGCCACCACGTGTCAAGATCCAAATTATCTTCATTTTGCTTCACTGATATAGCAAAGACTATGGTGGGTCTCAGGTTTTGTTTCTGGAGCAAGTGGAAGCTGCCAAGTGTCACTATCTGTGTAAATATGAAATGAGGCCCAATTGTTTCTATAATATAAATAGAGTAAATAAGAGACCAGCACTTGTCACCTTTTGTAGGTCTCTTAAAAGATAGCTAAAAGTAGTGAAGATCACCACATATCCCTAGTTAAGTAAAGCAGAGATTGCCATGTGTCCTTTGTTGAGGCAAGTAGAAATCACCACCTATCCCTATGCCTTTTAAAAGTTGCTAGAGTGAGAAATGCTATGGGTCTTATTTTTTGTTTAAGTTGTTAAATTTTTGAAGAAGCATATTGTGACAGTTGTCAAAGGTGGAACACTCCTAAGCAAAGACACAAAAGAGTATAAGCTACACGAAAAGTGCCTCGTGTCTTCAGTAAGTGTTGCAAAACATGCCAAGTGTCATTCTCCAGTAATAAGAAGGTTTCCAAGGAATTGGCCAAGTGTCTTCTTCCATTTAAAAGAAGGGATCATCCTATGATCTGTTTCAGCCAATGAACTACCAAAAGATAGAGCATTTTAGAATCTAAGAAATATCTTCTATTAGACACTTCCAGTTTGGTTAGATTTTAGTTGGGCCATTAGATTGGGAACATACAGACAATATGGAGTGAATCCAAGGCTATAAATAAGGGTGTAGAGATCACCAAAAGGACCATCATCAGATATCAAAGAGAATTTTTTGAGAGAATTATTGTCAAGAGTTTAGACTTTCTAGAGTTGTGATTAGGAATATCATTTGCCTTTGTTCCATTTTATTAAGTTGGAAAGTTTATGTAACTGTGCATGTTTCTATGCCTCTTATGTGACTAGATAATTAATGAGAAGATTGAATCATGTGCCTTTGTTGATATTTTCTGTGTCATTGCAAAAGTAGCCTAGGCTGTGTTGTCAAGAGTTTTAGACTTTCTAGAGCTGTGATTAGGAATATCATTTGCCTTTGTTCCATTTTCTTGAGTTGGAAAGTTTATGTAACTGTGCATGTTTCTGTGCCTCTTATGTGACTATATAATTAAAAGAAGAAGATTTAACCCTGTGCCTTTGTTGATATTTTCTGTATCACTGCAAAAGCAGTCTATGCTGTGAGCCTCTGTTTCTATTGTTTTCATCTTTTACATTGATCATGCCTTGTTTTCGCTTAAATGTAATTGAATCTTACATATAGTCTCACTGTGCTCAGGATTAAGGTCAAATTACATTCAGGCACATCGCCATAGTTAGATTTTCTTTCTTGCATTTGTGTTTCAGTTAAAATTCCTATCCCTTTTCCTAACATACACTTGATATAAAGAAGAGACCAGCTTCTTAAAAATCTGGAGGTTGTTTCAAGTCGCAAGTTCCACATCTTGAAACTTCCCATTGTTGGTGTTAGAAATAAGTGCAATTTTAACCATCAACAAGTACATTTCTAAAAATAGTAAGATATAAATCAATTTATCTGTGATCATTGTATATCTTATGTATTTTGATATACTCATTAATTTATACTAATTAAATTAATCCCCCTAATCCAAATTTTGATTAAATGATTATCATTTATAGAAATGGATACAAAATTAATATTATAAGTTGTATTTTTAGAAAGATGTTTATCTAAGTCATTACCCTTAACTATTTTACGTGTTTCAAATTCAAGGTCAAACTCTTGAATTCTAAACATCCACTTAACTAATATTCCTTACATCATGAATTGTTTAAGGAGTAAGACAAAATAGGGGCATTAGAATGTAATATGACTTTTTTCCCATCAAGAGATATTCAAATTTACCTAATGTTGAAATTAGAGTTAGAACAATTTTTTCAACTAAAGGATACCTAGTTTCAGTGTCTTTGAGTACTTGACTCATGTAACTTATAGCAATTTATTCCTTATTGTGATCATATTAAGTGATCATAACACTTGTAACCTTATCAATTGCATTTATGTATAAAATAAAAGGTTTACTAAAATCAAATTTAGCTAATATTAGAACACTAACTCTAATAATTATTGACATGATACCTAAATCTAGTCACAGGTACTTAACAATATTAATTATTGACATATTCTAAACCACTCAATTTGTGCCTAGATATATGAATCTAATTCACCATTCCTCTAAGACTTTTATCTATACACAGGCTTGACCCTCTATTCACTAGTACTACTACATAGAAATTTTCAAGTTAAAGCTCAAACCTTTATTATATCACTCTCAAACTACCTCTAACTTAGGATAATTGCCCATGATTATCTAAGATAGGTCCAAATTATCCTTGTCCCCATGCTAAATAATGGCTAGTTTCAAAAAATTTAAATATTCCTTTGGCTCTTCCCTCATGTTTCATAAGGTTGGATAAATAAAATTATCAAAAGGATTTGATATAAATACAAATCAGAATTCATTCATTATTTCCATATTGGCCCTATCTATTGAGCACTTACACACTATTGCACATTGATAAAATATTCCCTGTTCCTCAAAAATTAAAGATAATTCACAATTAGTCATAATCCACATCTAAAACATCTCAAAGCAGGTCAAGAGTTATCATTTTCAAGCATCAGAGGCAAATCTATAGTTGCATACACATATTCAAGAAGAACAATTGTAAAATCACTCTATGTGAGAGAGCTACATATGGCTTGATTCCATCCTTGGATTATATAGATGTGTATGTAGTGGTAAATAATATAAACTCATCCCATTACACTCCAACTCTATTTTTATTAGGTTTCTAGATCTCACAAAGAATCCCAGGGTTTACAAAGTAAAAGAATTAAAATAGTGATCTATGTGTGGTAATATTAGAATCATGACATCTTACCTTGATAAAAATGCATATGCACATAATGTGGTGTTGATATATTTTTAGTGATGTATCCAAGGTGGAAAAGAGTGTTCATGAGGTGTCAAGTATGCTAGTAGGTTAATGACAAAGTGTACCTTCATGATCATGCATGGACCCTACAGTGTTTACTTGGTTAGGCAAGATAATGGATGTTGATGATGTGTTGACCATGTTTTAGGGGTCATATGGGGTGTAGGGAGTGCTTGGTGTACTTATGTAATTGAAATGAATCCATCTGAGTAGTTTTGTGAGGGTCTAGTTTATCCTAATCATCTTGGTAGGGTTTCTAGATTAAGCATATTGATGACATCAACATTCATACGTGTGAAGGTATCATAAGAAAGTGGTCACATGGGTCTACTTAGTTTTATTCCTAGAATATGTATTTCAAATTTCAAACCTTGACATGATATATATCAAAAGTTATGATAGTGAAAATTTGCTATCCCAAGCTTATTTCATCATTTTCCAGAGTCAAATTTGCATTTTTTAGTGACTATTGGAATTAAAATATTTGAATTTACAAAGTAATCCAAGAAAATTTATTTTTAGATTTGAATAGTCATACAATTAGATTTATTACAATTCAAATTTGACTAAGGGTTTGACTTTATTCTACAAGTGACCTGAGAAGGATGTTTGAGTTTTTATTGATGGTGTTTAGATGTTTCATAGTGAATTATCTATTGGAGAATGTTGTAACTTCCTGAAGATAATCTATATGGATTTTTTAGGTTTGACCAATCCATATTTATTATGAACCATTACTTGAAAGTTGACTATTTGTTCATTCATGATGTTTTCATGTACAAGACAAATGATTGATAGGTTTTGCATATGCAGAGGTGTGTAGTGATGAATGTAGTTAATTAAGGATGTCTTAGGCATTATGTGGCATGGACCTATGTGATTTTAAGTGGTCTTGTGTTTTTATTTTTTCTTGGTGAAGTGTTAAAATTTTGAATAGGTCTCCATGGACCTGAAAGGACTACTTAGGCCTAATTGAAAGGTGTTGTTGCTTAAGGGCGATCTATCAAATCTATGGTAAACCTATGAAGGTAGTGTTTATATTTTTTATAAGTGGTATATAATACTTAAGGGTTAAGTAATGTCTTGTGGCCAACCAAGAAGGTGGTGATCATGTAGACTCTATAAAGAATAAAATCAAAGATGAAGGTTTCTAGAGTGTATGTGCAAAGAAAAGAGAAGTGTGAGTAAGTTTGGTTGATGGATTGAAGATAAAATTAGTGTAAGGGATATGGGTATGACCTAATGGTCATGTTTTTTTATTTATAATAGTGTTTTTCAGGGTTGATGATTGAGGATGAGCAAAAAGGTGTAGAGTGATCCAAAAGGTTATTTTAGATGCATTGCTTGTGTGTGAAGGATTGATAAAGTGTGAAGGATTAAGAAAGTGTGAAGGGTTGAAGAGAGTTGTTATTTAATATCTCTCCATTATATTGAAAGGAAATCATATTTCTAGAGGTGTTGTTATCACAAGGTGTTGTGTGGGTGATCAACCAAGTGGGCGCTTGTCCATGCTTAGGGGTTGGTGCTCCTTGAGAAGTGGGTGATTCACTAAAGTATATTGTTTGTGATCTCTTATAGGATTGTAGTCCATGTGTTTATAGGATTAAGAGTGTGTTTTATCCCCCATGAGGGTTTCCTACATAATTAATGTGTTATGTGCTTTTATTTTGCATATTTTTCTTTGTTCATTATAATGAATCGTTTATATGCTTCATGAATGCTTATGTTAAATGGTTAAGAGTATAAAGGATTTGAATTGAAGTTGATTTAATTACATCACTAATTCACCCCCTCTCAATTGTTGTACCTCTAATATGTGGAACAATAAATATAAACATAGATAAGTTTACAATCAAAAGACATGGCTGGCCTACACTATTGTCTAGGGAGTGTGTTCTTATAAAAAAATATTCACAGACTCTACCTCTGATCCTACACTATCAAAGTCCTACCTTTCTATGTTTTTCATTGTCAAAAATTATTCATAGTCAAATTAGATAAGTCTATAGTCAACAAACATGACCTGCCAATGATATTATATAGGGATATTCAAGTTATATATAATCATTTTTAGATTATGTTCCTAATTCTGAGTGGTCATGGTCTAATATTTTTATGATATCTACTATTAGACATGTATAATAGTCAGCTAGGAACTCGATAAAAGGTTTCTAGCTCTCACAAGTCCCCTAGGGTTTTCAAAGTAAATAAAAGGAAATAAATGACTTAAATATGAAAATATTAGAATCACAATATAATATCCCTCTCATAAGACACATGCACAAAATGTAGAATATTCATATTAGAAAGAGTATTCCCACATTCCATTGAATAGGTAGAGATATTTTTTAGATAAAACCATGTCTTAGTTTTTTTTATCGATGTTTTGGTTCATACTCTATGAACCATCATCAGGGTGAGAGAATGAATTGAAACATCGGTAAAAAAAATAAGACACAATTTTATCTATAAAATATCTCTACTTAGAATAGTTATAGGTTCTACACATTTAAAAAAGACAAGTCCACAATCAATGGAGAAAGCTAGCCTGTATTATTGTCTAGGTAACATGGTCATGTCTAGAAATATTCTTAGATTATACCTCTGACCCTAAATAGTCATATTCATGTCTTTTGTTGATTTCCATTTTTAGACATAAAAAATAACTAGCTACGAACCCAAAACTAAGCTAAGTTAATTTCTTCTTAGTGTTTTCCAAAAATCAGTATTATTTATGATTGTGTACATTTAGCATTTCAATCTCTTCAAATTTTCCACCTATTATACATCATATTAATTTTAAAATAAAAAATAGGATAAAACAACTAGAAATTACATTTTTGATGTCATCAAAGGCTATATAAAGCTGTATCCCAAAACAATTATAGTTTATCTTAAGTAAAAATTGTAATGGGGTTGCCTTATCAGCAAAATTAGCAATGAAATTATGCATAAAGTTGATTTTACCAAAGAAAGAACCAAAAAAGGACTCATATTTAGGTGGAGGTATTTATTTAATAGCCTTAATTTGATTGGGGTTAATGAAGATTCCATATTTAGAGATAACATGACCCATTAGTTTGCCTTTTCTTACCTAAAAAAGGATATCTTAAGATTAAGAGAAACACCAAATTTACTACATCTTATAAAATTTTCACATTAATAATCAATGTGCTTATTTCATTTGTTGGGATTAATAGTAAGATCACCAAGGTATACTTGAATAATATTTCTAATCAAATAATCAAAGGAAACATGTATAGTAATTTGAAAATTTTCATCCACAGTTATTAATCTAAATAGAATCCTATTGAAATAAAAAGTACATCTCTACATGGTAAAGTAATTTTATGCCTATCCTCAAGATTCATAAAGATCTAATTATAGCCTAGAAATATGTCTAATAAAGACATCATTTAATAATGGGTGACTTTTTGTAGAATCTGATCAATATTAGGTAATGGAAAATTATCTTTAACACTAACATGGTTCATATCTCTAAATCAAAATATAAATTAATGTCACCATTATTATACACACTAAAACCAAATTAGATACCTAATCAAAGTATCTAACTCAATAGATACCAATGCCATAATTTTTTTTTTATAGCTCCTTGTTGATGGTGTCTTCTAATAAGGACCTGAATCTATGAGGTTTCTACCTAACAATGTTTTTAACAAGTTTGATAGGAATATCATGTTGTATAATTATGGTATCATATCCTTTAATATCTTTTTAAGACCAAGTGAAAATTACAAAAAACTATTTGAAAGTTTTAATAAATAATACCTTCTCTTTTATTGTACATTGGATGCTTAAAAAGACATATTAAGGGCCCTCCTTAGTGCCTAGGTTGATAAGAATGATTTCTCAAATTATTCATCTATATGATTTTTCAATTATAAAAAATTTAGGATAATCTTGAGGTGAAAACATGGATTTTAAGCTTACCAAGCTAGCATGGAATTTGTTTCCATTTAGCTATAAATAATCACAACAACTCAAAACATAATCATCACTATCAAATAAATTTCCCTTATATGAAACAATCTATGTGATCGTAACATTAAAAAAGGCCAATTAGTTTTTAAATTAGGAACTTTAGGACTGGAAACCTTAATGAAAGTGTAGTCGATAGGCTTAAATTCACCAATAATTAGATTAAATGTTAAAAAACATGCTTATCAACATGGATGTTGTATTATCTAAGTATGTTGGATGCATTAAAAGTTTATAAAAATTCCATTAGAGACCAAATTTTTTGAGTATATTTGTGCATACAAGCCTAATTTTTCTTGTAAATTTATTGAAACTAACTAATAACCAATTTAGAATCACCAAAACTTATAAATTTTTTATACCCAACTCAATAGATTTTCAAGTCCTAAACATAAAACCTCAAACTCAATAGTATTATATGTGGTTTCAAAAAAGATAATTAGAAATCATACCTAAACATTTTTATTACAAGTGAGATGATAATTACACATACCCCACTACCATGATGTGAACTAACACCATAAAATAACATAAACCAAATGGTTTATGTAGGGGTTAATTTGGCATACTACTAATTATGATCATCTATAATCAAAATGCCATAAGTTCTAATTCTAGTTTTAGCAAAGCAAACATTTGTTGGGGTAGTTTCAATGGGTGTATCATAGTAATATTTCACATGTATTAAAGTTATTTCATTACCTAAAATAACCCAAGTTATGTCTTCTCCTACATAAGCACTTGCGGCTTTATACCAATATCTTGTTAACAACATAACATAGTTAGCTTGAATATCAAAGATTTATAAATTACACATACATCTAATTCGTTCATCATGAGCAATTTTAAATATTATATCTCATAATTTACAATAACTTTTATTTTGTATAGGATCAAAACACGAGTTTTCAAATATCCTTCTCATAAGGAAAGCCTAGTTGGTTAAAAATGAACTTAGGCATGATATTCTTTGAATAAATTGTGTCAAGAATGCAATTATGAATATTATTGTCAGTAATATTAACAAACACATAAAATAGAGTAATGCAATTAGGAGGATCTTAATATTGAGAAAGAAAGTTTCTAAATTATTTTTTAGATACCCCCTGTTGTAGGCCAACAACATTTTTAGGATCAACATTCTTAACAGTGGCATTTATGTTATTTGATTGACCAAGTAAAAAGTAGCTTGTAGTAAGGAATAACTTAATTTTGTATCCATGTATGAGACTATGTTGTAAGATCCATGAGTTGTGTTAGATTGATCATAATTTATAGGTCTAAATTAAGGTTCACAATGTGCATTACTATACCCACTAGGTAGAGTATTTCACACTTTCAAATTTGTTTAGATGGAGTCTCCATGGTAGTATTGCCTTAAATCATACATTTACCCTTTCATCAATTGATTTTGTGGGAGGAGACTAATTAATTATAAGATTTAATACATTTGAATTGTCTTTTGGGGTAAGATTGTAATTTTTTTATTTGGACTGCATAAATATTAGTAGTATTGGTTTCACTCAAAGTTTCCTTGAAATTATACATGTTTATGTTGTATAACAAGTCATAATAAATATTATATTTAACCTTAATATATTTTTGGAATTTGAGTAAAATAATAGATTTTTTTCAAGATTGCGATCTAGTTCACAATAAAATAAAATAAAATCATTTTGATGCAATTTCATTCTTTTTGGTATTGGTTGTTTTATGATAAGTATAAGGTTGATCATTAAATTTGTATTTGACAATTAATATATTATTTCCAAAATTATGGATATATTTTAAAATTATGGATGATTGAAATACATTAAATGGGAAGGTATGTATTTGAAACCAATTTTATTCAAATTTTATTCATATTAAATGCATAAAAAAATGGTATCATCATATCTAATTAAATATTTGTATTCTAATTCCATTATATATTTCAGAGGAAGAACATTGAAATGATATAAGCTCAATAAATTTCTGGGTGGTTTCACATCTCCTAGAATCTTTTGACTCATTCTAGTGAATTTGGTTGTGAAGCGATAAATCATTTCACTAGGGACAAGTGAGATAGTTTCAATTTCATTGATAAGTTAAAAATCATCCTTGGATTTACCAAAATAGTGTTCTAATCAATATTATATATCTTTCCATTATTTTAAAATCTTGGGAGGTAAATTTTTAAAAGCTTGATAAGATTTATCTTATAATATTTGAGAGAAATGCTTAGGGGTGATTTAGCATAAGCCAAAATGAAGGAAATTAATTGATCTTCTCATGATTCACCAACATATCCTAATAATTTTAGGAGATTAATTATTTTTAGTGAATGGATTTTAACAGGTATAGTCCTAATATTAATTGTATTACCTCGAATCCATAGGTTAAATAGTGCATCTTCAACATCAGACACTACTTCATCTACATTCTTATCTACATGTAAGTTGAGAATTATCTCCCAAAATTAGTACCTACCAAGTTGTCCTTACACATTAAATAAAATATTGACTAATTTTATCTACTTTTAGTTTTAGAAACATAAGTAAGGAATTTGATGGTTCTTATAGGATTAGTAGTAAATTTTTTAGTTCTTCTCACTTTAAAAGTAAATTTTTATAGGTGATTTTATCCTATGTTTGAATTTTTTATATAAAGGTTCTCTCAAATTCAAAGGAAATATATTCTTCAATGTTAATGATGGCTAAATAATTATGGATATTTTCAAGGTTGTTATACTAAATAAATGTACCAAGTTTGAGACAAGATTAACTTGTTTATCAATGATATAAATTCTTGGTTAAATAATACATGGAAGTATAGTAATGTTCATATAGAAAATAATAAACATTCTTATTTATGAAAATGTGAACAGTCACTCAAAAGAGCAACTAATTAAAAATGTTGCCCTGTAGAGTTGATAAATTTGTTGAAACTAAAAATTATAAGATCTAATTAATCAGCCCTTTATCATATTTTGAAGGTTAAATAAAAATTAGACCACTTTAATCATAAGGTAACTAAGGGATAGAGGACTAGTTTTTAATGTGAAGAAAGGTTGTTTAATTGTTAAGTATAAAATATCTTAGAAAATCAAAGAAACTTAATAGATTTTTGGAAATTAAATAAATTAACCATAATGGTATCAATTCAACAAAGCAATGAGAAATATCAATGTCAATACACATCCAAATATTCTTTTGGAATATTTTTCTAATTCACTTGTAATCTGACCTTGAAATTGAAACATCTTAATTTTTATATGACTCAATGATAGAGTGAAATTTATTGAAAAAGTAACCTCTTGAACAATCAAAATAAAATAATTTCAATCTCTAAATGTATCTCATGATCCTTCATAATTATTTTCTCACTTCATTTTCTTTTAGTATAGTATCATATATCTCATATATATACTATCAATCTTTGGAGAATACTTACTATTAATATAATTAATGTGTTATTATGAAACTATGAATACTAGAAACATAAAAGAAGATAACAAAATATAAGAAAAAGAAAGGAAACAAATACAATCTAATCTAAAATAAAAAATAATAGATTAAAGTAAAATAAAATATCAAAAAACATATTTGGAAAAATAATAGAAAGATAAAATGGATTTAACCTAGAAGCTATATAATAAAAACAAATAAAAATTAACCAACTTAAAAGAGTAGGAAGGAAATTAAAAATATAATAAATAATACAACTCAATTTATTATGATGAAATGAGAAAAATAGTAATTTTATAGAGAAGTCAGAAATAACATTTTCATAACTATTTACAAAATATAACAATTGAAATAGGGAATAAGTTGCAAGCCCACACAAAATGCAAATTATCTATTATTCAAGCATGTGCATTAAATATTATTTAGAATCAGGTGAAATGTGATAATGAATCCAAAGCATGTAACTAAAGTAAATATGTAGGCACCAAATGTATTAATACTTGAACAAGTTTTAGATAATAGGTTAAATAATTATTAATAACTAGATACACTATATTTTATCGAGTTGTGTAATTTAACATAAGGGAACATGTTATTCATTCTTCTTAAAAACATACACCCAAATTAAAGTTTTTTCACAAAAATAAATGTATTATGAAAACTTTGTGGAGATATTTGACTTGTATAACTTCTCCTTGAATAATGTGTCCTTCATGTCCATTTAAAGTATCTATAAATAAGTTTAGTTATAACTAACTTCTAATTATAGAATTTAACTGAAATAAAATTAGTTCAACTTTATTTTAAGTCATTGAAATTTAAATAATAAATTAATTTTTAAATGTGAGTTATCATAGAACTTGGGTATTAAATAAATTTCAAATGACCAGTAACACACTAAAATTAATTATGGGTGGGGCTTATGGGTTGAGGGATCTTTTGGGGGCTTTGGGTTCCTCTAGGAACCACAAAAGGTTCTTTTGTTGTTGTTGTTGTTGTTGTTGTTGTTGTTGTTGTTTAATTCAATATTCTTTGGTGTCTATTTTGTGTTCTTCTTTGTTCTATCCCTTCTCTATTTTGGGCTCATGGTTGAGTTGAGTTACTTTTTTTTGGACATTCTCACAGGGATATGGGCCCCCTTGTGCCTAGGTATTAGTTATGTTATTGGTTTTTTCTTTTTCATTTGTTATTCCTACATTTTAGGGTCCTATTAGTCTTTTAGTGTAACTACATCATTCAATTGGGTCCTCTTTATACTAGTTATTAAAGGTGGGTTTAACCTAATCTAAATAAACTAAAATTAATTATGTGTGGGGTCACAATAACACACATAATTAAATGCAATTTATTCTCCAAAATATAAATTAGATGAAGTCAATATATTCAAAAACAAGATTAAATAAACTACCACTAAAAAAATGCATGCAAATCTTATCAGAATTAAAGATCCATATACATACTTGATAGAAATTTCTTTTCATTTTTTGTGTGAAAAATAATTTCTTTTCAACACTACCTCAAATTTATCAACACGTTTAGATTTCGCATAATTATTTTAATCTCATGAAAATCCAACTTCATTAATGAAAATATTTCAATAATTTCAACATTTCCATTTGCATGAATATGAAAAAGTAAACTATTTATTAATGTAGAAAATGAAAACAAAATCAAAGTATTAAAAGGGTAGCCTATATACTAATGATCTAAAAAAGGTACCAATAAGTATATGTATACCCAAGTATTATAATATAAACAAATGGAAGTAAAACCTGTCAAGGGCTAATAAATTTTATTACCTTCATTTGAAGAAACTAAATCTATGAATGGAATGCCCTTATCAGTATTAGATTTGTTGTAATTTATAGGATTCATCATTGGCATTGTAATTCTCACATGATCAACATTTTCATTATCCACCTCTAATTTTATCTTATTTTTCACATGGATGACCACTAGTGGGATTAAAGGGCTTATTGTTTATGGCTTGAGAAGTCTAAGTCATGAGGCACATTAGAAGAAGTATCAAATTAAATTGGAATTATTTATCAGATCTAAGAAGTTTATTGTTAGGTTGGGTAATCTCCATATTGACCCCTAAATCATGAAATTATTGGTGGGAAGAAACACTTGGTGAGCCATGCATGAAGAGGGAAAGTAAAAAAATTTTTTCTTTAAGGGGAATGCCAAATAGGAACATTTTAGGATTGGAAGTTTGAGTGTGAAAAAGAATCAAAAGGTGTGGCATTCAAAAAATAAATAAAAAATTGTCATTAGCATAAAAAATGGATAAAACCCCTTATTCTATGGCCAAAACCTCTCATAAATGTGTCAGGGGACATTTAACCCTTGAAGGGGATACCATGAGGTGCATTATGTTTTATTAGAGAATTTTCATCTTGTTGAACATGCCTGGTTCATACATTACCTATTATTGAGTTAAGAGAATCTCTACTACAACATGAAATCCTCTCTCAAAATTGAATAAAGTTAGACTTTAGTTCAAAAACATTTAATCATCTAGGCCATATCACCATTTCAAATTTTCTTGTCTCAATAGAACCCAATAAATGATATTGATAGGTAATAATAAATGACATGAAATATAGTAATATATTAGCAAAAATAAGTAATCAATTAATGATCTTGAGTATTTCAATCTAAACAAGTTTGTTTGTCAAAAAATAAATTCTCAAAATTATCATTAATATGTAACTCCATTGTATATATACTTTTATTTCATCATTTAAAACACATGTATTAAGATAAAACTCATATCAACTACCACTATAAAAAACATTATTAAAGGAATTTCAAAAGTTTCTTATTAATATATCAAAATTTCCATCACTAGACCGAAGTTTCATGATATCAAGAATTCTTTGATCAAAAAACCTACATATGATGTGGTCAAAGCTATAAAACATTTTAGGTTTTATATCTTAAACTCCCACACATTCATGATGGTCTTGGATCTAGTTTTCAAATCAAATTTGGCTCAATAAGAACTCATATCAAAGAGAGGAGGATGGATCACCAAGGTTCAAGAATATGATCTAGATATTGTTGTGACTAACACACCCCATTTTAAAAATTTCAAACAAGGACCCAATTTGAGCTCAAATTTCATTTTCATGTCTTGATGTGAAATGAACCAGTCCAAGTCTAAGCTAGAATTCATTGTCTTAAGTCTAAGTTTTTAAATTCAGAATGAAGTATTGATTTCATTGAGTTGACCAAATTATTTAAATATTCCCATAGTTGCTCTATTAATTTTATCAATATATGAATCTAAAGGTATAAATGGGCATTTTTATTAAAGCTATTCTATGCATCTATTTGGATATTAGTTTTATGACATTCATTAAATTCAAGTTTTCATTTGGTTTTATGGACTAATTGAGCTAACTTGATATTTTCCCAAGGTTGTTTATTCTTTTTAGGATTATTCTAGCTTCACAAGGCAACCTTGCCAAATCCCACTTGATCTATCTTAGAAATATCCTCTATAGTATGAATTAATTTTCATATTTAGTCATTTTACTAAATGCTTCCTCACATAGACATTTATCACACGTCTCTCTTTCACTTAGAGCAACTATCAACTTTCAGGGCAGTAATGTAGTTTGAATCCCAACGGCTAGGTCCTGGTAGTTTGAATCCCAAAGGCTAGGTCCCAAGCTCTAAGATTATTCCATATTTCATCATCTAACCTCTTTGTAAATAATTTATGATTAAGTCTTTTTATTTTGGTGAGTATCCAAGTTCATGAGATTTGATCACGTCTTTATCTCACTCTTCTATGGCTTATTTGTAAGGTTCTAAGTCATTTTTGCCTGATCAACTAGGATTGTGCCAAGCGTATTCATATCAGTCAACATTGCCATCAAATCCAATGGATAAGTCATAAACCCTTCAGAAAAGCATGGACCATCTATGTGTCACAATATTACTTATCTATAACCTAAGCAGTAAGTCTAGCTCATGAAGTCATCTAGGCAATTGGATGATCAAGGATTGTCCACATATCACCATCGCTCTCATCCATGACTTACATGTATAGGTATAATTAGAAAGGTTCTCTGAGTATCTAGATAAGTGAGATCATGACATTTGGAATAATCCTACTCATCTAAAAATGATAAGAATAGGCACATATACCAAATGTCCCTGAACATCTGAATGAGTGAGGACCATCCACGTGGTAGGATATTGCTCACCTATGGCTTGTCAACTATGCCAACAACTAGTTACACAATCAAAGATCAAAGACCCTCCACATAAGTGAGGACTATCCACATGGAAGCATCTTGATCATATGTAACCTATAGGTAAAGACACATGCTCTAAATCTTAGTAACTATGTGAAAGAATGAGATCATGCCATGTTTTGGCATCTTGATCACTTGCTACTAAAAGGGGGCCCAAGGTAAAAAATATAGAGTCAATCCTAATAGGTAAATGAGATCAAGATAAGTGTCATGATGTGAATAAATTAGAATGGTTAATTAAATCAAGGACACGTGGAAAATCATTTGACTCAACAAAGTGGGTGGGCAACTAGAATCAGTGATATTGTGTCACATGTTTCTCTTAGGACAAATTAGATTCAAGACATGAATATGGGCCCCAATAGCACTATAAAGATATATATTTAATTTTAAAGATGGCTTGGCATCTAGATCAATTTTAGTATAATAACTAAAGGTAATGCCCACACAAGTTCTAATCAAGTGAGAAATTAGCAATTGTCATGATCCTAAGAAGCTTGACGTGGACATATATCTTGACTTCAACATGTAAGTAAAATATATGAAGGTGGGCCCTGAAATCATTATTGAAAGATATTTAACATTTAAAAAATGACCAAGTAGTCAAATAAATTTGAAAGGTGCATGTGGTTGGTCCCTAAATCACTCATAGTGCCACAAAGGCAAATTAGGTGTGTGATCCTCACACTCAATGCACTTGAGAGATTAGGAAAAAACTTCTAAGAGTCATCTATCAACTTGAAAAGTTTAAAATAAGAATAAAACCTTGTTTATTAATAATTGGTAGCTCAATGAAGCCTTTTAGAACTATTAAAAAGTGCTCCACATCAAACCTCTTATTCTTGATGCTCCACTAGTGGGCCATGGGATTCTATTATATCTTATCTATTTTGGAATGAGGAATATTCTAACATAATTCTATTTTGACCATTTCATACCATGATGGATAAGAGTGGGATCTCATGCCTCTTGAAGGCTAGACCCATCTCTTTCTTTTATATATGTTGCTATGTAATATTTTAGAAGGGTTGATTTTATTTGTAAATAAACACTGTTATATTAATGTTAAATTGCTTTTTATGTAAATGCATATGGTTGTCTTAAAGGTATTATACTCTATTTATGCTTTAATGGATTAACACTAATGCTAGAGGAATATAATTTTTTAACTTTTATAGATTTCTCGGATTAGTTAGGATGTGTTCCCTACTCTTTTGGTTAGGTTATTTGAAACTCTCACCCTGTGTGACTAGATCCCATGCCATTATGCAGCTTAACACATAGTGGTGAAATTATGGCTAGGTATGTTTTGGTCATGGAGGAATTTGTGTTGGAAGTTTATTAAGAAATATTTATTTTCTACCTTATTCTCTCTCTTTTGATGTTTATTTGTGAACAAGTGATATTCCCCTTTCTTTAGAAAAAGTGAAGTGAAGTAAAGTAGAGATCTGGATTGCAGTATGTTGCAATTGGTTTAGCTATAAGTGTAGAAGTTATGTGGGTCAATAGAAAACTATTATTAGACCTTTGATGGTAGCATTGATTTTATTAGAGACCTATTCCAAGAAGGATATTTAATGGATCCCAATACCTAAATCTTGTGCCTTGGATTATCTCATCAACAATCCTAAAATGAGAGAATGTGATACCCCCAATTGTTCTTGATCTTGTTTAGTTCATCTAACCCAATAGGTGCACTTGGGATTAATATATTAGACCAAAAAATAGATATCAAGCCCACTAAATTTATTATTGATGGTGATGATTTTTCAAAGAGAAGATAAAATAGAGAAACTACCATTTATAATCTTTATTGACTCTCTCAAAGAATGGTATTATAACATTTTATGCTTCCTTTGATATGGATAATATCTCACCCATTTAAATCCCAAAAAAAAAAAAAAAAATCAAGTTGAATAAACCAAATATATAATTTTGGATAACACTCTCTTCAAGAAATCCCTATATGCCACTTTCTTGAGATGCATGGATAAAAAACAACAAAAGAGATTGTTAGAATCTTTTCATGATCAATATTGTGGTAGACACTTTTAATTTTTTTTTAAAGATTTAAAAATTATGAAAACTCATTACTATTGTAAACCATTATTCAAGGATGCAAAATAATGTGTTTCAAAATTTTAGGCTTGTTTTTTTTAGATAGCCTAAAATCACAACATTTCCCCTCTACTAGGTAATCATTGAAGAGCCTTTTTAGTAGTGGGGTTTGTTTTCATAGGTACCTTGAATCCACATTCCATTATAGGGCACATTCATGTTATAAAAATAACTAACTACTTCACAAAGTGGGTATATGTAATTATAATGATGTTTACCACTTCCAAGGTTGTTTGTAATTTCATCAAAGAAAATATATTGGTTAGGTTTGGAGTTTCACTAAATATCATCATGGACAATGCCTCAAATTTTTCTTCATCTAAGCCAATTTTTTTTTTTAATATGGATATGGTGTATTAGTGGCAAAATATTTTGAAAATTACCTTTAGGGTAAGGTCCAATCATAATCCAACAACAAGAACATCACAACTATAGTTTGCAAGCTTGTTGATGAGAATCAAATAAATTGGCACAATAAATTGTATGACACTTTATGGATCGATCGTATAAATCCTAAGAGATAAATTAGAATGTTTCCTTTCTAAATATTATATGGCATAGGCATAATAATTACCATATCTTTAGAGTTTCCAACTTTGTTACTAGCCCAAGCTATAGAGGATGACTAGTTAAAAGATGCATTAGAAAAGATGATCATTTACTTGACTATATTTGAGGAAGAGTGAGTAATGGTATTTGATAGGATCTCAAATCACCAAGAAAAAGTGAAATAAGTGCTTGATAAAAAATCAAGATTTTAATATTTTTAAGTGGGATATTTGGTCCTCATTTAGGACAAAATAAGAGGACCTAGAGGAATTCATGAAAAGTTTTAATCCATATGGATGGGGCCTTTCAAGATTAATCATTTACATGTTGGGAACACATACTATTTTATATATCAAGATGTAAATCACCTTCCACTATCATATAATGAGAAATATTTGAAGCACTATAAACATTGAAGGTAGGCTATCACCTACTATTCCCTATAGGAAATTTAGGTTTGTGTCGTGTGTTTAATTTCTTTTTATGTGTCATGTTTCCTTTCCCATCCTAGTTATTTTAATAACATTCCTTATCCCAATGGAAAATACACTAGGTCTTGAATCCAAAGAGTTTAAGGAATCATCCTATGTACTTTTAAAAGTCCATGTCCCTAGCCTAAGCTAGCTATTATTACCAAAAAATTTAAAAGTAAATTTTCCCCCAAGTTTGGTATCAAAAAAGGAGTTTGATTCAGGTCATGATAAAAATTTGAAATGTTGATTGAAGTTTTCATTAAATTTATGTGTCATAGGTGAAAATTCTAGATGTATTTTATTATTTTTCCTATTTTTAATAAAGGGAACCTCCCCTCTAAATACAGGAGAGACTTTTTGTCTCCTTCAATTTTGTGAAATGCAATATTTTTCAAAGTTCCAAATATTTCACCAACAAATAAATAAAATGAAATGTGTGTGTGTGTGTGTGTGTGTGTGTGTGTGTGTGTGTGTGTGTGTGTGTGTGTGTGTGTGTGTGTGTGTGTGTGTGTGTGTGTGTGTGTGTGTGTGTGTGTGTGTGTGTGTGTGTGTGTGTGTGTGTGTGTGTGTGTGTGTGTGTGTGTGTGTGTGTGTGTGTGTGTGTGTGTGTGTGTGTGTGTGTGTGTGTGTGTGTGTGTGTGTGTGTGTGTGTGTGTGTGTGTGTGTGTGTGTGTGTGTGTGTGTGTGTGTGTGTGTGAGATATCCCAATGTCTTCCTTCTATTGTGACATGATAGCTTGATATATATATATTCTTCTCAATTTAAATGTATTAGGGTGCTTGTATACATATAGACATATCAAATTCAAATTATGACCTTATTAAAATGCAAGCTAACATTGTGGAAGTGATAAATTTGAAAATAAAGGCATAATGAAATATGGTGAAAGGGAGCAAAAGACACAGAACCAACATGACCACTATTAAAATTTTCTAGCAATCATTTGATAATGGCCAAGGTAACCAAAACTCAAAAAATAAATATCAATAGGTTTACAGGAGTGTTTGTGAGAATCAAAAGGAAAAAAAATGATAGATCTGAAGGTGTTTATGAGTGAATTATTAAAAATAAAGGTTACACAAGGTTCAACACAAAGGGAAAATGTGTTAATAAGAATCCAATTTGAAATTGTGATCCATTTCTATGAAAACACAATAATAAAATTTCAATTACAATGTGTGTACTAAATTTTGATGTCTAAATAATTTACACATTAATGTGTCTATTTTCATATACATTAAAATAAATTAAACAAAGGTGGATATAGGTGTTGGTGTGGTCATCTTGCAACCTACAAGTTATGCTTAAGTTTAATATTAAATATGGAAGTGATATGGAATTCAAAAGGAGGAGAGAGGTTTCCTTATATCAGGGATTAGCTCCAAAAAAATTCAATACTTAAAATCCCTATCTCCTCACCATCATCAATGTTTTAATTTACATTGAGGTTCCATGAATGATCATCAATGCTCCTATGTCAACATATTAAATGTACCTAAAAATAAATGTAAATGTTTTCAATTAGGTCAATGTTTGAATGAAATGATAATAATGTTACCAGATGAAATAATTTAAAAATGAAAAAATGCAAGAATAAATAAAGTTGGTGGTTTGTAAACCATGTTATCATCTCTTGAAAAATATATAACAGTAATGGGTTTAACTAGCCATATCAAGTGGAAAATATTTAAAATATCAATCCTACTAAGTCTATTAAGTGATAAAATATTCTTCCCTATCAAAGAAGCAAATATTTGGTATTATTTTGTAACCTCTTGAATTATCTATAACTTATTGCACAAAATTTTTAAGCCATGTAACAAAAAATAAAAAAATCCAACCGTATGCCCCATTTTGAGGTGATGGGTGTCCCTGCATCTTACTCATATCACAATTAAAATATAACATGCACCCTATGTAACATAGATAAAATAAAAATTTGTAATAATCTTAGAAACATTATTGTAACACAAGCATATAATCATAGAAATACATCATCATCAAAGTTTATTGATAACCCAATAGTAATATTCTAAAGAAAAATAAATGTAAACAAGGGAGTTTAGAGGGAGGGACAATCACTATACCATGATGTATCAATATTCCCCAATACAATAATATATAATAATGAATCACAATAATAACATGCCCCAATGTAAATAAGACATATAAAAGGACATATGAAAAGTGTTTGCCTTGATATAAGAAATGTATAATATATAAACACATGGACTAAGTATGACTAATATGGAAATATATAAGCAATGAAACATAATAATAGTATTCCCCAATAAATTCATGGTAGCATAGGTAACAAAAATGGAATCCATAAAGTAATAATGTGCATGATATAGCCCCTAAGAAAGAGTTCAAATGGTTGAGGATTGGAAATGAGGGCCTTCTATGTGTTGGTTTTAATCCCATAAATTTAAGTGTGGTGCAATATTTGGGCTTCCTAAAAATACTATGGTTATACTGGCAGGCCAATTCAAACTTGTGACCTCCAATGAAGAGGTTTCATTAGTGAACTTGCTTATCAAATGTGACCACACAATTACAAAGGAGGTTAGTTTCACATTAGCATGGAAATAATACAAAATTAACATCCTAGGTACATGTTATCTAATTGGGTAAGGTCTAAGAAGTGATAAATAAAAAAATAGAAGATAAAATCAAATGGTTATACCTTCTTCATGGACGTTCTCTTTCTATCCAAAAGTCAAGTTTGGATTGGCCTGGATATAGTGATTAAGGTCTTTGGCAATGTCATGGAGTCACTTGGATGAGATACCCCCTTATATTATGCATGATTGGATGAGAAATTATAATAAATGGTTGAATTTTTCTTGAGGATTTGATAGCATAAGTTTAGCACATAAAAAGATTTTCTACAATAGAGAATGATCCTCTATTTTTATACTTAGATGATGAATGTGGATTGTTGGATGAAGTCCAAGATCAATGGTTGAGAAGATGTCCTACACCTCATAAATGAGAGAGGTTGTGTGTGTAATAAATATACTCATGAAAGTTTGGAGTGTGGAATAATTTGGATTGAGTGCATAAGAGGGATGTAAGAGCTTGTCATAGACCTTGCTCACACATTATCCAACTTAATTCAATTTACTTGGGAAAAAGAAGATAATGTCATGGTATATGATGCCATGAAATTGATATAGAAAAAAATATTAATTAACTTAGTAAAATAGAGATATTCCAAATTCCATGTATTTTCCCATTAAAATAATATTAGCTAATTAATTGAGATTAATTAACTAATAGGAACTGATGTGAAAATAGAAGAAAAGATTGATTAGGGGGAATAGTGAATGGATTATAAATGTTAGATGGATATAAGAATTGATTAGATGATGTTAGTGCATAGTTAAAATTGACACAAAGAGTTTGATTTTAGGTGTCTACTTTTTCCCCCTCTTTTAGAAGACATTGTGAGACATGATGAATGGAGTAACAAAATTTCAAAGAAATAAGAAGTTGAAAAAATGTGGCAGGGAAATTATATGATGATGAAATAAATGATGTTATGGATGATTCCCCCTTGAGAGGTCATGTGGGGATGAAATACATGGATGGGATATTTAAAAAGAGAGGAAGGATCAATAACAAAAGATACATTGAAGATGGATGAAATTAACCCATGGATGAGATTAACCACTTGAGCTAATGCTTTCATGCTTTGATTTTCTCCAAGCAGGGTATAATTTAGAAGGGTGTATCCCAAGATACACTACACATTTTGACTTTCCCTAAATAAGGTAAAATCTATGATCTTAGAATAAATTAAATGATTGAATTACCCCAAGTAGGGAAAGTTAAATTAATTATATTTCCCCAATTAGGGAAAATTTATTATCTAATTGATTGATTGATTTTCAAGAATAGATAAAATATTGAGCATATTACATAAATTAAGGATGATATGATCATGTTGATAAATGATAGGAAGTTCGTAGGAAGATACAAATGTATGTGTAGATGGCATAAATGTTTTTTAGATAATGAAGAATCCAAAAACACCAAGTGTTGGGATAAATAACTGGAAGCACACAATTGATTACCAAGCAACTTAACATGCGGAAATTAACTAGAATACACAAGTAAATAGAATTTAGAAATAACACATGATATGAGAGACAATACATAACTTGTATTAAAACTCTTTCAGAAGGAAATACAACAAAGAAGGCTGCCACAGTTCTTCTTCCTTACACACCTCTAGGGCTCCCACACCTCTAGGGCATAAACAGTAAATCTTCCCTCAAAGCTCTCTCTCTTAGGTCCCAACACCCAACTCAAACACAAAGTTGGTGTTCACCTTACACCTATGCTCCATGCACTCCACAAGTGCTCCATGCACTCCACAAGTACACAATCGTACTCCAAGTAGATCCCACCTGATTCTGCTCCCTATTGTGTTACTGTCCTATCTGATCTTGCACACCTACAAATCAATCTGGTTCTGCACACTTGTGAACCTTGACCTTACACACACATATACCTACAGATCAATGATCTTACTTACCATGTAGATCTCCTATCGTAGCCATGCTCACCTGATGACCAAGATCATACATACATGAAGAACCCTGCTGATTCTCCAATCCAGCACCCACACTTGGTATTGTGGCACTAGGAGGAACACACCATTTCTCACCTCACACATAGAAGGAGCTTATATTTTTCTCTCTTACTCTCTAGCAAAAATTTACAATACAACCAATGAGTCTCTTAAATAGGTCTCATGCAAACAATAATTAGACACCTAATTACAATAATTAGATCTGCAGCTCTTAGTCTAAAATTGGCTCTTGACATGCAAACACTTGGTTCATTAGCTAATTGCTCATAACATTCACAGTCCAAACCACACAAGTGACCGACGTCGGTCCCTATTTGCCTAGGGGGTGTCGACGCCGACTGACTTCTGACCGACGTCGGTTTCCTTCCTATCTCCTCCCTGCCGACATCGATTGGCTTGACCGATGCTGGTGACAGTAACACTTAGAAACCTTCCTGAAACCTCCTCCAATGTCTACATCAGTGAAGATTTTAGCTCCACAACCTAACAATCTCCCACTTAGAGATAAACAGTTGCACTGTACTTGTACTTGCACCTCGTCTAATCTGTTTCTTGGCTTGTATCCCTCTTCAAGTTCAATCCTGAAGACAACCCACCACACAACCTGTGGTGTACCTCCTATCATCTGAGTAACCTACCACATTCAAACCTACAAACCCATGTAGTGAAGTCTTGACCCTAAATAGCATGAATCCCTGCTATTGGTCCCTCTCACATCCCTGAGAACCCACTTCCCCGAATTGGCTCCTAACTCTCTGACAACACCCACTGCTTGGGCAAACTCAGGTCTATGCCAGACCTCATGTGATTTCAGACACTGAACTATCCAACCCTTGGTGTGCTCTGATTTTGCATCCTAAACCTTGCCAATACCTAATTCACATTAGCTCCCACTGGAGACAAAATCAACCTATGATCTCCCATGTCTCCCATGCCAAAGAATTTTGCTGCTCCAAATTCTTCATAGCAAACCACTGAACTAATCTTACCCTTAGCTTAGAAAAACCCTGTATGTACAAACCTGCTAGCAAACATACCATCCACATATAGTAATAGGATAATGTCATGACCATCATCCCCCTGGTAAGACAAACCACAGTAGTTACCCTGACATTGACTAAATTCATGCTTTGTCATCCCCCTGTCAAAACATGTACCACTGTCTTGCAGTTTCCTAAAGACCATATGCCCTAGTCTTCTGTCTCACGTGTTCATTCTCTCTATTCTTCAACTAAGGTATCCATTCATCTATGTGCTTTTCATACTTGCTGGCAACCCTACCAAATCTCCTACTTGGTTCTGCATCATATTCCTGCCATGCTCCCACTGTTTCCTAGATCCTTCATGCTCTACAGTCAGCAACTAGTATAAAGAAGAGGAACAATGAATTTGAGGCTTACTTACCACCTTCAGTCCTCTATATGGGCATTTGAGACTTCTTGACAGCTTAATATCTACCCAAAATCTATTACAGTGACCGACCTCGGTCACCACACAGTCTGCATCCAACTGACATCAGTTCCATACACCTGTCCTAACTACCAACCCTGCCAACGTCAGTGTCTCCTATTGCCGACGTCGGTCCTTCTGACTGACGTCGGTCTTACCTACTTCTGACGTCAGTTTTCCTACCGATGCCGGTACCTGTGTTCACCTGTGAGTGATGACTTTTTACCTGCGAGCTCCTTTGAATCAAAACCCATGTCCAAACTACCCTACTCAGAAGTATCCAGCCCCATCCACTGGTCTCTGTCTGCCATCTCCTCCATAAACACCAAGGCTTTCTAGTTCTTAAGCATGTCAAATATATCAGTCTTCCTCTTAAGAACATGCATCTCCTTCTTGCTCATGTGACCAAGCCTACGAAGCCATGTCTCCGCAACAAAAGAAGAATCAATAATATAAACAAGTAGATAAAGAGTACCTATTTTCTTACCACTAGCTAATTCAAGTGCATCCACTGTGAGAGTTCTTGTGCATCTCTCATCACCCAACCTTTCTAAAGAAATTATCCACATCTCCAAACCTGGGACCTGCATGACCTCCTTCAACACCCATGTGTTGGCCGCCTACAATTTCAACTTCACTTCCCCTTTGCCAATTCTTTGGCAAGGCACACCAGCTCCTTTCCCTGGGGCTACATGGAAAGAGGCAACATAATCTGTTATCCAAGATTCAACTTTATCCAAGAAACCTCCCAGAGCATCCTGTATAACAACCCCTGTAACATCTACATCTTCAGTTCCTTCATGTTGATCTGCTACCAACCAATAATCTTTTTTTACCTACTCTTTCTTTCCATAGAACCGTAAGTGACCATCTATGCTTTTCAACTCCTCCATTCTTAGCTTACTTTCATCTACCATTGCTCTACTCCCACTCGATCAGAAACCCCTGAGAGTGACCTGTAACCAAACACAGAACCTGCTCCCTGCAACCTTAGCTCTGATACCACGTGTTGGGATAAATAACTAGAAGCACACAATTGATTACCAAGCAAATTAACATGCAGAAATTAACCATAATACACAAGTAACTAGAATTCAAAAATAACACATGATATGAGAGACAATACACAACTTGTATTAATACTCTTTCAAAAGGAAATACAACAAAGAAGGCTGCCACAGTTCTTCTTCCTTACACACCTCTAGGGCTCCCACACCTCTAAGGCATAAATAGTAAATCTTCCCTCAAAGCTCTCTCTCTTAGGTCCCAACACCCAACTCAAACACAAAGTTGGTTTTCACCTTACACCTATGCTCCACACACTCCACAAGTGCTCCATGCACTCCACAAGTACACAATCATACTCCAAGTAGATCCCACCTAATTCTGCTCCCTGTTGTGTTGCTGTCCTATCTGATCTTGCACACCTACAAATCAATCTAGTTCTGTACACCTGTGAACCTTGACCTTGCACACACATATACCTACAGATCAATGATCTTACTTACCATGCAGATCTCCTATCGTATCCATGCTCACCTGATGACCAAGATCATACATACATGAAGAACCCTACTGATTCTCCAATCCATCACCCACACTTGGTACTGTGGCACTAAGAGGAACACACCATTGCTCACCTCACACATAGAAGGAGCTTATATTTTGCTCTCTTACTCTCTAACACACATTTACAATACAACCAATGAGTCTCTTAAATAGGTCTCATGCAAACAATAATTAGACACCTAATTACAATAATTAGATCCACAGCTCTTAGTCTAAAATTGGCTCTTGACATGCAAACACTTAGTTTGTTAGCTAACTACCCGTAACATTCACAGTCAGAACCACACGGGTGACCGACATCGGTCCCTGTCTGCCTGGGGGGTGCTGATGCCGACCGACTTCTGACCGACGTCGGTTTCCTTCCTGTCTCCTCCCTACCGACGTTGGTTGGCCTGACCGATGCCGGTGATAGTAACACTCAGCAAACTTCCTGAAACCTCCTCCAATGTCTGCATCAGTGAAGCTTTTAGCTCCATAACCTAACACCAAGCACACAAGGATGCCTCGAAATGATGAAAACAATGATGTGATTATATTTAGATAGAATTAAATAAATTTTAGATGAGAATATTATTATTAGTGAGAAGAAATGGATGATGGAAAGAAGGGTAAGAATGGCTGAGTTGACTTCAAAAAATATATCTGACTGAGCATTACTTACAATGTCCAAATAGACCTTATGCCAATGTAGTTACCCTAAAAGGTATGAATATGATGAGAAATGAGGAAGATAAATGATGATTTGATGTTGATGAATGTCAAAGAGGGTTGAGATTATTTGATTGGAAAATGGATGATTTTTTAAGGGCATAAATAACCACTATAGTGTGACATTTTATATAAGTTTCAATCACTTGATGTTTAATTTTTCACATGAAATTATGCATAATAATTATAAAAATAATCATGATTGCATTATTATCAATTTGTGTAAGGACTAGTTTAGGTAAAAATGTTTATAACTCTAGATCAATATATGAAAAATAAATACATAATTGTAAAGCATAATTTACTATATAAATACAACCAATTAATAAAATAAACATACAAACAATAAAACAAACCAATCACACACAAATACATAGCTAAAATCAATAAGCTAACAAGTAACATCATTATGTGCATGCAGTAATAAGGTGTTACTCTTTCAGTTTTGCCCCTAAATCTAGGAAAATGTCAAATGGGATAAAGTAAAAAAATTAACTTAGGTTAAGTGGTAGGACTAAAATTTAGGTGGAATGGAAGAATAAAGACAAGTGGTCAAACTGACCCAAATGTCCCATGCAATTAGGCGTTGCCTATATATACATCATGGATGTTAGGTCAATGTAATTTTCCCAAAAATGGAGGAATGTGACAAGAAAAAGAATAGATGAAATTTATGGAGAGTAAATATATAATTGACTCATAAAATTTTGAGAGTGTAGTAGAATTAGCTTTTAAAATGATGAGATCATCTTAAAATTGACTCATAATACAATAAGAACATATTAGAATTGGCTCAAAAGATGATGAGAACTTAGTAGAATTTACTTGTAAATTGGTGAGAGAATAGTATAATTAGCTAACAAAATGGTGAGAGCATAGTAGAATTGGATCATAAAACAATGAGAGAGTAGTAACATTAGCTCATAAAATGATGAGAGCATAATATAATTAGCTTATAAAATGATGAAAGCATAGAGAATTGGCTCTCAAAATGATGAGAGAATAGTATAAAAAATATGATAATGTGAGGAAATATTGAATTTAATAATGACAAATATCAAATATGGGGGATGATGAGAATGGGAATGATAGTGACTGAGCTGGCCCTAGATAGACCCTATATCTAAGCATTGCCTATATAGTTCATCATGGACCTCAAGACGATGTAGTTCTCCCAAGATGGGAGTGTAATGGATAAATTACAATGTTTATTAGAATGATCATGATTGAATTAAAGACACCTTCCCAAGATATAGGCAAACACCTAAGGGAGTGGGACAATCAAAATTGGAATGATATATTTTGTATGAATCAAGAGAACACAGGCTGAGAATTTTATTTGATGGAGAAGTCATGATTTTGAAAATATATTCCCTCCTATGAAATGTTTGAATACAAGGGGGGTTTATCCCTATCATACTCAAATAATTCCACTTAGAACATAATAATAGGGGAAACCCATTAGCGAATAAGATGATAAATTGGTCAAATATTTTGTGGCTTTATATATCTTTTATTTTATTTTTTTATTTTTATTTTTTTGAATTTATGATGTTTTTTGGGTTTTATATAATAGATATATACATGATTATTATGTAATTATGATGTATAGGGGAGTATAAATAAATGTACAAGGGACCATACAATAAAGGGAAAATAACCTAGGATAGGGATGCAATAGAAAACTACAATAGGGACTACCATTCAAAAAAAAATTAGGATGGAAATGGAAATAATGTGAAATGGGGAAAAGGACTAGCAAGATATAAAATAATATTTTAAAAATACTACCAAATTTGAAAAGAATTATGTAAAAAATATGTTATGATACTCTACCTGTAAAGATGTGTCGATGATGATAAATTATAAATTATATGCTATATTACTTTTTGAATCCACCTGTAGTACCATTAGGTCATATTTAAGATTTAAAATGGTAATAAGATGTAGGACAAGGACAAGAACTAACTTAGAAATATAAAATGAAATTAAGGGGAAATGAAAAGGACATGAAAGGGGTGCCCCCAAACAAGGATGTTCATATATAATGTTTAGACAAATCAATCATAAAAGTTCTTGAGATGCATAATGTTCATGGGCTCATCTAGTTATTGTTATCTATTATAGACAAGATGTATGCTCTAAAACCATAGTTTATTGTGATAATAAATAGACCCAACCACTTGTGCTCAAATTTTAATTTTTTCATAGTCTCCATTGGTTTTTTATTCTATTATAGCAAAAAATAACTAAATTCAAAGTATTTAAAAATGATACATTTTTTATAAATTATAGCATAGCTAATTCTAATATGCTTTGAGATGGTTCAATATGGCTAATCATTTATCATCCAAGAGTTCCACCTCTTATAGACAATTTAATCTATATTCCTCATCATCAATGATATCTATAATGAAATGCATAGGGGAGGTAACTCAATATCAATAGTGAGGATAACTTCATAGACAAATACTAGGGAATAGGGTGTTGCACCTATAGGCATTTAGATATTGGTATAATAATCCCACAAGGTAGGGAATAATTATATGTTATAATCATGACCAAAATCATTGATGATATTCTTAAGAATTTTGATAATGGTCTTATTATATGCCTCAGCTTGACCATTGCCTTACATATAATAGGGAGTTAACCATATGTGTTTGATATGGAATTGTGCACAAATGGATTTCACCTACTTATTCTTGAATGACTTTCCATTATTTGATATGATGGTATAATGAATTCACTAACAATAAATCAGGTGATTTATAATGAGTTTAGATATTTGCTTACTAGTTATGTAAGTGAGAGGGATTTCCTCAACCCACTTAGTAAAATACTTTGTGGAAGTTAGGGTACTCTTATGACTATATATTGGTTTAAGGTTTATCTTCCCTTTTAAATCTATCCCCCACATATAAAATTATGAAGGAGATGTAATAGATTAAAGTGATTATGAAAAAACATGAATTAAAATCACCATGTTTTTTACAAGCAAGTCATTTATTGACATAAGCACATACATCTAATTCCATTATGGGCCAATAGTATCCTATCTAAAAGATTTTCTTGGAAAGGACCATTATACTAGTATGAGTCCCAAAAATCCCTTCATCACATCTTTGAGCAATAATTCATATTCATTCAAGTTTAAATAATGAAGTAGCATCCTATCATAACCTTTATAATAGAGCATATTGCCAAGTAAAGTGTAACATGATTTGTTATGAATGAAATATTTCATTTTATTATGTGATAAATTAATGGGAAGGATATGATTTTAAAGGTAAGTGCATATGTCTTGGTACCAAGGGGAATTATGACCATCAATATCACATACCATTTTTTATTCTAAATGACTAAAAGCTAGCATGAGGATATTTTTAATGAGTAGTTGATATTTGAAGAAATTAGGATAGATTTATCTCAATGATCCAATAGTTTCCATGGCATCAACTAATCTATTATTATCTCTTGGTATTTGATCAAAATGGATGCATTCAAATTTATATTTGAGACTATCAACCATGCCTTTATAGGGCATGGTCTTTTTATCCTTTGTTTGATACTGATATGTTTCCTAATTGGTAATCAATTAGGAATCTCCATAGATAACCAAATATTAAATGTTCCATTACATTGCAAGGTGAAGTCCAGTAATGAATGCCTCATATTCTACAATATTATTGGTGCATGGAAAATAAATTTGAAATACCTTGGGAATGAGACCCCCTTCATCATAATGAATATAATACTTTCCCTTGAGCCATGAGATGTGAAGGAACCATCAAAATACAACTTCCAGTGATGTGCTTTATCCAGAATAAGAATAGATGCATCAAGGAAATGGATGTTCAAAGGATGTGTGTTTGAAAAAGGTTCCTTGACAAATTGGTTTATAATTCCTTTCCCTTTGATGGATTTATGATGTGCTTATTCAATTTTAAACTCACTAAGAAACATAATCCATTTGGACATGTGACTAATGAAAGTATCTATAGATAGAAGGTACTTGAGTGGATCAAATTTAATAGTTAATATGGTCTTGTTATTCAACATATAATGAAACAACATCTAGGATACAAAGACTAAAACTAAACATGCCTTCTCAATGGGTGCATAATTATATTCATAAGTGACTAGTGTCTTAGATAAAATATTACATGTTCTTTTCATTGATCACTAAGTGACTAGTGTCTTTCTCAGATAATATATTTCATGTTCTTTTCATTGATCATTATATTGGGCCAAAAGTGTTCCCAAGGCATATTTAGTCACTTAAATGTAAAGATTTAGTGACTTCTTTGGAATTATTAGGACCAATACTACTATATTTTATAAATAATTTTTAAAATTCTCAAATTCTTCTTGACAATTGGTATTCCATTTAAAGGTGGTGCCATTATTCAAGAGGTGAGTAAAATATGACATCGGTCAATAAGATGCAAAATGAATCTATGAATGGATTAAATTTTGCCTTAAAAGATGTTTATTTATTTCAAATTGAATGGGGGAGGCATTTATGTGATGGCCTTAACCTTGGAAGGATTAATTTCAATACCTATGTAGGAAATAATGAAGCTTAACAAATTGCCTAAAGTTATACCAAATACACATTTCTTTGGATTAAGGTGTACCTTATATTCATGAAGTTGGTCAAAGATTTGATTTTTAACTTTAGGGTGTCTTACATGTGTTATTTATTTACTTATAATATCATCAACATAATCCTCAATAATAGAATGCATCATGTCATGAAATATGACAATCATCACATGTTAATACGTATCACCAATGTTTTTCAAGTTGAATGACATAACTTGATAGAAGAAGGTTCCCAATGGAGTGGTGAATGTTATTTTATGTTGATATTATAGTGATATTTTAATAAAATTATACCTTTAAAAACATCAATGAGGGATATAATTTCATATCTTGGTGTTTAATCTATGATCATAACAATATTGGGAAATGGGAAACCATCCTTGGGACATGCATTGTTAATGTCTCTAAAATATGTGCATAGGTGAATATCAGTAGGTTTATTATTTACTGGGATGATATCAAAAACATTAAAAATAATTAATTGGTCTAATGAATTTTTCTCCCCAAAATTTCTCAAGTTACTTCTTGATTAAGATGGAAATAAATGAATGCATTTTCCACAACTTATGTTTAATAAGGTGCACAAAAAGGTGATTCATGACCAAAGAATAATATATCCTATGTATATCAACATAATACCATGAAAATATTTTAATGAAATCCTTAAGGATGATGATGATGAACTCGCGTTCCTTTGTAGTGAGGGACACACCAAGATTGACAATTTTAAGATCATCTGTAATACCAATATTAACTTTAATGGTGTCTTCCATGAGTCGTGTGGAACCATCTTATAATATAATGGGTATAAATGGGAATTAATATTTTTTATATGATTATGGGTCATCAGTCTCACCCATGTACTAAGATTAAAAATCACCCAAGAAGGTGATGGTCATTTAGTAAATGATTGAGGAAAATCCTATGCCAACTTTTCAAATCCCCTTTATTCTTCTAGACTGGTATTTGAACCAAATATAATGCATGGAATTATGGGGATATATTATTACTATGGAAGAGAGTAAACTTACCCATCCTTTATGCTTGAAATAGGTTTTCACCAAGGGACTCATTTATTTTTATTAGGTAAAAAAGTGCCTCAAAGAGGTTTTCACTAATGGACCTCAATATTTGATTTGATTTTTTATTTTGTTGACTAAGGAAGTTTGCCTACTCTTCAAAGTATGAAATAGGGTATAATGTAATTTCAAATCCTTTTTTGTGATCTCTAATCAATAGACGATCTTTAAGGCTCTTGAACTCAAAAATTGCTTTCTTCTTTTTAAAGTCATCCAATGGTATACCATGATTTTTCTAGCCCCAATCAATTAATTCATGATAATGAAGGGTAAAAGGGAAGTTGGATGTGAATTTGATAGTAAGAATAACATTTTTATCAAATAGGTTTAACCTAACTAGCTCATCTTAGATATTATAGTAGGATTTTGAATCACTACCTAGATCATCTTTGTTAGATGTCAAAGTTATGTCACTCTTGAGATCTAAGGGGTCACCCCCAAGTAGTGTGTATATAATGCCTCAAGTACCTTTATGTTTGGTTTTATAGATGGGATCAAGAATGCCTTGTGACTTAAAACCTAAGCCTTTTCCTTTATAATCTTGATGTGCCATGATTTTGTTGGGAATGCTATATTTAGTGCTCTAATAGCAAGAGATAATATCATCATTATACAACCATGAATCCCCAAAACTATTGATTTATTATTGATTTGATGAACCTTTTTAATAAAAATAGGAGGTCCCTTTGGACAATAATTAACATTTTTTCACCACTCCATCTTGGGCTTGCCATGTGATTTGGGATACTTAGGAAATTTAGAAATATGGAATGTGTCATTGATTCTATATGTGCCATGACCCTTATCTTTAATTATGAATGGGGTGGATCACTAGAAGTGGATGCAAGGTTATTTGGGTCAATATAATTAGACTTGGGAGATTCAAAATGTAAATTCTTATCCTTTTTAGGTGCATGATCAGTATGAGGATAATAGTTGTAATGACCATATTAAAATTCTATATGTTTATAATATTGATATGGCTACACATCACTGGGAATAGTAACCTCCATTATAGAATGGGGGGATTTTATACATTGATGTAATGTAAAAGTTATTTCACATACTTCATGAAACCAAGGATGTCTAAGAAGTAGATTATAATAAAGTTCAAGATTAATGACATGAAAAAGGGTATCATGAGAACATGCCCAGCAAGGACAAGCAAAAAAATGGTACCCATTAATTCTTGCTCTGTGTTGTCATATGCCTTAATAGTGATGGTATTTGACTGTAGATCTACTAAAGTATAACCCAAATGTTTGACTAATTTAAATGAATCAATGGTTAAACCTAAACCATTTTTTATGAGGATCCACTTGATCTTATGATGGGAAACACTTACTTCAATATAAAGGGGTTGTTATGTAATGGACAAAGGAATGACATGTTGCTTTGGTCAAATGTGATTTGTTAACTTGGAGATAAAAGCCCCACAAGTTCTTGGAATTGGGTGAGATCAATATCATTATTTATTTTTGGATCTTGGATTGTTAAAAAATCTCACATAGAATTTATTTGTGGACTTGAGATGTACATAAAAAATCTAGCATTGAAATTTATACCAGTGTCTTGTTTATCTTTTCCATAATATCATATTGCTTCTCAATGGAAGAAGAAGATGGTTTATATTTTGAAGGCAAAAGGCCTTGAACTAGATTATTTTTTGTAGGTGAAGAAGGACCTTAGACTGTAACCCATGGACATTGAGTTACAAAAATTTAATTTTAAGTTAGAAAAGGATGAATTAAATTGAAAGGAGGAGATTTAGGACTTGGAATGGTAACCAATGGAGGTCAATTTTCAACGATTTAATTTTTGATTTGGAAGAGGGCCACTAACATGTGAAGGGGGAGGTCATAAAATGGAATCAAAAACATGATAAATAGTGTTACATGATGCATGAGGATTTATATTAATAGTGGCCACATAATTATGGTAATATGACCCATAACATTTTTATAGTCATAATAGACATTATGGAAGCCAATCTGGTAGGTTTGGGAATCCTATCCTTGATTATGATTATTATAAGTCTAATCTTGGCCCTGATTCTAATTTTGATTTTTCAAAGGATGGTTATTCTAATTTTTATTGTTTGGTTTACATTGACTATTATAATTATGTTTCAAAAATGGGTCTTTGTATATACCCATGTTTTGATTTGAAATAGACTCAACATTCTCTAGCTCAATTTTTCCATCCTCAAGAAAGTCTTGGATGAAGTGTCTAAGTTGCATACACTTGTAAGTTATATGGCATTTAACATGATGGTAATCATAATAATCATTACCCCTATACAACATGGGATTTGGTTGGCCTTATTCAAAAGGATTTGTATTTGTCCAAATGACCATGTTTATTGTAACCAATTTTTTTAATACCACTTCTATGAGAGATAAAAATCTTCTTTGATGTTGAGTCATTTTTAGAAGTGGTATTTGCAATGTAAGAGATTGAGTAGGTGGAATATTTTAGAAAAATAATAGTTTCACCTTTTTTAAATGTATGGATTCAACTACTCCATTACCTACAACATTCTTGTTTCTATTAAATACCTTTGGATTCTCAAATGTGATTACCTATGCTTGCATTGGGGCTTGATATTTTCCTTAGATATATGAGTAAATTTTAACGAAGCCCTTGTCAATAATATCCTTTTAATTTTCACCCTATTTTTATAATATTTTCAAACATGTTGACACAATGAATTATTAGAGTATGATCTACCTTCTAATTAAGATTATAAGTAAATATGTTCACTAACTACTTAATTAAAAGGTTGAATGTAAACTAGCTAACCAAACTTATCCATCATTACAAGTAGGCATAAAATTTTCTACACCTCAATACTTGGCAATGCATAAGTCAACCATGGTCAACTTGTGCTCTATGTTATATGAGAAGTGTTTAATGATTTTCTTATATAGTTAATTAAAAGTGTTTATGAATCCATTTGGTAGATAAATAAACCATTCCAAAGGCTTGTCCACCTAAGCTACATGGAAACAAGTGAAGTAGATAAATATTTCTATAAGCTATTTCTTGACAAGCCACAAAGAATTATTTTATGTGCTATCTGGGATCACTTTTTCCCTTGTATTTTTCAAATTTGTGTGCCTCAAAGTGAGGTGTAAAAGGTACTTAGAGGAAACTCTTATCAAATGGATAAGGGTATATCTAATCAAACTTATACTTATTTCCTTGATTACCTATTTAGAGTCCTAAAACAACATTTTTTATCTCTTGTCATTCTTAAAGAGTGGGAGAATTTTAGGAAGGAAGAGGCACATGTTGTTGATTACTTAAGGGGGGATTGGCTTGGCTTGGATAAATAGGTGGATTTGGGTTGAAATATTTGATACCCTTTGTGCCAAGCTATTAGGGTTATTCACCATATATCCAAGATTTTACTATTATAGGGAACTTATTGTTGACTTGTATTTATAAGTGGATTAAAAATGTATTGTTGACTTGGGGGAATCTATTATCAATATAGGTAAATCTACCACAAATAACTAGGGGTTTGTCACGAATGGAAGGGGACTTATTTTTGGAAAGGGAATTACTATTGATTTATAAGAATTTTTTATTCATTGGAAAGAATGAATTGTGGATTAATACGAACTTGTTATTATGGATTGAAAGGGACTTATAAGGGGTTGGATATAACTTGATATATTGGAGTAATTTCAACTTATTATTATGGATTGATTGTAATATGTTATAGTGGTGGATTATTTTCAACCTAATGTTGTAGATTGGTTCCAACTTAATGTTTTGGATTGGTTTTAACTTGATGTTGTAGATTGGTTGTAATTTGCTATGGTGGGGGATTTTTTGCAACCTATTTTTGTGGATTGGTCATAATTTAATGTTAAGTGTAAGGTATGTGTTTAGAATTAGAAGGGACTTGTGAATTGGAAGGGAGGTGTTGGGAATTAGTAGGGGTTTGATGTGGATTAAGTAATGTTTGTTACAAATTATTTGTAGCTTGTTATAATGGATCTAGTAGAGGCATTTATTTAAGATTGGATAATGGGTCTATCCTTGATAGAGAATTGGATAATGGATATTATTTTTGTTGTTCAAGTGGTGGATTTTGATCTATATGTGGTAGATTATTAAATGAATTAGCTGCTAGAGAGTTAGTTAAAGTAGTTAAGAGCTAGATAGTCTACTATAATTAGGTAATAATGACTTGGCTATGTTGAGAGGGTCTACAAGTTTCCCTTTCCATTTGATATATGATTATGGGACCTAACTAAATATTTTTACAAGAGCTTGTTCCTAAGTAGAAATTGACTCTAGGGGTATTTTATCTATTCAAACAAAGTTACATACTTCTTATATTCTATATGGTACATTTTTGTATTTAGGTTGATGTACCTCATCCTCTAGGTTTTTGGTATTTCAAAAATATCCAAGAATATCATAATACCAATTATCATAAAAATTAGGGTTGTATGAATTCCAAATTCATGTGTACTTAAGCATGTCTAAATTAATAATCTTTATCTTGAATCAAGATAGGATGTTCAAATTTATTTTATTAGAATGCGTGTAAAATATTTGCTTATCAATTCAAAAGTTAACACTTTTAAATTTAAAAAGTGTGTTTGAGTCAATTTTTATCTTCATTTTATTTTGGAATACTCTTTAGTCAAAGTGGAATGTTTAATTTAAATTTGTTAATGTTAATGTGGAAGTTAAGAAAATATGTTCAATTCAAATTATTTTTAAGTTGCCCAAAGTTTTAGAATGCTAAGTACTTAATGTGAAAGGATATGTATCTACAAAATGAGATTTAAAAATTTAAACATTGGATCTTGGATTTTGACTTGATTTTTGACTTGGATTTCAATATTTGACTTAAAGAAGTTGAATTTTCAAAGATTAACTTTCTTTGACCTTTGGATTTTGAACTTAGAAAGTTTGAATTTATCTTTGACTTTGGCTTTATTTTATTTTATTTTAAATTGAGTTGAATGGTTAAATTTATTTGAATTTTGACTTTAATTTAATTTTGACTTTGAATTTTGACTTGGAACAATTGACTTTAGTTGAATTAGAATGTTTGACTTTGGAAGATTTCACTTGATTTTAGAATTTTTCACTGATTTGAAAAGTTTAATTGATTCATATTTGATTCAAAATAGACCTGATTTGATTTGATTTTCAAATGGGTAGCATGATGGTACCATGAAGATAGAGTAAGGTTTCAAGTGGACAAGATGATGTTAAGATGGGATAAAATGAATTGGAAATTAGGTAGATTGAGGACTTATCATGAAAAATTATAATGGGATATGACAAAGTTTAGACTTGGGATAATTTTAATTTATTTTATGTGTAAATTATAACATGTAAAACATGTATATTATAACAAAAATGCAATGAAACACACAAGACAAACCCTGTCTTAGTGTTAAAGTGAGTGTAAAACATGATTGTAACCCATGTATCTACCTCATAAGAAGCAAGAACATGTTAATCTCTTAAGCCTCACTTCAAGTGGTACATTATGAGATCTTGGGGGGGATTGGTTTCCATCACACTATAAATCATTTATGGCCAAGTGGTCTTAATCTAAGTTTTGAAAAGGCTTTCTGTATGGTCCCTAATATACCTTGCATTATGTGGGGCTCAAAAATCTATGGAAGAAGAACATATAGCCCCTTAAAATCCACTTCAATCATGAGATATTAGTGAAATTATACAATAAATTGAACTTTAAGGGTGATGTTTGATAATTTAGCATCCAGGATAAACCCCTTGCTTTCATGAACTCACCTTAAAACATACAACTGATTAACTCTTACAACACCTACCCTCAATTTATATCCTCATCAAAAAATGAGGTTAGTATCTATATTAGGGGATGAAATCCCAATCACTATGCCCTAATGACTCACAAATGGTGATGAAGTACACCTCATAAAACCAAAATAAAAAAATGAAGGTTCACTATTTATGACCCTAAGGATCCCATAAGTGGGCAAGAGGATAACATACTCTAGTTTTGCTTCAAGAAAAGGCAATATTAAATTATGTGTTTTTGATCACCTAGGGTCCCACAGGTGGGTAATGGGAGAGCATACACACAATAAGCCACCCATAAAACATAACAAATACTTAAACAATAGAAAACACAAGTATTTTAAAAGTACTAAATTTAAATGTTGGTTGGTTTTATGCACCAAAATAAAATATGTTTGAAAACTATTTGTTTGTAAAATAACCACTTATTTTATAGTTGAAACTTGTAAAAAATAGTTTAGTGTTTGGATTTGGTGCCTTTGAAAATTGAAATGAAGTTTAAATGACATTTGTTTAAGTCTCAAGAAATAGTCATAGGGTGATTCCACCGATTAGTAGGGAAAATCCACTGATTCTTGATGCAATATCACTGATCTATAGATAAAGAATACAAAACACATAGAACTTGGTAGTTTCATTGATTAGTAGGGTATTTCTAACATTAGATAGGGTGATTCTATTGATTGTTGGCATGATATCACCATTTTAATAAAAACACAGACAAAAATAAAACATAAATGATTTTGATAATAAAGTATTCAATTTCATTATTTTTAGATGTAATATCACTAAAATTTTAAAAATAAATAGAAAAAAGGTTACCTTGGTTATTCCACCAAAATTCAGCTTGATCCCACCAATTTCTAGTTTAATTCTACCATTTCAAGTTATGATTACACATTTTCTACAAAACCATAGTCTGAGTGAAAATTGAAAGAGTTTATACCATTTCATAGTGTGATTCCATCAATTCTAAGGTTAATTCACCATTTAAAGATGTGATTCTAATGTTTTCTTGAAAACCACAAAAAATATAAAATAGTGCAAAAGTGATATCACTAATTATTAGGTTAATATCACTATTTATAGGAAGTGATCACACTGATTAACAGAGTGTTTTTATCATTAACTTGGAAACAAAAAATTATCAAATTTAGAGGAAAAAGAAGTGAAATTAAGATTAATTTTGAGTTAATTTCTAAATTAGAGGAACTGTATTATGTTTCAAAGGAAAATATGGGGTGATAATCACATCAGGTGTGCCATATTTGACCACATGATTTCAAAGTAGGTTAGTTTTTTGTTATCATGAAAATCAAATGAAAACAATATAAAACTAGCATCTTAGGTGTATGTGCTCAAATTGGGCAAGGTCTAAGAAGTGACAAACAAACAAATAGAAGACAAAATAAAATTCTTATACCTTCCTCATGGATGTCCCCTTCTATCCAAAATTTAATTTTGGATTGGACCAGATATAGTGCTTTAAGTCTTTGGAAATGTCATAAAGTCATTTTGATGGCATCTCCCCTTGTGTTATGCATGATTGGATGAGAAATTGAAATAAATGGTTGAATCTCTCTTGAGGATTTAAAAAAATAAGTTTAGCATAAAAAATATTGTCTATAATGAATAGATCCTCATTCATTTATAGACTTAGATGATGAATGTGGATCATTTGATGAAGGCCATGATAATGGTTGAGAAGATGTCCTATACCTCATAAATGAGAGAGGTTGTGTATAAAAAATCCAGTCATTAAAGTTTGGATTGTGGAATAATCTGGATTGACTGTGTAAGAGGGATGTAAGATCTTGTCATAGACTTTGATCACACACTATAAAAATCCATTTAATTTCCTTGGAAAAGAGGAATATGATTTCATCATAGATGATGCCATGAACTTGAGATGGAAAAAAGGACTATCTAATTTAGGAAAATAGGGATATTATAAATTACATGGATTTTTCCATTAAAATAATATTAGTTAATTAATTGAGATTAATTAACTAATAGTAAGTGATGTGAATTTCATAAGATAATATGTGACAATATAAAAAAAAATTTAATCAACTAGGGGGAATATTGAATGGGTTATGAATGTTAGATGGACATAAGACTTGATTAGATGATTTAAGATGATGTTCGTAGATAGTTAAAATTGACCCAAAAATTTTTATTTTAGGTGTCTACATTGATTTTCCTTAAATAAAAAAACAACATGCATGATATGAATCATGTTAGCAAACACACAGTATCAAATAGTATAGTCAAGCATTGTAATCATGCACAATCTTGTAAACACATATAATAAGTGAATCTAGGGAGATAGAACAAGCAATAAAAATATAATAATTCCATCAATCACACATAAGTGAAATAGATTATATAAATATATGAATCTATAAAGAGAAGATAATAAGTACATGCCAATAAACATGCAAAATCACCCAAAAGTGTAAACAATTTGAGTAGTCATAGATTGAACAAGAAAACACACAATATATACAACATGTGAAATAATTTAAAAGTAATAAAAAATTTTCATGGAATGAAGAACACAAGATAGATGTTAGATTAAGATATGTATAATAAAATATAAATCTCAATGTGATATTGGACAATAAAAAATATAAAACCTAAAGCACAACTAAAAATGCTCCCAATGTACACATTCCCCTAATGTAAGGATGCCCATGGTGTAGGAATTATGAAACTGTAAGACCATAATTATATATAGCATATATATCCCACTTATAACTCAATGATACCATGAGAAATACATGCATAAAAATGTATATGTAAAATCTCTACAATAGGTAGATAATCATGATATTCTAAATTATGTAACAATGAAACACATAAAATAAAGGAAAAGTAGTTTTTAATTTTAATTTATCATTTTTATAAGAAAGAAGAAGAAGGTAAACCAAGTAAGCCAATAGGTGAAAACAATAAAAAATAGGAAGCTGAGTATTAATGAAAATAGAAACAATCCAAGAGGTGAGGGTGAGAATAAGTAATAAAGGAGAGATACATACTAACCTACAACTTCCCTTAGATCTATGTGTGCATTGGGAAAGAAGACATTGATATGTATGGGTGGTCATCATTTGGAATTCAACATAGGATTTTGGGATGGGAGAAAAAAATCAAAGGAAAGTGCCAAAGAAATAACATAATCAACATAAACTAGGAGTCTATAAGAATTACATAACAAACTAAAGATTTGAAAGAAGAAGGTAACACCAAAATTCAAAAAAGATAGCCTTCAAAATTAGAATAATCGAGTAGCAACAAATAGATCATGAGAGAATATAAAGAAGGAAAAATGATGGACCCAAACTCCATACAAAAGTAAAAGAGAAAGCAAACACCAGAGATACATAATAAATATAGAAAAAAAGGATAGAAGTTATGTGCAATGGATTGTTCCATTGAAGTGCATAAGACTACCAAGCAATGTCAATCGATAATCCCATATATATGACCATATTGTGTAATATAATCCACCACATTATATTCATGATTGATATCAACATATCTCATGGACCATGAATTTGAGTTAGATGCATTTCCCTCATAAGTGTTATAATCAATATAATCATGAGTTGTAAAGTAACTAAAATCACTGAGATTGTTATAGTAACCTTATCAATGTGAGAATCTATGATATTTGTTTTATCATATTATAAAGGATTATGATTCTAAATGTTTTTTTTAAGATAAAACCATTTATAGGTGGTTTACATTGAGTAGGTGTAAGAGGATATGATAACACTCTCTTAGTGTGTGGATGAATAGGTACTTGAACTCCAAGTGTATTCATTTGAAGTTGTATGATTTTTTATTTTGGTAGATTTTTAGGTAATACCTCAAATAAAAATTGTATTGGTGATATATAAAAAGTTCCTTGAATATTAATCACTTTGTTATCATGCTTAAAACTTTAATCATTGATGTAGTGTGGATGATATGGATTTCATTTGATTGATTTATGGTCATCCAAGTAATACATCATATATTACATTATTCATAACTAAATTAAACCACACTAAAATGGTCTTAGGACCTATGGTAATAGGTTATTTTATACCCTCAACATGTGTCTAAATAATAATGTTGTATCCTTTAATAATAATGGTTGTGGTAAATAAATCCTTCTCAGTGTATTCATGTTTAGTAAGAAATTGAATTGTACACATGTTTATACTTGAACCATTATCAAAAATAATGCCTTCTTAAGACTTGAATGCATATTTATTAAAACACATATGAATAATGGTAAATTACTATAATCAAATTTTGGAATATCATGGTCATAAAAAGTAACCAAAGGAATCTCTTTACGTGCATATATGAACTCATATATGAACCCATCTAAGATATGAGAATTAAAAATTGGTGGAGAATATTTTTGAGATATTATATGAAAATCATATTGTTTTTTCATGTTTGAATTAACATTATTTGAAAGAGGGTTTTTAAATACTTTAAAATACTAATTTGGTTGAGAAAATGATACATTAAAAGTAATATTTTATCCTTCTAATTGTATTTTATTATTTTTAAATTTGAATTTACATCTATTTTTAGTATGACCAAAATTTATATGATAATCACAATATGCATTAACATAAAAATTCTTAGGTAAATTCCAAGATAATTCAAACTCCTATAGTGAAGGTAAAAAGACCATATTGCATTAAAGAATACAATTAAGCACATGTTGAGGACTCTAAACTAATAATGTAAATTGTCTTCACTCTTATGGTGGAATGACAACCTTGTTAGGTGGTTGAGTTATCACATTTACCACATTATTAGTCTCATTATTTATTTCAAAAGTAGAATCATTGGCATTAATTTTAGATGTTTTTTAACCTTGATATTTAGCTCCACTAGAGGCAAGGGCACTAGTCCCATATTTAAGCATATTAGCTTCTAAAAGCTTGGTCTCATAGATCCTAATGGTAAAAAAAATCATCAAAAGATTGATATGATTAAAAAAGATATTTTTATTTAATAGGTTGAATTAAATTTTGAGAGAATGTACTTTTAAATTCAATATCAGGTAATTGGTGAGTCATATGCATAAGAATTATTTTGAATTTAAGCACATACCTACTAGTAGTCTTGTTAAGTCCTTATTTAAACTGAGCCAATTGAGAAACTTTTACATTTTGGATACTTTTGATTGAAAATTGAGCTAAGAGACTATTGGCCAAAAAATTGAAGTAGCACACAGAACTAGATTTGAAGGCGTAAAACCAATCCAAGTCATAGTCCTTAATACTTAAAGGAAAGAGTTTAGTAAAAAATGTATCATTTTGCACAAACGTAAGACATGAAACATATCAATGTTTGATATAATGAGAAGGGTCACCCTTTCCATTTAATATTTAAAACTTAGGAGATACAAAAATATTACATAAGGGGTAAATAAGGACCTCATAAGCCAAATCCAATGGATCAAGTATTATAAAATAGAATTCACATATAACTTTATTTTTGAGATCTTTGGGACATTACTTACATGGTTTAAATAGTTTTTTGGAGGAGTATATATTGAGAAGTGGGAACTAAAGTATAATAAACATGTGTAGGAATAAATATATTTTGTGTTTGAGAAATACCATTAGGAAAACATGTGTATTGAAAAATTAGTCGAGAATATTGATATTGACATAAAATCTCATCCTAGGTATAAATGTTTATGGGTAATTGTGATATTGGTTGGATCTACCATTGTGTAGAGGTTAGTATTGGTGTTTATTCCTTACTAATTTATGCATTCATAAAATTTTAAGTGGGTATAATATTATTCACACATGCACATACATAATACACAAATATTTCCTAATCTCTCTTTATTCACACACACACACACAAAATATATTATATTATGAAATGTTATTTACTCTATACATTTGCTCTATTTGTTACAATATATTTTTATCTCTAATCTACCTTATATCAATCACAAATAATCTCTATTTAATAAGATCACTCTTTTCTCTATAATATCTCTATTATATTATAACTTTTACAATATTGTGGTGTAAATACTAACTTGATACCTTTACAAAACTAATAGACACGTGTCATAAACTTACCTTGTGACCCCTTTGGATATTGGGCTATGACCTACTTTAGTGTGTTCTGATAGCACTTAGACTAATGATTGCAGATGTTGGGTTTTATTTTTAGATGGTTGTGATGTAGGTATCTTGGATAGCCGATGTGATATGTATATCATGGTTGATGCTCATATTAGATTCATTATATCCTGATATGCATATTGCTTACACTAGATTCATTTTATCATGTTTTATGTGTATATTGATTTAGCTTAGTTACCTTATTATACGATATTAATTTATCATGTTTCACTAATGTGGATTGACATTGATCACTTGTGCAACTATTGATTGTGTTTTATAGGACACACTCAGGGTTATGATTATCAGGATTAACTCTTACCCTCCTTTCAAATATAGATAGTTGTACTAATTTATTACTAATAATTAATGATTGTTGATGTTTTATTAGTGGGTGCAGGCATTAGGCCATGAGTTAGGCTCAACATTTGGTTTGGACATCTCAAGTATATCATAGGTGGTTGAGCAATCAAAATGTCTCTCTGATAGGTATAACATGTACTATGTGATATTGAGGCACCTTCTTGCACATTCTTTTGTGTTATTGCTTTTCAACAATATTGGTCACACCCTTCTATGAGCATGTTTGTTCTATTATTATTCCCATTAGATTTATCAGTTTTGATATCATTGATTCTCTTGCCTATCCCTTGTGTGTTAAAGGTTATACCTCAGTGTTTGGTTAGCCTTTTTTGGTATAGTTGATGCTTAATGTTGAATCATTGCGTAATTATCTTCTAACCGATGTGGTTCAAGGTTAACTAGACCATTTTGGGTCTCTTAACCTTGGTAGATGAGTAGCAACTCCTTTCATGGTGGCTCAATTTAATCAAGTTTATGGATTGGCTTTCTAATTTCGTTGACCATTATCATTTTATTAATTTTTATTAAACATTAATAATTTGATACTTATGTTGTTATTACTCTTATCTATATTCATAGTTATTATTTTATCAATTTTTATTACTTTTATTATTAATTAATATGTCAACTAAATAATTTTTAAGTTATTTTGTTAATTTTATTATTTTATTGAATTTATTTTATTGTTATTTTTCTATCTATTTATGTTTCTATTAGTTAACAATTACTTACCAATTTTATTGGTTTACTTATTTTTATCATTTTATAGTTTTATTATTAATTATTATTGTTAATATTATTTTAATGTTTTGTTTATATATGTATTTGATTATGACTTTTATACCTTTGAGAAACCAAGTTTATTGTTATTTATTTTATTCTTTATTATTCTCTTGCTTGGTAAGGCATGTCAAGATGGAGGGGAATGAATTTTAAATTTTAAATTATATATATATATATATATATATATATATATATATATATATATATATATATATATATATATATTAGTGAATGGCTTGTTATATATGCCATTAAGGACATGTTGATGACTCTAAGTGTATTGCATGTGCTCTTAGTGTTTAAAGAACACTTCTCATTTTGGAATTCTAGGAATTTAGAACATGAGTAGTAGGTTTTGGTAATCTAGTTACTTGTGGTGAAATATAGGTAGAGCAATTTAAACTATACCACAAATTTATATTTATTGGTGGTTAGGAACCATTGTGGCCCTTAATCTTTTTGAATTTTGAAGCATATATGCTGATCTTAGTGATTTATGATAAAATTTATACACTAAAGCTAATCTAGATGAATACTTATAATAAGATCTAAACTAAAGTGATTTGATCAAAAAGAAGAAGCAAAAGGAAGGGTAGGGAAAAAATAAAGTATGTGATTACTTATTTTTGCATTAAACACCATGATATGGTTTTAATTTCAACTTAACAATCATTTAACCAATATATATTGTAAAGTAACAACATTTCAAATCACACCATATACCAAACAAATATCTGAGGAACATATGAAAGAATACAAGTATGAACTAACTTTGCCTTAAAGGTTTAGTGTTGCATTCAAATAACATTTACACATCCTAATTCATAGCAAATAAAATAAATCAAAGTTTAAGAACATTCAAATAATCTAGCATAAACACAAATTAGCAACCTTGTATCAAAGATGCACATTCATAATTTATAAAACCATTCAAATTCAAGACTTAGAATAAATAATTAAGAGAGAAGCCATGTAACAATTGATACAAACAAATTTGGATAAACTATTTAGTATTCCTTTCTTATATTAATTACTCAAAAGTATACATTTTTTTCTCAAAACTCTCCCCCTTTACAAAATGATAATACTACCTTTATATAAGACTATGTGTTTTAGTGAATTTCATCATATATTTTGAAAAGAAGAAGAAGAAACTAAATATGGGTATGGTTGAAAAACCTATTTGATTGTGTGCACGTTGAATCATATGATTTTTAAGAACTCCTCTTTGGCTTGGGAGTATGACCTATAAAAAAATAGCACTAAATCAAATGGTTAGTTAGATAGATAGCTAATTAGATTTCCTAGTGTTAGCTAGATCTCAGAAGTAAGAGCTTCTTCGGGGGCTATCAATCCACATGTTTTAGACAATTAAGTTTATAAAATAGAATAGAAATTACTTGCATCAATAATCAAAAGTTACTAAAATTGAACACAAGAAATGCTTGCTAGAAATGACTAATATGAAAATGAGAAAATTAATACTAGTGCTAAATGGCTTAGGTCTTTTTCAAAAAATCATGCAAGGGTCTGTGAATATAAAGGGACACAAAAAAATAGATTTGGTTGGGGGTAAGAGGGTGAAAAAAACTTTTTATTTTATACCACAATGACCATTAGTGGTTGAGGTGACCATCGATGGTTAGACAAACCATCAGTAGTTGAGATAACTATTGACAATTATTATGTGTAGGTTTGGGTTGGTAAATAGTTGATTAATGGGATCACAAGGATGGATTATAAAATATGGGTTGGTGCTAGGCTGATTTTGAAAGGAAAATAAAGTAATTGAATGCTAAAAATCAAATACTTATCTTGCATAAAGCTGATCATGTGGTTGATTGAGGTGGCTAACTCATTGGTGGAGTCTGATGTGTTTTTGATAAAGTAATGGTACTTAACACTTTGGTAGAGCAATGAAAGGAAGTTGGATCTTTGATGTGATGGATGTATCACTAGATTTCTAATGATGATTGACCTACAAAACAAAAGGAATTCTAGATGCACAAGCTCTTGATAACAATTATAATGGATTCCACCTCCCTACTCTTCTCTTCTTATAGGCAAGGAAGAAGTGGTAATCAAGACATGAATTATGCTTCCTAATTTTAATTATTAATCCAATGACTCACACAAAAATTTAGATAAGTTATTTTTATAAAATCAAGGTGGATTTTTTGCATTTTGGTGATTAAAGAGATGCACTTTGACCATCGACGATTGAGGGTGAATGGTTAAAGTTGGTAACATTTAGGTTAAGTCAGTTGGGCAAACTGACTATAGTTAGGCTTGGTTAGGGGTCGCAAGGTTAGATAGGTCCCAAAGGGGTCCTAAGATGGTCTAGGGGTGTTTTGAAATTTTAGATCATGTTGTGCATATTTTTGGTGTCTATATTTTCCCCCTTTTTGTTATGTGGCTTTGAATTAAAAAGCTATAAAACAAAAATGGATTACTAGTTGAAGGTTTGATTGCCTTAAGTATGGGAGGAGGTGCTCCCCCTAAAATTAAGAGTTGATGAAGTAAAATAGAATTGGGTGCAATTTTGATAATGTGGATGAAAGTGGATGTCATGAAGGTGGGTGATAGGTTGGGAACTAAAGTGCAAACAAGTGTGCAAAGTGTGATAAAAGGTGCAATAGCCAAGATCACACATAGACTAAATTACCATAGTTGGTAAAAACAAGGGTTAGTGATATAAATATGAGTGAAAATTGGACTACATGACTATAATTAGGTGTGATGGCTGGGTACACTTACAAGTCTCATAAGTGATATCTATGTTTTGTTGGGTATCTAAGGCAGGAAGTGCTCTTGGTGAAAACACAAATTGGTCAAGTGTCATGGGTATCTGAGGTAAGAAGTGCTCTCAAAAATACACAAGTGGGTTGGGTAGGCATAAGGTAGCATAAGTGAAAAAGGTATTCAACATGGAAATATTGTCATTATGTTCAAAGGACTAGGCAAAAGTCATCACAAAATGCATGCTAGTTGGGCTGAAATGGACCAATGACAAGGTGATGAGGTGGTCAGGGTGGGTGGAGAAGGTGGTCTCCATGGGTGGGTAAATTATTTGATGTAGTGAAAAAATGGTTTCTTGAAGGTGAAATAAAAAAGGGTGAGCATCCTAACCATTAGCGGTCAAGGTGCTTGAGGGTGACCATCGACGGTCACCCTAAAAATTGATAATCAGGGTAAAACCCTTAAAAATCTAGTGGTTAAAAGTGAAAAGTGAAGGTTATTTCACTCGCTTTCACTTTTGAATATGAAGATATAACATTTGGTAATTTTGAGTGAAAATATTATTTATGATGACTACTATGGTGGAGGTTGATTGTTAGCTAAGGTGAAGAGTAGATCAAGTAGACCAGTGAGGATGTAGGGAACACATAAGTGTAGATGAGGATGAGTAAGTCTATGAATGAATCCATAGTGCTAGTCATAAAATGAGGTAGGGGATGCTTTAAAATTGGTAGCTTATCTTGATTTTATAATTACTTGGAGTTTGAGTGTAGGTTAGGTTTGAATGCCTAGGTTTGAACTACTATGCCCTAGTTATGGTTTTTAGGGGTTTTAGGTAAATTTGTAGGTGAAAGGTGAAACTAAATGGGTGGTTAGGTAGGTAAGGGTAGGAAAGTAAGTAAGGCTGCCAAATTAGGTTGTTTATTCTGCACTTTGGTCAATTTTAGGGTAGGTTATGTTTTGGGTGTTCTACTCATGGAACACCCATAATGACTGTCTATGGTTGGGCTCAATTGTTGATGGTTGACATACCTAGGAAAATGGGACCATCAGTGGTTGGCATGACATTTGGTGGTCAACTGGTGAAAATAAATGTTTTTAGAAAGTGTTTGAAATGCTAAGGTAAATTAAATGATTTTGGATAGGTATGGGTTAGCCTTTTAGTTTTAGAGGGTAAATTTGGGGGGTATTAGGTAGATGGGTAAGATGGGTAGAGAAATAAACCAATTGATTAAAGGGTAAGGTTGGGTAGGGTAGGTGATAATGGTGTAGGTGACTAAGTTATGTTTTTGAATAAATTACTATATGTTAGGGAATAGATACAGATGCATAATTGAGTGTCATTCATCTTTGTATAGATCCACTAGGGGATGACACTAGCTGATTAGGCCCACATGGAGGAGGTTGAGTTGGGGGTGATGAGGCACTATTAGTATGTGCCTCAAGATGCCTCTATGATCATATCACTCATCAAGAGATGAGATCCTAATAAGAACACCTTATTACTACTAATTGGTGAGATGATGATCTTACCTGAGGATATATATAGGATTACATGGCTTTTACTTTTAGGTGATATGATCTATCACATAAAGTGAGAGGAGTGGGAGGATCACATTGAGCTATTATATTGTAATGATATTGATCAAGTTATATGGAATATTGGGGGGTTTAGCTACAAAATTTTTTACTAGAGGACTCCAGGCAAGAGGAGACTCATGATGATGCTTATGATGGTCATCTCATGCTTTGCCCTTCTTGACTCAAATAGTAAGAGATTCCCATACTTACTACTGTGGGTGTTGATTGAGCTACTACTAGGGTATATTGTCTTTGGTTGGGTACTTATTCTCATAGTATAGATATAGAGGGAGCTATGGGGGTTTAAGGCCCATAAGAGGTATGATATTAGTCTCAACCGTGCTCTACATTATTGGGCTTATGAGCACATCTGGGTATTGAGGCCAGTGGGATTTTCATGGGTACAATACATGTAGATTGAGTTCCTAGTTAGGTTCACATGATAGAGAGGTGAATTCATCACTTTAAGTGCAAGGGGAAGATCCCATGATGTTGATTGGTTTATAGGTACACTAGGTGCACTAGTGATCAGTGACATTATCTGGAATCCCTATGTCTAGTTTTTAGTATGGCCTGGCTATAGGAGGTAGACCTTGTCCTTATAGAGTTACAGGTGGATTCTCAACCAAAGGGATGGAGAGGTGGATCTCATACCATTTGATAGGGTGTAGAAGTAGTTTGGCCTCATATATGGTATTCTAGGTGTATTTATTAGGTATAGGCATGAGGACTTAGAGATATTATTTATAGAGCCACATCCCATGCCGATATTTCTAGATCACAAGGAGTTGTTATCTAGGTCACATATAGATGGCATTGACTTTATAGTTTGGTACATGGCATGGTAAAAATAATTATATAATATATTTTGGTGATGGTGATGGTGGTAAGGGGCCAAAGATGTGGACCTAATTGGGGAGGGGGGTACAAGGTACAGGCATAGGGGGATGGCCCTAATAGATAGGTAGGAGTGGAACTAGGTACTACATAGATAGAGGTCACAATGTTATAGGGTCATGTGGCTAGTCTACAAGGTCAGGTTGCTACTCTCACAAGTGAGAAGGACCAGGTGAGGGCTTCACTAGCCTTGGTTACATAGGAGAGGGATTATCTAAGGTAGAGAGGAGGAGGGGTAATGGCATAGATAAGACCACCAAACACCATCCCCATAGCATGATACCTAGATATAGTGGAGGAGCTATGATATTATGAGGCTATACTTTTGAGTTGGTGCCTTAATGAACCCTATTGGGGTAAGTATAGAGTGAGCTTGTTAGGTAGTGCTAGTGTGGTGACACTAGGGTAGTGGGTAGCATCTATAGGTAGATAGACATGTGCTACAGTTGGATAGGTACTGAGACCTAGTGGTGCACTAGGATATAGTGGTACCCTAGGGGAATGACATAGCTCATGCATTTTATATATTATTATATAACATTTTTATTTTAGCCTACAAGATGATGCATTGAGATCTATATTTTGAGAGAGAAAGACATGTCCATCTATTTGTACTTGAGATATATTTATGATCTTTGCTTATTTCTCATACTCATGGTATATGATTTGTTTTGATGTTTAATTATAATGATGTAATTTTATATGGATTATGCTTATGTTATGGTTGCTAGACACTGATGTAGACTCACCTAACTAATCATGAGATGGATTGCATTTATGGGTATGCTTATGACATGCTAAATTTTAATGAGTATATGCTTCATTATTTATATTTAAGCATGTAATGAAAAATGGTTGATTGATATATTGCTCATGGATGTTATGGTGGTAGTATGCTTGTTATGGTTATGATTATGATTATATTGTTGTTTATGACACATGTACATATGTTTTGTTGTTAATTTATTTTAAGGTAAAACACATGAGGTAAGTTAATTAACAACACTAGATGTGAAGATAGATAATATAATCAAGAGACAAATGCCATAATGAAAATATCAACTAGTCATGATAGGATAAGAAGAGGGCATGATGCTTCTTCTTTGATAAGGACTAGAATAAAACTATAGTTGGATTGGGTTAATGACCATAAGCCCTTTTGAATGCTTTGCATTATTGGTCATTTATTATTAAAAATGTGTATTGACCACATAATTTTAAGTAAGCTCAAAATCCCTTACTTATAGTACATGAAGGGGAGATGGATGAAATTGGAACCTTCATGTGAGACTAGCATGCATATTCTATAGGTTTCCAAAGATCTAGTATAAACAAGTCTATGCCATACAAGGTGTAGATTGATTGATGCAAGAAGTCTACTTGTGAAAGCCGATTGTGGCTTATGTTTTATTTTTTTGTGTGAGAGTTGGTTATAGATTTTAAGAGTAGTTTTATTTTATTATAATTTTAAAAATGGGTCTTTTGTTTTTTTATTATATATGGGAATCAAATTGATGTGGGAAGCTTCCAAGAAATTATTGTGCTATTGACAAATGCTTTACTTAGCCATCCTTTAAGGGAGTGGTCTGAGCTTATTTTATTTATTCAAGGCTCTATGATAGTTGTCCTTCAAGGGAGAAGTGTAACTTATATTTGTGAAATTTTAGTATGCTTATGCAATTGTCCTTCAAGGGAGTGATCTGTGAGTGCTAGGAATGACCCATGATTGCTATTGGTTTGGATTTTGATTTTTGATTTTTTTGATTTTTTTCTTGACATATACTTGATTATATAGGCTTAAAGGTTCACCTTTATGAAGGTAAAACTATAAACACAAGATGTTTATTAGGTGTAAATAGGTTTAGGTGGCAATTCTCATGATAATCCATCCTAATAAAGGGGTGAAAAGTACCATGAGAATCATGCCATGGGTAGAGCCGTAGTACCCATTATTCAAGATTAAGCTATGACTATGATGGATAATCACATGATTCAATTTTAATTAGTTACCCCTAAAATATGGACATGAATGTTGTTTAAATAAAGGGATGAGATTAAGTTAAAAAAAAAAGTGAACTTGATCCTTCTTAACAAAAAAATAGACACATATGTGAAGCATTGAGGGACTAAAGTTTTGGATGGCCTTCAAGAGGAGATAACTGATAATCTCTTGATCCATACTTGTGGGTTATGATATAGGGTCCAAGATAATTCAAAGAAAACTTTCCATACTTACTTTTATCCATATTGGTGACATGTTTATTTTCCTTTAAGATGAGGTCTTCGATGTTGAATTCTCACACTCCAAGGTGTTTTTTATAGGAATGCTTGACATGCTCTTGGTAGACATGAATATGGGTAAGGGATGCTAATAAATTCTCATCTAGTAGCTCAATCTAAGATAAATGGTGCTAATGATAATCATCCTCAATAATGAGATCTTGCAAAGATATATAAAGAGGGTATTTGGACTTTGAGAGGTAAGATGGCCTCTACTCCAAACATAAGGGAAAAAGTTGTAGCACCCATTAGGGTTATAATGCTATTAAAATATGCCCATAAGGTGAAGGGGATGTGAAAATTCCAATCTCAACTAGATGTACTAACCATTTTAGTTAGCATGTTGTTAAGAGTTTTGTTAGAGGCCTCAACTTATCCATTTACTTGAGGGTGATAGGACAAGGATAAGCTTAACTTAATGCCAAATGCATCATATAGACCTTATAACTGCTTATTCTTAAAATATTTACCATTATTAATGATAATATTATGAGGAACACTGAAAGGGTAGATTATATGATGGTTGATAAAATCTACAATCTTCTCTACCTTAGTTGAGACTAGAGAAATAGCCTCTACCCACTTGGTAAAATACTCAATCATAGTGATGATATAATGGTGTTGCTATGAGGAATGGGGGTTGATTTCACCAATAATTTCTAGACCCCATTGTGAAAATGGTCATAAATCAATGGAAACATGAAGACTATGGCTAGGTACATGGTGCAAATTAGTGTACTATTGGAATTTGGCACACTTTTTCACATAATCACAATAGTCTTGGTTAAGGGTAGGCTAGTAATATCCAAGTCAAAAGATGTGTTTAGCTAAAATGAGGCCATATAAGTGTCCCCCATAGATACCATCATGTGTTTCCTTGATAGCATGGGAAACTTCATAATTACATAGGTAATGGAAGAGGAGGCCATCAAATCTACATTTATAAAGAATTCCTCCCATAATGGTGTAACATGAGGTACTCTAGATAAATTCTCTCTGATCATTCTTAGAGAGGCTAAAAGGAATGATGGAAAGGTTGAGGTATTCAAAGGTCTATTGATCCTAAAATTTAGGTTGGGTCTCTTCCACATTGAAAATGGTAGGATAATCTAGTTTGACATAGGAAGGTTGGGTAAGTCTATGGATAATGATAGATAGGTTGGAGTCAGAGGGTGCAGATGGGATATAAGAGATGAGAGAATCCATGGTGTTGATGAACTTGTTAGTAGATCATGGTGTTGAATAGATGTGATAGTGTTTAAATGATGTTAAGAGTTCATCAACTAGTTTTTTTTACTATTACAAAACATCATTCTTATACTAGTAAGAGCCATTGATTTGATTGACCACAACTTGGGAGTTGCCAAATTTATTGATTGTTTTGACTCCCAAGGCTAATACGGTTTGAAGGCCTATGACTAGGGCTTCGTACTCAACCATGTTGTTGGTACATTCAAAATCAAACTTTAAGGTAAAGGAAGAGGCTCACCATCAAAGGGGATAAGGATGATACCATCCCCCCACCACATTGACATGTTGATCCATCAAAGAACATGGTGACTTGATAGGTGAAGTCCACCTAAGAGAGGGTCATGATATACTCATTGAGGAACTTAAGAGGAGGAGGGTGGTTGTCTATTGATGGTACTTCAACCAATTGGTCAACAATGACTTACCCTTGAATTAACTTTTGTTAAAGGAACTCAAGGTCAAACTCTACTAAAATCATGAGCCACTTGGCCATACACTAGTTTTGATATGGCTTGGAGTGCATGTACTTGAGTGGGTCAGTATTGGTTATGACATAGGTTTTGTGTTTAAGAAGGTAGTGGCAAAGTTTGGTGGCCACAAATACTAAAGCTAAGCAAAGGTTTTTGATATGGATATACTGAGTCTCATACTCTAAAAGCATGTGACTAATGTAGTAGACTACTTTATCTTTGTGTTTTTCATCTTGATAAGTAAGCATTACTCCTAGGGAGTGGTTAGTGGTGGAGATATATAAGTAGAAAGTTTGGTTGTCCTTGGGATGGTTGAGGATAGGTGGAGACAAAAGATACTCTTTTAGTGAATCAAATGCCATTTAACAGTCACTATTCCACTTAAAAGAGACATCCATCTTCAAAAGGTGGTGGAAGGGTTGGCATCGGTCTGAATTCTAGGAGATAAAGTAATGAATGGATTGGAGCTTTCCCTAAAAACTATGGAGTTGTTTAAGGTTGACTAGGGGAATTATGTTAAATATTGTTTTGTTTTTGGTAGGATATACTTTGATTCCCCAAAATAAAATGATAAAACCAAGAATCTTTCTTTATAAGACCCCAAAAATGCACTTCTTGGGGTTTAGGCAGACATGGTAATGGATAAGCTGCTAAAAAATGATCTTGAGAATGGATAAATGATCCTTTCAAAGTTTGGATTTTTTGAGAAGGTCATCCACATAATCCTCTATAATATTTTGGATAAGGTCATGGAATATATAAGTCATGGAACATTGGTAGGTTGCACTATCATTATTTAATCCAAAAGGAATGACTCTATAGTATAAGGTTCCCCATGGGGTGGTAGTCTTGTGCTTGTCTTTGGGAGCAATTATGATCTTATTGTAACTCAAGAATCCATCCATGAGAGATAACATTTCATGGTCAACTATAAGATCAACTAGTTGATTGATGCTTGATAGAGGAAAGTCATCTTTGGGGCAAGTGAGGTTGAGGTCATGAAAGTCTACACAAATGCATAGTTCTCCTATGGATTTAGTGATATGCATGACATTAGAGACCCATTAGGGATAGTAAATGGGTTGAATGAAAATGATAAATAGAAGACATTGAATCTCTTCTTTGATGAGAAGGGCTATGTAAGGATACATGCATCACAGTTTTTGTTTGACAAGCTTGGCATTATGGTGAGTAACTATGTTATGGGTAGCAATGATGGGGTTAATTCTAAGCATGTTTCTATAAGATCAATAAAATGCTATACTGCAATATTGGAGGAAGGAGGGGAAGTCCCAAAGTTCCTCAGAATTTAGTGATTGGTTGATTTTGACAATGTAGAGGTTTTTTAGAGTACCCAAGTTGATATCCATGGTGGATTCATTCAACATGGTCAAAATATTAGGAGGAAGGGATTTATGGATAGAAGAATCTAGGGCATCAAAATAGCTGATAATGGAATCATCATCCTGTCACTAAATAGTGTTAATGGTAGGGGAGTCATCTCCTATCATCCCAAGATGGGTCAAAGGGATGGTTATGATTTCCCCCTCCTTTTGATAAGTCAGGTGTTTGAGGTTGATCATGTTAATGAGAAAAAAGTTAGGTGAGATGATGTCATCATCCTCACACATAAGTGGAGGAGAGGTTGGTAAGGAAGGGGTGTCTTCCTTAGTAATGGTGATGGTAGGTGATTTAGTTTGCTTCTTCTTGGGTAGGATGAAACTGAAGCCATGTTTCCCATGAGGTTTTTTTGTCTCAATGAAGACTAACTCATGTGGGCCATGTTCATATCATCTAAGACCAAATCCTTTCTAAGCACACCTATAGAGTTATGTTTTGGTAAAGATCAATTTATCTAGGTAGGAGAAAATAATGATAAATAGATGAGGTGAACGAGAGGTGGTGGAAGTTCCAATGGGTTTTTCAAGTCCCCCATATACAAAATAGGTTTGACAATGGGGAGGTCCAAAAGGAATAATGGTTTCAATATTGGGGTCATATCTCGAGTGGTTAATAAGTTTCCAATACTCATGAGGAGTAAGGAAGGTGTTAAGGGATAAAAGGTGATATTTCCCTAGAGAAAGGTGATGGAATGTCGATTCCAAAGAGTTTGAGGTGGGCATCTGATCTAAGGAGATGTATGAGCTAGTCAATGCCTCATTGGTAAGAGGGAGGACTTCCTCTTTTATGGTGGAGGTCTTGTCTTTAGGTAAGGAGGGTGTGTTATATGGATGTAAGAGGACATCATTGGGCTGGTAGGTAATGTTGCATGTCAAAAAGGGACTTGGTTCAGCTTAGATGGTCATGACCTAGACTTCATGCTCAAATTTAATGCAATGATATAGGGTAGAGGGGATGCAACCCATGGAGTGAATCTAAGGTCATCCCAGTAAAACATTATATTAGAAATCACCTTCCACTACATATAAGAGTTTGGGGAGCATAGGAGACCCTACATAGATATGAAGGACAACCTTTCCCAGGGTAGTGGTCATAGTGTCATTAAAGATCAAATGATGGTTGATTTTTTAGACATGACATTATCTAGAAGGTTAAGTTGGTTATAAGCATGGGAGGAGATAATGGTAATATTAGCTCCCCCATCAATCATGCCCCATTTAATGTGGGTTTAATTAATGTAAGTAGTAATAAAAAGAGGTGGATATGGGTCATTTGGATAAATAGAAGGTATTTTTGAATCCTTGATGGTGACAAGGTTAGAAATTTAGAGAGCATCGACAAAGGCTACCAAAGGTTAAGGGTCTTTAGGTTAGACCTTTACCAATTATAATACCTTTATCATTGTTTGGCGATGATGAGGTGAAGTGGTAATCAAATCATATAAGCTCATATTTATTGAGTTCTGGTGGAGTTATTTGAGCACCACTTTCCTAATGGAATGAGAGGGGTTGGATTGAGAGTCACCTAAGATAGATACCTTGGGTTTGGGTGAAGGTAAAGGTGCTTAGGTAGGGTTTAATTGGGAGGTAGAATATGGGTATGTTAATGGGAAGGATGATTTATCCTTCCCCTTATCCCTTTTATCCACTTTTGTGACCACATGGATGGTATGGATAGCGGGAGGAATTAGGGTAAGAGATTGGTCAAGCTCTTTGTCACTCTGAGGTGAGAGTGGAGGAGTAGGTAGGTGTTAGGTAGAGGTTTTTGTTGTTGGTTGGATTGGTATAGGTCTTTTGGGAGGTTCATCTGTTAATATATCATCATTATCATAGATTTAGTGTATAATGTTTTGGAGAGATTTGTAATTTTCTATGTCATGCCCAAATGTCTTATGATAGGATCACACATGGTGGTCATTATACCAAGTGGGTTTTGAATCAAGAGGGTCAAATGACCTAATAGGGGGTAAGGTTAAGCAAGAATTTTGAAGTAACTATTGTAAAATGGTGGAGTAGGATTCAACTAAAGGTGGAGAGACTTTAGGGATTTTAGTTTTGGTTGGTAAGGTATAGGTCCTTTTGGTAGTGGGTTTGGTGACTAAAGTTTTGGGTAAGGTAGTGAATTTGGTTGGTGGTTTTGATTTTGGCAAGGTAGTAGTTGAGAAAGCATAAGTATGAGGTTTTAGGATAGGTAGCTTGGTTATTGGTGGTTTAATGAAAATAGGTGTGTCAGAAAGTAAGTGTGTTAGTGTAACCAACAATGGTAGTTGGGTCTTGGTTGGGATAATAGGATTTATAATCAGAGTGGATAAATAAGGCCCCAAGATAGAGGGAAAGGTGGAGGGAGGTAGTAATATTTTGGATCTTTGGCCTTTTGGTACTTCTACTCCCTTGGTTGATTTGGGTTGGTGTTTGGTTGTTGGGTTTAGTGAGGTAAGCTCCACCTTCATAGATGGGTGGTTAAGACTTTATTTAGGGAAGGTGCCAAGGTTCTTTTTTGGTTTGGTTGGCTTAGTTAGAGAAGGTGATTTAGTTGCATGGTGTTTAGGTGCTTTGGATGGTTTAGGAATTGTTGGGTTGGTAAAAGTTTTTATTGGTTTGGTTGATAGCTAGGAGTTTAGATAGCAGAAGTGGTGGGTTGGTCTACTAAAGGTATGGTTTGAGGTTCTCTCTTGGTGATATAATGTAACCCTATTTTTTACCAAAAGGTGTCTCAATCTCTATCAAGGTTGGAGACAAATTACAATTTCTTCACTAACCTATAGAATGGTTTGTAGGCTAGTTTTATTCCCTAGATAGTGGACCTAAAAGATAATCCCATAGGTTGAGATAGAGGGGTTGTAACCTCACCCTTTTTTTCAAAGGATGTAGGGTTTGAGTGGGTGAATCCTCTATGGGAGGTTTACACATGGTGGCTTCCCCTTCAATGATGCTCTCCAAAGGTGTAGTAAGTTACTTGATGGTTAAGGGATAAGGTAAAATGGGTGCTTGTTCTATAATGTCTAGCAAGGGAGGGGTTGATGGCTCTATTACCTCAATAAGTAGAGGAGAAAGGGGTGATTCTTCAGTTTGGGTTTCCAAAAGAGGAGAAGCTAACTATGCTACCTCAATAAGTGGAGAGGTTAAGGAATAGATACGTTGGGTAGTAGGGTCTTCAGATATGTTTATGCCAAGAACCATGTTAATAGTATGGGTATCATGAGAACATTCAACCATGTTGATCTCATTATTGGTAGGTGGATGGCTAGTAAAAGGCTTCCTATGGATGTCAAGGGCCTAGTTTTGAGGTATTTTGGGGTTATCCAACACAAGATCATGCTTGTCAATGAGAGTTTAGACAACATTCTTCAAGGTGTTGCACTTTATAATGTCATGCCCTATCACTAAGTGAAAGGCACATAAATTATTCCCATTATACCAATTAGGGATAGGATGAGAAGAATCAAATTGCTAAGGTGGTTTGATAGGAGGAAGCTATATGATATTAGATTTCAATAGCTTTGCCAAGATCAAAGTATAAGACTCTCCAATTGGATTAAATTGCTTCTAGGTGTTCTAATTTTGGTTTCTTGTGTTCTACTTTGAGGAACCAGAGGAACTTGGTTAGTTGGTAAATGATGAGGAAATGGCTTTAAGGATAATCATGGTCATAGTACCCTTACTTTTAGTCTCAGTGTTGGTTTGGTTTTTTATTTTAGAGGAGGAAGCCTCATTGGTTTTGTAGGTAGATTTCTTGTTTTTCAATTTTAGCTTTCCTTCATCAATGGCTCTATTCTCTAATTTAAACACCATGGTGAAAGTTTCATCAAAAGTTAAAAAAATCTAAAAACACAATGTGGAGGAGATGTGCTTGGCACATGCCCAAGAAAATATTTTGATCAATTTGGGTTGGGGTAAGGAAAAGTAGAGTTGGTTGATTAAATTTCACCAATGAGCTACAAAATCAGCAATAGATTCATCATCAAACTACTAGATAGAGTAGAGGTTAGTGATGGAAACCTTCATGGATATATTTATCAAAAAGTGATCCAAGAAAGTCTGAGCCAGTTGGGTGAAGGAGAAGATGAAATGCTTGGTTAAGGCATTATACCAATCTAATGTTGGTCCTGATAAAGACGTAGGAAAAGTGTTGAGAAGGAGAGCATCATCATAGGCAATCAGATAACATTAATTCCTGAATGCCTAAAGGTGTTATTGGGGATCTTTCTTATTCTAAAAATTTGAGAACTTGGGAAGTTCCCATTGAGGAGGATATGGTCTGATGGGCACAAATGGGTGGATGGGCTCATTATAGATCTGATCATAGGATCAGAGATTGTGAGCCCTAGAGATGGATGAATCTAGAGTTGTCATCTTGTCCATGAGCATCTTCATTAGGTCCATTTAGGGTTGTGCACCTAAAGGGTTGTAAAATGCATACTATGGTTGGGGTTGAGTGACATATTGGTAATTTTCTAGAGGTTAAGAAGTTGCCACATATGGGTAAGTGATCATAGGTGGTTGGGTTGAAGCCACATATGAATATGTGGTCACTGGTGGTTGGGTAGAGGGTGTGTATTGTTGAGTGGGAATGGGTCATTGAGTCATAGGTAAGGGATAAGTGGTAACCCTAGTAGTGACAGGTAGTAAGGTAGAAGGTATGGGTGCCACTACATTTTGAATTAGAGTGGAGGTAACTAGAAGAATGGTAGTGATGGTGGTAGTGGGTACTCTAATAATAATTTGGGTATGGGTAGGTAAAGGTTGGGTGGTAGCTATGTTGGAATAATTATTAGTCAAACTAAGAGGTGTTTAGGTGTTATAAGGTTGAGTTGGTTGGTTCTACATGGTTGCATCAGACAGGTTGCCAACTAAGGTAGATGCATAAGTAGCTAATGGTTGGGTGGTGATAGTGGAAACATAAGAGCTACCTAAAAATCCTAATGGCATGCCATAGGGTGGATTGGTAGGTTGTGCCAAAATGGGTGTATGGTGAGCTACTATGTTAAGATAATGTTTTAAAGCTATTGAGTTATTATCCAAAAAGGCAAAAAAGTTTGGGTCACCTTAGGAGACTATTTGAGGAACACTAGAAGCATTAAAATGATGAGTATAACACTCAAAATCTGAGATATACTCCATAAATGAAGAGGTAGAGGAGACTGGATAATCTATAGATGGGTCCTAACCTGCTAAGTCTCTTCACTGTTGATGAGTAAGAACCATGAAAGTAGGATGAGAATAAAACACAAAGAATCTTACAACTCAAATAGAGACAAATCAAGAAAATGATTAAGGAAATCCAACACACATTAGAGTACTTTAAAATACTATGGTTAATTTTAATCTTGCTTTTAGATTATGCCTTAAGTTATGAGAATGTGTGATAGAAGTTAGCTTGTAAATTAGGTACTATAGAAGCAATCTATGGTTGGTTTTAGGATTTTTAGGTGATCAAAAATATCTATATTGGGAATTAATACATGGCTTGGTATTGGGGCCTACCCCCTCACTTCACACACTACAACGATAAGGGTGTCAAGTGTTTATCTAATATATACTGATTTCTAGAGTTTATACTCAATTAGAGAGCTGAGTTATTTTTCTCCTTGGTAATGACCTCCAAGTAGGATTGATAGGAAAGGGTAAGGTTATTGCTACATGATGAAATCCTAGTCAAGCCTTATCTCAAGTTTTTTTAATGTTTAATTTATGAAAGTGGTTATAGTTTAGTGTGTGCAATAAAAGTGATGTCACGATAAAATTATTGTGCCTTAATTCAAAGTGAGCTAAAATTAGAAGTAAGTAATAGATGAACTTGATTTTAAACCCAAAAAAAAATTAGTTTCATTAATGAGCACATATAAAGAGAAAATCATACAAATGCAAATAAAATAAACCTAAAGCAAATACTTGAGGTTCCACCAGGCATGCCAAAATATTTTACTAAATTTTAGCTTATATTTTGAATATAAGAAGAAGAAACTAAATATAGGTATGGTTAAAAAACTTATTTGATTATGCACACATTAAATTAGATGATTGTGAAGAACTTCTCTTTGGATTGGAAGGATGACCTAAAAATAAGACACCACTAAATCAAATGGTTGGTTAGATAGATAGCTGAGTGGATTGCCTAGTGTTAGCTAGATCTTGGAAGAAAGAACTTCTTCAGGGGTTGTCAATCTACATGTTTTAAACAATTAAGTTTATAAAACAAAATATAAAGTACTTGCAATAATAATCAAAATGTATTAAAATTGAACACAAGAAATTCTTGCTATAAATTACTAATGTGGCAATAAAAAAATTAATACTAATACTAAATGGCTCAGGTCTATTTCAAAAAATCAAGTAAAGGAATTTGAACAGGTAGGGACACATAAAACTAGATTTGGTTGGGGTTAAGAGGATGAAAACAACTTATTATTTTCTACCACAATGACCATCGGTAGTTGATGTGACCATCAATAATTGAGGTGATTATCAGTGGTTAAGTTGATCATCGATAGTTAGATAGACCATCGGTGGTTGAGACAACTATCGATAGTTATTATTTTTAGGTTTAGGTTGGTAAATAGCTGATTAATGAGATCACAAAGATGGATTTTGAGATATGGGATGGTGTTGGGTTGAGTGAAAAAACAAAATAAAGTAATTAAATACTAAAAATCAAATACTTATCTTGAAAAAAGTTGATTGGGTGTTTGATTGAGATGGTTGACTTGTTAGTGGAGTCTAACATGATTTCAATAGATTAATGGTACTTGGAACTTTGGCAGAGTGGTGGTGGAAAGTTGGCTATCTGATGTGATGGTTGGATCATTAGATTATTAATGATGATTGAATTACAAAACAAAGGAACTCTAGATGCATAAGATCTTGATAAAAATTGCAGATGGATTCTACCCCCCTAAACCTCTCTTCTTATAAGCAAGGAAGAAGTGGTAATCAAGATGTGAACTCTGCTTCCTAATTTTAAATTTCTCATGAAATAGATCACACATAGATTTAGACAAGATATTTTAGAAAATAAAGGTGGATGGTTTGTATATTGGTGGTTAAGGAGGTGTAGCCTAACCGTCGATGGTCATCTTGACCATCGATGGTCAAGGATGAAGGGTCAAAGTGGGTAAAAGCTAGGTTAAATAAATTGGTCAAATTGACTATAGTTAGACTTGGTTATGGGTTGAAAGGTCATATTGGTCCTAAGGGGGTCCTAAGGTGGTTTAGGGGTGTTTTGACATTTGAGATCATGGTGTGTGGATTTTTGGTGTGTAGATTTAAGAACATTTAACTAATCTAGTATATGCATAAATTAGAAACTTGATATTAGAGATGCACATTTAGAATTCATAAAATGATTCAAATTTAAGACTCAGAACAAATAATTGAGATAAAATCCATGTTAAAATTGATACAAAAAAACTTGGACAAACTTTTTAGTTTTTTTTGCTTATATTAATTGCTTAGAAGTATACAAGTTTTGCTCAAAACTCTCTCCATTTACTAAATAGTAATACTGCCTTTTATAGAAGATTATTTAGTATACCAATCAGTCATAAGATTACACATGTACAAAGATGAGGACAAATGTCCTTCTTCATAGTTTTAGAATATATTTCTCTTTCTAAAATAAATTGACCTATAGGTAAACATGCTAACAAACAAACATATACCTTTACAAAAGAATATTCCACATTCAAATATCATAATGTTTTACATAAAATAGAATATCAATTAACTGGTGGGGCTCAGGCTAAAGGGATCCCTTACTACTCTTTGAGAATCTCCATAGCTCTTTAATGTTGCTCACTAACAGTCTCAAAATCAACAGCTAGCTTTAAGAGATAAACATCCTCTTGGTCAGCCAAGTTATTTAATTCCTTATCATTTATTTCCATGGCCTCGTTAATCCTCCTAGATTTTACAACATTATTCTCAATAGTGAATATCATTCCCAAGTTTTGACTATTGTCACTTCCTAATTGGCCTTGACTTTTATTCCTCACTTCTTACATCACCAAAGTGGATTTGTGCTTGTATTCATCATCATCAATGATGCCTAGGGAGGTAGACTTGGTAGGGTTGGTTATCATGGTACCAAGGAGTTACTTGATTCTAGATATCAGTTCCTCATCATCCCTTAGGATTTTATCCAAGTTATTTGACAAAGCCCTTAAACATTGGATCTTATCGACAACTACCCTAATATTGCATTCAAGTAGGCTAGGCTAATGGTTTTAAAGCTAAGAATCCTACCCTTAATTAGTATATTGATAATGTCCCTTATTTTGTCCTCTACATCTTGTCATTGGGCCATTAATCCATTAGCTATTTCACTTTATTAGGTAAAAGCATCCTACCTCAGCTTCATTGACTTTAATGAGTCAAACATGTCAAATAAAGATTCCTCAAACATCTTTTTTAGTTTCTCAAGGACTGATAATACAACCAATGTGTCCAATTTTTCCTTTTCTTTCTCAAAGTTATGTATCTTTTGCTTCATGTCCCTAATACCTACCTTGATCAGAGCTGAATAAACCTCAACTAGCCCTTCTATGTCCTCCTCATGGATACGATGCTCACAAGGACTCTAACCTCCAATGGGGGTTATACTAAAAAAGGGCTCAACTCTTTGAATGGTGAATTCCTTGCCTCCAACCATGGCCTTCTTTGTTATCACCCTCTCCAATCTTGCTTTTTTAAGATTGAACTACACTTTGGTTGATGACTTTGTGACCTTAGGAGGTTATAGGACCTCCATTCATGTGTTGTTTGAAACTCCTGGAGTGTCCATTTATGTGTCACTTGAGCTTTTTGTGGCAACTATTCTTCTCTTTTCCTCCTCTTTCATCAAAGCTAATATCCATGGCTTGACTTCTTCATGAACATCAATTTGGGTCATGGCCCATGAGTTGGAATCTTTTTCATCTTCCCATAAATGAACCATTCATGGATGATGGATCCATGAATGGGGTATTCATCATTGAAAAAGTTGACCTCACTCATAGGGTGGGTGAAGGTCAATTTGGGCTTCTTTCCCCCAATTGAGACCAATGCCAAATCTACTTTCCTTTTGTATGGGGGTGTTATTGGAACCAAGTACAAAGTAACTTATTTCCCCTTATCTTGTTCTAATTCCTCTGCTTAGGTCTAAAATTCTCAGTTTGTTCCTCCTCATTTGACCCATACAGTTCAACAAGAACCTTAAGTGCATCCTCTAATATATCATGAGGTTCCAATGCAACCATGTCTAGGAATTTTATAAGGGACTCTAGTCTTTCAAGTGGGGCTAAAGATGATCCTTTCCTAAGTCTCTCTTCTATTTTATCCTTACCAATTCCTTTTATAACCTATGCTTGAGGTTGTTGTATTCTAACTTGTGGCTATTCTAGAGGGGGCCTTGAGGATGGCCGAGACAATAACTAATATTATAGGGGCCTTATTTTCCATATTTCTCCTGGTGGTTTTTCATCTACCCTAGCCAACCTAGGCTCTAACTTAATGTTATGACTCTCTAATTTGGCTAATACCTATAAGAAACTAGAGGCCTTGATGTAGAGTGGGTCATGAAAACCAAGTTAATGCTCATAGGCTTTAGTTATTATCTTGGACTTCAAATGTTTGGTGACCTTCTCATTAGGGTCCCATTGCCTTAATTCATCTTTCTATAGGGTGAATGAGTCCTTATTTTTGGTAATGACATTCACTTGTTCCCAATTTTGTAATACAGTTTTGTTAATTATTAAAGGAAAGGGATGGAGGAGGCCTTTCTTCTCCTTTCAAAATCCATCTATGCCATGAATAAGTTGGTATGTAATTTCTTATTCTACCAACTTTGTGAGCACATAAATGGGTAACCTGAAGGATTGTGTCAAATTACTTTCAATCCTTATTACCATGCAATCTGGGTAGAACTAGATGATCCCCATCAACTCCACATATTTCTTAACTATGGGGATGACCCTTCCCATAGGGATCCCTATGATGGCTTCCACTAGAGATGGATAAACACAATCATAAATGAACTACATGTTGTGTTTGTATTTTAATATGTAAAGTTTGGAATAATGATGGGAGATAGTAGGTCTCCCATCAAGTGACCAATTCTTAATGTTTGGGATCTTGGTGGTGGATAATAAGGCATCAAGTAGATAGGACATCATGTAAAAGTGTTTCTTTTTTTTCTTGATTTCTATGAATTATGACTTTAAATGGATGTTGATCATCTCACCCAATGGGGGAGTGAGTCCCTTCTCAAACATGAAGTAAACATAAGGCACATAAACTTTATCAATATGTGTGATGGAGGGGGCTCCACATAACCTATTCAATAAGGCCATAATCATCCTAATCTCCTACCTAAATTAAACAATTAATATTTTGCATATTGGGACTTGGATTACTTGGTCCCTGATAAGCATCCATGGGGCTAGGATTGTGTTCAAATTATGCTCTCTTGTCCACTTTTAATGGTGGGTAGGTCTATCTAGGGCAACATAGTTTATAATAGCTCTCAAAATCAAGAGGGGAGATGTATGCTATTTTCCTAAATGTACACTCATGGACTATCCATTCTTGATCAGTTTTATAGTCAATAAAAATATAAGAAAGGACATCGATGCAGTGTAATACCTTAGGCTTGGCTACAACATAATGGAGGCTAGTCATCTAGATGGTGACTAGGTCATTGTATCTCTACAAGATGGTTGCATTCTTCTATTCTTCTCTTATAATATCTTGCATCTCCTTAATGGTCCAAAAGAGTTTAGACCAGTTCCTATTCCCATTTTTTAAAACTAAGGTATCTAGGTATGTGTCCTTAAAGACTCTTCCCTCATTGTCTGAGGTCAAGTATAGCTTTGTTTTGTCTCTTTATTGCCATCTATGAACTGACATGGTTGTGGGAGTTATAACCACTTACCAATGAATTACAAGTGGCTTTTGGGTTAATTCACTCTTTCTTAGATTGAAATTTAACTCTTCTCTATTTGAATGTGACTAATCTATGTTCAAATTAGGGATTTTATGGATGTTGGGGCTTTTCTAAAGCTTTAATGGTGATGGTAGTTTGGACTTAGGCTCATTCATGTCCCAAATTTGATTAAGACCCTAGGCCTTGATACCTTTATCTTTTAAAACACAAAATCTTTAATTTCATCATTTTATGCTTGTGTATCACCCATGTGTCATCCATTTGAAAACTTTCATGGCATTTTTCATAAATTCCTTAACGTACTAGATATTGTCTTTTAAAAAAATCTAATTTTACTTTGCATCATTAGATCTTTATTTATAAATCAATGCAGACCATTGATCATGATCATAGGTCTTGAGAATCATTGGATAATTTATGTTGGGCTCTGTGGCTATGCCACTTGGTGACCCCATGGGCCTCTTAGGCTTTGCATTCTGTGTAGTAAATTCTTACTTGCCACATGTCGATCTTATGGCCCTCAAGGTTTCATTAAATAGTCTCTGAGAGCTACACTTTGTATGATCACCTCTCATGAGTAAGAATAAACTATTGATCACAATATGAATAGGTACATGCAATTGGGATAATGGATAAAATATCTTAGATCCATCAATTCTTTTTTCTCTATCTGGTCAATCTTTGTAATGAAGTGAGAGTCGTTGATCCTGCAAAGGGTGAGAAATTTAATTAGCACTGAGACATATTAAGGGACTTAGGTTAAATATTTTAATCTAAGGTTTATTTGATGTTAATAAACATGAGATAAACTTTAGTCTCAAATATATATGCCTAAGTTTATAGAATATGCCTAAAGGGGCCCAAATAATAAGTGGTCCAAACATTAGGTTTTAATATATGGTTTTATTGTGTCAATAAACATAATAAAAACTTAAGTTAAAAGCATTATAAGATAAGTTTTTTATGTCAGAGGGACATTTTAAAATAATACTTAATATAAGTCCCTAACCTAAGCTTTATTTAATTTAAATAAATGCAATTGGAACCTTTAGAAATAGACTTAGATTAAAGCTATGTTTGTGAATATTTAGGCCACAAGTTTGTTTTATTATTTGAAGTTCAAATATCTTAAGTGTTTGGATCATATTCTAAGGGGTCCCATTGATTTTAAATGTAGCCATAAGCTTTTAGCAACATTTTAAAGTATATCCCTATGTCTAAGCAAAATATTTGATGAGATTAAATTTGATGGTCTTACGGATGTCAATGATGGCCTCATGGGCATAAAATGATGGTCATGAGAATGTCAAATTTAAGTTATTGAACATTGGGTTTGATAGGCTTAAATTTGGTGGTCTCACATATGTCAATGATGGCCTCATGAACATTAAATGATGGTCATGAGAACATCAAATTTAATCTCATGGAGTCTTTTTGGTCCATAGATCGTGGATTTGATATGCTCCATTAGATCATTTCTTTTTAATGAATCAAGGGCCATTGATTAAGATCCAAGGAGATGCACACCATTTGTTCTTTCAACCATGTCATAAAAATTAAACTAAGATAAAAGCCTAAGTTTATAAGCATAATAAAATAGGTCCCTTTACATGTTATGGTCATAACCTGAAGTTTTAGCCTAAGGTTTATTAAATTTAAATAAATGTAATGAACCTTAGGATAAAAACTTAGGTTAAATCCAAATGTTAATGTGTGGGGATCCTTTGTTATTAATATCGAATGTGGGAGTGCCACATGGTAGGTCCATAGGGTTCCCTAAGCTTTTGACTTTTTAGCACCATGTTCACTTCGTTGGATCAATTATGTGTGAGTAGACATAAACTGTTGATCTTGATCTAGATACTTGCATCTAATTGGCTTAAGCCTATATATTAAAATGGGATCCATTTCAACTTGAGGATGATCTCATGTCATTTGATCATTGGTCCCATTGAAATGTAGACCATCAACCATGATCATGGTGATCTTATGAGATTGGTCAATGGATCAAAGATTTAAGTTTATTGGGAATCCTAAGATCCATCGAATCAATATTTGTGATGAAGTGAGGACCATTGGATCTACAAGTAGTGAGATGATTAAGTTAAGACGTAGGTTAATATAATAACTTAGGCTAAAGTATTAAGGCTAAGGTCTCATTCATGTTGACAAATATGAATGGGGCTTTAGGGTTAAGGCTTTAGGCTAAGCATATGACAAAGGGACCACCCTAAGATAAAATACCCTACCACATAAACATTAGACCATGCCAAAACATAAGGAATAGAAGGTGGGAAAATAAAAGGGGATCAAGCATGATTTTTAGGCTAAGGTTTGGTTGTGTTGAAAAGCATGACCAAACCTTGGCATAAAAATTCGGATTGAGTCCAAAGTTGATTCAAAACATTCCCACAAAATTTATTCCTACAAAATTTGAATTTAAACTAAAGGTATAAGCTAGGGTTTGTTGAAAGAGAGTTTTAGGACACAAATCCATCTGTAAGCTAACATAAATTTAAGATTAGTAGAAGTCTAAATATGGAAAATATATAAATTCCAAGCATGACCCATTGAAGGGAGATCTATGAAACCTAGAAATTAAAACATGAAAGTCAACTATTAGCAACATTAGTCAAGGTTAAAGCAAAACCATGAAAAAATGGGATAATTTCATCAAGTGTAGATGATCTTCATATTATAATAAAGTGTAGGTTATCAAGTTTTTAGTATGAAGGATCAAAGTAATAATAAGGGTCCCTATTTTTAGAAATGAGGTATGTTGACCTCAACAAATGGAAAACTCCAAGGGAAACATAACAATGTTAGAAATTAGAGACTCTATTTTAGACAAATAAATAGGTCATTCATTCTACTTGATCAATGCCATTATCAAGATCAGTCCATGGTTGAAACAAATCTTGCATGTGAGAAATTAAGATCAAACATCAAGACATAGCCATGTTGTGTGTATGTTTTAATTCCACTTACTATTCTATATGGGATTCATAGGAAAAATTCTAGGTTTTATACCTTTAATCATTAACACTAACTTGGAGCATGTTTAGATATTCATTAATAACCATGCTTCTAGTTTAGGGAAGGCTTGGGCATTGCTCTACTACCAGTTAGGCATTCATAACCCTAATAGAGATGTTTTTGGTTCTACTCACGACCTTGCTTCACTACCATCTAGGCATCCATATCCCTGATGGAGATTACTAGAATCACCTTTGCTTGAGAAGATTTTTATTTTGCAATAAGTTCTTATTTTTTTGTATTTTTGGGTCTTTTAAGATTTCAACAAACACTAGGGACTAAGGTATCCATGTCTAAGGATTTGGTCAAATTTTCAATCTTTAGATAATCATTTATGGTTGTAACCTTTGTCTCAGGCAAGGTTTTTTGTTAAGTTTAAGCATGATTATACCTTAATGGATCAAGCTTTCCTTCAACATGTGTAATTCTTCTTAAAACTAGGTGTGGGTCAAGACGATGTTTAAGTCCTCATAGAATGGTTAACCTATTCATGGGTCCTTACTAGTTTCTTTAAATCATAAAACTAAGCTCCTATTTCAAATCCATGGTCAATATATGTATGAGGTTCACACCAGCATTTCTAAACTCTTAGAGTTTCAAGTAAACTAAGGAATTTTGAGCTAAGGGTTGTCCAAAAGGACTTATTAGAAGCAAGGAACAAAGAAACAAGAAACAAACACACAATAAAAAACATCAAAGTAAGAAGCAAAGGGAAGCAAACAAATATATACATATTTATGTACAAATAATGGAAAAGAAATAAAAATTTGAAAGAAACTAACTAGCCTACCCATATTAACTCTAATCATCTTATAGATTTACTCCATAAAGACCCTAGGAGGAGCAACAAATAAATAGTGCTTGAGATACTGACCATTGGTAGGCAGTGTGAACTCTACTCCTTGTAGATATTTGAGTCTAAAGGTGTTATATCCAATTGTATCTACAATCTAATAGGAGCCAATCCATAGAGGTGTAAACTTCACATGTTTTCCCTTGGGCTCAGATGCTTTATCCCAAAGGAGAACCAAGTCTCCTTATCTGAACACCTTGATCTTTGATTTTTTGTCAAACCACCTCTTTACTGTAGTTTAGTGTATACTAAAATTATATAAATCCTTCTTTCATGCATTTTCAATTTAAATAATGTCTAATAGCCTTGAGTTTGTAAATTCTTGATCTTCCTCTATATACTCTTGTATAAACTTGTAAGTTGGTAGCTTGAGTGTGATGGGGAATATAGGTTCCTGACCATATACTAGAAATAAAGGGGATGCTTTAAGAGCATGTTTGAGTCTTGTTCTTTAAATCCAAAGGGCATATTTGAGAATATTATGCCATTTTTTAGGTTTATCTATATCAGAATTCTTAATGGATTTTATCAAGTTCTTGTTCATTGATTCAGATACTCCATTACCTTGAGGATAATGGTTAGATGAAAACTTGAGAATAATATTGTTGTCATATTCACAATATATCGTTTTTATGGATGTAAATTCCAACCCATTACCATAAACCAAAGAGACTAGAGTCCAAAATATGGTGCATATGCTTTCTTATAAAAACTTGGTCACTTCTTCTATTTTGCATTGTTTGGTTACTACTGCTTTAGTGCACCTAGTGCAATAATCAGTTGCTATTAGAACATACTTGTGACCTTCTAATGAGTTGGGGTTGATTACCTATATAAAGTCTAGTCCCCACTAGGTAAAGGATTTATTAATCATGACTATTTTTAAAGGCATTGCTACCTTTGACTCCTTGGTGTTGAAGATTTGGCATGAATGACATTCTATTACATGCTTATGAGCATTTTTGAAGATGGTGGGCTAATAGTAGCTATCCCTAAGGATTTTGTGAGTTATTGTTCTTTTTGATGGATTCCCACTTCCCAAATTCTCATGTAAATTTATCATTACCTCAGTAGCTTCTTCATTAGAAACACATCTCAGGTATACACCTTCAAAAAAAAATTGGTATAGGACTCCATTCTTAATGAGGTAGTGAGCCCTCTTGAGCCTTAAAGCTCTTCTCTACTCCTTGGTTAGTCCTGTAGGATGAGTGCCATTAATTTTTAAGTGAATAATAGAGTCATACCATTCATTAACTTGAAATTTTTTTTGATCAAATTGCATAATACTTATCTTAGGGCTGGTATTGGCAATCATTTGAATCAGATCTTAACACCTTACTAGTTTTGCAGTCTTCAGTTCTATGTCATATTCTTGGAAAATAGACATCCACTTACCTCTTCATTCTTTGAGTTCACATTGGTTAAACATTAGCTTAGTATTTTAGTCTATTATAATGGCATGCACTTTGTTTCTAAGAATGTAGTGCATAAATTTATTGATAGATTTAACCAATACAAAGGCTTGTTTATCAATTAAAGGATAATTCAACTCAACATTTTTAAAATTAGTACTCATAAAAGCTATTAGATGGTCTAACCCTTCTACTTTTTGAGTCAAGACTACAACAATAGTGTGATTAGAAGAAAAAGAGTAGAGATAAAAATCCTTTAAAAAGTCTAGACTTATCAAGATTAGAGATTGACTGATTACACTTTTGGTTTCTTAAAAGGCCTTCTTTGACTCTTCATTCCATAAAACTTTGGCATCCTTATTTATCATATCATTTAGTATCTTGACAATCTTTGAAAATCTAGAAATAAATTTCCTCAAAAAGTTCATTTTACCAAAAAATGATTTCAATTCTTTTTTTTCTTCTGGGAGGCTCTATCTTGGATATAGCTTCCACTCTTTCAGGATCTATGGAAATCCCATCTTTAGTGATGACATGGCCTAATATTTTCCCTTCAAAAACACAAAAAAATCACATTTTAGGGTTAAGGGAGATCCCATACTTTCTACACCTTTCAAATACTTGTAAATGCATGAAATGGTCCTTCTTATTCTTAGAAAAAATAGTTAGATCATCCATGTAAATTATGATACACTTACCAATCAGGCTTTGGATGGCATGGTCCATGGCCCTTTGAAAATTATCTCCTATATTTATTAGTCCAAAATGTATTATCTTGTATGCAAAGGTGCCCCACTTAGTTGTGAAATTTGTCTTCATTTTGTCTTCCTTGACTACTAACACTTGGTTATTTATCATTTTTAGATGATTTATTCAAATTTCTAAAGTCAATACACAGTCTAATTTCACCATTCTTCTTTATAATCGGTACCAAATTGGTAACCCAAGTAGAGTGCCTAATGGGAAGTACAATTCTAACATCTAGCAATCTCTTGACTTCTTTGAAAATCATGGGTTCTAAGATAGGCTTCATATGTCTTTGTTTTTACTTGAAGGGTTTGCAAATTTCCTTGAGAGGTATGGTATGGGTGATGAGTCTTGGGTCAATATCTTTAATTCATCATATGACCAAGCTATAATATCTTTGTATTTTGTTAGTAGCTCTTTGGCCTTCTTATTCTCAGTAATAGTGTAGAATTTTCCAATGTTGACTAGTTGAGGTTGATCTTGATGCCTAAGATCAATTGTATTGTAGTCATTTCAAATTAATTTAGGCATCTTAGAAGATTTAACTATCTTTTCTTGATCAAACAATCTTTCTAGGGTAATCATCCCTTTGGGGATCTTATTGTCATTCAACTGAATGACTTTGCCATCAAACATGCTTTCTCTAAATGCATTTTCATCAACCTAATCAATGATCTGAGCCTCAAATGCTCCTAAACTAGTCACAAGACTTAGGATCTATTGATCATCACTAAATACCTATAGATGGTTCACATTATCTAGGATATAAGGATAAGGTATTAGCTCAATACTAAAGTTTGGGGAAATTTAGTCAGGCATGAGATTAGTTGTAGTAGATGCCCAACTCATTAGCAACTTTATTTTCCTCCTTAGAGATAGAAATAATATTGAAGGCATCAAAATATTCCACTATATCCTAAAATCTAAATTTATACCTCTTGAGGTATGATAGTTTGCACTAATACTTGATTCTCACTTGATTTACTACTAGCTATGAATCACTATAAACTAGTAGTTCTTTGACCTTGTTTTTTTATGGAAAATTACAAACCTAAGATGAGGGATTCATATTCTACAAGGTTATTGGTTCAAGAAAACTGAAGTATATAAGAAGCATGATATTTCTTACCAATAGGGTCAGTTATAACAATGCCTACCTAAGATCTAGCTTTACACCTAGCCCCATCAAAATATAATTTCCATAACCCAGGAATAACCTTAAAAGGTTTAGGATCACATACCTTAGCATTTTCTAGGGTGAAAACTCCAAAATCAGAATCAATAATGTTAACCTTTTCATTGACAACATTATACTCAATAATCATATGTTTCATCCTTGGCTCCCTTTCGACTTTAATCTGGTTGGGAAATCCCTTTTAAGGTAGCCATAAGTGTGAATAATCTATAGACATATATCCATTGAAAGCCTTTTTCCATTCTATACACAAGAGTAGTCCATAAGCATTAGGGATATCTACCACTTGGATATTAATAAATTGTTGGACCCTTGGCTTAGAAGCCAATTGCATGTGGACTCAATCACCTTGACCCTAGACTTATCTAATTGGGTGATAACCCTATTAGACTTAATGGGGGTCAAACCAAGTTGCTTAAAAATACTTGTAGGAATAATATTTGTAAAAGCACCAAAATATTTAAAAAAATTATGCAATTTCTTACCAAATATTTTGACTGTAAGTAAGAAGGGTGGGGATTCTGTTTTGTCTTTATACATAGCCACATTTGCATTATTAGTCTTGGACATTTTGCTAGGCTTCTTGGATAAGGATTTTATTAGTAGATCTCTTTATTCTATAATTTGTGTTAGTTCATGCAAGGTAATATTATTTTTAATTTTATTCATGTCCTCCATAATGTTATAACCAGTCCTATTGGAAGAATCAGAAGCATCTGTACTAGGCTTTAAGTAGTTCCCTTTGGAGGCTCTGGATTATTGTTTGAAGTGGTATTTAGAGGAGTACCAATTTTTTTTGGAGGAGTAGAAGTAGTCAAAGGATACATATATTCTCTATTCCTTAGAGGGTATGTATTCATTAATAATTATTAGAAGGCATGAACTTCTTCAAGAACATCATCAAGTTCATTATCTTCTTGGAAGGGGAAATCAAATGTTTCCACTATGAAGGCCTGGTTAGTAGGCTTGGATCTTGAGGTACTTGCACCATTATATTTTTTAGGCACTACCTTAAAAGTGTCCAAATCTTCATGAAATGATTCAATTAAAAAACTCAATGCAATCAATCTCACCATGCTTAGCAGTATAATGGACTCTACAATAATTAGGCAAAGCAATATCAATAAGATTAATATCCATAGTCTTCTTTTCAAAATATGGTTCAATATTATTATTATTATTGTGGAAACTATCATTATTAAACCTATTATTAGGTCTATTGAATCTTTGGAAAGAGAAGTTTGTACCAAAAGTTTCTCCAGTATTACCAACTTATTTTTATAGTTGAAGGAAGTTAGTGCTTAGTTTTTGGACCATTTTCAGAATGGACTCATTCTCACTTTTGGGGATTTTTTAATTATGGACTTGGTTTTTATTAGTACTAGTGGATGGTACTAAGTTCCTTTTATCATTTTCATTAAATCCATTGTTGGTAGGGTGGTTTAATAACCCCAAATTCTAGTTAGGAGTAACATGTCTTAAAGGAAATTGGTTTAGATTTGGGATTTGGTTGAGAGAAGACACATTTTGGTTATTATTAGGAAAGATAGTCAAGGTAGGCATATGTGGGTTGACATTGGGAATAGATTAGTCCATTTTTCCTTGAGGTTACATTTGATCATTAATGATCACAAATTTAACATAAGTTAAAGCTAGAGTGTTCATTGGACCTACAACCCTCTTTATGAATACTAAGGTCATGGGATCAAAATAATTTTTTTATATTTCTAAGGAAAATGCCTAATTAAGTTTATAAGGGTTAACGGTTCTATTATACATCTTCTATAACCTAACATTGAAATATCTTATAGGTTCATTGGCATCCCTCTTCAGGGTAGTAAATTATTGGTATAAGACATATGGGTTGATTATTTTGCCAAATTGGTCAATGAATGTTTTGTTAAACTCATCCCAGGTGGTGATGAAATCATTAGGTAGGTTTAGGAACCAATCATATGAAACATATTTAAATGTAAATGGGAACAACCTACATGTTACATCCTCATGAATTACATTTAGCAATCTTAATATAGCCTTAAACCATTTAACATGTTTTATTGTTACAATACGATTAAGACTAAAAACTAGCAAATACTTTTCAATATTTTGAGGGAATTCATGAATTACACCTTGTACATTGATAGGATAAATTCCCAAACAATACATACCTTGATAAAGGATGAATGTAGGAGTACCTTAGAATGGCAAAGTTGCAAACACTTCGAATACCTGTGTCTACCTTTACCTCATTTGGTTCTCCTATGGACTTCTAACTCAAGTAGAGGCTCTCTTGTCTCAGAGTGTGATCTTATCTAGATTCTTGTCAATTCCAACTTGATAGATTTGGATCCTGTTTGAAATACGATGTGTCAAACAAACCTTTATAAATAACAAGACTCAGATTTGCACATTAAGATAATTTTTCAAAGATATATGTAAAGAACAACAAAGAGCATCAAATTTTAACTAAGTTAGCTAAAATATGTGTCTCATTACATAAATATGGTTAACCTTTACAATTCCAAGCCCATGTGAACCTAGATCTATGAAAGATATACCAATCTTTGATCAAAACAAGCTATGTTAACCTCAAATATTATAGATTCTTAGATCTTAAGTTACCTTTACCAGAATCAAGATTATAACTTCAAATAAATTTGATATTTATCTAAAATAAACACAAAAATGGCTCAAAGACCACAAATATTAATGATATTTACGCTTTTGAGCAAAAAAATATGTAAAATTTTAAAGATAACACTAATATTAGATCAAAACACACTATAATTAACAGAGATTCAATAAATTCACATGCCTTCCTTCTAGCATCAGTAGAGTTCATCCTACTAATGTCTCTAAATGTATCATAGGTGATCTTAGTGTTTAAATAACACTTCTCATTTTGTAATTCTAGGAATTTAGAGCATTAGTAGGTTTTGGTAATCTAGTTACCTATGGTGAAATAAAGGCAGAGTAATTTAAACTATTCCATACATTTATATTGATTGGCAGTTGGGAGCCACTATTGTCCTTAATCTTTATGAATTTTTAAGAATCTATGTTGATCTTAGTGAGTTATGATCAAAGTTATACACTAAAGCTAATCTAGATGAATATTTACAATGAGATCTAAACTAAATTAATTTGATCAAAAAAAAGAAGAAAAAGGAAGGGTATGGCATAAATAAAGTATTTTATTGATTTTTTCCTTAGACACCATGATGAGGTTTTAATTTCAACTAAATAAACATTTAACTAGTATATAGTGTAAAGTAAAAAAAACTCAAATCACACCATATACTAGGCAAATATCTGAGGAAAACATGAAAGAATACAAATATGAACTAACTTTTCCTTAAATGTTTACTGTTGCATTCAAATAACATTTGTACATCTTAATGCATAGCAAATAAAACAAATCAAAGTTTAAGAAAATTCAACTAATCTATCATATGCATAAATTAGCAACCCTATATCAAAGATGTACATTCAAAATTCATAAAACCATTCAAACTCAAGACTTAAAAAATTTTGAGAGAAAAGCCATGTAAAAATTGATACAAACAAACTTGGACAAATTTTCTAATATTCCTTGCTTATATTAATTGCTCAGAAGTATACAAGTTTTTCTCAAAACTCTCTCCCTTTACAAAATAGTAATACTTCCTTTTATAGAAGAATCTACCAGTATACCAGTCAGTCATAAGACTACACATGTATAAAGATGAGGACAACTATCCTTCTTCATAGTTCTAGAATACACTTCTCTTTATAAAATGGACTAACCTATAGGTAAATATGTTAACAAACTAGCATATGCCTTTACAAAAGAATATTCCATGTTTAAATATTATAATGTTTTACATAAAATGGAATATCAATTAACTGGTGGGGCCTAGGTTGACAGGATCCCTTCCTAATATTTGAGAATCTCCATAGTTATTTGATGTTTCTCACTAACAAGCTCCAAATCAATAGTTGGATTTAAGAGACAAACATCCTCTTGGTCAGCCAAGTCATTGAGTCCTTATAATTTTTTGTCATGGTATCCTTAATGATTATAACTTCTACACTCTTCTCCTCAATAGTGAATATCATGCCAAAGATTTGGCTATTGTCAATTCTTGATTGGCCTTGACTTTTATTCCTCACTTCCTACATCACTAAAGTGGCTATGTGTTTGTATTCATCATCATCAATGATGCCTAGGAGGTAGACTTGGTAGGGTTGGATAGAATGATACCAAGGAGTTGCTTGATTTTGCCTATTAGTTCCTTGTCATCCCTTAGGAGTCTATCCAAGGTCTTTGACCAAGCACCTAAACTTTGGATCTTATCGACAACTATCCCTAATATTAAATTCAAGTAGGTTAGGCTAATGGTTTTGAAGCTAGGAATCTTGTCCTTAATTAGTATATTGATAAGGTCCCTTATTTTATCCTTTGCATCCTACCACTAGGACACCAATCCTTTAGCTATTTCACTTTGTTGGGTCAAAACATCCTACCTCAGCTTCATTGACTTTAAGGAGTCAAACATGTCAAAGAAAGATGCCTCAAATGTCTTTATTAATGCCTCAAGGACTGATAAGATATTTAGTGTCTTCAATTTCTCCTTTTCTTTCTCCAAGTTATGTATCTTTTACTTCATGCCCTTGATACCTACCTTGAGCTAAGTTGAATGAGCCTCAACTAGCACCTCTATGTCCTCCTCATGAAGAGGATGATCACTTGGTTTCTAACCTCCAATTAGGATTAGACCAATAAAGGGCTCAACTCTTTAAATGGTGAATTCCTCACTTCTAACCATGGATTTGTTGGTTGTCACCCTCTCCAATCCTATTGTTTCAAGATTGAAAAACACATTGGTTGATGACTTTATGACCTTAAGAGGTTCTAAAACCGCCGTCTATGTGATAATTAAAACTCTTAGATTATACATTTATGTGCCACTTGAGCCTATTATGGAAACTATTCTTCTTTCTTCCTCCTCATTCATCAAAGCCAATATCCATGGCTTGACTTCCTCATGAACATACATTTGAGTCATGGCCCATGAGTGGGATAAAGTGGGAATCTTTTGTATCTTCCCATAAATGAACCATTTAGGGATGATAAGTCCATAAATGGGGTATTCATCACTGACCAAGTTGACCTCACTCATGGGGTCAGTGAAGGTCAACTTGGGCTTATTTCTCCCAATTGGGACTAATGCCAACTCTACATTCCTTTTGTGTGGGGGTGCTATTAGAACTAAGTCCAAAGCAACTTCCTTCCCCTTGTCTTATTATACTTCTTTTGCTTGGTTCTAAAGTTCCTCAATTTATTCCTCCTCATCTGAGCCATTAGCTTTAACAAGCACCTTAAGTGCATCCTCTACTATCTCATTAGGTTCTAATGCAAGCATGTCCAATAATTTTATAGGGGACTTTGGTCTTTCAAGTGGGGCTAAGGATGATCCTTCCCTAGGTCTCTCATCTAGTTTCTCCTTGCCATTTCCTTATGCAACTTGTGCTTGAGGCTATTACATTATAACTTTTGGTTATTCTAGAGCGGGCCTTGAGGATGGTCTAGGCAATACATGATACTATAGGGGCCCCATTTTTCATATTTTTCCTGGTGGCTTGTCATCTACCCTAGGCAACCTAGGCTCTAACTTAATGTTATGCCTCTTCAATCTAGCTAATATCCTTGGGAAACTAGAGGCCTTGATGTAGAGTGGGTCACGAACACTAGGTTTATTCTCATAAGCTTTGGTTATTATCATGGACTTTAAATATTTGGTGACATTCTAATTAGGGTCCCATCACCTCAATTCATCTTTCTATAGGGTGAATGAGTCCCTGTGTCTGACAATAACATTCTCTTGTTCCCAATTTTGTAAAATAGCTCTACTAATTATCAAAGGAAAGGGATGGAGGAGGTCCATCCTCTTCTCCTTGTAAAATCCATTTATGCCATGAAGAAGTTGGTATGCAATTTCTTGTTCTGCTAGCTTGGTGGGCACATAGATGGGTAACCTAAAGGGCTATGTTAAATACCATTCAATCCTTATTACCATTAAATCTAAGTAGAACTAAATTTTGCCCATCAACTCCACATATTTCTTAACTAGGGGGCTGACCCTACCCATAGGGATCCCTATGATGGCTTCCACTAGAGTTGGATAAACACAATCACAAATGAACTGCATGTTGTGTCTGTATTTGAATATGTGAAGTTTAGAATAATGATGGGAAATAATATGTCTCCCATCAGGTGACTAATTCTTAATGTTTGGGATCTTGGTGGTGGATAATAAGGCATCAAGAAGATAAGACATCATGTAAAAGTGTTTACTTTTTTACTTCTTGATGGTTGTGAATTGTGACTTCAAATGGATGTTGACCATATCACCCAATGGGGGAATGAGTCCCTTATCAACCATGAAGTAAAACATAGTTCACCCAAACTTTATCAATATGTGTGGTGGAAGGGGCTCCACATAACCTATTCAGCAAGGTCGTAATTATCCTAATCTTGTCCCTAAATTGGATAATTAGGATTTTTCCTATGGGGCCCTAGATTACTTGGTTCTCAGCAAGTAGTCATGGGGCTAGGTTTATGTTCAAATTATGCTCTCTGGTCCACTTTTTAATGGTGAGTAGGTCTATCTAGGTCTTACAAATTTATAATAGATTTCAAAATTAAGAGGTGAGATGTATGCTATTTTTCTAAATGTACACTCATGGACTATCCATTCTTACTCAATTTTATAGTTAATAAAAAGAGGTGCAAGGAAATCGATGTAGTGTAATACCTTAGGCTTAGTGGCAACATAATGGAGGCTAGTCATCTGGATGGCAACCAGGTCATTTTATCTCTACAATATGGTTACATTCTTATATTTTTTTCTTGTAAGAGATTTCATCTCCTTAATATTCCAAAAGAGTTTGGACCAGTTCCTATTCCCATTATTTAAATTTGTGATATCTAGGTCCATATCCTTAAAGATTCTTCCCTCATTTTTTGAGGTCAAGTATAGCTCTATTTAATCTCTTTGTTTTTGTTTATGAGATTCCATGGTTGTGGGATTTGTAACTACTTAATAATGAATTACATGTGGCTTCTAGGTCAATTTGCTCTTGCTTATATTGCAATTTAACTCTTCTCAATTTGAATGTGACTAATCTGAGTTCTAATTAGGGCTTTTATCGATGTTGGGGCTTTTTTAAAGCTTTAATGGTGATGGAAATTTAGACTTAAGCTCATTCATTTTCCAAATTTGATTGAGACCCTAGGCCCTTATACCTTTGCCTTTTTAAATACACAAAATCTTTAATTTCATCATTTTGTGCTTGTGTGTCACCTATATGGCATCCATTTGATAATTTTCATGAAATTTTTGATAAATTCCTTAAGGGACTAGCTATTGTATTTTAAAAAAATCCACTTTTCCTTCATGCTATTGGATATTTTTTTATGGATCAATGTAGACCGTTAATCATGATCACAGGGCTTAAGAATCATTGGTTTCTTTATGTCAAGCTCTATGGTTGTGCCACTTGGCACCCCCATACACCCTCAGGATTTCATTGAATAGTCTTTGAAAGCTATACTCCATCTGATCACCTCTCATAATCAAGCACAAACCATTGATTTTAATTCAAATGGGTGCATGTGATTGGTCTTATGGATCAAATGCCTTAGATCTATTAGGTCTTTTTGCTCTGTCAGATCAATCTCCATGTTGAAGTGATAGCCATTGATCCTAAAAAATGGTGAGAAATTTAATTATCATCGAGACATATTAAGGGACTTAGTTTAAATACCTTAAACTAAGGTTTATTTCATGTTAATGAACATGAGATAAACTTTAGGCTCAAATATTTATGCCTAAGTTTATGGAATACACCTAAAGGGGCCCAAATAATAAGTGGTCTAAATATTAGGTTTAAATCTATGGTTTTATCATATCAATAAACATGATAAGACCTTAGGTTAAAAACATTTTAAAATAAGTTTTTTATGTCACAAGGAACTTTTAAAATAAGATTTAATATAAGTCCTTAGCCTAAGGTTTATTGCATTTAAATAAAAATAATTGGAACCTTAAAAAATAAAATTAGATTAAGGCTATGTTTGTGAATATTTAGGCCACAAGTTTGTTTATTATTTGAAGTTCAAATATCCTAAGTGTTTGGATCATATTTCAAGGGGTTTTATTGATTTTCAATGCAGCCATAAGCTTTTAGCAACATTTTGATGTATATCCCTATGTCTAAGCAAAATATTAGATGAGCTTAAATTTGATAGTCTCATGGATGTCAATAATAGCCTCGTGGGCATTAAATGATAGTTATGAGAATGTCAAATTTAAGTTCATGAACATTAGGTTTGATGGGCTTAAAGTTGACAATCTCATAGACGTCAATGATGGCCTCATGGATGTTAAATTATGGTCATGAGAATGTCAAATTTAAGATCATGATGTTCTTTTGGTCCTTAGATCTTGGATTTGATACTCTTTGTTAGACCATTCTTTCATGATGAAGTAGAGACCATTGATTAAGATCTGAGGAGATGCATGTCATTGGTATATACAACCATAAAGGATATCAAGTCAAATAGGACCATGTCATAAAAATTAAACTAAGATAAAAGCCTAATTTTATAAGCATAATAAAATAGGTCCCTTTAAATGTTATGGTCATAACGTAAAGTTTTAGCCTAAGGTTTATTGTATTTAAATAAATGTAATGAACCTTAGGATAAAAACTTAGGTTAAATCCAAATGCTAATGTGTGGGGCTCTTTTGTTATCAAGATAAAATGTGGGAATGTTACGTGGTGGCTCCATGAGTTTCCCTAAGCTTTTGCCTTTTTATCACCACATTCACTCTATTGGATTAATTTTGTGTGATTAGTTGTAGACCATTAATCTCAATCCAGATACTTACATCTGATTGGCTAAAGCTTGTATAATATAAGGGGATCTATTTAAACTTGAGGATGATCTCATGTTATTCAATTTTTGATCCTGTTGAAGCATGGACCATTGATCATGATCTTGGTGATCTTATGGGATTGGTCTGATGGATCAAAGCTTTAAGTTGATTGAGCTTCCTACACTCCATTAGATCAATCTTTTTGAAGAGGTGAGGATCATTAGATCTACAAAGCAATGAGGTGCTTAAGTTAGGAGGTGGGTTAATAGAAGAACTTAAGCTAAAGTATTAAGGCTAAGGTCTTGTTCATGTCGACAAATATGAATGGGGCCTTAGGATTAAGAATTTAGGCTAAGAATATGACAAAGGGGACCATGTTAAAATAAAATACCCTACCACATAAACATTAAACCATGCCAAAACATAAGGAACAGAAGGGGGTAAAACAAAAGGGGACCAAGCATGATTTTTAGGCTAAGGTTTGGTTATGTTGAAAAACATGACCAAGCCTTGGCATAAAAATTAGGCTTAAAGTCCAAAGTTGATTCAAAACATTCCCACCAAATATGTTCTTACCAACTTTGAATTTAAACTAAAGGTCTAAGCTAGGGTTTGCCGAAGGAGGTTTTTAAGACACTAATCCATCTATAAGCTACCATAAATTCAAGATTAGTAAACATTTTAGTATGGCTAATCTATAAATTTTAAGCATGACCCATTGCAGGGAGCTCCATAAAACTTGTAACTTAAAACATGAAAAACAACTATTAGTAACATTAGGCAAGGTTAAAGTAAAACCATGAAAAAATGGGATAATTTCATCAATCATGGATGATCTTCATATTCTATTAAAGTATAGATTATCAAGTTTTCAGCATGAAGGCTTGAAGTAATTATAAGGGTCCTTATTTTTTAGAAATGGGGTATGTTGACCTCAATAAGAGTATATATATATATATATATATATATATATATATATATATATATATATATATATATATATATATATATATATATATATATATATATATATACATATATATATATATATATATACATATATATACATATATATATATATATATACATATATATATATATATATATATATACATATATATATATATATACATATATATATATATATACATATATATATATATATATATATACATATATACATATACATATATATATATATATATACATATATATGTATATATATTTATATATATATACTCATATATTCATATATATATTATTAAATATTAAATTATTTTATTCCTTCCATAGCTTAATGCATATACTACAATAGCGTTGACCCCCCTTCATACATAATGAAGGAGATGGCGATAGGATAGATGGTAGATGTCAAAAGGAGAATGTGGTTGGTAGGTGAGAGTATGGTTGGAGCATCAAAGGTATAGTGGGAAGGAAGGTGGAGGAAGGATGCATTCAGGGTTTGGCCTTGATAGGGAGAAAAATGTAGTGATGGGTATTATATGATTAAAAAATGAAGGGAAGGGGGAATGCAAGAAGACGAGGGGGTTAACAAGAAGACTAAACCAACATGGTGGAAGAAGGAGGTTTGATGGTGGTGTTGGGATGTTAGTGGATTAAACATGGTGGATAGGAAGGTAATGGCATCAATAAAGAAAAGGAGATGTAGGAAGGAGAATTTGGGTCACTGAGTGGAGGGAGGCATCTAAAACCAAACATCTAGTATTTGATTTTGACACCTTTCAACCTGAAACATTTTTCCCCAAGCTAGTGTTGTTATGATTTTATACTCAGGTGAGTAAATCAATTTAGAATACCTCTCCTTCACATTGAAAGCTAATATAATTCTGATATATTCTATTTATATTTGGATTATTTCTAGATGTGTATGAAAATAATCATCATACCTATTTTATTATTTGAAAGGATATTATGTATTTTGTCTAATTATGGAGGGTTATCAAGAAATGATTAAGAGGTAAATGCTTGTCTGGTTTCCTCATGTCTCGTAATAAAAACCCAGATGCACTAGAAATGGGTTTAATAAGTTTGTTGAGGTTTTAAAACAAAAATCAAGTCATTACATTCTTTTTTCCTTGTGTGAACTAGCTGAATAAATGTTGGCTTACTTTAAACTTGATTCTTAACCTCTGATCCATGTTAAAAATGACTTTTAGATATGACGAGAATTGTGGAGTTTGAAAATAGACTAGGGTCATTTTATGAAATAAAAGTCTCGATTTATTAAACCAATATAAAATTTGATATGAATTATTATTATTCTCATAAAAAGGATTTTTTTTACCTCATGCAATCATTCAGTTGAATTCATTATTAGACTATAGCCTTGAGGAATCTAAATCAATTTTATATATGTTATATTGAGCTTATGGTGTGCTAGGTCACAAACGATGCCCTACTGAGCCTTACTATTTTTTTTATCATAGTTGACCTGTAATTTAATGTTTGGAAGGTTGTGTTCATGTATAAGTCATTTTAAACCTAAATTTTATAATTTAAGGATCATATGAGGTCTTGAGACCTCATGATGTTACCATGAACCTAGTTTTTATCAATTCTCAAAATTTTAATTGATTTTCATACCTTGATGATTGCTTAAATCATTATTTATAATTGTGTAAAAATTGATGTATGCCTGGGAGTCATGTGTTGATCAATTTCATGGATTGGTTATATTAAACCATGATTTATGATGTGAATCATCCACTATAAAAACTTGATGTATGCCTTGGGCATTACTTCGGCCATGGTTTGGCTAAGTGTTATGGTTTATGTCTCCTACTTGTCTTTTGTCTTTATTGATGATTTTTTAAGTCTATATTAGTGGCTCAGTATTATGTGTATATTTATTACCTCACTCAAATAATTGGTTATCAAAACCCTCTGTCAATGAAAAATATTGTCGCATCGATGAATTAACCCTTTTGCCTATTGTGAAGGTCAAATTGGAATCGTACTAGTCTAATCATAGGGGTTCTAAAGGTTCATTTTGGATCCTAAAGATAAAAAGGGGTTTTATAATAATTTTAAAAAAAATAATCAATAAGTTATCAAAGTAACTTATTCCATTATCACAATTGAGAATCTACATTAATTAAGAATCAGTTGAAATAAGAATCTATAATCTATTCTATCCAACAGAGATAATCTATTAATTAGACCAACTCTTGAAGAATAAAAATCTGATTCTAAAATATATGTATGAAAATACACTTAATTATATTTTTCATGGTTCATTATCCAATTAAGCACTACTTAATATAAAAATATAAGAAAGACAAGTAATAACTAAGAAAGAGACAAGAAAGGGAAAACTGAACATAAAAGACTAACACAAAACAAAAGAGAATAAGAGAGAAAGTAAACCTACACTAAAACCTAGAAACTAAGAAACATAATGATATAAAACAAAGTACTAAAGCATATTTAGAATAAAAGATAATATAAATAATATTAAACTAAAAAGCAGAAATTAAAAGAAGCAAAAGAACAAAACTAAATTTAAGAAACTACTAAGAAATACTAAAAGAAAATACACATAATAAACTATAAAAGATTTAAATTAAATCTAAAATAACAGATAATGCTAACTACTATTAATAACCTTCTAAAAAAAACTAAATTAAACCATAAAGATAATCATAACCAAAAGACATTTAAGAAATCATAAATTTATCTTAATAAAGTAAGTCAAATATTTACAAAAGAGTTGCGAGTCTCAACATGAGAATAGTCTTATCATAGAATAGATCTGAAATGAGAATTTCAACATTTTCAATACAAAACTTAAAAAGGGTAACTCATCAATTGATTAGATCAATGAAATGTCACAAATAATGTGAAGTGATCATCATTTTTAAGTTGAATACTTTGAATTCTGCACATAAGACTATGTTGCATAAGTTATTACTCAACTGTCAGAAAAAGTACCATTGGGTCTCTCTACAAAATTTGTACTATCTCAGATAAATTGCATAGAAATAAGAGATGAATGAATGACTTTAGAATAATACTTCAGTCCTCATTACCTGTTGAACTTCCATCTTCAAATAAAAGCTTGATCTCCTTTTATCCTTCAACTTCACTTTTGAAATAAGTTATAACTGACTTTAATTAGTTATTAGTTAAGGTTAATAAATTAACTTATAAAGTCAATTAGTTAATAAATAATATAATGAGAGATTAATTAAGACTCTAAAGTCTTAACTAAATCAAACTATTAAAATGAAAGAACCCAGGTACTAATCTTAATGGGTGGGGACCCATCTTATTAACAATAGAGTAGGACACATAAATAATCATAAAAATAAATAATATATTAATCAATCCTACTTTTATTTAAATCATAATGTAATTTATACTTTAAAATTAAACATATATTAATTATATCTCAAAATATCTATTTTATCCATGCCTTGCAAAAATAAATACCAAGATAAGTTTTAAAACTATATCAAGTTTTCAGAGTAAACAAAGTTATTCCCAATAATCATCTGAATTTGATAAAACCTCTATAAAAAGTTTGTCGTACTGATCAAGATAAACATTATATTCCATTTTAGATGTAGGAAAAGGTAACAATCTAGTGTATGTCTCAGATGTATCATCATCAACCTCCAACTTCACCCTTTTGAGCCTCTTGAGCTCATTTGGTGCTTCAGATTCTGTCACTTTTCTAGCAATGTTTTTTTCTCAGCAACACAATCAGAGATATCAGTAGATTTCCTCTTACTACCAACTCCTTGACCCCTCAAACTTAGCCTTTCAAACCTCAATATTGGTTCATTGAGAGCCCCTAAGAGGTTTTATCTCTTACACTTCCTACCAAGTTCAGTATTTCAAAGAACATGGGTATTTGAGAGAGTGGCAATGTTTCTAAGGTTCTTATCATGATTTTCCACTCAATTTAATTGGTTTTCTAGCTGACTATCAAGAAATTGATGAGAAAGGAGTGGCTAGTCAACTATTTCTCCTCTAAAAATAAGTGGTTATAACTATGTTAAGGATCATATTTAGGATGATGTTCAATAAAATGCAAAGAACTATTTTGAGATTGAGCACGAGCTCCAACTCTTTGCCCTTGAAATCCCTTATGACCACTATGGTTTCTAAAACCACCATAACCTCTCTGATTTGGAAGGGAATTTAGGGTATTCCATAAATAAGGATTAATAGATTCAAAATGAATGGAAATTCTTATACCCTAAGGGAATCTAGCACCAAAATGTCTTGCACAAAAACCAACCCCACTAGAGTTTTGACTATGGTTTGACTGACTTCCTCAATTTGACCTTTGACCCCATCCTCCATCATTATTATTCTCTGCTAGTTGTTCCCACCTAGAAATTTTGAAATAAATGATAATATGAAAAAACACCAAATTGAAAATTTGAGCTTATGACCAAAATTATTCATGACCCAAAACATTTCTCATCACTGTATTGTATTAAAAAACCCAAGTTGATTTCCATATTCAGAATAAACCAATTTCATTCTTAAATTGTTTCCCCATTTCAAAATAAATTATTCTAAGAAAGCATTAAACAAAACTTATACAACTAAGGAAATAATTAATCACATCTAGTTTAATGCCATCTTTAAAAACTCTGTCATGACTAGAAATGATTAAGGAAAAATTTCCAACTCAGAACAAAAACCCAAACTATGCTAGAATCTAAAAACTCAAGGTAATTAAATATGACTTTTTTAATTTGCATCAAATTATAACTTCTGACTATAATAATTCTTAACTATTTTATATTCACCATCTCAACACTAAAACCTAATAATCTATGAGAAAAAAACCAATACTGAGATATCCAAGAATTGAAAACCCTTGACAAATAATTGTTACATGCCAGTTATCCTTATCTTCTTCGTTCATGCAACATATTCCACTATAGATTTACAATTTAAAGATTACAAATACAAAACATGCAAGAAACAAAAAAAGGATCTTTATGTATATACTGTCTATATCATCTAAAACTAAAAAGTGATAATAATGATAGGACATATAGATGAAACCTTGTTTAAAATGTCAATAAATAATTTTGACTAGAACAGGTCTGAAACTATGACAAGAACCTCCAAATTTTTGAGATATATTCAATAGAAAACCTATATACCTATTTTGAGCCTCAAATATTGAAAAACCCATATCCAAATTATTGCATATATAAGGTATCACCCAACCAAGAGAATGAACAGGCTTCAACAAAATTTCACCAAACAAAATAAAGAGTTTAAAACCAAAAGATAACAACCTTCCTAAAATCCATGATAAACATTCAATTTTTTGATTACCCCAGTTACCAGTATATGCAAAAAAGAAAATATTAAATCTCTTAAACCATAAACTCCATTTTAAATAAATGTTGACTACATGCATATTTACCATATTTCCACTGAATATAGAAAATAATTCGAATGCAACAACTTTTCAAGCCTCCAAATGAAATGGAAAAAAACCACCATATCTGAAATCAAATTTGAAACCTTGCTTGAATCTATTTGCTCACCCTCCTTTCTAAAATTTCCATCGATCCAAAATTTTTATTTTGTCAAAGCTTTTCAAAATGATAACTGACTCAATAAAACTAACTTTTATTTGCCAAGATCACATCATAACTGCTTTGGGATATGTACTCATTTCCCATTGGTTCTTACTAAATTTTGCCCAAGTTAGCAGTTTGCTAAAACATTTTAACTAATTTTCAAACTTAGCATTCACTATTCTTTCCTACCAAATTCCATGCTAAAAAAAGTGTTTCAAGGAGATAAGCAAGTCATTAATTCACCTTACCACCAAGATTTCCATGATGTGAAGCATCTATAGATATTAAAAACAAATGATGCCACCTTACACAAGCCTCGATACCAATAATTCCAAGTCACCCTTGTAAACTATCAATGTTATATCTTATTCCAAATATACATGTCAACTCAACTCATGAGGACAGACTCAAGTGTGTATATTGTTCATACTAATATTGTGCATCATGAAAACTAAACCATCAACCATGGTCCCATGTTCTTATTCATTCATAATTATAAACTTAGGACCTTAGAGTTAATTAATCTCATATGTGTTTAAAACCAAATCATGACAAGGTCCATGCAATGTTAATAGAAGGCTAGGCTTAGTGAATTAAGACAAAACCTCATAATGAACCAACATTCCTTTAGAAAACTTATAATAATTAATGCATGTGAGGATGAATACATTGCCATTCTTACATAAATGGTATATTCAACTGATGAGAATATTCCTCAATGATTCATTTAAAAATTTCAAAGTTAATATCATGCATCTAATACTGAATGAGATAAAATCATTTGATCAAGAAAATGCATTAGAGTGTTAAATCCTTGCAATAGCATGATCAATCACTATTGTTCTAGAATAATATCCATTTAAACTATGAGATGAATAAGCCATATCTGATCCATGAATATAAACTAAATCTTATGACAATAATTGATATAGAATTATATAAAAAAGCTGTAACAACTATATCAAAACTACAATGCTATACTTCCAAACATATCACTAAAATAAATCAAATGCATATGAACTGTAACTACCAATAAAATTGTAACTGATCATGAGTATAATAATATATGCATATTTTATTCATTCATCCACTTTGCTTTTTGAAACCACTGAAACAAAGAATAAAATCATCAATCAATCATATGATTTCATAATCAAAATGCTTCTACTAATATTGTTAATAAATAAATGTCTCCAACATAGTTTTAGGCTTTATGACTAGGTCATCACTATGGTAGAAAGTATGATTTTGAATTTTGAAGGGGTATAGAAAATAGACACAACATCAGTGACCTTGTTAGTCAACTTTATGAAATAAATTTGATTAGCAACAAACTTGTCTATATATAAAATGTAGATTTGCCTTGAGAGTGTGATCTAAGAAAATCATTTCTCAAGTGCTAAGCATGAACCCCTAAAAAGATGAATTCAAATAGGGATGGAATGTTTAGCTAGTGTGGCACAAAGAAATGAAAATAATTAACAAGGAAGTTTGGGCTAAATGCATAAGCAATTTACAAATTCCTTAAGAACAAAATGTGATGAAGTAATCTTATCATAACCAAAGATAAAATAGTCATGTTATCATTAACTATGATTTTAAGTTTGTAAGAATATTTCTCAAAATTAAAGTTACAATATTTCTATAGTTTCTCGTATCCTTCCTTCAAATGTAATATTTTTTTCTTCAAACCTTTCACTAGTCTAATCAAAACAAACCAAGAGCAAAAAGTAAATAAAAAGAAAAACAACCAACAAAAACAACAAAGAAAGAGAAACAAAATAAAAAACAAGAAAAACAAACAAAAATCACTAATCATAAAACAACTTGAGATGGTGACCATTTACCGAATAACATAACCAATTACCTTCAAGGTCTTTTAGATGAAAAACATTATTACCAAGTATTATAGTTATTATATAAGGTCCAAGCCATAATGAATAAAATTTATGGTGTTTTCCTAGGTCTTCACGAGCTTTATCCCAATATAATACTAAATCTCCAACCTTAAACTTCTTATTAAACACCCTTTAATCAAAAAAAATTCTTTAGCTTTTGCTTAGTCTTTTCTAATTTTTCAAGTGTAGTTACTTTAGATTCATCAAGTGCTATCAAGTCATGTAATCTTTGCTCAATTAAATTTACATCTACTTCTACATATTACAATGTAGTTCTCATTGAATAAATCTAGATTTATATAGGTAAAGTAGCTTCAAATTAATATGCTAACATAAAAGGAGAATAACCAGTTATTTTTTTAACAATAGTTCTATCAACCCATAAAGCTTCAAAGATTTTAAGATGCTAATTTCTTTTATTATCACAAACTAACTTTTTCATTATAAAAATTAAATTTTTATTAGTGGACTCAACTTGTCCATTCTCTTTTAGATAATATTTTGATGAATGACTAGAATAATAAAATATTTTCCTAGAAATTCTAAAAATTCACTTGAAACAAATTGTGTTCCATTATCATAAATAATTTTGTATGGGACTCCAAATCTAGAAAAAAATTGATTTTATAAAAATTAAATCACTTCACCTGTGACTAAACTTTTAAGATCTTTAGCTTCAAGCCATTTAGTGAAGTAATATGTGGTTGTCAAGATATATCTATGACCTGTAGAAGATGATGGATAAATATCAGAAATAAAATTGATGCCCCACTTAGTAAAAAGTTTTTTAGGAATAACTGGATTTAAAGGCATTACTGGTAATCTATCCCTACCAATAAAGAGTTGACAAGGAATACAAGAATGTAATAATTTATAAGCATCTTGAAATAAAGTGGGCTAATAATAACCAACTCTTAAAATTTTATAAGCTATTGTCTTTTTAGCATAATGTCTACTGCAACTTCCTTCGTGATAACCTCTAATCACCTTTTGTGTTTGATCATGACTAAGACACCTTAGTAAAACACCATCATGATTATGATAAAATAAAAAAAATCTATAAAATAAAAGTTTAATGATTTTAATCATAATGAATGTATTTATTTCTTATTAAAATTATTTGGGTAAGATTGATTTTTAAAATAGTAGACTAAGTCATGATACCAATCATCCTTAGCCAATAGACAATCCCAATCATTCATTTCATGTCTATACTTAAATTTTTTAGCAAATTCAAAAACTTTTATTATTTTAAAAGGAGGTTTAGCATTTAATTTTTCATCAATAGATAAGACTAAGACATTGACACCTGAAGTTGTATTTTTAGCTAAGTGTTTCACCAATTTATTTCCTTTGATAGTTTTTGATGTTTCGAATTCAAGATCAAATTCTTGAATATGAAGACACTGAGCAAGCCTCCCTTGAATAATTGGTTGCTTTAAAAGATATGACAAAATAGGTATGTTAGATCGCACAAGAATTTTGTTTCCCATTAGTAAATATCTAAATTTGATTAATGAAGAAAAAAAAAAGATGAACTTTTCAACTAGAGGGTACCTAGTTTCAGTATCTTTCAAAGATTGGCTCATGTAACCAATAGGTTTTTATTCATTACTTTCAAAATATTGAGTAATTACAACTCCTATAGACTTTTCTATGGCATTAACATAAAGGGTAAATTCTTTATTTAAATTTGGTTTAGCAAGAATAGGTGCACTAGCAATGCCATTTTTTAGTGAATTAAAAGTTAAATCAACATTTTCATTCCAAACGTAAATATTATCTTTCTTTAATAACAAATATAAAGGATTGGTCTTATCATCAAAATCAAAAATGAATTTTCTAACAAAATTGATTTTACCAAAGAAAGACCTTAAACTTGATTGATCTTTTGAAGGAGTTAGTTCCTTTATTGCTTTAATTCATTCTAGATCAATTGAAATACCATCTTTAGAGATTATATGACCCAAAAACTTACCTTCGATTACACCAAAAATAGACATCTTTGGATTTAGATAAATTCCAAACTTCTTACACCTTGTAAATTTTTTACAAAGATGATCTAAATATTTTTTTCTCTTTTTGGAATGAACAGTTAGGTCATCTAAATAAACCTAAATGATTACACCTATTAAATCATAAAAATATATGCACATAACCCTTTGAAAAGTGGCTCTAAAATTCATTAATTCAAAATAAATTATATTATAATCAAAAGTGCCTCTACGTGTCATAAAATTAGTTTTATGCCTATCCTCAAGATTCATAATAATCTGATTATAACCTAAAAATCCATCTAATAAAGACATCATTTCAGATCCTACAACCTAATTTAATGTCTAATCTATACTTAGAAAAGGAAAAATATCTTTAATAATTGCTTTATTTAAGTCTCTAAAATCAACATAAAGCCTAATATCTTCATTTTTCTTCCTTATATGTATTAAATTAGCCAATCTCTCAAAATATGTTACAAGAAAAATAACACCAACATCAATCATTTTGTCTAGCTCTTTGTTAATGGTGTCCTATAACAAAGGGTTAATCCTTTATATTTTATGTCTTACAAGCTTAATCCCTAGTTTAATTAGAATATCATGTTTAATAATATATGTATTATAACCTTTAAGATCTTTATAAGACCAAGCAAATATATCAATAAACTCTTTGAAAAGTTTAATGAATTTAATCTTTTCATTTTGAATTACTTGTATCCCTAGATAAACATATTTAGGATCATTTTTAGTTCCTAAATTTATGGTTAAGGTTTCACCTATGATTCTTCTTGATGGTTTCTCAGTTCTAGCAACCTTGGGCTAATCATTATGAGAAAACATAGATTCTAAACTTACTAAACTAGCAGGCAATTTGTTAGTACCTAACTGTCAATAATCACCATAATTAAGTACATAATCATCTTGATCGAAATAGTTTCCTTTGAGAAATGAATCTATATGTTCATCACAACTGAAAATTGGCCAACATTTTTTAAAATTAGGAACTTTTGGATGAAATAATTCAATCAAAAGGAAATGAATAGTAGGTTCAATTTCACTAAAACTAGGATTGGAGGCATAAAATGTAAGTTTATCTACTATTATATTAAATTTCTTGAGAATATGAGTAATATTGAAAGCTTCAAATTTTTCATTTAATACCCATACTTTTTTAGTATAAAAATTCAATCATGTTTGATTGATCTTATAAATATTCTGAATTTGTCTTACTATTAGTTCTGAGTCTCCAAAAATCTCTAGGTGTTTAATATTTAATTTAATGGCTTTCTCTAATCCCAAAAATAATGCTTCAAATTCTATTGTATTATCAGTATTTTTAAAAGACAATTTATAAGCATAATGATATATCTTACCGATGAGAGATATGAGACAAATACTAGCACCACTACCTTGTTGAAAACAAGCTCCATCAAAGTAAAGAGACCATAAAAGGTTTTTTCTAAATATTTCTTCATGTTTATTTTCTGGTTCATCAAAATTCAGTAATTCATAAGTCTTGATACCTATTTATATGTATGATATATTAAAAGGAGATTCAATTGGAGTACCAAAAAAATCTTCTCTTTTAATAAATGTAATCTCTTTATTAACTAGAACCCAAGTTACATCTTTACCAACAAATTCTCTAGTTGCCTTTGACCAATCCCTTCTTAATAACATAACACAATTACTAGGAATATCTAAAATTTGAATATTAGTCATGCAACTAATACGTTCATCCTGCATGATCTTAATAACTATATCATGAAATTTATCATAAGTCTTAATTTGTCTTGGATCAAAACCAATAAGTTGTTTACAATCTACTTCATAAAAAATACTTAATTGATTAGCAATACACTTAGGCATAATATTTTTTGAAGCACCAGTATCCAAAATACAATTATGTATTATTTTATTACCAATTTTAACTATGAAATAGAAAGGAGGAATATAATCAATAGGGGGATCAAAATGTTGACCATATATATGTTCAACATTACTTTCTTCTTGTAAACCTACATCTGATCTAGGATTTTTAACTACTTCATTAATTTTATCTAATTGTCTGGGGAGACTAGCAGCTTGTAATAATGAAAACATAGCTTTAATAGTTGATAAATCATCAATTATATTGTAGGTCTTAGAATCTATTTTCCTAACATTCTTAGACTTATAATGTATATAGTTTGAATTATTATATATAGTATCAAAAGGAGTATCTTGATCATTTTTATCATTTCTATGAGCTTTTTTATCTTTATCATCAAAATAAGATCTATCATTTGATGATTTATTATTATCAAAAACTTCATAATCCTTATTCCTAGTATTAATAACATAAATATTTTATTTTTATAAAGACTCATCAATTGTATTTACATTATATGTTGAATCTTTAGTTATCTTTTATTTTCTATGTAGCAAATATTTTTTAAATTTAATAACAGCTTGACATGTTTTAGGATTATGATCAAGCTCACAAACCTCACAATAATAAGAGACACTATCTTCTTTTAAATTTTTATGAGATGAGGAAGGTTTATCATTAAGCTATCTTTTAACAATGACCAGCTCATTTCCCAAACTTTGGATTGCTTTTAATATCTCAACAATATCTAAATTCAATCTTATATTAGATCTATCTTTAAAACCTACACATCTCAGCTTCTTTTCATAATCAATATAGAATTTAATAGTTTCATCATATTCAATTATATCTTTATCTTCTAATGCCATTTTTTATTTTAGAGGTAAAGCATTAAAAAAATAGAGCCTGGATAATTTTTTAGAAGAACTGATATCTCTTGGGATTTTCTGACATAATTTAGTGAACCTAGAAACAAAATGATACATAGTTTCACTTAGATCTAATGAAATATTTGCAAGATCATTAACTAAATCAAAATCTTCTTTATCTTTCTCAAAGGATAATTCTAACCATTATTGCGCATCATTCCAACTATCAATCACTTTTGCTAGAAGACTAACAAATGCTTTGATAAGCTTTTTCTTCTAATGTTTGTGAAAAAACCCTTAAACAAGTCTTTTCATTAATTATTCCAAGATTATCAAAAACCAATATAAAATATTTTAAATGATTCTTTCAAGATTCTCTAATTTCACCAAAAAAATTTGGAATGTTTAGTCCCTTAAGAAAAGGCAGCTTAGTTGGATGATTTCCAACATTGATTAGATTTACATAAATCCAAGGAGCTATGACTATTTGACATTCTTGCTAGAGTTCCTCTCCATCTTCATCTTCTATGATTTCTTTGAGTTCCCTATTATATTTTAACCCATGAAGGATATCTTCAAGTCTCCTATTTATTATTCATTGGTCTTCATCTGGTTGATTTTCCAATTGATTCTTAGCTAGTGGGTTTTTGACAATTCAATCTACCATTATAATTTTTAACAAATTCTATCCCTAAAATCTGAATGAATTGTATTTGATTTTTTGATCTAAATACTAATTAGATAAAGGAATTTTAATAAGCTCAATAAAGTCATCAAAAGGAAAAGAATTAGAAAGATAGTGAATTTTAGGATGAGGATTAGTGGCTAATACTGCTGCTCTATTTTCTTAAATCATTCTATTAAAGTTAATTACATCGCATTGAGTTTCACATGTTAATTTTGAATACCACTCAATTTCAAATTTAGTAATTTCTAATTCTTTATTAATTACTTCAATAATTTGAGGAAGATCTTTGGGATTATTATACCATGCAAAACGTGTTAAAATAAAAGCAATGTTAGTCTGATCCTCTTCAACATTAAGAATCAATTGAATAACTAGAAGCTATTGACCCATAATAACCATTAGCAAAAAAAAAATTCCACAAAACTCCCTAGTGAAGTTTCCAAATTTGTTGATGAAAAATATGTCACATCAACAAATCAACCCTTTTACCTATTGTGAAGGTCAAATTAGAATTGCACAAGTTTAATCGTAGGGGTTCTAAAGGTTCATTTTAGATCCTAAAGATGTAAAGGGGTTTTATAATAATTCTAAAAAAATAATCAATAATTTATCAAAGTAACTTATTCCATTATCATAATTGAGAATCTACATAAATTAAGAATCAATGGAAATAAGAATCTATAATCTATTCTATCTGACAGAGATAATCTATTAATTAGACCAACTCTTAAAGAATAGAAATATGATTCTAAAATATGTGTATGAAAATACACTTAATTATATTTTTCATGGTTCATTATCCAATTAAGCACTACTTAATAGAAAAAGATAAGAAAGGCAAACAACTAAGAAAGAGACAAGAAAGGGAAAACTGAGCATATAAGACTAACTCAAAACAAAATAAAACAAGAGACAAAGTAAAACTACATTAAAACCTAGAAACTAAGAAACATAATGCTATAAAATAAAGTATTAAAGCATATTTAGAATCAAATATAATCTAAATAATATTAAACTAAAAAGCATAAATAAAAAGAATCAAAAGAACAAAACTAAATTTAAGCAACTACTAAGAAATACTAAAATAAAATACACATAATACACTATAAAAGATTTAAATTAAAACTAAACTAACAAATAATGCTAACTAATATTAATAAAATTCTAAAAAAAATCTAAATTAAACCATAACCAAAAGGCATTTAAGAAAACATAAATTTATCTTATTAAAGTAAGTTAAATATTTACAAAAAAGTTACAAGTCTCAACATGAGAATCATCTTATCATAAAATAGATCTGAAATGAGAATTCCAACATTTCCAATACAAAACTTGAAAAGGACAACTCAAAAATTGATTAGATCAATGAAATGTCACAAACAATGTGAAGTGATCATCATTTTTAGGTTGAATACTTTAAATTGTGCACATAAGACTATGTTGCATAAGTTATTACTCAACCATAAGATAAAGTACCATTGGGTCTGTTTGCAAAAGTTGTACAATCTTAAATAAATTGCATAAAAAGAAGAGATGAATGAATGAATTTATAATAATACTTCAGTCCTCATTACCTATTGAACTTATATCTTCAAATGAAAGTTTGATCTCTTTTTACCATTCAACTTTAGTTTTGAAATAAGTTATAACTGACTTTAGTTAACTATTAGTTAAGGTTAACATATTGACTTATAAATTTAATTAGTTAATAAATAATATAAGGAGAGATTAATTAAGACTCTAAAGTCTTAATTAAATCAAATTATTAAAATGAAATAACCTGAGTAATGGGGACCCATCTTATTAACAATAGAGTAAGACACATAAATAATCATAAAAATAAATAATAAATTGATGAATCCTACTTTTGTTTAAACCATAATGTAATTTATACTTTAATATTAAGCATATATTAATTATATCTCAAACTATCTATTTTATCTATGCCTTTCGAAAATAAATACCGAGATAAGTTTTAAAATTGTATCAAGTTTTTAGAGTAAACAAAGTTATTCTTAATAATCATCTGAATCTGATAAAACCTCTATAATAGGTTTGTCTTGCTAATAAAGACAAACATTATATTTCATTTTAGATGTAAGAAAAGGTAGCAATATGGTGCATGTCTTAGATGTATCATCATCAACCTCCAACTTCACCCTTTTAAGCCTCCTCAGCTCATTTGGTGCTTCAAATTCTATCACTTTTCCTATAGTGTTCTTAGCAATGTGATCAAAGATATCAGTAGATTTTTTCTTACTACCAACTCCTTAACCCCTCAAACTTAGCCTTTCAGACCTCAAAATTGGTTCATTATGAGCTCCTGAAAGGTTCAATCTCTTACACTTCCCACCAAGTTCAGTATTTGATGGAGCATGGGTATCTGAGAGAGTGGTAATGTTTCTAAGGTTCTTAGCATGAGCTTCCTCTCTATTTAATTGGTTTTCTAGATAAATATCAAGAAATTGATGAGTAGAGAGTGCCTGGTCAAGTATTTCTCCTCTAAAAATAGGTGGTTGTAACTATAAATAAGGATCATGTTCAAGATGATGTTCAATAAAATGCATAAAACTATTTCGAGATTGAGCATGGGCTCCAACTCTTTTCCCTTGAAATCCCCTATGAATTATATGGTTTCTAAAACCACCATAACCTTTCTGAGTTGGAAGGGAATTCAAGACATTCCAAAAATAAGGATTATCAACATCAAAATGAATAGACATTCTTATACCCTGAGGGAATCTAGGCCCAAAATGTCTTGCACAAAAACCAACCCCACTAGATTTTTAACTATGGTTTGACTGACTACCTCAGTTTGACCTTTGACCCCATCCTCTATCATTACTATTCTTTACTGGTTGTTCCCACCTAGACATTTTCAAATAAACAATTATATGAAAAGACACCAAATTGAAATTCTAAGCTTATGACCAAAATTATTCATGACCTAAAAAAAATTCTCATCACTGTATTATATCTGAAAACCCAAGCTAATTTTCATATTCAGAATAAACCTATTTCATTCTTAAATTGTTTCCACATTTGAAATTGAATTATTCCAAGAAAGCATTTAACAAAACTTATACAACTGAGAAAATAATTAATCACATCTAATTTACTTCCATATTTACAAACTCTGTCATGACCAAAAATGATTAAGGAAAAAATTCTAACTCAAAACAAAAACCAAAACTATGCTAGAATCCAAAAAACTCAAGGTAATTAAATATGAGTTTTTCAATTTGCATCAAATTAGAACCTCTATCTGCAATAATTCCATATTATTTTGTATTTAGCATTTCAAAATTGAAACTCAATAATCCATGAGAACAAAACCAATACTGAGATATGCAAGAACTAAAAACCCTTGACAAATAATTGTTACATGTCAGTTATCCTTATCTTCTTCATTCATGCAACATATTCCACTATAGATTTGAAATTTAAAGATTACAAATACAAAACATGCAAGAAACAAAAAATGGATCTTTATTTATACACTGTCTATATCATCTAAAACCAAGAATTGATAATAATGACAATAAATGCAGATGAACCTTGTTTAAAATGTCAATAAATAATTCTAACTAGAATAGGTGTGAAACTATCACAAGAACCTCCAAATTTTTGAGATATATTCAATAGAAAACCCATATACCTATTTCGAGCCTCAAATATTCAAATGTTGAAAAACCCATATCCAAATGACTACATATAGAAGGTATCACCCAACCAAGAGAATGCATAGGCTTCTAAAAAAATTCACCAAACAAAACAAAGAGTTCAAAACTAGAAAACAACAACCTTCCTACAATCTGTGATAAACATTCAATATTTCAAATACCCCAGTTACCAGTATATGAAAAAAACTAAAATATTAAATCTCTTAAACCACAAACTCCATTTTTAAGAAATTTTGACTGCATGTATATTTACCATATTTCCATTGAATATAGAAAATACTTCAAATGCAATAACTTCTCAGGCCTCCAAATAAAATGAAAACAAAACCACCATACATGAAATAAAATTTGAAATCCTTCTTGAAGCTATTTGCTCACCCTCCTTTCTACAATTTCCATTGATCCAAAATTTTTATTTTGTCAAAGCTTTTCAAAATGATAATTGACTCAATAAATGAAATTTCATTTTCCAAGCTTGCCTCATAACTGCTTTGGGATATGTACTCATTTCCCATTAGTTCTTACTAAATTTTACCCAAGTTAGCAGTTTTCTAAAACATTTTAACTAATTTCAAAACTTAGTATTCACTATTATTTCCTACCAAATTCCAAGCTAAACAAAGTGTTTCAAGGAGATAAGCGAGTCATTAATTCACCTTACCACCAAGATTTCCATGATTTGAAGCATCTATAGATATTAAAAACAAATGATGCCACCTTACACAAGCCTCAATACCAATAATTCCAAGTCACCCTTGTAAACTATAGATGTTATATCTTATTCCAAATATACATGTCAAATCAACTTGTGAGGACAAACTCAAGTGTGTATATTGTTCATACTAATATTTGCATCATGAAAATTAAACCATCAACCATGGTCCCATGTTCTTATTCATTCATAATTTTAAACTTAGGACCTTAGAATTAATTAATCCCATATGTTTTTAAAACCAAATCATGACAAGGTCCATGCAATGTTAATATAAGGCTAGGATTATTAAAATAAGACAAAACCTCATAATGAACCAACATTCTTTTAGAAAACTTATAATAATTAATGCATGCAAGGATGAATATATTGCCATTCTTATAGAAATGATATATTCAACTGATGAGAATATTCCTTAATGATTCTTTTAAAAATGTCAAAGTTAATACCATGCATCTGATACTGAATGAGATAGAATCATTTGATCAAGAAAATGCATCAAAGTGCTAAATCCTTGCAATAGCATGATTAATCACTATTGTTCCAAAATAATATCCATTTAAACTATGAGATGAACAAGCCATATCTGATCCATGAATAACAACTAAATATTATGAAAATAACTGATATAGAATTATATAAAAAAGATACAACTATATCAAAACTATAATGCTATACTTCCAAACATATCACTGAAATAAATCAAATGCATATGAACTATAACTGCCAACAAAATTGTAACTGATCATGAGCATAACAATATTGCATATTTTATTCCTTAATCCACTTTGCTTTTCAAAACCACTAAAATAAAGAATAGAATCATCAATCAATCATATGATTTCGTAATCAAAATGCTTCAAATAATATTGTTAATAAATAAGTGTCCCTAACATAGTTTTAGGCTTTATGACCAGGTCATCACTATGGCAAAAAGTATGATTTTGAATTTTGGAGGGGTATATAAAATCGACACAACACCCTCCACCAAGCTAATGGTTGGGGTGGTAAGGGCTACTGATGGTTGGGCTCATTGGGATAGTTTTAAGAGGTGTCCCTCTTACAATGTTCATCATTATTTATTATTACACCTAGATTTATAAGGAGGCTTACCTCTCATCTGTGCTTCTAGATATATAATGTTGGACTAATGGGTTATAGCTGATTACTCATGTTATGTTATAATTCATCTTACTTCATTGTGCAGTTTGGTAATATTGCTATGTTAGGATATGGACATTATTGGATATGATATTAAACTCATGGAGACATTCTTGATAATGGTTTTATGGTTCTCTTATAATTAACTAGTTGTATTTACTCTTTGATATGCATTCATATTGGGCTCCATTACCTTGAGTGGTAGTGTGATTATAATGTATTATATTTAAAGTTGGTCTTGTATACTATTATATGTACATGGCTTAATGATTTACCTATTGATTTTAAGTAGGCCTAAAATTGGAAAATGTTATTATTGGAATAATGAAAACTATAATGTCCTTAACCTTGAATTACATGGAACAAAGGTGTGTTATCTTATACTATGCTAGAATTAGTTAGAGGTTGTAAATATCCTTGGTGGGAATATGTATATTTGAACGTAGGTTTTATGATGAACTTATATTTTTTTAAGTTTTCATAGTATGGTATGTTTATCTAGCATGTGAAATCACACATTTTTTAAGTCATTGGAATGATGATAGAATATATCCTTAATTTTAGTGTGATTATGTAACACATGGTCCTAACATGGTTTCATGTTTATAACATTATGATGAAATTAATCAAGTGGTAAATTTTATCTCTTGTGAAGTTGATAGTTATGTTATAACTATTTTATGTTAAATATGGTTGTTTCACCTATGGATAACACCCTATTAAAAGTGGAAACAAGTCAGATTAGATCTTGTGTATTTATCTTACTTATAACCTTAAAGGACCTCATGAAGAGTTGATGATGATCAATTGTATGGTATAGAAGTAATTTATTAATGTTAAATGTCTTGGATAATAAAGATGATTCATTGTGTGTACAAACATGTTCTTGTGGAATAGTTATGATCTCCCATGGTATGAACAATGGGGAAACCTTTAAGTATTGTATTATTTAATTGATGTGGATGATTAGGGTATTTATTTTATTAAACTATTGATTGATGTAAAATTTATGGGCCATAGATGGAATAATCGATTCCTAATTATCCTATATTATTCCACATGACTTAATAATGAATAGTAAGTGGGCTTACTCAATGTATTATGAAACATTGTGCCTTCTAAATTCTATGACATTTCTTAGAATGGGTTGTAATACCATTTAAGTGGATTACTTCTATTACTTAGGAAATGAAGTAAGCCAGATTAATGATCCTATTATGTGGGTTATATTATGGGTTATAGATTACACCATAATATAATGTTGTATTTATATATATATGTCACGTTTCTAAAGGTCTATTAATTTAGGTGTATTTGATGCAACTTGTAATTAATGGATGTTGACTATATTTTTATTAATACTTATATGAGATTGGATGTCTATTTATTTTTCTAGTTATGTTAATGCTTAAAAATTAAAGCTTATCCTTGCCAATGAACTATGTGATTTACCTTGTATTGTGACTATTAAGATGTGAATAACCCATGTGTTGGTAAATAATCTTGGAATGATAATGGGAATTAGTAGGTTGTGGTAACCTTTAAGTTGACACTTAGCTATATGATTAAATAATCTACCTTGGTAAGGATCTACTAAATCATATTATCCTTAATAAACACCTAAGTTAATGTAAAATAATAATTAATTAATGAACATGCATGGTCATATGCATGCTATCTGAATGATGTAAATACCTATGTTCATTTAATAACATGGTAGAATAACTAAAGGATATTTAAGAAATATGTATGGGTGTGACCTTATGGTTGACCCTTGGGATAGTGATCCTGCAACATGATAAGTGATCATATAACTTGAGGAGTAATTGATTCTTCCAATGCCATATGTATGCTGGTTCTTTAGGATGCCCACATGTGTGAGGCCAATCCACATGGATCTAATTATACTATAATTATTCTATTAATAATAATTTCTTCTTTAGGGAGCTATATCTTGCATGTGTGACCTTCATCTATTAATGGAATTAAGGTGTAATGTTTGAATAAATGACATGGGATTAAATTAAAGTGATCAATGTAGGTAGGACAAGGAACTGTCATCACTTGGGTATTTCCCAAAAGGTTTAAGGCAATTTTGTCTATGCCATGTTGGCTATAGTAATGATTTGGAATGTCCACTTACCGATCTCATGATGTAATAAGATGTGCCTAATCATGATTGTGAGATGGACCTTCATTTTTAGTCACTTGGATCCCATGCTTATGTAGAGAACTCCTATCATAATTGAGTTACTTATCTATAATTAGATAACCAGACATCGAGGATGTGCTTGATTCTATTCTAGATGATTATAACCTTATCCTTTTGATATAGTTGGGGATATTGGTTATGTGTTGGTTGTTCTTCTCATAGAGTTGTGAAGATACATTGAATTACATTAGCTTATGCAATGGGATCTTTTTGTGTTCTATTACGTATAGATAGATTCAAAAAACATTGGGGTTGTTTCAACATTTCTTGTAATCTGTGTTTTTTCTTCATGCAATGTTACTTATGTTTTTGTAAACTCACATACTATACCACAATTCTTTGTCTATGAACTTGGAGATGTATTCTACTATTGTTATAAGGTTGGGGTCTCCATGGTGATCTTATATATGTTTGTCTTCTAATGAAGAATATTTATAAAAAAATTCCCAAATTTTATAACTTTGTCTCAACCTCAAGACACCTCTAAATACTCCTAGTAGGATCAATTAAAAAAAACTCATTTACCACTACATGAAAAAATTGATCAAAAACCTTTTAATTAAGAATTATAACATGATCAACAACTAAAAAATTTTATATATAGCATGAGATAACACAATATCCTTGCTTGACTTGCCTAGCTTTATTTATAGGACAATGCCATACTTTATCTAACAGAACTTCTTATAGCTAGTGATTACCCCTCCTTTGGGTAGATGCTTCTCATATTTCTCTATCATTATTTTGGAGAAGGTACTATTATAACCTTAACTTTCAAAATTCTATGTTCCAATGTAGTATTTCCTTGGTGGCTTTCAAAATGTCCCTGAGATATAGTGAAGCCTCCAAGTTTTTTAATTAGGCCTTATGTTATGTAATATTTCATTATATCTTATCTATTTGGATTCCCATAAGTGATCCATAGTCCTCACATTTCTTCAAATATTAAGATAATTTATTCTTGATTTTATTTCTACTCATCCTTGAGATCAATCCATTTCTTATACTCTTCTTCAGAAGGGACCTGGTTGGAATTATAACTGGTAGATACTACTATGATTTATCTCTCTAGGTCCTCCACCTCCTTTTTATTATCTTGTGTCCTTGTGTTGCATAGTGGCTTCTTCCATCTCCTTGAGTTCTAGTAGATATATTTTGTAAAGATTTTATTGTAATAATTTACTCTTGTATTTTTTCTAAAACTTTATTTGTTGGATTTTATTCAACCTTTCTTAGTCCTCTATAAACATTGTTATCTCTCTTATCACATTTTGTAATGCAACTTCTTAATACTCAGTCATGATTTTTTATTTTTTACTCTTCTCATGTGTGTCAATAATTACCTATGAGAGGTGAGGTTGAAGTACTTCCATTATGTCATTTAGGGTGAAGGGTATTATCTTTGTATAATCTATCAATGCCTTTATAACCATTAATTTTCCTTCATGGTTAGTCCCATCATACATTCTCCCTAACCTTGTTACTCCTCCATTTATTGTGCACTTATGTATCAATATAGTTATATAAATAACTTATTTTCCAACCTCTTCTTCTCCACTTTCCTATTCTGCTCCATGTTCCTCCCACTTAGATGACTTTGACTATAAATAGGATACCAATGTCTCCTTCCTCCCTTCTTATTGGGGTTTTAGTTTCTTTGATTTTTTCTTCTTTTTCCCTTTTTATATTCTTAGAATCAAGGACTTCACTTTGTTTTCCTACTACTCATCTATCTTAAATTTTACCCAATGCCTAATATGGAGGAAGTGGTGGATACCTTTTATTATTCCTCTATTTGTATTTTCATATTTTTATCCCTTTATATACCTTCCCCATATTCATTAATATTCATTGTCCTCAAGGATTATGGTGTAGTCCCTTTTCCCTCCATTTATTCTTGTCATATAATCCTTCTTGTGGTAGAGTATTTAACCATAACAATTCTACTCTACTCCTCATGATTATGTAGCTCTAGCTCACCTAGTGGGCTCTCTTTTTGTAACCATAATGATCTCTATAGTGTGGGTACTACTTGGGAGGTGTCTATTATTTCTTGAGTTTGTGTTGTCTCCTAGAGTTATAACATAATTAGGAATTATAAACTTATGGATCCAAATAACATGTGGGGTTTTTAGCCATTGGATTCTTCTATTATGCTACTCATTAATTACCATAACTTAGGATTTGTAGGTAGTCCCCTAGCTCTTATTATGATCATTTTCACTTGTTTATCAAATAATTCATATGGTAGGGAAGGGAGAGGGGTCATATTCTTTTAAAATGGCTTGATTAGGAGATAATATACATATACTATAAACCTAATCTAGTTGAAGCATTTTTACATTATTCTTGTGAAGACTCTAGACCTCCCAATTACCATCCCTTTAATCATTCTCTCCTAACCCAAAATATCTAATGTCTCCCTCCCATTGATGGAATTCTTGTAGGTGACTCTTAAATTTATATCATATGGTCTTTATGGGATTTCATTATACTAACTCAAGATTGCAAGGTATTTGTAAAATGCATAACAAACACCAAAAGACAACCATATCAAAACTTATGGTTTCATGTTTTGATCTTTACAAGGTTCCATGTAGTAATCACAAAGTGTAGTGAAAATATTTTACTATATACTAATTATGATCATATCCCATGTGATATGAATTCTCTTGACTATTATAAAATCTTTTTAGTTAGCGTAGTATAATTTCCATGCTATTGTATTTTTTGAATAACGAGTTATGGGGTTCTTGATATCTTAAATGGAGAGGGATATCTTATTATAATGTGTGCCTATAAGTGTTGTGATTGATTATATGTTCATTTATTTATTGTTATAAAACTTATGGAAGTTGTGTCCATGGTTAATCAAACATATCACTATATGGATTACTATAGAGGTGATACATTAGGGTTTATCTAGATATAAGAGATATTCATGTGCTTTACCCATTAATAATTTTATTGTGCTCCCAAAAATTATAAAGGTAAATCTACTTCAAAGATCTAACCTCATTTTTTCAATGATCTTTTACTCATCCCTATACTCCACCTCTTATGTCTGAGGGTTTAGTTGCATCATGGCTAGGTGGTCTAGGTGAGATAATGATATATTTATCCTAATTTTAAATGAAATTGATTTTAAGTGTCATGATAGTAGAACACCATAACATGATATAACTCAAATTTATACTTCTCATTTTTTATATCCTTATCCTTTCCTACTTATGATGTCATGTATACCTCTAAAGATTTTATTTTCCTACCAACTACTTTTTTTCTCACTATTTAGTTTTCTTATCTCTATTTCAACTAATCCACAATTTTATTTTTTTAGAAAACAAAGGTTTATTCACTTATATTTAGGGGAACCATTATTTTAGATTTTTTATCTCCCCCCTTCACTAATCCATCCTTTATTGGTTTTCAACATTAGAGGTTGATCATATTATTTTTTCTTTTTTTTTCTCTATATTTTTATTGGGGTTATTTTTACAAAATTTAAGTGTTTTTATACTTCACCTTTTTCCCCTTTTCTCACTTTTTTTGATCATTTATATCTTTAAAAGAAATTCCTCTTTATTTCCTTTTTTTCTAAAATGGTTTTATACTTTTATTAAATTTATTTTGATTTTTTCTATTTCTTCCAAAAAAATTCTTGTTTTTTTCTGAATTTTATTGCATCATGTTGTGGTGTAGGATTTTAGCTCGACATCATTTACATATCCCTTTATTGATGTTTATAACAACATATTCAATGTTATTTCTCTAAAATTAAATATTTCTTAAATTATGTAAGGTCCTAACCATATGATATTTAGATTTCTTGTATTTTTGTACATTATATCATATAACAACACTTTGTCACCTAACTAGAACTCCTTAGTCTTGACATGATGACCATGTCATGATTTTTTTTATTTTTATTTTCCTAGGTTTTATTATATGCCAACATAAATATATTTTCACCCAATTTTTCTAGAACAATCAATCTTTATTTTAGAGACACTTTCTCATTTATTTTGTATTTGATTGCCAACGACAAGCTTAGTAAAATGAAATACATGTGCAAGACAACTTATAGACCATATACCAATTGAGAGGGGAAATAATTTATGATTAATTTATAGGTTATGTGGTAATCCAAAAGTGTACTAGGTATCTTGGTGTGCCAATCTCCAATTTATATATTGCATATTTTAGTTAATAATTTCTCCAACACCTTATTAAAGGCTTCTATCATGCTATTAACCCAGATCCCTTGAGGACGGATAATCCTATTGGTAAACTTGATAAACCCAGATCTGGAGTAACATGGAATGTTCCTCCTCAAGGATGGATGAAAGGAAACTTTGATGGTGCTGCCAAAGGGAACCCAAGGAATGCAGGTTGTGGTGGAGTCTTGAGAAATGATATGGGAATGGTAATTGATGCTGTTGCAATCCCCATTGGTAAATCGAATTGCCACATTGCCGAAGCTACAGCTGCCCTTTAGACCCTCAAATTAGCTGTGGACTTGGGCTATCCCAAATTGTGGCTTGAAGGGGACTCTTTGAATATTATAAATATTCTTAATAATAGAACTACTGTGTCTTGGACCATAGAGGATAAGGTAATGGAGATGAAAACATTATTAAACAAATTTGAAGAAGTGATTATAACCCACACCTTTCGTGAAGCCAATGGTGTTGTAGATTGGCTAGCTAATTGTGCAGTCTGGGAAGGTCAAACAGTGAGGTGGCATGAAACATTAGAAAAGAACGTGGATTTGAGGGCGCTCATTCTTCATGATGCAACCCATGTAAAGGAAGGAAAGATTGGAGAGTAATAAATATATAATGAGTAGGAAGAGTGGTAGCGTGGGGAAAGGAAAACAATCATTAAAGAGGAAGGCCCTCAAGAGTGAGACACGGATCCTGAAAAAGCACAAACAAAGCCGACTTTCCAATTAATTTGGCAGCAGGTGGGTTCAGTGTAAAAACCATAACAACTGGGATTCAAAGAAAATGAGTATGGCATGTGAAAGGAAGGGAGAACCCCAAAAAAAGGAACCCAAGAGCTGTGATGAATGGAGAGAGAAACAAGAAGTCTGGAGAATTTTGCAAAAAGGAAAAGTTGCGAGCTACATGGAAATACTCCATGGATCAAAGCCGCATATCACTATGGCTTTTTTCAAAAATTGGTCTGATGAAAGGGTCACCCTGCATGGTATCACAGTGAACTTAATAGAGGATTTTATAGCTGAGGTTACAGGGCTGCCTACGGATGGACTCAAATTTTCCAAGTAGACAAGCATCTCGAATGAGGCCTTTTGTAAGTTCCCCAAAATGGATGAGGAAGAACAGAAGCTGGTCAAGAATGGGGATTCCTATGAATTGGATCAGATAAAAGGGATATGGAGGGATGTCTTAAGCTGCATAAGGGAGTACTTCATCCTGGACAGAAGAAGCAAGCGCGTGCACAAGTTCCATTTTGTCTTCCTTAACCACTTCAGGCACAAGGTTAGTTTGTCTTTTCCCTTTTATCTTCGCTTCTCCTTGGTCCAAAGTTTATATGCTCATAGGAAAAAGGAAACATTCCCTATCCTACATGAAGGCCTTATTCTGCTTATCGAAGGCTACTGCAAGAATAGTGCAATGGTAAAGCACCCCAAATAAGGGAAAATTAAGGTGTTAGGGAACAGAAAGAGTGAAAGTGTAAATGTGAAAGGCAAAATAAAGTTCCCTAGTGCTAAAAAGCAGAATGTAGAAGAAGATATGGAACGGGAGAGAATTGAAAACCCCAGGGAGGAAAACTTGGAAGAAGAAGAAGGAACTGAAAGCTAGGATACAAACTCTAATGAGGATGAAGAATGTTCTGAGAAGAATGAAAAAGATGATGTCAACACAGAGGAGGATTCTGCAAACAGAACTGTAGATACGGAGGAAAACCAGAAAGTGTCGAAGGATGAATTTGTCCAAGATGACCTTGTTGAGGACCCAACTTCAAAGAATGAAAAGGAAACTTCAGGTCAGGATGATAATCAAGATATGGATATGGAAATTCAAACTAGAATTAAAGAGCGGGAACAAAAGAGTCGAGAGGATATCTTTAAAGAAGCCAGGAACAGTCCCAATAAAAATTCTGAGGAATGGAGAGGGAAAAAATAGAATGATGAAACACACACACACCTATGGCTTGGGTTAATTGTAAAGCAGAGGCATCATCCCAATTTGATTCTTGGACATGTAGGGAGATTATGGATCTCAAGAGGAAAGTGGAAACTATGGAAGATTCCCTGAAAGCTATTTGGAACAAAATAAACAATATGGAAAATTAGATAAGGGAGATCCCAGTCAAGCTCAAAGCCTATGAAAATAACTTCAAGGAACTTATTAAGGACAATAGAATGAAAATGGAGGAAGTTACGTCTAATATTTGTGCTGCTACTGTCAATATAGGTAAAAGAGCCAATGAGGAGACCAAAGCCCTGGAGGGACCCAACAAAAGGATGAGACAAAGTTCTAGAAAGAAGGTTACACAAAAAGGAGCTATGCAGGCGGCAACCACTGCCCAGGATACTGTTATGAAAGGAAAAGAAACTATGAAAATGATATTGGAACTGGATGAATAATCTGGTTCTTCTGGTTGGTTTAGTAACTGGTCCTATTTTTTGTTTTCTTTCTGTAATCCTTTGCCTTTGGTGATACCAGATCTCTATTTAATCTGGGTTTTGACCGGAAGTCTTTCTGGTGGTTTCAGGTCCATTTAAAACCTATTTTTGCTACTTCCTTGTAGTAGTTTTTAGGCTTTTCCTGTGGTCTTGAATGATCTTTCTTTCTTTCTTTGTAACAGGGTTTCAGGGCCCCTTCAAAACCTGCTTTTACCTCAATCTAAAACATATAGTTAATAAAGTCAATCACAATCAGATAATCAATCATAAAATCTAAATGATTGTCCTTTTGTTGTAATTTCTATCTTTAGCATATTCTATTTTTCAAACCTTTTCAATTTGTTTCAAGACTTTACAATCAACTTCATGCTTAAACACCATATTATTAATCTAAATTCACATACTAGTTTGTATCATATTAGGGTTTCTAAAACAAAATTAAGGTAAAACATATAGGTGAACATATTTAATCAAATCATATCAAACCCTAGGTCTCCCTTGGTGTTTCATCTTTCAAAAAATTTATATGTAAACCTTAGGGTTTTATTTTCAAACCTCATTTCTTTTTATTCCTAAATAATATACATTACCCATGGTGGTAATAAATGAATATTTTTGGTTATGCAAGTCATGAAGGTAATATTTTCATATTTACCACTTTTCTATATTACATGTTGATCAATCATATAATAAAATGTATTAAATCTAAAAACATTAATAAGGCTAAAATCAATAATGAAAAATCCTAAGCCTTCCTCAAATCATGTTGTTGCAACATTCAATCTAAGCTACCCTTTGTTACCATAAAAATGTAAAAGGGTGTGCATGACCTCAATAATTCATCTTACTATATATATGGATTATAGATACATATTTCACACCCTATTGATGGACTTATCATAAATGTTGAGACTGGTAATACTCACAAAAATATTATTGTATATCATCATGATGCCATGGATGGACAAGAATTAACTTAATATCTTAACTTGAATCCACATTACATTGATGAAATTTTATACATCACATGATATGAATTAAAAAAAAATTGAAAAATCTACCATATCAAAGGTAAAATATGCCCCCTTATGTGATATCAATCAACCCCTTTTAGTTACTAACCCAACCATAAGTATTCAAACTTCTACCATTGATATTATCCTTACATCTACACCTCCAATTACACATAAGTTATCTTACCAAGATGTGTGGATAATCATGGCTTCCAAAAAATGTCCATGTCTAATCCTCCACATATAACCTTTACCTCTCTTATGTTGACTTTACATGCTACATCATCATCCTCACCTATTGCATGTTCCCTTGAGCAAACTATTATATATCTACACGATAAGATGTTGTAGTTAGAGTAGGGTGCATCTAGAGTTACTCATTAAATATATTCACATGTCTTGATTCATAACCCATTATCCCCTAAGATAGTATCTTATCATTTACCTAAAAAAAATTTAACTCCTAAGCTTCCAATATATGAAGATAAATATAATCTAGAAAAATACTTTTGATCATTCTATGCGTCATGCTTGGATTACACATACAATGACATATTACTAATCAGTAAATTCATAGGAGTTATCAATTGATATGTTTTTTAATGGTTTTATGACCTTCACCTCTAATCAATAAGAACATTAAACCCTTTAAAAGATCAATTTATAACATATTTTTCTATCAACATTGATGAAAAACTTATTATGCACAATTTTATAAACTCAAGTAAGGGTCCCACAAGCCACTCAGTGATATGTACTTAGGCACAAGACTATGATAGCTAATATGAAAAATATTATGTTTTAAATTGATCTCCAAGACATATTCAATCAAAATTTTCTTTCACCATTCCATGAGTCACTCATCTTCAAGAGATTCAAATCCTTTTATGACTTATGCCGCATAGTAAGAGACAAAGAAGTTAAGCTCATATATATGAACAAGCTCAAGTATACACCTACTCCTAAAACTTCTTCAACCAATAATTTCTAAGTCAAACAAATCTACAAGATCAAATATACTAACATTAATAATGAGGCAAAGATTATACTTAATTTAATATCACAACCCATAAATCAACTTCAATTGTTAGCTCCCTTAAAGAGGAAAATTTCAAGATTACCATCACTTCCTCATATATCTTATAGAAAATAATTGGTTGAAACCTTATCACTCTTCTTCCTCCACAAAATTTTGATCTAAACTAACCTACACCAAAGAAACATGACAAAAATGTATACTATAAATATCATCAAATTGTGGGACATTCTATGAATAAATGTTTTAAATCAAGGCTTAAGATATAAGATCTTATTGATGACAACACTATTGAATTGAGCACACATATGAAGGAATATAAACCATAGACAAATTTAAATCATAAGCTAAAAATATTCAATGATCTATTTCCTAAGCATGACATGACAAAGTGTAAGAATTCTTTAGAAGTACATTATGCATATATTATGCACATTTTACCTACAACATATGATCACCCAATAGATGTGATTATTTGTAAACTTATTTTTACCTCACCATATCATCCCATGATCAAATTTTATGACATTGAGATTATCAATGATGATTTATATTTTTATGCACTATTAATATGAGCTTATATTAATGAAAAACTCATACATAATGTCATGATTGATAATGGGTCAAGTGAGAATGTGTGCATAGTGACATTTATTCACTCCATTGGATACACATAACATGATATACAAGATACATCAAGAATAATTATGTGAGTCTATGGATAGAAATGAAATACCCTTAGATATATAGTTCTACCTCTTAAATTGCACTATCATAACTGTCAGTCTCCCAGACTTGTCAAAGATGTTAGGGCCCAAGAGAGCTTGATCAAATGAGGAAGTGTCACATGGACCCCATTGTCAGATTTGTCAATCTCACAAACTTGTCAGAGATGTCAGGGCTCAAGACATCCCAACTAAATGAGGAAGTACCATGTATACCCTATTGTTATAAATGTTAGTCTCCTAGATCTATCATATATGCCATGGCCTGGGAGATCCTGATATACTAGACTATGCCACATTCCCCCTCCATACAAATTGGTGGAAGTGGCCCAATATGGTTTGAGGTGATTAGGGGAAGGTATAATTAGATATAAAATCTAAGCATGAGATGTTATGTCTCACCTCACTCTTCTAGCTATCATTTATTATTTATAAACATGTAAAGATGAAGTACCGAGCCAAACCTAGGTGGCATATATTATAGGCAAGGCTAATTGGTAATGGATGAATGACACATACTAAAGGCTACTCAAGATGTCATAGGGTCAATATGGTTGTGTGCCTACCAAAATATTTTCATTAACTAAATGGGAAGCTTATCCCTGATTGGATAATTCAAAACATCCTAACAGAAAATTCTAAATCTAGTAGGTGATATGTATTCAAAATCTCTATGTTTAATCATAAGCCATGAAATAAATGAGAAGATCGAGCCATCAACTAAAATTTTAATTCATTTAGGGTGAGCCAATAAACACCATTAATACATGAGATCTTTGAGGATCCCTATAAGTTTTTGATGGGAAACTAATTTAGTGTTATTGCTCCCATCATCCCATAATTTTCTTCCTCACTTTCTACTCATTCTTATCCCCCACACTCTCTTTGCTCATAATTCACTACTATAAAAATCTATCCCTTTTCCACCATGGTAGCTTCATCCTCTAAGCCCAATGCCAAACCTATATATAGGGACACCACTTTCCCTAAGGGATTAAATTGATTCAAACATTACAATGACATATTCAAAGCTATTAAAACTATGTTGATGTTGACATCTAGTGATAAAAAAGATGAGGCTAAGTTCTAAGATGCCCTCAAGGAATATGAGAAGTGTGGATTACATAAAACCACTACCAAGATAGAACTATTCCCCTATGAAAACATCTTCATCAAATTATTTCTCACTGCCAAACTAGTATAGGATGGTGTTCATGATTTTATGTGTTATGTGGGATCCTAACATGGGATCACAAATATTTCAAGGAGTGCATTTAAATCCTACTATAACCTACCTGCATACACAATCTCCTAAGATTCAACTATAGTCGATGCATGGACTAACATGTATCAAATTTATAATGTCTTGAAGTATTAGGTGAAGAACCCAGATGCCAAATGGGTTAAAAATATGGACATAAAATCTTACACAATCTACACCTTCAAGGAGGGGATTCATGTAGGAATGATCTTGTTAGATTAACTATTTAGAATGACTAACTGTGTGCATGTCTATCTCTTATGGGTGCCCCTATTGATCATAATCCTCAAAGGTGATAAGGTCTCAGACCTTAGAGGCATGATTAACTTCAACCTTGTCAAATCAATGTCAAGTTCTTAGGGCATAGGTAATTTTTATATGATGAGATACTTAGTGGATGTAGTCTGCACCACCATTCTATTCAATCCCTTTGCTTTTCCACAATGGGTTCATAGAGGTGTAATGATCCATGTAGTTTTATATAAACTATATGGCCACCATTATCAAAACCACATCTGAGATATTTATGAGTCCTTCTACCCAATGGTCTATATGGATATCAATGAGGTAGCCACACCTCATCTCTCTAACAAAATAAGGTAGTCTCTTATCCCCATAGGTGATTACTAGTACTATAGGGATGACACCATCAACTGAGTGAATGGTAACCTCAAATCTCCCCTTTACCTACCTTACCAAGTTCCATATCAATTAGAAAAATAATAAATAGCCTATCAACTAGTTGAAGACATATTTGGTCATTATATCAGTCTCTAGTAGAAGGCTTGCCTAGCCTTCCCCATCATCATTAGTCATCATGTATACTAGAGTCTATCCCCATTACATAAGATGTATATAGGAAGAGATTCATATGACCTAGGCATGGTAAAACATATATATTATGACTCCCATGACATCATCAAGGTTGATGTGAGAAGGTATAAATCCCAACTCAACATCAATTATGGCCACCAACTCAATGTAGAAGATGAATTCCACCTTAACCCCATATATGATAAGGTTTTCATTATCTAGAGGCTAGAAACAATAATGGAAATCAAGATTAGCCTGGGCTATCCACCTAAGGTGGCCATGCCTCCTCTATATTAGTTAAGGTTAGGGAGGACATTTAGGTAACTCTTCCTTAGATTTCAAGGAGGATATTATAAGGAGTCATATCCCCTTCTCCTCCTCAAGCTTCTCCTCCCCAGCCCTTTGATCCACCTCCACTACCCCCCATGGTTTTAATTTCTCAATTTTTAACTATGCAAGAATTTTTTTTTTGATATCAATAGCATCGAAGGTGAGCCCCAAACATGACTAGTAGAAGGATTCCCCAAATATCCCTTCCCCTACTCTCATAATTCCTCAACAACCTAGTAGATCACCCCCTAGTTTCACATTCCTAGAATGACCCACTCAAGTGGTGACTCCCTTCTTTCCCATTTCACCCCCTCTATGTTTACCTAAGTTCCTCTTGATTCATCTATGCATAGTATCATAATATACGAATTTCTATATGTCCAAGCCATTCCATTCATAGGGATCCTAATAACACTTTTGTTAGTTATTTCATAGGTTTGGCCACCTCTAAGTGATCCTTATTTTATAGGTATAGATTCACCCCATCAATAAGTTTACTTGTTTGAAAAATTAGATTATCCCAAGTCACATTGGTGACACCTATAGTTACCCAATAATCTCCTTAGTTAGTCCCTATTGCCTCTTCCACTATAGCTCCTTCCACCACAATAGTTCAAGATGAATCAAGTAAGAGGCCCATAAAGAAACAAAATGTAACTTTATCTCTTCAACCCTAGGTTAATCCCCATATCATTCCCAAACTTCCCTTTTCCATTATCTTGGGTGCTTAGGGATTTGGATTTAATCAACTAATTTCCTCCTTCCTAATAAATTCCTCTCTCCCTAGAATCATTTCCCCATAAGTCAATTTGACTTAGAGTTACTGGCATGCTCAAATGTTCCTATGGAATTCCCCTTTCATACTTTTTACTTATGCCCTTATGATTCCTAATCCATTAGTCTCATCCTTCACTCCCTCTACCTCATCTATTCCACCTCCACCTAGGATTCCACCTGTCACCTTCATCTCTACCACCCCACTAGCACCTCTTTCTACCGTAGAAGTATCCAAATTGTTGCATGCACCTGAGATGATTATGTAGGGAGATCCTAAAGTGAAGTGGGATTTTGATAAGACCTTAGGGGACAAGAGGAGGATCTTCACATATATATTTTTTTCAAGGAGGATACATTATAGTTTGGTAAACTCCATAAAACCTATTCTCATTCACCAAAATAAGAACATCTACAAGAGAATAAAGAGTGGTTGAAGATCCTATCTCTATGCTCTAGGCCATGCATGATATGTTATAGAAGCTCTTGGAAGATATGAAAGATCAGGTCTACATGTTTGAAGTGTAAGTGGAGATCACCATCCAATGGAATTAACTGGGAGGGTAAAGAAGGCCCTTATATAACTCTTCTCAGATCTTGATGAGTAGTCAAAACACTAGTCCAAAGTAAGGAACATCTCTAATGGGCACATGTATACCTATAAAGGATTGATATTATGGAAAAAAAGTGTAAAAGGATTTTCATGTTTATACACAATGGTATGTTTATAGAGTTAAAACTCATGCCTACTTCAGACCTAAGACTTTATCAAACCTATGCTCGGACTATGAGGACTTTAATTGAATAATGGATTCCCTTGGAAAAAATAGTTGTAGGACCTCTAGAAGAGAGAAAAGAAATAACATTGACCTAATCTAAGGATTTTGACATCACTATTCTATTCTTCCCAGTCGGTACCCTATCAAATAGAGGTGAGTTTGAAGTTCACTTGGGTCACTTCAACCAGGTCATGAAGATAAAATTGGCAAAATCCAATAGAGCTGGAGCCAAGGTGGTTTTGAAATGTTGAATCAATCTATATTCATCATCATCCAGGTCTTAAAAGTGAAAGTGTCTCTGGATACTCCATTCTAATTACATCAATGAATATTGACTTAGTAAAAGATAATCTTTCAAAAGCCACATATGAACCTATCCAAGCTATACCAAGAGTTTGACTTGGTGGTAGCCACATTAGAGGCCAAAGAGGGACAACCTAAGTATTTTATAGACTGATATTCTCCAACTCATCATTAGATCAGTTGAGTGGGCCCCTTAAGTCATTTTTCAAGAGAGTGGGGAATCTTTTCTTCTTTTTAAATCTTGGAAATTGTAACAACCTTGAGTGGCCATTAGGGCCAAGGATGGGAATCTCATGATACTTAGAGGTGAGCCACATCCTTTATATATTGTAAAATAAAATACTTTGTAAATGTCAAAAACAATTAGTCCCAAAATAATGTTGGAATTTAGTTAGGATTGCACCTGTTATTCTCTTCACTTTGGACTTTGCTTGTCTGTTAGGGTTGGCACATAGTGTAAATGAACTCTATCAAAATTGTAAAAGAACATTTAATTGTTTGAATCTATCTTCTTCTTATTGAATGTTGTCCATTATTTCCTATTTTGAGTCCATGTTTGTGTCAAAGGGTTGATAATATGATTATTTATAGTATTGAATACAATAATTAGATTGTGTTACAACTAGTTTGATTCATTTATGAATTATTTTTGTTTCCCTTAGAATATTATTTGATTTATGTTCTTGTAGCTATAAAGTAATTTGAAATCTCTTTGTGTAATAGCTATAAAATTTTGTGTGTTTACATTTAGTGAATAATTATTTAATTGTGCATTTATATTTTATCCTTAGAAGATTTCCCATTGTGTATCTACAAGTTTTTGAATTTAATGAGCCATGAACATAATGGTATAACTATGATTTGGCATATTTTAGTTCTCAAAGAATTAGCATTATCTTGACTCTAATTATTATTTTATGTGCTTCCTTCCCTTTAATTTTATGGTTGTTTTGGAATTGAACTACTTTTATCCTATTTTATAAAGTGTTAAATTGAATCATCAATTTTAGAAATAAGATCTAAACATTAAAATATAACTCTAAATAACTAATATTGAGCTTTAGGTGGTAGCCCTGCATCTCTTAAAAGCTATTATATGCAATTTATATCATGGAGATACATCCTTGTAATCATGACCTAGGTTGATCAAACATTAATCCTAAAATAGAGGATGGAATTTAGTTATTATTCTCACTTTTTTGTTTGGAACACTTAATCTCATTAGTGCCTTTTGGAATAGCATTTTGGAGTGAATAACAATTACATACATGCCTTAATTGACACATATGTTACTATGATAACATATTCTCCACATGTTCACATGATTATACTTGATTTATATTTATGCATGACATGATACAATTAAATTTTATTTTGAGATGAGTAAATTTCAATACACGTTCCTTATCTCAAAAAAGGGGAATTACAGAGGGCTTCTCATAGAGACATAAGCCTCCATGAACATAAAATCAAATTGTGGAATAAAAGTATATATTTTATAGATTCATAATGGCTCAAATATTATATGAATTCAGTTACATGATATATATTAGCACATAAATATAAATTATTGTGGCATATGCACTCACTTTAAAAATACTTGATTACATATTCATACACAATTAATCACATATGTATGAGCATATGTATATAGTTTACAAGAACATAAATTACATGTTTTCATATATACATAAATTTGAGATACATTTTATCAAAATAAACATGTATATGCATAGCATTATATATCAATTGGTATAGATTTAGGGGGCATGATACTAGTTCATGCACATATATATAGTTTCATATTGGTGAGGCATGATATTGGTTCATGTACATATACATTCTGATAGTTTATAATTGACACAAATCTAAAGGGGCATGATACTAATTCATTTACATTTACACATTTTGTAGTAATCAGTATTATATTTATTTATTTTAAAAACACATTTTCAATCCACATTGAGTAGTGAGCAAGCTTGAATCTATAAATCTAGTTGTAGTAGTTGATTCATATTTTTACATGTAATGTATGTTGAGGTTTAGAGATGGTCAATGGCCATGAACTTAATTATAGTAAACCCATAATTTGGTTCTCATTATTTATTAGATATAATAATTTATTTGGGTTAGTAAATCACATACTTCTCCCCACATTAATGAAGGTTGGGGCATGTTATCTTCCCAACACAAGGGATTGCATAGTTAAAAAAAAGTGTGGTTTGATTACCCATAATTTCTCCACCATTTAACAAAAGGAACCAATCTCTAAGTGTTTCAGTAGAAATTGCCTTTTCCAATTATTCAAAAATGAATAATCATATCCAATAAGTTGAAAGGGAAACATGGTTCTCACCAAAACAAAGGTGAACTTTTCCCTTGCTCTTTAATTTTCAAATTTCAAATTTAGATTTTAGATTTCAATTTATGGACATTGACTACCATATGTGATGAGGTATAGAATTTTATCGTAACTTGTTGCTTAGTATTTCCTAAATTACCTCCCTATGTTTTTATTCACACTCCTTTTGCCTACACTATGATTGATATACACACATATTATATAAATAATATATATGCACATTATGTTGGTTAGAATTAGTTATCTTTATACGAACTAGTATGATTCAAAGACTTGAATGTTTATGGTATTATTAATGAAAAGTGAATAATGTATAATATAATTATATTCAAGGTGTTTTATACCCATATATATGAATTATAAAATATCCATTTGACTTATTAGACATAACCTATATCAACTAGGCACAACCCATAACAACTCTTGTGTAACCTATAGTAAATATTGTGCAACCCATAGTAGTTTCTATGAAAATCATATTAGATATTATGTAAACCATAGTAGGTACCATGCCACCCATATAAGTTTTTTACAACACATTTCAATTGTTAGCTAAATTTTAGCAAGTAGGTAGTTAACCCATATCAACTAGAAGCTAACCCTTACCACCTACTTTTGACATCCTATGGTGAATGTCATAGGTAGTTGATGGTTTGAATAAAATTTCCTCCAAGTTATGAGGAAGATGATGGCTCATATAATCAATGAAATTTATAATTCAATGTTAATAATTCATTATCATCTTTATTCATTCATTATACCATGCCTCTAAGATCTATTATTTTATAATTGTTAGTTACAATGTCCTATATTATTTGTACTATCTTAGCATTATTGTTTGGATTCTTGTATTCTAGGAATAACCATATATCTATGGTTATAATCTCTTGGTAGATATAAATAAATAATTTCTTTATCTATTTAAGAGAAAATATGCAAGCTAAATCAATAATAAATAATATATAATTCATGATAGAATAGAGTTTTGTAATTTATTATGCTGAGATCAAGTTAAAATAAAATTGTAATGTACCTCTAGAAATTCCATTTAATGTTATATTTGGATGAATAAATAGATGATTTAATTTAAATTTGTCTTGAGCAAGGGGAGGATTCAAGCTCCAATCCAACTGAGGTAGGGCCCATTCACACGGATTCAATATTTGGTTTCCCATATGTTAGTTTATTTCAATTGTGTGTATTTAGATTTAATTTCATTCATGCAAGTGTGTGTAGATTTCAATTTAGTGTGTGCACATTCAATTCATAAAAGTGTGGGAATATTTCAAGATAGTTCTAGATTTCAATTCTTGTAATTTAATTTCTTGTACTTTAATTTCTTGTAATTTATTTTCTACAAGTGTGTTTCCTTATCCTCAACATTTAAGCACCTCAACCTTAAAAATAGACTAGTGTTGTCTATAAAGTGTTAACACCTTACCAAATACATGCTCTAGGTTGACACTTAATGAATGTCACAGTATCAATAAATGAAATATTTTACCCTAGGTTGATTTTGATAAGTTGTAGACAAGAATTGTTACCTTATGTTTAATTGATGGTTTGATTTTGTTTGTCATTTTGGCATCATTTCCATGATTAGGTTTCAAACATTAGTATCCTAAGAGGTTGAGTTATCGCTGCTTTATTGATTAATTTTCTTGATTTATAGATAAATTTTTATATTTTCTATATTAAATATTATTTTTACACAAATATAAGAAATAAATTAGAAATTTATCATATTTCATCATAAGGATAAATTAGGAAATATAATACCCATGTTTTATCTCTATATGATATATAATTAATTAGGAAAACCCATAAATGTTTTCCCCAAAAAAACTAGCCTTGTTTAGGTAAATTAATGGCTGAGGAAATTTTGGAAAGAGGTTTAGTCTAAATATTGATGTAGGGTAGATGAATAATATAAAGTTTATTATTTTTTATAAAGAAATAAACTCCCTCAAATGTATGATTAGAGAGTTATAGGAAAAAGATAACATGTTGAAAACTCCAACCAGAGAAATAAAGAAAGATGAATGGCATATTGATAAGGATATAAATGCACTTGTGCACATATTAGTGAAACCTAACCCTATAAATTATCTATGCACTCATTCTTGAAATAAATACCTATGAACCTATTAGTGAAATCCATCATGTATCAATTTCTTATGCACATGTTGGTGAAAACCAACTCATAACAATTACCTAGGCACATGTTGATTAAAAAAATTTATTATGACCAACACGTCCCTTTTTATAGAAGAAAAGGGGACCTTTATATCACCAAAAAACTAAAAATTCATTGCACTTTGATTGATCCCCATTTTATCCTCACACAAAAAATGTGGATGTCAGCTTAATCTCAACTAATAAAATATTCTATAACACCATTGATATTTATGTATTGTATTTGAACATATTTTTTAGGTATTAAAGTTTAAAAGAGTTGGTACCATTACATTATTTAAGTGTTTTCATACTTGGTTTATTTTTGGGGTGCTAACTATTTTCTATAAGAAATTCATGCACAAGCATCTCTCAGAGTCTCAGTATCAAAGCCACAGTCTTAGAGTCCAAGATATAATCTTGAGAGCCTTTTCACTAATAAGTAAGCATTCATTTGATTATACGGATCTTTAAAATTATTTAGATTTTTATATTTTTTCTTTATATGTCCCAAAGGCATCATAACTATTAGAGCTCTAGGAGGCCCAATTGAATGAGAAGGTGCCACATATCTCCTGACACTTGAAGGCATCAGAGTTGTCAAAATCCCATGAGGACTCAAAAAAGTCATAAAAAGGTTCATGTCAACACCCACCCAATCATAAAGTTCCATGTGTAATTTTTTTACACTCAAGTGGCCTAATTGGTTATGCACAGTTGTCAAAATAAAAAGCTCTCATCATGCTTATTCAACAAAGTACTAAATGGGATCACTATAGAATAGGATTATGAAACAAGTTATCCCATGTGTTAGTCAAGAAATATCCAAAATAAGCATAAAGAACTAACCTATTAATCTTAATCCCTCAATGAGTAGTGCTAATAGATTCAAAGAACTAATTATGAAATCAAGATGATGTTATACCTTCCAAGTAGTTATTCTCCCTCAAAAGTGATTAAGAAGCATTATTTTACCTAGATTTATTACTCCAAGTATTTTTTAATGAGGTGTAGCATGATCCTCTATCACCTCTTAGTTCACCAATGGCTTAGGTTCTTGAATTTGGTCTAGTTAAGTGAATACATGAAACTTCTCTATAGCAATTTATAGCTATTCAAGATTATTCAAGATCAACCGTGATTGTCCATCTTGAGATCAATATGTGTGGCCATGGATTGATTCAATTTTGTAGAGATAAATAATTACTATCATTAATATTTATGATAATGGGTCATTAATGAGGCATGGAAGAGCTTAACTCTAATATTTATCCCATTAGTGGTTTATAGATAAAAACTCTATGATGATGGCAAGGGATGATGTAGAATTGAATAATGAATTTTCAATAAATTGATATTCAATAACTTTCATGGAATTTCTACTTAAGCCCTTGATTTTATTTAATTTGCTTAAGTGACTTTTCTTAGTTTACTGCAATTATTTAGAAATCTATTACACATTTAATTAACCTAGCCAGAAAGGTCATTTTACTGAGTCAAAATTTAACTAGATTATAATTAGAACAAGGTATCAGTTATGTACAGGGTAATACCCTAGTCAGGGTATTATGGACGTGAAATAACATATGCATATGATGTGTGCTACTAAAATAGAAGAATTCAATAGTTCAAGATGTCATTTTGTGTGATCACAATTTAAATTAGAATGATTTAATAAAATATAATCATCATATAAAATTCATTGCCGCATTTAGGGATACATTATCATAAATTGACATTTGCACATGACAAGTTTGAATGATTTAGAGTGTTTTAGTGATTTTGGTCTGAATTGTGCATTATCACAAAATATCATTTAGATTGACAATTTTAGCATAATAGTGATATGAATTAGATGTCTACATTTTTCCCTTGTTTGAGAAGGATTGGTGAGACATTTGGTTGAAACAATGTATTTTTAAAGAATAAAAAGGTTGTTATAATCAGAAAAATAAATTCATTCCTACTTTATGCTGGTTTTTTCATGACTCACATAGAAATAGGGCTATGAAAATTCCCTAAATAGTGTTTTGGTAGTACATGCATGCTCCCTCGAGGGGAGGATAGAAAAAAATTATTTTTGATGAGTTGGCCCTCGATCAAAAGAAATAATAATCACGTTAATTTCAAAAAAAGAGGTTGAAAATGGAGTAATTAGAAGAAAGTGGGAGGAAAAATGGATAAACAATACTAAAATAATAGCCCAAGAAAGATAAAATGGATCAAATATAGGCTTAGGGGTGAAAAAATTGAAAATTTTACTATATTTTGACCCCTAGGGGTAAAAATAGTTCATTTACACCCTTGGCTATAGTAATTTAGAGCTCTGAGATTTGAGCATGAGAGAGCTGAGAAAGATGGCCAATATCCTACACCACCATCACCTTAAAGAGCATGTGAGAGAGTATCAGAGACCATCAGGGACTGGACCATCAATAGGTACCTTTTTTGGTATTTTATTTTTGCATTTATGGCATTTATTACTTAGCTAAAGAAGGAAGTTTGGTAATCCCATCAATTGCCCAAATTTGCTATCAGTGAGGCCACCTTTGATAATGATGAGATTAGCATTAAGAATAATAAATTTTCCATTATTTTGATTGGGTCATGAGTCAAAATGATGAGTTCACCATTACATCAGTGAATTCATAGTATTAGGTGTAAATCATTAGTTAAAAAGTGATTTCACCTGATCAAATGATGATGCCACTACTAATAGCAATATTACCCTAAAAATTAGTGTGAATGCCATGCATATCAATGAAAACATTATGGATGACAATAATAGCCTATGAAATGGTGGAATCACCTTACAAAATGAAAAGATAGTTGAGAAAATGGTGAGGTCACTAGAAGAAGGGAAAATAGGGCCCATAGGAGATTAATCCAAGCCCAAAATTAGAAGAAGAGTGGGGCACATAGATGATTAGTCTAGGCTCAAAATTAGAATAATTTAGGTAGATTAGATTAGTGAAAATAAAAATAATTGATCTGGTTATCTATGTTTGGTTTACAAGAGTGAGTAAGAGTGATCACGTCATAGGACTGATGGTTACGATTTCTCTAATGATAGGGGATCTAGATAGACAAGCTCATGGGTATCCTCAAAATCATGGACCTATATCACCTAGAATGATTGCTATTGATTCATAAAAATAGGGAATAATTATCAACACATGAAAATAGGTGGAAATCAGATACTTCTACATGTAAATTATCAATTGAGGAGGCCATATTTAACTACAAGATGTTTACTACATACTATGGGTATCGATACAAGGTCAGTAGATTACCTAGATGTCAAAGGGATAATAAGATGTTTTAGATGACTTGTTCAGAGTGATTATCCTAGAGATTATGGATAGTATCATTGATGTATATGCCTTGGAGGACCTGGCTTGGCTTTTAGATGGTGGAGCAAGAGTAAGATAGGGGATAGTTCCCCCAGAGGTGGTTATATTGATGGCTCTTGTCAGTGGCCTCATGCTACCTAACAAGGGAGAATGGTTCTTCCTTATTAGATTGATTGAAGTGGTCCAAGGGATGTTTGACCACCTAACATGGCTAACATTGGGGTTGATCATCTTGTCCTAGTTATATAAATATATACACATGATAGCCTACTAGGGAGGGTACAACATTGGCCACAACACACTTCTCTAGTCTAGGCCTAGGAGCACATTTCCATTGAATGACCAGTGGGGCTAAGATATCATAGGTTACCAAAGGATCTAGTGGTTTTTGGATGGTATTTGATTGGGCCAGGTTTACAATGACATCTAGGAGACTTTCCATATTATAGATGAGCCATAAATGAGATGGAGGATGGGCACTTCATTTGGTGACCCTATATAGTGACTCAATGGTTTTAGATTGAGGACTTATTTATGATTGGATATATGATCACTCCATGCTATATTACAATTTACCATGATTATTTGGTAGAAAAGTATAGGCAAAATCTAGTCTAATGGCAACTTGATATTTGGTAGGATATATTAGAGGGTCCCCACTATTTTTCACATGTGACCAAGGAGATTTGAGAGTGGAGGCCACTAGTGCCTAGGGATGAGGTGGTTTTGTATTATGGTAGGGTTATGCATGTGTTATAAGACTATGTAGGAGGGGTTATAGATGTGAGGATAATAGAGGCTTATATAGCATGGTGGGATGGGGTTAGACTAATTCAATTGACTAGGCCACTATTACAATAATTAGTTTTATGCCAGAGATGGGTGAGGTTTATGAAAGATCAATGTCAAGCCCTAATATAGTGATAGGATTAGGTACTAGTGTAGCCAATGATACCACATTTCATTCCATTATAGGTAATACATGTTTGCGTACAACAAGATCCTTTAGATGATATAGATATGGCTAACCTAGATGTACAAAACATTCATATGGGGGATGCCCCAAGTGTTAATGAGGGACACATGATATATACAAGAGAGGTTGGGACCTCTAAGATAGGTATAGATACATATTCAAGAGAGGAAAGGCCCTCCAGTATAGGGAATTCTATAGAGGACCAAGAATTGATTGATAGACTATAGAGAGAGATCATTGTATGCATCTCAAATATTATAGGGTTACAAAAAATTATAGATGGATTTCATGCACATTTGGCTACAACATAGGGGGAGACCACCATACTACAAGGCTTGTTATAGCCCAAGATATTGAGATTACAACTCTAAAGGGACAGGAGGTTTAATTAACAAGGGTTTAGGCTCAGCTAGCTATATGAGACATGGATATTTTGATAGTGGTTGGTGAGAAATATTTCAATCAAATGGATAGGAAGAGATTGGCTTCTTAGGTAGAGAGGCTCACAAAGGAGACAAACAAGGCTCACCAAGTTAGGACATATAGTGGTTAAGGATCAACAAGATCCTTGGATGATGTCATTACAGCCAAGGATAATGCCTTGTGTGTGAAGGATGATGTCCTATGTGATAAGGATGAGATGCCATAGTGGAAGTGGTTATATGAGGTGGCAATCCCTATGGAGAGGAGATCACCATATTACAAAGATTATACGAGATACCAATAGACTATCTGAACCTCTAGGTCTAGACATGCTATTGAGTCTGAGTGGTCCATGGCATATCCATCATCATAATGAGTAGTCATGGGGCCTCCACCACCATGTCCACCATCATCACCAGCTTTATAGATGGTTCAAAGCTTTTATCAAAGTCCCCTTAGGGATATCCATGATTAGAGTTGATTTTTTAGCTTTACTTCTTTTGTATTATGAGATGTATAGGTATTATCACAATGTATAAAACATTATTTTGAGACATATATGACATTCATTTTTTTAGCTTATTTTTACTTGTACATGAACTCTTAATATTCTTTTATTTTCACATGATGTTTATATTGATTTTGTTCTTGTTAGGATATGATGATATATGTTAGTTTTTGGAGATGCACTTCCTTAGTTAGCATATGGATGTTGATATATTTATTGCTTCGTTTCATATATGACTAGATGATAGAGGATAATTTAGGATTGAACACCCTAAATTAATCATAAAAATAGTCATCTAGACTCAATGTATATGTTAAGAGATGCATGTCCTACATAAAGAATCTTGTTTATTTCTAGTGTTTGGCTTTAAAATATCCTATTTAGGTAGTGGATATGTAGTATAGTTTGTTCAAAGATTTTAATTGGTACTACATTGATTGTTGGACTTTGGATCACTTGGTGTTTAATTTAGTAAAATGAAATTATGCATCATAAGTATGAATAAATTATAATAACATTGTATTTCATTTGTTATTGATTGGTTCAAATGTGAATATTTATAACTAAGTATAATGATAAAAACTATTAAAATCAAAGTTATAATTATTTACATTTAAACAAAAAACAAAATAAAACAAATTAAAGGAAAAAATACAAAAATGTAACTTAACTTAAAATCAAGATATGAATGATCTATAATTAAGTGGGAATACAAAAATGTATTTAAAAAAAATAAACAAATAAAAATAAAGCAAGAACAAATTTTTAAACAACCTGGAATCAAGATAGAAATAATTGTGACCCATGTGTTAATAATGTGTACTTTAAAAACTAATAAATAACAAAATAATGTAAATACAAATGTAAACAAGTCAATCCTAAGTTAAGGTCAAACTCAAAATATTTATGAAATGTATTCAAATACAATCATAAAAAATAAAACAACATAATAAACAAGACAAAATAATAAAAGAAAAGACATGAAGAAAGGTGCAACAAAACACCAAGAAAATAAATAAAGACATAACAAAACAACAATAAAAATAAACAAAGACATAACAAAACACTAAGAAATAAACAACAAAACACTAATAAAATGAATTAACAACAAAAGAACAGTAAAAATAAATGAAGACACAATAAAATAACAATAAAAAATCAAATAAACACATATAAACACTGGTTAATCACAATGTTAGTGCAGACTAGAAAAATAAATTATTCATTCATGTGTAATAGAGGCATTACACTCTATGATAGGGTGACCCCTAAGGTAAGTGACAATAAAAATGGTATAATGAGACAAAAACAATGGACATAAAGTTACCCCTAGATGATATGGAAATAATGACATAAAACAAATAGAAATTTTCTCTAGGCCATAGGAGGCAAAAATAAACAAAAATGGAGGGAATAAAGAGAAGGAAGGGGTAGCCAAACTGATTCTAGATGTACAATGCAAGTAGATGTTGCCTACATAATTTTATGGATGCAAGATCCAACATGATTTTCAAGCCAAATTTAGTTCTCCTATGATATAGGATAGAATTAAAATGATGATAAGAAAACAATATTCTCATGTAGTTGAATATGGGAATGGTCTCACAAATTGGTGAGTGCATGAAAAAGTGAGTATAGTGTCAGTTTAAACCACAATAAAAGATAAGAATGAGTAGGAAAAAATGAACTAAATTTGGAATTCAAAGTGTCTACTGCATCTAAAGTTGGGAAAGAGAAAAATCTCATAAAATGGAAAGAATGTAAGAAAAATCAAGAGTGCAAGAATGGATCTTGTTCAAATGAATAATGCACATAAAGGTCTCATAAAATAATGAGAGCATATGATGAGGGAAAATAAGGATGGGGAAACTAAAGGACAAGTGGTTACTTGTGAAATAGTTGGGAGTCCTTGAATCCTTAAGGTAAAAAAGGTAATGAAGATGTGATTGAGCTAACTTGAGATATCTCGTATACCAAGTATTGCCTACATAGTCTGTGTAGACCTTAGGCCAATGTAATTCTCCAAGAAATGGAAGGAAAAATACCAAGGTGGTTTAGAAATAAATTTAACAAATAAGAAAACCCAACCCAAAAATTTTGATGGCTATATATCCCTCATGGAAACCTAAGCCAATTTTCATGATTTTGTGATTTTTAGGGATTTTCTAAAATGTTTAAGAGTTTTCTAAGTGTCTCAAATTTATTGAGAATTATGAGAGACTAAACAAATCAACTCACAAAATGGTGATAGTGTGGTTGAGACAAAGGGCGTAGTAATAGATCTTGTTCAAATGAATAATGCACATAATGGTAACTCTAAAAATGGTGAGAACATGGTTCAAGTTGCTTGTAAAACAGTGATAGTTCTTAGGAACAAAACAAATAATGGTTCAATTTATTATTTTTAGTATTTTATCAAATCATTTTCTAATGTTTTTTGTGTTTTGGGATAAGCAATATAAATATAATATTAACAAAAAGTACAAGGAACTACCTAGTTAAGGAGATGCACTTCCATAGATGAGAGTTAAAAAAATAGCTAAATTGGCCATAATAAGGATTATGAATATAAACAAAGGTATAAGAAACCACTAAGCCAGGGAGATGCACATCCATAGGTAGTATTTTCAAGAATAGCTAAAATTGACGGTAATGGCATATGTGATCTTATTAAGGCAACAATGCTTACCAAATAGTAGAAAAAATAGAACAACATGCAGTAGCAAAGAAATCCCAAGGAACTATCCAGAAGGTAAAGGGGCTATGAATATTGATCTAACTAGACTACCTTATAGAATAGGTGTTGAATGTGTCTAGATTACCTATAAATCATAATCAAGATCATAAATGGTATTGGGTACAATGATCTAGATTATAATGATCCAGATTTGAAAGTAAAATTGGTTCAATGGAATATTAAAAATCTTAGTGACAATGGTCTAGGGTTATAATGGTCTAGGGTAGTGCAGTTACAACAATCTAAAATGGATTAGAATAGAGTACAATGATTAAGGCAACAATGCTTACCAAATAGTAGAAAAAATAGAATAGCATGCAGTAGCAAAGAAATCCCAAGGAACTATCCAGAAGGTAAAGGGGCTATGAATATTGATCTAACTAAACTACATTATAGAATAGGTGTTGAATGTGTCTAGAATACCTATAAATCATAATCAAGATCATAAATGGTATTGGGTACAATGATCTAGGTTACAATGATCCAAATTTGAAAGTAAAATTGGTTCAATGGAATATTAAAAATCTTAGTGACAATGGTCTAGGGTTATAATGGTTTAGGGTAGTGCAGTTACAACAATCTAAAATGGATTAGAACAGAGTACAATGATCCAGAGTTATAATAATTCAAAATGAAATGGTATAGGGTTACAAGTATAATGGTGGGTTAAATTAATTTGGCACAAGTTTCCCCCAAGTAAGGGCTCTTTTAGACAATGGTTCAAAAAAAATTGTCAAGCATAGAACCACTTGAGATTTATAATATTCATGGGTTCTGGGAGCTCTTCACCATTTGGAGTATCCAATATGTATCTACCTAATCCATAGTTCAATGTAACCATGTATAGGCCCAACACATCAAGTTGAAAACATACCCTTCTTATTACATTCAACATTAGTGTTATTCTGGTTCTCATTCAAGACCAAGTCACTAAATTCAAACTCCTAAAGGATAATTCACTTTTTTAGCTACAATGTAATCTATTTTGATATGCTCTCAAGTTATCTATGGAAGCCAAAAACCTTCCATCAAGGATTTATAGCTCTTGCAACCTCAAGAATATATATTATTCATCATCAAAAATGTTCTCAAAGGATACCTACAATGAAGGTATCTCAACCTTGACCAAGATAATAGCTTCTATTCTATAAACTAGGTAATATGAAGTTACTCTTGTGACGGTTTGATGAATAGTGTGATAATCTTAGAGGATAGGAAAAATTTGTAAGTGCCAATGATAGCCAATGTCATTGATAATCTTTTTTAGTATTGTGATAATGGTTTTTGTGTATGCCTTAACTTGGCCATTGCCTCTTATATTATATGGTGTGGACTTCTTATGTTTTATTTTGAACATGATGTAAAGAGCTTTAACATCTATATTTACAAAATGATCTACCATTATTAGATATAATAAAATCTACGATACCATATCGACAGATGATATGGTAATGGATAAATTTGGAAATCTACTTCTTGATGACATAAGTGAGATGAATGGCCTTAATATACTTAACAAAATACTTGATAGTGGTGATAATGTGTTTGTGTCCATCAAAAGAGGTTGGTTTTATTTTCTTGATAAGATTGGGATCCCATGTAAAAAATGGCCATGGTGTTGTGATAAGCTATAATGGTAAAGAAGGTGCATGTATCAAAGTACCATGTTGTTGGTAGGAAACACAATTCCTAACATAATTACAATCATATGCTTTAATCTTAGACCAATAGTACCTTGTTATGAGGAGTTTCTTGTATAAGAATACACTACTGGTTTGGGCCCTACACATTCCTTGATGGACCTCCTTAAGTGCTAACATTTATTTTGTCAAAGATACATAACAAAGAAGTATTACATCATATCCCTTACAATAAAGCATGCTCCCAAGGAGGATATAATGGGCTAGGTAATGGAGGAAGATTTTCTAACAATTATGTGAAAGGTCAAGAAGAAGGACTTGGTCATGGACTTAGTTATAAATGTCTTGGAACCAAGGGAGTTTAGGTGGGGGATTGGGACCAATGATTTTACATACCCTCTCTAAATCTAGAAATATGTGAGTAGGTTGTAAAATATTTTCAATAAGAAACTGATACTCTATAATACTACTGATAAATTATACCATGGACCCAATTATTGTCATTACATCCACTGATCTATTATTGGCTCGTGGCACCTGTTTAAATTGTAGGGACTTGAAGTGGGACTTGAGATTATCCATAATGTGTTTTTAGGGTAAAATATTTTCATCTCAAGTCTGATATTAGTTTTTGGTCTGATTAATTATCAATTGAGAATCTCCATAAACCATTAACTATTGTATATCCCACTATATTCCAAGATGCAATCCTGCAATGAGATCTTCATACTAAGCCATATTATTTGTACAATTGAATTTGATGTAAAATTCCTTAGGGATGAGGTCCCCTTTTAGTGTACCTAGTAATATGTCATCTCTAAATCCATGTGAATTGAAAGAGACATCAAATTATAGCTTCCATTATTCAAGTTCATGAGCTATATCTTCTATCACCATGATAGAATCATTTGAAAAATCAAATGTGAATAGTTGAGTGTCTATAATAAGAATTTTTATAAGTTGATCTAAAATTACCTACCCATTAATATATTTTTTATTCTGGTACTCAACATCAAGTCAAATCAATAACATGACCCATTTATCCATACGACCTGTAAGAGTTTCTTTGGACAATAAATATTTTAGAGGATCCACTTTAGCAATAACAATAGTTATATTATTTAACATGAAATTTCACAACTTTTGGGAAGAAAACACCATTGATAAATAATCATTCTCAATAGGAATATAATTATGCTCATATTCTAAAAGTTTTTGGCTCAACTAATAGACTGCATGTTCCTTTCCTTGTACATCATGTTAGGTCAGAGAGCCCTCAGTGAATGTTTAGTGGATAAGATATAGAGTAATGGTTATCCAGGTGTTGGTGGTCTCAAAACTGGTGGGTTGGCCAAATATGCTTTGAGTTTCACAAATTATTGCTTACATTCATTATCCCATTGAAAAATAACTCCTTTAAGAGGTGCATGAAAGGATGACACTTATTAGTTGTGAAATAAACCTACGAATGCACTGAATCTTGCCCTATAGGCTACATAGCTATTTCAAATTGGAAGGTTGAGGCATCTTCATGATAGCCTTTATCTTATAAGGATCCAATTCAATCCCTCTTTTTGACATAATGAATCCTAATAATTTTCCTAAGTGATGTAAAAGATGCACTTCTTAGGATTCAGATGAACCTTGTATTCATGAAGTCTCTCAAATATTCTCCATAGAACATTAAGATGTTTAGCATGTGTTCTTGATTTTTATAAAATATCATCAACATAATCATTAACAATATCATTCATCATGTCATGGAAGATGACAATCATATCATGTTGATAGGTGGCACCAATATTATTCAAGCCAAAAGGCATGACTTGGTAACAAAATATTCCCCACAATGTGGTAAATATGATCTTGTGTTGGTCTTCTAGAGCTATCTTAATCTGATTATATTCAGAGAAGCCATCCATGAGGTATAACATCTTGTACCTAGTAGTAGAGTCAACAATCATTTTGATGTTAGGTAAAGGTAAATCATATTTAGGACATGCTTTGTTGATATCTATAAAATTAGTACAAACGTGTATGCCATGTAACTTTTTACTTAGTGGGACTACACTTGATATCCATCTAGAATAGTTTAGTGGTATGATGACTCCAAGTCCCAATAGTTTTTCTAGATCCTTCTTCCCTAAAATAGCAATGCATGGATGCATTTTTCTCAATTTTTGCTTGACTAGATTGGCATTTGGATATAAAACAAGTTGATGCATGACCAATTCAAGGTCTAGGTTTGGCATGTCTAAATAATCCCATGTGAAGATGTCAATAAAAACTCTTAGAATGGTGAAAATATAGTCATGCCCATTGTCAGTGAGGGATTCTACTAGATAAACAATTTTGGAATATTCATAAGTTTTTAGGTTCACTTCAATGGTGTTTTCTACAAAGAGTGTGGAACCATCTTCTAAAATAGTGGGAAGTGTTTGATCTTGATCCTCTTCTTCTAATTCAACTTTTGGCTGTGAATCCCAAAGCTATGGATAGTGAGAGGAATATAAGTCTGCCAATTTAGGTAATGGATAATTTTGAAATATCTCTAGAAAGTCTAGATCAAGAAACTCAAACTTTATCCTATTTAATAATGATATTGGTATTGGATATAGTGCTAGGACTTGGTGGATATTATGCCTCCTTTAGAGATGAGAAAACTTCCCCATCCAAGAGCACCTAAAATAAGTTTTCACTCAAGGGATCATCTTTTTCATTACTTTTTCCCTAACTAATGAGTGCTTCAAATAGGGTTTCACTCAAAGATCTTGATGTTTTATCTTTTGTGTGACCTAGAAAGTTTACCTGCCCCAAAAGTAGGTATCAAATTCCAAGGAAAAGTCAAAGTCTTTCTTGTGATTGCTAATTGGAAATCCATATTTGAAGCTTATGTACTTAGAAATAGACTCCTCATTTCAAAATTCATCCAAGGGTATAGCATAATTTTGTTGGTCCCAATATATAAGGTCAAGATGGCAAAGCTTAAGTGGATAATAGGTTGTAATAGTCATAATATAATTAGATTAAAATAAGTTTATGTTATCAAAATCATCATAAACACTATAATGGGATGTTGTGTTTCTACCAGGAGTCTCATCATCAGTCAATTTAGAAGAATCACTATCAAAATACATGAGGTCACCCCTAGGCACTATAAATTTGAGACCTTGACTCATAGTAGGTTTACCATCTGATAATGGTTCCAGGACACCTTTCTCTCATGGCCCTAGGCATTTTCCTATATAAGACAAACTATTTATAAAGTTATTAGGGATAGGGTATTTGGGATTTTGAAAATAATTAGCAAGGCCATAATAGTATAACCAATCTCCTTCAATGAAGGCTTCCTTATCATGATTTAGTGAATTTACTGGTATAAAAACCACTAGTGGTTTCTACATGATTTTCTTATTTTCCAAATCATGTCGGGCTTGTAAGGGATTTCAAAGGGTTTAACTCTGCCATAAGACTTAGGAGACTTGGGTAATTTTTAAATATGAAAGGCATCTTTTATATGGTACATAGAAATGTCTGTATCCTCAATAGTGAGTTGGTTTGTAAATGTTGTGAGAAATATATTAGTTGAAGTAGAAGTAAGATTACTTGGGTCGATATAATTAGACTTGGGTGGTTCAAAAACTATTTATTTGTTCTTATTCACTACAAATTTAGAACTAGGGAAATAGTTATAATTGCAAAATTTATCCTCTACATGTTTATAATATTGGTAGGGTTGCAAATCTGCATGAATGGTAACCTCAATTCTAGCATGGAGAACTTGAGGCACTGGTGCAAGGTAGATGAGATAGATCATACTTCATGGATTGAAAGATGACCAAGAAGTATATTATTAGTTAATTCAATGTCCATGACATGTCATAGAGTATCATGGGATATAAACTCAATAATTATTGGTAAAAACATAATCTTGGAAGACTCTCTTTTGGCATTGTCATGTGATTTGATCATGATTGTATCAGGCTAGATGTCCTTGGTGGTATAACCCAATCATTATATCAACTTGAGTAACACTATGTTCAGCCCTGAACCATTATATATAAGGACCCACTTGATCTTATGATTTTCTATAATGACTGTTGTCAATCAGATTTACACCTTTATGAAGGTAGTTTTAGGCCTTCACAGTTTGATGAAACATGGAAACAATCCTAGGCTATGGATAACCTAATCAGTGGATTGAATCTCTAGATTATAAGGGCTAGCTCCCTTTGGTGTATCAATTAGGACCTTTAATCTATGCTATAAACTACTAGGAAAAGAGAGATAAACTTGATCAAAAATCCTATCTAATGATGATGATACACCTAAATGATTGGTTGATCCACTCAATTAGATATCCTAAAAAACATTGATTTAGACAATAAAAAGGCTAAAATTTCAACTCTAATTGACCAATATGCATAATTATTTCATGAAAATGTTTGATCTAGTAATTAAAACTTGAGGGGAATGAAAGAATAGCCCTAATTGAATGCACTAATCATCCACTTGCATCCACTAAAATTCTAGCCAAAATACACTTAAACACAGAGCATGACTTGTATTATTTTTACAACTAGTAACTAGGTAAGAATCAAGACTTGGTAAGGAAGAAAACTCTATCACTTATGTAAATCAATGACAAAATACACTATACTAGCTTGATAGAAATTGAAAACAATAGTCCTTAGATTAATTTTAAAAAGGTTACAACTCAATCTTTGACATTATTTTGTCTTGCCAAAAGAGGGATACAATTCAAGGCTAAAAATCCAACTTATATAGAAAAGAACAATGCAGCCAAGAGGTTGGCATTGAAAAATAGAAGAAGAGGACAACTCCCACTTTAGCCCTAGTCCAATTTGTGTTATCACAACCTTCTAACTTTATCTTTTCTTGTCTTTTGTCTTGCATGGAAAACCCCTTGGTGTTGAAAATAGATGGTGAGCTCAAGCTTGGACTAATTATAACATGCATAATGCTACACCAATCTCCAAAAATGGAACTCTTCTTGAGCTAATAGAAAGTTTGAAAGGCTTCCCTTTGCATGAAAAAAATGAGTAGATGTGGCACTTAATAATTAGTCAACTAGATCTCAAGACTGGTTAACCTTCAATGGTCTACACTCAAGCTGTTAAAACATTTCAAGCTAAATACAAATGAGAATGCATGCATGGAATGTATTATCAAGCTCTCCAACATTAAATGCCTTGAGTTCTTCATGCAAAATGAGCCTCCATTTTAGAACTAAAGGTGTCATTTTTAAAATGATTACATATCTTGGAGATGTCTAATCTTGTTTATGGCTATTTGTATGCTTATTAACCTATTTATTGACTCTTGAAATCCATCACTTTATCTGGCTCTTCATTTATATGCATGTTTTGTTGTTTGTCCATGATATTTTTTTCCTATGGAATTTCTTTTGGCTTTATCTTTTTAAGATTTACTATCTATTGTTCCCTTTCTATGGCTTATCCATTGGGCTATTTGTCAAGTCATTTTTCTATGGACATATTGTCTATAGGAATGCTCTCAAACTTCTCTCTTTAGATAAAAAGTCTGAGACTTATCCTTCTGAGCCTTTCTTTGTACATTTCCTCATGTAAATTTTCCAAAGGAATTCCTTTAGACTTTTTTTCCATTTCACTTTCCATTTATTTAAACATTCTGAAGGAATTCCTTCAAAGAATTTATCTGAAGGAATTCTTTTGAACTTCTTGTTCATGTATTTCTCTTTTTCCCCATGAACAATTTTTATATAGGAATTCTTTCAGGCTTTCCCTCTCTTCTGAGCCCTTCCTTTGGATATTCATCTTTGGACAAAATGTCTAAATCTCTACCACTTTGATCTTTCCTTTCTTTTAGGAAAATTGCCTAAAAGAATTATTTTGGTCTTTTTCTTATCACCTTTGTCTTCAAATAAAAAGTCCATGCCCTTTTATTTTTTCTTGTGCCTTTCCTTGTAGTGACTTTCTCGAAGGGAACATACCCTTAAGGATTCCTGAAATGAACCTTCCCAAAGAGCACATACCCTTCAAGATTTTTGTAATGACATTTTGGAAACTAAATGAACCCTTTAACATTCCCTTTGAAGTTTATAAAGTTAACCTTCCTGAAGGGTAGATATCCTTCAGGATTCTTGCCAATGTCCTCTTTTGAAAGGCATGTACCCTTTAGGATTTTGAATTGAACTTTCTTGAAGGGAAAGTGACCCTTCAAAAGCTTCCAAATGCTCCTTTTTGAAGGGTAGATACCCTTTAGATTTATAAAAATGGCCACCTCAGATTTTTGAATTGTCCCTCCAGCACATGAAACTACCCTTCGGATTTTCCAAAAGACTTTTCTTTTAGAAATCTCTCTTATATACAATTTCTTCAGAAAAAAAGTCTGAAGGAAATGTCCCTTCAGATCCTCTCTTTGTGAACTTTCTCAAAGGGAAGTTACCCTTCGATATTTCTATAATGTCCCTTTAGAATCATGACAAGCCCTTCTCGATTACCCTTTGGGAAAAATGTAATATTCATTCATCCTTCAGAAAATAGTCCTTTGGCCTTTTTGTAATGGACCATTTCTCTTGTATTTCCTTAAAAAAAAAGTCTAAAAGAATTCTATCTTAAGCCTTTTCAAAGTATCCCCTTAGCCTGGTCTTCTTCCCCTTCTTCAAAAGGCATAATTAAGAAAATTTCTAAATGATAGAGGTTGCAATTTTGACCTGTAGGGTCAAAATTGTCAACAACAACCTCAATGTACAAGGGGTTATTATGGCTAGGACCAAGAGAAGACATATCTCACTAATCAAATGTAATTTTTTGGATCAGAGATAAATGTCTTACAAACATCTAAAATTCATTAGGGTTAATATCTTTAGGAATAATGGAATTTTGAAAGAAGTCATTCAATATGATCTTGTGGACTTCTGGCATACACAAGAGATCTAATATATAAATTTATGCAGGGGTTTTATTTATTTTGCCTTGGTGCATATGGATTTTTAATAGAAGAGTGAGAGAGTTTTGCCTTGGCCAGTACAATGTTTTCATTTGGCTCAAAATTAGAAGAAGGCAAAGGGCCTTATAAGGTGACTCATGAGCATATAGCTGTGATTAGACAATATGGAGTTGGCAAGGAGTCATTATAATTAGAATAGAAATGAAAAGGGCCTTGGAGGGTAACTTGTGTGTGTCTAGTTATGATTGCACAATTTTTAGTTGGTAAGGAGTCATTATAATTAGAATAAGGGGGTGGTAATCCAGAGATAGTAACTTAGTAACTTTTAGAAACTAAGGTGCAATGTAATTGCTTGAACCTAGTGAGGCATTACTTGAAGAAGAGGTTACTAACCCTATAATAGGGGGTCTAATACTTTGAGAAACATTAGATGGTTCACAATTTTTTATTTTAATGGTGGTAATGTGATTTACAAAAATAGATCCCATGGTGTTATTATAATCATATAACATGTTGTTTTAACTCAGGTTGTTAGTTTGGATATTATGATCTTGATTATGAAGATGTTGATTATACTTCTTACCTTGATTTTGATTGTTCCTCGATTATAGTTGATTATGTTTATAAAATGGGTCCTTGTAAATGCACATGTCCTAATTAGTGTTGTGCATTGTTTGTTTCACTTCAATTTCACTACTTTTAATTAGATCTTCAATAAGATGTCTTAATTGTATGCATCGATAAACAACATGGATAATTTCATGATAGAAATTACAAAACTCATCTTATCGATACTATTCAGGTTTAGGTTGATCCTCTAGAAATGGCTTTGGTATAAGCCAGACAATAAAAATGGATGCCACTAGCTTCTAAAACATTGCCTCAATAGGCTCTCCCAGTTTGTTGAATTTTCTATACTTATTAAATGTTTTGTATGGAGGATCCCTTTGCAAATTTTTTGATGGACTAGGTTGGGTTGGTTGTACATTTAGAGCTAGTGGAGCATATACCATTGTCACATGTCTAGATTATGTCACTCCATTTTCCCCCATGTCTTGTTATTGTTAAAAAACTTAGGGTTTTTTTAGTAGTAGCATAAATAGGTGGTTGTGTCTGAGTAGATATTTGACTTTGTTAATATATTTTTACAAGACATCTAGTTATACATGTCTTTTCAATCTTGACTCCATTCTCAATAATTTCCTTGAATGTGTTTTCACAAGGGAGTCTTAGATTATGAGCTACTTTAGGATGTAGATTTTGTGCAAAAATACTAGCCAATTGATGATTTGGTAAATTATATTGTAAGTTTTTAGCTAATACTCTCCATCACTATAGGTATGCTGTGAAGCTTTCTCCATCTATTTATCTTTCTTTGCATAAGTCAATAATTGTTAACTCATGCTCAATGTTATAAGAAAAATGGTTAATAAATGTCTCTAATAGATCATTCCAATCTTTCATGATCCCTTAGGTAATTTAAGGAGCCAATCTAGAGATTTTCCAACCAAACTACATGAAAATAAATAAAGCAAATAAACACTTTTATAATCTAACTCTTGGGATAATAAAAAAAGACTTGAATGTGCTCTCAAGGGTCCCCTTTCCCTTTGTATTTATCAAACTTGAGTGCCTTGAAATGAGGGGGAAATGGGACTTGGAGAATGTTTAAGTCATATAGATAAGGGCATATCTCGTCAAACTTATACTTCTTAATTTGGTTGCCTATGTCAAGCCTTGAGACTATTTCTTTTATACAATTTTACTCCTGCATGTTTGGTGCATTTATTGGTGGAATATAATTATTTTGGGGTGGAATTTACCCTCTCATGGTCTTGTTAGGGATATGAACCCTATGTCCAAAAGTTTGGTTTTGGTTTACTCTTTGATTTGAGTAGATTTATCATTGATTCCTAGGTGGTTGATATAAAGTTCCAAGAATATATTGATGTGTGATATAGGAATACTATAGGTTTTATGGTGTCATTTTGTTAAAGGTACAATCATTGAGAGGGGGGGTGAATCAGTGAGACCAGATAATCCAACTTCAATTCCAAACCTTTCAAAAATCTTAATAAATTACCATAAGCATTCATAAATCATACACATCATTCATAAAAATGAACAAGAGACACAATGTAAGATCAAACACATGACTTATGTGGGAAACTCTCTTAGGTAAGAAAACCCACTGGAACCTATAATTGGACTATTATCCTATAATAACAAGAACCAATTTAAACCAGTAGTAACTGATCAAGGAACTACCATCCCTTATTTTAGTGAGACTAAAATCCCATAAGGAGTTATTACATCTGTCTAGTTGAGCTACCACAACAACTAGACCTTTATCAAGTTTCACCTTATAAGGAGGTTTCAACCCCATAGATGTTGACAACCACAACCTATGATTAACTCCACCTTTGAACTTATGTCTTTAACACCTGAATGTAGACCTTTGATTATCACTCTTCACCTTCTCAACATTAACTCTATCACCACATCAACAACATGACCAAATGGTCATACACACAGACCTCAATATGATATTTTCAAAAACCCATACATTGATCACACTTACTCTCCTTCACCTCTCAACCCTTCACTTTAAACCAGACACACAAGCCTCTTTCAAATCTAGAAACCATCACATTTGGTTTCACTATTTATAGAGCTTTTATGATCATCACCATCTTGGTCAGCCAATAGGCATGCCTTAACCCTTAAGGCTTATAACATAGAAATAAATGACTCAAAACAATCCACATAGGTCAGCCATATCATCTATGGGTCACCGTTAAGCAACTACACCTTTCAATTAGGCCCTTATAGCTCTTACAAGTGTCATGGAGACCTATTCACTCATTTATCACTTCATCAAGTAACTAAGAACATAGTAACACTTTACAACTCATGGATCCATGACACATGATATATAGGACCCCTTTAAGTGTTAATACATATTATATCACACTTTTGAATCCCTTAATTAGCTCAAACACCTCTTTATACACATAGTCATTTTGAACAAAAACATAGTTAGCTTCCAACCCTTTGTTCATACTACATATGATTGTTCAAACCTTAATAATGCATAAATATGGTACTCATGGAGTCTAAAACACTCTTTAATGGATAATTAAATAAGATATATTGAAACAATATAAAAACAAGCTCAAACAATTTTCTTAGGTCACTTTCAAGACATACACAAAAACACAATCAACTTGGAACCTTTATAACATTGATTTTACACACTTTTATATCTTAAAATATATATTTCAAAATGTACCTTAGAGTCCTATACAAATTATATTTTTACACCATGAAAAAATTCATCTTGGATAAAAATTTATAGCCAAAATATAGAGCACTAGTTTTTTCTTTTGCTAAATTTGAATATTTAAATCTAAACAGTCATAATTAAACATCAATCACTTTACTTGCATCTCATTCCCTCATATCTTTAGATTAAATATGCACTATCAATATTATTCTAACTTTAATGCATAGTTCACCACTACCTAAATGTTAAACCTTTAATAGCTGACCTCATCTCATGTAATCTTATAATATTGACTCAATGCATACCATCAATCTCTATAGATCAACCAAGTCTTTATCATGCAATGCTCACCATTAGATCTTGCTCATAAATCCCATAATTATGACACTTGGCACCCTTGTATGCCTTATATATAATTGCCTCTTTGAATTATACTCTCACCATTGATCTCAATTAGTATGAACACATATAAATTATTAGATCTCCATTTTGTCTTGAACTTTAACATTGTGCAAAATAGACTAAGTATGGGGACCATTGTTATTTGCTTGGAAGGCCAAATTTACACAAACATATCTTTTACCTCACTCACTTGTATGTTCTAAAATTTGGACCATATGTTTTCCTTTCAAAGATTAAATCAACCATGTATTAATTAGATCCTAAAACCTTCACATGTGTGAGATATAATGTCATTAATCTTCTCACTCATGTTTTTCTACCATAGAGCCAAAAATGCCTAAAACTGCCTGGAAGGCCAACTTTTCACATGCATATATTTTGATGTGATTTATTTCATGACCTAAAATTTTGTGCATATTAAATAGGAATAAAAAAAAATAAACCCATATGATCAACTTCTCCTAAATCTACCACACATGAAAAATATGACTACATCAAAATGGTTACTTAGTTTTTCTTGCCACATTGAAAATTTGGCTAAGTATGGGAAAACACTATCAAACTACCTAGCAACCCAACTCTACACTTGCATATCTTATTTTTCACTTCACTGCATGACCTAAAATTTAGTGTATAAAAACTAGGCATAAATTTTATCACAATCATATGACCAACTCCCCTTGACTCATCCACACGTGGCAATGGTGATGTTAGCAAACTCCCTACTCAGATTTTCTACCACTAGACCCAAAATGTATATATGAAATTAATGATCAACTAGATGAAATAAAATAATTAAAACAAGAAATAAAATCATCATTAATATTTTATAGGACCCATTTCACATCCTCAAATAACCAAACTCATCCTTGAACATCTCTAACCATGCTAAAACTGAAGATCAACCAAGCCTCCTTCAAGCATATTTCACACTTTATCATTGTCACCTAGGATATCAAGGCACTTCATCCAATCACTTGGACAACTCCATAACATCACCATGATATCATTGAAAACTCTCCAACACATTTTTTATTTCACTAAAGTAAGTGTCAGTTGAGATGAACTCACTAAAGTATTTTGTACAATACCCCCAATCTAAAATAGTCTTTCATTATTTATAGTTGTGAAGGGGTAAGAGTCTCCGAATGGTTGAAAAAGATATTCTATATATTATTAAAATGTGTTTCAAATCACCTATATGTTTGTTTTGTTTAGGTGAAACTCTAGGTTTTATTGTAGGCATAGGATCAACTAGGGTATGCTACATTGGGATGATCACCTATTCTTTCTCTTTAGAAGTAGTATTATCAATTAGATTTATAGATGAAGAATCTATTAGGATTAAGACAAGTTTATCTACATACCATTTACTAATTTTCTATATCTTGGTATCAATATCCTAATCAATTGCTATAGACTCCACAAGTTGTTCTTTTCTCTTCCTAGTGGAAATAATTATGGTTTGTGTAACACGAGTGAGAGGTTTCTCTAGATATTTCTCATCTACTTGAATAAGCTTGTGTAATTATTCCATTAATAAATATAGTGGTAATCTTGTACTTGATTCTATCAAACTCAAAATGGATTCATCTTTTGCATCTAAAGGTTGGTGTTCATAATAACCCTATTCAGATCCTACTCTCATTGGGATATCATAAAACACAATAGAGTGTTCTTCTTCATCATAATCATGCTCTTCTTTATAACTAGGGACATAATAGGCCCCACTATGATTATACCTTTATGCTATGTTTTAAGATGGTTTTTCTACATTTTTTAAGATGTTTAATGTGGTTCACAAACATTTGAAAGGTGCTTTATACTCTAATATCAAGAAAACACAAAGTAACATGAGACTATATAAAAAAAGGAAATGACATGATGCCACACAATTAGAAGAAAGAGATTACTAAATTACTTAACCTTAGTTGGTTGAAATAGTCAAATTAGAAGAGGGTAAGACAATCTTAGAACTTAGGGTGTAAGCTAACACATAAAAATTTAAGATAAAAGTATGTCAATACTGTAAAAAGCTAAGTATAACTATGGTGAATCATAGATAGAAAATATAGAATATGACCTTTCAGATCAAGAAGAATAAAACAAGAATGAAGAAGCTCAATATATGAACTAAAAGCATAAATCTAAAAATAAACATGCAACAAAATGGTGCCACATGGCTAAAAATGTAGAATAGTCCATGAACTTAGAGCGTGAGTGAATGAAAAATATTTGAAGTCCAAAATAAGAATATAATGGGAAAGAGTCTAGGTAATGACCTTCAATCCAAATGTAAAATCTCACCCAAGTTACTCAAACCAAGCATGAAAGGTAAACCAATAACATTTTAGATTTATGCTTAGAAAGACAAGATTTTGAATTTGGATTAAAAAAAAAGGACTTTAGATTTGAAAAGTGATGAATAGTTATAGACTCACACAAACAATGTAACAATGATTTTTAGAAATATAAACACAATGATTTGATTGATTTTTTAACAAGGAAAAAAAGTGATTTGGATTTGACCAGCGTAACACCTCTTTGTTCAAAAGAAATGGTGTCTAACATGTGTTTGGTTTTTGACATGTTTTGGTTTCACACAAACAATTTTTAAACTAAAATGAAAATTTAAGTAAACAAGAATAAGAAAAACACCAAAATGTATGTCCTATCTTATAAAAATAATAAGGTGGCTTCATATTCTTGGATTCCATCTATGTACTCTTTCTTGAGAGTAAATAGTTTGTAATTATAATAAATTTAGATGCACATGAAAATTAGGGTTTTTAGGCCCCCTCTTCTCTCAATAGATCATACTATGACATGGAATTTTAGGCTTCTCACCTTGCACCAATAGTACTTTGTGGCAAGTGGGGTTTTTTTTAAAATTATCAAGTTTTGTACATATTAAATGGTCCCATATATGTGATTAACACTAGTGTGAAAGATGTCATTTAGATATGAGTTAACTGGCTTGTTTTGAAAAGGTCTTGTCCTTTTTACAACCACTAAAACCATCAATTTATAAGTTTAGTGTGATGTCTGAGTTGAACATTCATTATGAAGTAGTCTCTTACTAACGTATCTTATTTAACTATTCAAACAAGCATCCTAGCAAGTCAACCTCAATTGTATACCCCTATAATGCAGTGAGGTTGAAATGATGTTGGGAGATGAATTCTTAGGTCAATACTTCCCTAGATAACTCATGGGGAGGCTATGAACTCCCACCCATTATTCAAGATGGAAGAAATAAAAATTATAGGACTTTAGGGTTATTTTGGGATCACCTAAATCACTCAAATTTTGGGGAGTGCCTTAATGACTTTCATTCCACACTTGGAAAAAATGTCAAAAGAAATTCGTGAATCATTTTTGGATCACCCAAGTTCCCTAAAGGGGATGAAGGGAGAGCATACATGCTACACTTGGTTTTCAAAATAAACACACAATAAATAATAATAATAATAATAATAATTATTATTATTATTATTATTATTATTATTATAATAATAATAATAAACAAAAGCTCTTAAAAGCACTTATCTAAAGTTCAAGTTCATTTTTAGAACACTAAATGAAATATGAAGTGAAATTTTCCTTTGGTTATTTTAAAATAGAAATTAAGTGTCTTAAAACCTAAAAAATATAGTATTATAAGTCAAAACAAGGTGTAAGATGTTTAAATAAACTTGAGACTTGATTTAACTCTTTATTTTTTGACACAAGGTGATCCCACCATTCTGTAGAGCATTTAATTGTTCAATAAGATGATTCCATTATTTCTTAATACAAACTTGATAATACACAGAGACATAAAAGACACTATCTGGTGATCCCACTGATTTGTAGGATGATATCATCTATTAGCAGGGTAATTCCACCAATAAATAGGGCAAACCCATCAAAATAATAATAATTATAGAAATGAAAAACAAAATAGTTGCCTATAGATTTTGGCCTAGGATGATCTTGCTAATATTTTGGAAAACCCATCATTCCACAAGTCAAACCTACCAATATTCAAGTTGATTTTGTTATTTTTGTAAAAACACATACACAGAGATAAAAAAATATAAAAGTCATTTTTTCCATTTACATGGGTGATCTCATTATTGCTCAGGGTGATTTTTCTATTGCATAGGGCTTTCTCACTTATGTTTAGGTTGAATTCACCATTTTATAGGTTGTTTCCATTGTTTGGTCCATAACTCATAAAACATAGAAATTAGAGAAAAAAGAGTAAAATAACCTTAAAAGAGGGTCTAAGTGCTAAATTAGAAGGGATAAAATTGATGTGTGAGATGCATGGTCCCACCGGATGTGCCAAAATGTAGAATATGATTAAAAATCAAGTTATCTCATGTGTTAGTCAATAAATCTCCAAAATAAGCATTAATAACTAAATTATTAAGCCTAATCCTTCAAGGGGTAGTGTTAATGACTTCAAAGAAATAATTATGAAAGCAATATGATGCTATGCCTTTAAAGTAGCTATTCTCCCTAAAAAATTGTTAATAAACATGCTTTTCCTTAGATTTGGTACCCCAAGTCTTTATCAATGAGGTGTAGCATGAGCCTCCATCATCTCTTAGTTTACAAATGGCTTAAGTTCTTCAATTTGGTTTAACTAGGTGAATATATGAAGCTTCTTTATAAAAATTTATGCATAGTAAGTTTTCACAACTGAAGCTTAAAAATGGTGGTCTTGGTTCTCTTATTTATAGCTTTTAAAGATTTTTCAAGATCAACCATGACCCTCCATCTTGAGATCAATATGTGTGTCTATGGATTGATTCAATTTTAGAGAGATAAGTAATAAATACCATCATTAATATGTGGAATAATGAGGCGTGGAAGATCTTAACTCTGATACTTATCTCATTAATGACTTATAGATAAGAAATCTATGATGATGGCATGGGATGATTCATAATTGAATAACGAATTTACAATAAATAGATATTCAAAAACTTTCATATAATTTCTACTTAAACCCTTGATTTTCTTTAGTGACTTTGCTTATTTTTCAATAATTCTTTGGAAATTTGTTACATGTTTAATCAACCTGGTAAAAAAGGTCATTTTATCGAGTCATAATTTGAATGGATTATAATTATAATAAAGTGTCAGTTGTGTATAGGGTAATACCCAAATTTGGGTATTATGGATGTGAAATAACACATGCACGTGATGTGTGCTGCTAAATTAGAAGAATTCAATGATCTAGGACATCATTTATCATAATTTGACTTGAAATTATTTAAGAAAATATAATAATCACATAAAATTCATTTCCTCATTAAAGGATACATTAGCAAAAATTGACACCTATACATGATAAGTTTGAATTATTTAGAGCATTTTAGTGATTTTGGTCTAGATTGTGCATTGTCGTAAAATATCATTTAGATTGATAATTTTAGCACAATAGTGATAGGAATTGGATGTCTACACTCACCACTCCCCAAGTGAAACATGGCCAAATCTAGGGATGATCACATTAACATGAGGGCTACATAGGTTTATGCCTATCATGCTCCTAAATTTTATTATTTTAGTGGGGGAGATCATGATCTAATATCTATAAGGGTCCCATAATTGCCAATTAACCTAAATGGGGCATATTTAAGAAATTTAAAATAAATGACAAATTGGGAAATAAATAATTTAGGGTTCTCACCATAAACACATAGTTTAATTTACACAACATGAGCCCACCATAGCCATTACTAAAAAAATATCACAAATCTCTATAAGTTCCCATCTGGATCAAGCCTTGTTATCTATTTCTTACACATCCAAATTATTTAAAAATCTCTACCTTGATTTCCCTACAAAGTCTATAATACACTCCTGATAGATTTTTTTCAAGAATAATAAGTGATTTATCAATGGTTGCTTCAACTTCAAACCCTATAATGGAGCTATAATTATAGGACACCCTATTCCTCTAAGGAATTATAAGGTATAAACATTACAATGAGATCTTCAAATACATTCAATATATAAAACTACCCAGTGGTGATTATGAACCTAAGGATGATGATGTCAAGTTCACCATCCACTTTATATCCCTTAGGGTATTGAGAATGAAAAAATAATTACCAAAATATAAGTATTCCCATGTGTAAATCTCATTGTCAACCTATTACTCTCTCCTATATGTAGTATGAACATCATGTACTCACCCAAAGCCAAATTCTAAATTGTAGACATCTCTAGGATAATGTTCAAACAATATTAAAACCTCATAGAATAAACTATAAATTATGATAAGGATCTCATTGATGCTTGTACCAAAACTCATAACATCTATGAAGTCCTTCAGGATTGGGGTGAGGACCAAGATCTTTAGGTAAATAAAGAGAACCCTGAATCCTATATAATGACATTCCAAGAGGGAGTGCACACCAATATTCTATTGTTAAATTAAATATATGGGGAAGTGACATGATTTATGTCAAAAATTTCTAGGTTCCCCTCCTTAGGATCATGGTGAAAGGATAAGAAGTTCTAGATTAGGGGAGCCTCATCACCTTGAACCTCACCTAACAAGTGAATAGAGTCCATGTTTAAGGTAATTTTTACATGATGTCCTACATGGTGGATGTTGTCTATGCCACTCTAGACTTTAAGAGCTCAATTTTATCTTAGTGGGTACCAATGGGATTTGTGGTGCATATAGTTTTTTGTAAATTTTACATTTACCACTTTCAAACCACATCTGGGACATCTATGACTGATTTTACCCCATTGTGTATTAGTCATCAATGAGAGGCCAATTCGAAGGCTTTCAAACATGATGTGGGATTACCTCCAACCCCTTGTAGTTTATTGGTATTATAGGGATCACGCCATAATCAAAGTGGAAGGCATTTAAGGGGATCCTCTCTTGTTACCATACACTATCCCAAAATGCATCACCAAACATGAAATAACTTATCAATTGGCCAATGATGTCTTGGGTCTCTACCTTAGTACGAGATAAAATGTCAATCCAATGTTCCCTATGGTAATTGGTCACTACAATTAAAAAATATTAAATGTGTTACAAGTAATGTCCCATCACATAGACTCATATAAATTAGGAAAATCAAAACATAGAGTAAGATCCTCATGGCGTAGTGTAGGCTTATGGAAAAATATCTACTATGCCTCAATATCACATAACACCATAAATGACATGAAGATAATATAATTTACCTCAAATTGACAAATTATAAGGTGGAAGAGATTTCAAATATAAAAGGCCTAGGTACATGAGCACAAGTCAAGCCCATATTGGAATAAAGGCCCACTCCCCCATAACCACCTTGAGTGAAACTAGTCTTCCCATAAGAAGACCCATAAGGAATTATTGTCAAGGTCCCAATGATATTGAAAAGACTCTTCTAAAAAAACTTGAAAGGGGTCCCAGCTACCATAATTCCATCAACTTTGACATCTACTTTGCTTATGGTCATTTACCATGTAATCTAGCCCCAAGCTACCATTGCTCTCCATTTGATAAATAGTTTAGACTCACAAGAGATCCCACCATATGAATAGGCTATGACATCCCTAGAGGCATTAAAACCCAATTATATCTGGGGCAACCAAACCCTTACTACTCTTAGTTTTTTAGTCCAAGTGCAACCTAATCCTATTGTGGCCCCTTCTATAATGACGCTAGAAAACACCTAAGACCCTAAGTCCATTAGCTCTAGATCTATTGATTATTCCATGTATGCTAACCCAAGTGTAACCTATGCCTATAGTGATTCATCCTATACTCACCCTTACTAGTGCTTGGGTTCCTCTTGTCCCTCTAACTTTGACAATCTTTAGCCTTCCAAGCTTCTCATTTATTTTGAGTTCCCTAACTCCTTTACATTTCCCCATAGCCTAATTGTGGCCATATTCAACTTCTTTAGCATGGTCTACACCATTGGTCACTATTGGCCTACTCCCATAGGTTAGCACAAACCCTAAGAGAGCCAACATTCGAGATGCCCCTATGTTCTTGATGGTCCCTATAATTACATTTCATTTCGAAAACATCAATGGCCCTTATCGAAATAGCTTATCTTAGTGTTACAAATACCCTAGTGGCTCTTATGAATAAATGTTCCCATGCCCTCTCTATTTCTATTTACTTTCAACATACCATTAAGCTTGACAATAGTCACTCAGCTCCCATAAGATTCATTTGGTACTCTCCCTTTGAGTTTAACACCACTGCATGTAAGGTCTAAGTAGAAGGTTCTTAAATAGCCATGACTAATTGATCCACAACCACTCATACAACCTTCAATTTCCCCTAAAAATCCTTATTGTTCATCCTTATCCATCACACTAGGATCCCCTAGATTTATATTTAACTAGCCAATATCATACTTCCTATTGAACACTTATTGCTATGGTGTAATTGGACCCCAAGTCTTCATAACCTCAATCCAATTGAGGTCTCACCTATTTCCTTGGGTTCTTATCTTGCCTCCACCAGTCTTCACTCCATTTGGCCCTTCACCTTTATCTTTTCCTCCTCCACCCATGCCTCCACCTTCTACTTCAGCTACCATTGCCCCTCTTATAACATCTTCTATTTCTCGAGGAACATTGATCAGCCAAAGTTGTGTGTGCCTTATTAAATTATCAGGTATATAGAGGCTAGAAATGATATATCATAGAGAATTAAATATCTAGTTATAATTTGACAAGGACTCAAGTAGAATGAAAAGGGTGATGACCTAAGTTTTCACACCTCATCTAGATCATATTGTATAGAGAATAAAGTAGGACCTCTTTTCTCTCACAAACAAGAGGTCTGATATAGGGGAAGAGAATATTACAGAAGACCTGGTCTCAGTGTTTAAGTCCACTAATGAACTCAATAAATAGTTAATGGAGGACCTTAGATACCAGGTCAAGATCTTGAATTCATAGGTGAGGATATCATTCCATGTTTCCCTGATTAGCAAGGTTGAGGATGCTCTTGTACATTTTTTCATTGACCTCAGGAAGGTGACCAAATCTCTCTCAAAGAGTAACACTATTTTCCAAAGAGCATAAAAATAATTGGATAGGATCATTTATGTGGACAATAAGTGTAAGAAGATAAAAATTGTCATAAACAAGGGAATGTTCCCTGAGCTTAGGCTCATGCCTATCATTGATTTGAACTTATATTGAACAGTAGTTAGGAACATGAGGACCTCATTACAATATTGGCTCAAGGACATCCAAGACACCATCATGCCCTTGGAGAAGAGTAGTGATTAAATCCTTGCATACTTTAATGAGGTGAGCATCTTAGTCCTCTTCCACCCAGATGGCATGTTGCTTGGCTCTAACAATTTTGGGCCCTAAATCAATCACTTCAATGTAGAAATGAATAGAAAGGTGAAAAGAGCCAACATAGATGGATCCAATACTATCTTAGAGATCTCCATGCAGTCAACTACAAGTATCATCTAGGTTAATGAGGTGAGAGTCTCATTATAAGCCCCTCTCAAGGTTCATGATAGGATATTGACTCAGGTAGAGGTGATCTTCTAAGAGCCACCTGCCAATTTTCCTAAGCTAGACTAAGAGGGAAAATTAGTGGTGAAAGCCTTGACATCTCAATAGGATGCCCTGAAGCAGTGAGGGAGTGGTCCCCTATTGAACTCAAAATGAAGGTCTTGGTGGTCCCAATTAGGAGTGTGCTCTCTAACTTTGGGTATCTTTCTTTATTCCTTGTCTTTTCTAGGGCTCCAATTTTAATGATTGAATTTATATTTGTCTTGGGTCATGATGGTTTAGAGTGGGATCCTATGCCATTTAAGAGGTAGTCCCAACTCAATTCCTATACATGTTACTATGCAACTCTTTATTATGGTTGACACCTCTTGTAAATGAATATTTTGAATATTAACGCAAGTTTTATCTTTCTGGTTATAGGGTTTTCATTTCATGAATCCTTGTAAAACACCTCTATTTTAATGATTAATGTTAATGTTAAAGGATTAAATCATGTGTTCTCTACAAGCTTATGCATTAATAAGAATGAGCTTTGAGTTATTCTTGTCTATTTATTAGATCTTTCTACTTTCCTTGAACCCTTATAGGCCTATGTGTGATTAACAACAAAGCTCTTATGTGTTTATTTATAGAAAGGATTATAGGTTTTAATCATACATTACTTTCATTTGATAACCTTCCCTATGTGTTTGAATCCTAAACACTTGTGAAACTTGACATACAATGGTAAAATTTTAGTTGGGCATGTCTTTGATTCTCAATCATTGATGTTGTTATTGGATTTATAAGCTTATTTTTTTTCCTTACCCTCCTTTGATGTTTATTTTTTGTCAAAGTGATCTTTCCCTTATTTTAGAAATGATGAAATGAAGTGTAAGGGGAACAATTCATTGAATTATATTAACTAATGTGAAGAGGTTTTTATATCAAGTGGGAAACATGAATTGGATAAAAATACCAAGTAGGTTATTTCATAGAGATAAATAACTATCTATTATTTCATATCTATCTGATAAAAATACCTTAGAATATGAGTTGATATAAAAATAATCTAGATCATCTTGTGTAGATCAGTAGATCTAGGTTTAGTGTTGGCTACTTATTAATCTCACCTTTGTTATTTAATATAAAGTGTATATCTAATAGAGGGAGACAGAGATCCCTAGTTGACCTATCTAATTCATCCAACCATACCACCCAAAATATGCATGTCCCTTTGGTTTCACCCATGGCATGGATAGATAGTTCTATTATTAATGTTCCCATAGTTATTCATGATTTACCTTAGAACACAAAAAGGTACATTCCCTAGTTTACACCCAATGGAGGATGTACTACTGAGGAGCATGTAGCTTACTATAAGACATCCCTTAGACTCTTGAATGTGGATTAAAAATATGTGGATTGTAGACTATTCAATTTTACTCTTATTTATGTAGCATATGAATCGTTTTTAAACCTACCTAAAGATTCCATCATAAGATGGGAGGAGTTTAGCAACGCCTTCTTGGTTAGTTTAGATAAGTCATCGACCTTGTTATCATTTATTAATATTTTAATAGCATTAAGAGAGAATTCAATGATACTATTATATCATTCAATGTTAGGTCCCATAAGATGTATAACAAGGTCACTATGTTATATAGGCATGATGTTTAGTTATCTTTAAAAATGTATAAGAATGCCCTAGATCCTTAGACTATGATGTTCTTATGTATAGATCCCCTTATTGTGGATTTTCCATTATCATATGTTGAGGCCATAAAATTAAACATGCAACTCAACCCTTAAGGTCAAATGGTACCATCCATCCCAAATATAGAGCCAAATTTGCTTGTCTTAAACCACCAAAATGTGTCTATGCTATAACTAGATTTCATGATGAAACATCTTCTCTTAAGGTATGTTATGCATAATCAACATTTGATCTTCCTTATCTTAGTTAATTATTAATTATCACCTCAAAATCACAATCAAACACTTATCCATGTCATGAAAAGTGTCCAAATAATACCCCAAGAGTCTACCAAGAATTAATTATATGTTATACAATATGTGGTATAGAAGTTCAACAATGAATTCTTAGGTATAGGAAGGTAGGTTAGAAAAAATGGTGGGGAGAATTACAAAAATAATTTTACCTATCATAGGTGTGATCATCCTTATAACTATTCTAGTAAATTTCCAATGAGCTCCTTGAGATAAACATCTATGAATTGGCATTGTGAAACTAGTGTAATGCATAACATGACCTAGCATGGAGAGTTGGAATGTATCTAGTTTTGTAGTGAATTTGACATCTTCCAAAGATAAATGAAATAATACAAGGTGGTCTAAATCCTTCCAAGCACCACCAATCATCCTAATGCGGCTAGTTCTTCAAGATCCCTTAGCATAATTATGTTATTAGAGACCTTGTAGTTCCCCAACCCAAATGATAATGAATTGGAAGAGGCTACCAATGAGGTGCACACTTTCTATTAATATTCAAGAAATAACTATGACCTTAGGAGTCAAACAAAATAATAACCCCTTAATATGTCCACTCTTCCTAATAATAGAGCAACCCCTCCTGGTCTTAGAGTAATAAGTAATCCTCCACCTATGAAATCCATTAACCCCAAGCCCCTATAATAGGTCCATCCTACTCCTATCAAGACTAGGTATAACATATATGAATACATAAAGAATATCAAGACAAACATCACATTGCATGATCTTTCCTAGATCATTAAATAAATAGACCTCATAAAGTCCGTAAAAAACAAACTAGATTAGCCCAAACCTAAGACTATGCACATTAATGTGTGCATACATAAAAATAATGTTAAAGTTTCCCCTTTCTTCCTTACAATCTAAATTTTTGGGAAGAGTCTACATAAGTGTCTAGTTAACTCAGGAGCCTCAATAAATATCATGCCTACTAGAAGTTATCCAATGTTAGGGATAAAACCCATTAAATTCGACAAGGTAGTGGCTCAACTTGAAAAATCTGAGGTCAAAGTAGTAGATGATCTCTTAAAAATCCACATGTAACTATAATATGAACCCAAAGTCCAAACATTCAAGTGGTGGAGATCTCAAAAGCTTAATGGAATTTGCTTAGCTGATATTGGTCTAAAACCCTAAATGAGTATATGGCTATAGACTTCTCCCATATGTGGATACCTTAGAGAGGTTTGGCCAATCAAATCTATGTTGACAAAGAACCTAAGATAAAACACATGATCATGGAATACAATGCAGTCAATGAGAATATAAACATAGTTTCCTCTAACATAAAGATTTTTACCCTATTTATATAAAGAGTAAAAGGCAAAGCTAACAAGATATCTTAGTCATTAGGCTTATGGTCCTTTTACTTCAATGGGGCATATTCTAGACAAGGTTTTAGTGTTGGGATCCTATTGATAGTCCTACAGGGAAATGACACTTATCTACCTATAGGTTTTAATTCTCTTGTATAAATAACCTTGTTTAATGAAGCCTTGATCCTACGTATGTAGTTTTCCCTAAAGTACAATGTCAAAAAGCTAAAGACATTTTGGGATTTTTAATTGATAGTCAATTAGGTCAAAATTAAGTTCTAGATTAAGTTTTCTTACTTAAAAAAATATAAACATAGACAATGGGACTTGATAGATAAATTTGATGCATTCAACATAATTCCTATCCCTAAAGAATAAAACTAGGTCACATATTATTTAGCATCCTCAGTTATGAGCTTAGCTCCTTTGGATGATCAAGAAATACAACACTTTTCCATAGATCTTGTACCCTACTTGATAGTTCTAGACAACATTGGAAACTTTCAAAATTTTGATGATGAACACCACATACTAGATTTCTTGAATAACTTTAGGGTATTTAGTGCTTATATCATAGATGAGAAAAATATGGACAATTTCCCTAGTAATGAGTTTGATGACGATGGTGTTATGAACTTGAGATAAAATTGCATACTAAAAGGCATGATCTCATTAGAGAGAGTGTTCAATATAGATAGATATACACATAGACTAGAGAGAAAACTTGTGTTAACTAGAAATTTCTCACCATCAACTTGGGATTGATTAGCTAAATAAAAAATGTTCATATTGGTCCTAACTATACCACAGATAAAATATAAAAATTTAGGAGACTATTTATAAGGTACATAGATGCCATTTCATAGACATACACGGATCTTAAGGTCTTTAACCCTAGTGTGATAACACATATTATCCCACTCAATCGAGGGTAAAAGCCATACAAGTAGAGATAGTGACATGTGAACCTAATTTTAGAGACTCTCATTCATAAAGAAGTCATAAAATCCTCTTGGTTGGAATTATCTTATTAGTCAAACATTACACATGGGTCACCAACTTAGTTCACATTCATCAAAAGAGTGGATAAATTTGGTTGTGTCAAGTTTAAAAACCTAATCAGGATTTTGAATAAGACAATTATCTTTTACGCTATTTAGATGAAGTAATTTAGATGGTGAGTGAATCTTAGATGATGTCTTTTTTAGATGGATTCTTAGGATATAACTAGGTCCTATTAAATCCTAAAGACAAAATGAAAATTATGTTCATAATGAAGTGGGGTGCCTTTACTTATAAGAGGATGTCATTTGGTCTCATTAATGTAAGAGACACTTTTCAAAGGGCCATAGACTTTTCCTTTAAGGGTATGATTTATAAATTTATGATTGTTTATATGGATGACTTAACTATTTTTTTATAAATGTAAGTATGATCACATCCATAACCTATAAAACATATTCGAGAGGTACATAAGGTATGGTATCTCTCTCAACCCAAAGAAAATGATTTTTGGCATCATAGGAGGTAATATCCTTGGTCATGTTATTACCAAGGAAGGTATTTATATCAACCCTGAATGTGGTGATGTAATTTATATAATACCTCTCCCTAACAAAAAAATAATTAAAGTAATTCTTTGGCAAGAGTTTGTGCATAATTTTATATATGTTTTTTTTTGAGATTTTTAACCCACTAAATGCTATATTGAAATATTTTAACAAGGTGGAGTGGACACATACAAATAAGAAATCCTTCTAAGGCATAAAATACACCATCATGCAGGCACTATTATTGATCATCTTGGACTACACAAAGGACTTTTATCTCTATTCCTTCACTTTAGAGCACACCATAGATGTGGTACTAAATCATATAGATGGTTATGAGCATCTAATAGCCTTTATTAGTACAAAATTTAAGGATGTTGAGCTAAATCACTTCACCTTGGATAAACACACTTATGCCTTGGTGAAGGTCATGAATATTTTTTCACATTACATCCTTATAAACAAGATACACACCATCATCCCTAATCTAGCCATAAATCTCATTTTAGGATAAAATGAGTTGAGAAAGCTCTGAGGTCGATGTATGGCCAAGTTGCAAGAGTATGATCTAGAAATAAAACCAATCAAGTTAGTGAATGACTATTATTTTACCTAGATAATTACTAAAATAAACATAAGGATTTATATGGTGCTATTATACCAATCAAAAATAGTTCATCAAGACTCGTATGCCCCAATTATCTATTATATTATTTATGGGACTCTTCCTCCAAGATTGAACTAAGCACAAAAGAGAGCCACCTAGATAAAATTAGCCCATTTCATGCTCAATAAGGTAGTGCTCTAAAAAAATAATTATGAATTCATATACCTCATTTATTTGTCATAAGAAGAATCAAAATAAGTCATGACTAACTTTCATGAGAAACTAGGCACCGGTCACCCTTCAAAATGACAACAACCCATAAGATCCTATGAGTTGGATACTAGCCCATCATCTTCAAGGACACCCATGCTCATGTTTTCCCCTATTGTGAGTGTTAAACCTTCACTAAAAATGAATATCATGACACCATTCCCCTCCAAACTATAATAAAGTACACTTTTGCTTAGTGGGGACTTGAATTCATTAGATTCATCAATCCAAATTCATCAATAGGCCACAAGTATATGCTCATAACCACTTATTACTTCAATAGATAGACAAAGGCAATAGTGACTAGAAATAAAACCACTAAATAAGTGATCAAGATATCTGAGGATAATATAACCACATAGTTAGGTACCCCAACTTAATTGGTTTATAACAACGTTCTCACATTTAAATCAGTTAAACTCATTAAATGGGATTACTCTCAACCTAAAATTATAATCAAATTATTAATCACAAGGGAATGACATAACTAAGTCAACCAATAAGAATATGATAGACATAATAAAAAAATCTATAGAAAAGTGACCTAGGGATTGAAATTCATTGTTAAAATATGCACTTTGGGTTGATTGAACTAGGTACAAGAAATCCCTCAAGAGTTTACCTTTTCTATTAGTATATGGTCTAAAACCCTTCTTCCTAATGAATCTCAATATTCCTAGGTACAAGTTCATACAATAATACATGGAGGATGATGGTAAGTAAAAATCAAGGATATTGGACATTGTTCAAATGTAAGATGCAATAGAAGAAGCCCTACAAAACTTTAGTAGGAATCAAGACACTATCAAAATATGGTTTGACAAGATGGAAAAGGTGAAATCCTTTCATATATCAAACCTAGTCCTATTATGGGAAAAATCGCATGGTAATAATGGGCAATATTCTAAACTAGATCCAATCTAGATTGGCCCTTACCATATTTCTAAGTTACTCAGGCAGAATGCCTTTAGACTAAAGGATATCCAAGGAAATGATCTCTCACTCCCTGTGAATGGATATTTATTAAATCACTAATTATCTATTATTCCATCTACCATAATATCATATTATCCCTTTATGTGAAGGCTAGTAATGTAAATATAGGTTATAATTAGTTTGGATTTATTTTAGTTTACTTATGTTGTGTGTTTGATTTTATTGTGTCTTTTATTGATTATTCTTATTTTTTATTTTAGTTATTTTCCTTTTCTCTCCTTATGTTCTCCTCTTTTATTTCTAACCCCAATAGTTTATCACTATAACTTAATAAGTGAAACCCATTCCCATAATGAGACCAAGAACAATAATTGATGCCAAGCATTGGTCTTTGTATCTTTAAATTTGGTCCTTTTAAAGGTATACAAAACCTTGAAATATAGTTTAGAAAGTTGAAACACAAAAAGTGGTCTTCCCTTATTGAAAAATCTAATAGATAGAAAAAATTATTTCATATCAACTACTAAGAAAAAGGCCATCAATCGATTCAAAACTGAACATATCAATTGAAAAAAATTATATTTTAAATAAAAGGTCATCAATACACTTAAAAACATCCAAGGGTCACTATGAATTCATTGAATAAGTAAAGAAGTCCCATTTAGTGCTAAATAACTCATTTAATCAACCATTCACATTGGTTACATTGGTTTCCAAACTTCACAGATTAGAAATGAATAAAACATCATGACTGAAGGAAGTTTAAATTTTAATAAAATCTCAAATTCTCTTCATAAGAAATGGTGATTTAGGCAACCTCCATCACAATCTTTCCAACCTAGATAGAAATGGATAAAGGCACAAAGTGGAGCCAAAGTAATCTCTACTATGGCTATGGACACCTAACTAATAGCATAAAAATGCTCGATCCTTCCTTTCCTCATGTAATTTGTGAAAAAAAGCAAGCACATTTTAGGGGTTTTATATACTTAATTCACCTCCTATCTTGATCATGGATTCAAATAAGGAAAAGAGGAAGCAATAAATCAATCTTCACACAATATGATCTATTTAAATATTTATAACCCGGTATGTTAGATGTTGAAGAAGGATTACTTTATCCTTTCTCCCCTAGTTTTGTTGAAATAAATTTTAGCCACCTATCTACTCATTCAATAGTTGAGGACAACATAATTGGTTCTAAACATAGGTCAATGTTTTCTCCATGTAGTCACCATTTGTTGTAACCAACATAACCTTTTCATAGAAGAAAAGGGGAAATTTATATCACAAAAAAATTTAAAAATTCCTAGCACTCTAATTGAGCCCTATTTGATCCTCCCAAAATAAAAAATGTGGGTGTCAATTTAATATCAATTGATAAAATAATTTGTATAACTATTGATAGTTTTTATTATGTTTAAACATATTTTACATCTATTTGAGTTTGGAAGATTTGGTCCCATTGCATTATTTATGTTTTTTCATACTTGGTTGGTTTTGGGGGTGTTAACTATTTTTTATAATAAATTAATGCTAGAGTCTTAATCCCAGAGCCACAGTCACAGAGACCAAGCTAACATCCCCCCACCCCCCATTGAATCCTTTTGGATGACATTTAATCATCCATTTAGTTATGTGGATATTTTAAATCACTTGTATTTTTATGTGTTTTCTTTATAGGTGTCAAAGGTTTCAAAGTTGTTAGAGCCCTGGGAGGCTTGATTAAATGAGAAGGTGCCACATGTCTTTTGACACCCAAAGGTATCAGAGCTATAAGAATGCTAGTAAATGGATAATTTCAGGTTTACACCATCAAATAAAAGTTTAATTCACATAACATGAACCCACCATAGCCATTATTGTAAAAATATCAATGATCTATAAGGTCATATTTGGATTGAGAACCATTATATGTCACCTGCACATCAAAATTATTCTGAGCTCTCTACCTTAATTTCCCTCCAAATCCTAAAATACACTTCATATATATTCTATGCATGAATAAATATTGATTCAACAATGGATACCTCAACTTTAAACCCTAAATGAGAGCTATAATTTTGGGATACCACATTCCTCCAAGGAATTATAAGGTGCAAAAAATACAATGAGATCTTCAAAGCCATTGAATATATATAGATGTCTAGTAGTGATGATAAACCTAAGGATGATGATGTGGAGTTCACAATAAAATTTATATCCCTTAGGGTATCATTACTATATAAATAAGTTACCAAGATATAAGTATTCCCATGTGCATATCTCATTGGTAACATATTGTTCTCCTATAGATGTAACATGAACATCATGTACTCACCCAATATCAAATTCAAGATTTCAGATATATCTATGTTGATGTTCAAATAATATTAAAATCTTCTGGAGTACATCATATATTATGAAAAGGATATCATTTATGCCTAGACTAAAACTCATAACATCTATGTAGTCATATAGGATTACGTTGAGGACTAGAATTACTAAGTAAACAAAGAGAACCCTTACTCCTATATAATCATGACATTCTAAGAGGGAGTGTGCAATGATATGTTGTTTTTAAATTGAATATATGGGGTATATGACATGATGTAATTAAATAAGTTTTGTGTTCCCATATTTAGTATCATAATGAAGGGATAAGAGGTTACATGTTTAGGGAACCTCATCACATTCAACCTCAATTAGTAGGTGAACAAAATCCTTGTAGGAAGTATTTTTTACATAGTTCTACATAGTGGATTTTGTTTGTGCCACCATAGAATTTAATATCTTGGATTTAACTTAGTGGGTAATAATGGGGTCTATGTCACATGTAGTGTTTTACAAAATCTACATTCACTACATCCAAGACATCTATGGCCACTTTTATCCCATTGTGTATTAGACCATCAATGAGAGACCAATTCCAAGACTCTAAGAGGAAATGAAAGCTTCCCTCTAACCTTTTAGATTTTATTGGTACTATAAGTATCACACCATAATTAGGGTGGAACCTATTTTAGGGATCCTCTATTACTACCATACATGTGCCCAAACCACTTTGTAGAGATAAATCACCAATTAGCCAATGACATTTTGGGTCTCTAACTCAGTAGGGGAAAACATCCTACCCAAAATTCACTATGGTCATTGATCTCCACAAGTAAAAAATACTACAAGTGTTTCAAATTATGGCCCAATACAGGGATTCACTCAACTTAGGCAAGGAAAAACATAGAGAGTGGGATCTTCGGGGCATAAGGCAAGATCATGTGGAGAGATTTTGGTTTTACCTCAATATAACATACCACTAAGAGGTACACTTAGAAAATGTAATTCACCTCAACCTAATAAATGACATGAGGTAATTTCAAATCTAGAGGCAACATCTTGCTAAAAGTTCTAAACACAAGTATATCCTGGGCCTATGTTGGAAGAAAGGCCTACTTCCCCATGGCTAGTCTTATTGTAGCCAATCTCACAAGGACCTACTATAGAAGTACCAAAAATTACAAAGATACTTTCCCAAAAAACCATGTAAGGTATCTTAGATATTACAACTCTTCTAACTTTGGCATCACCTTGCATGTGGCCACTTCTAAGGTGATCTAGTTGTAAGCTTCTAGTGTTCTTCATTTTACAAGTAGCTCAAAATCATAAGAGAGCCCATTTTGAGTTTAGCCTATGGCTAGAGGTGTAAACCCCCACTACTAGATATACCAACCAACCCCTCTTTACTCCTGCTTCCCCAACCCAAGTTTAGTCTACCCATATTATGGTCTCTTGTATAGTGACCTTTAAAAATAGCCAATCCGCCTAGTTCCATTAGTCCTAGTTTCATTCAACATTCTGACTCTACCATCCTAAGTGTAGACTCTACCTATAGTGACTCCTCCTATGCCCACCGTTACATGCACCTAGGTTCTACTTGGCCCTCTAGCTTTAACAATATTTGGTGCTTTATGCTTCTTTATCCCGTTGAGTTTCTCATCTCCTCTAAATTTATTGTTAGTCCAATTATGGCCATATTCAACTCTAATATCATGGTTTGAACCATCAATCACTCTTTAACCAGTCTTAAAGGTCAACACAACCCATAATGAGCTAAAATATTGATTCTTCTCATGTTCTTAGTGATCCCTATAGTTACATTTATCCCAACATCATTAGTGACCCATAAAATAATATTTTTTCTTTATATTTTAATTACCCCAGTGGATCCTATTGATACCTATGCTCCCACCCTCTCTACTCTATTTTTTTGTAGCACAACATTAGGGCATAGAATATTCACTCATCTCCCACATGATTTATTCAAGATGCTCCCTTTGAGCTTAGCAGGACCACATGCAAGGTTTAAGAAAAAGGCTTCTAAACATCCAAGGCTTACTCCTCCACAACCACCCCTATAACCTTAAATTTACCATATAGCTCCTTTTTGGTCCCTGTTATCCATCACATTAGATTCAACTAGATAATACTCCTTCCCTTTGAACACTCAGCTCCTTATTATAATTTGGACCCAAATCCTCTTGCCTAAGAGCAATTATAGTCCCACTTGTACCCTTATAATTCTTATTTGATAGTTCCCTACTTCAATCCCATGCTGCCTCCCCCATTATTCACTCCATTTAACCCTTCAACTTCATCTCTACCTCTTCCACCTGTGCCTCTGCCTTCCACATCAACTACCACTACCCTTCTTATATCATCTTACACTACCTTGTAAACATTGGTTGGCCAAATCTAAGTGGGATCTATTTAAGTATTAGGTACATAAAGATTAGAAATGTCTACCATGGAGACTTGAGTATATAATTGTAATTAATAAGGACTCATGCATAATAAATAAGGTGATTCCCTAGACCTTCACACAAGATGGAGATCCTATCATTTGGAGAGTAGAGCAGAACCTCTTCTCTCTCATAAATAATATGACCAATACAAGGGAAGAGAATATTTTAGTGATTGAGACCACTAATGAGCTCACTAAAAAGTTAATGGAGGATATTATGGATCAGGTTAGGACTGTAAAGTCTTAGATGAGGATCTCATTACATGTTAGCCTAATTATCAAGGTCGAGGATGTTCTTGTATAGTTATTCATTACCCTCAAGAAGGTGATCTAAGATATCTCAAATATAAATGTTCTCTTCTAAATATCACAAAAATACTTGGCTAAAATCATCTGAGTGGATAGAAAATGAAAGAATATGGTAGTGGTCATCAATAAGGGAATGTTCCCTAAGCTTAGGCTCATTCCTCTTATTGATTTTAACTTGTCTCATACATTAGTTAAAATCATAATGACCTCATTAGAATACTAGATCAAATACATCTAATACACCACCAAGCCCTCAGAGAAGAGGAAGGACCCTTATATACCTCAATAAGGTTAGCATCATAGTCCTCTTCCACTCAGATGACACCTTTCTCAGCTCTAGCAAATTTAGGGTCCACCTTAGTTACTACAACACAATAATGAATAAAAATGTGGTAAGATCTAATAAATACAAAGCTACGGCTATCATTTACCTCACCAAGTAGTCAAATACAAGTATTGGATAGGTCAATTAGTTGAAATTCTTATTAGAAGCCCCTCTCAATATTCATGACAAGTTGCTAACTCAGGTAGAGGTTTTTTTTTTGAGAGCCACCTATTAATTTGCCTAAGATAGATCGAGAGGGAAACTTGGTGGTGAAATCCTTGACATATCAATATAATGCCCTTGATTAGTTAGGGAGTGGTCCCCCAATAAGCTTAAACTGAAGATCCTAATGGTCCCAATTAGGAGTGTGTTGTCTAACTTTGGATCTATTTATTTCTTCCTTGTCTTTTTTTGGACTACAGGTGTAATCATGGGGTTTGTAATTATTTTTGGACATGATGACTTAGAGTGGGGTCCCATGATATTCAGATGTTATAGTGTATTTATTTGTTAGGGTTGACACTTTTGTAATTGCACACTCTAATGATTAATATAAGTTAGACACATCCTTTGTATTTGGGCACATCTTCAGTTATTAAGCATTGATGTTGTTATTAGATCCATAGAGCTTCATTTTATGCCATACCTTCCTTCCCTTTTGATGTTTATTTATTATCACAGTGATCTTTCCCTTATTTTAGAAACTGTGAAGTGAATTATAAGGGGATCAACTCAAGGAATTATATTAATTAATGTGAAGATTATTTTGTATCAAGTGTGAAATAGGAATAAAATATTTGATGGTAGCATTGCATCTCTTAGAGATCTATTTCAAGTAAGATATTCCATGGATCCCAACATCTATAACTCATTCTCTAGATTATTTTAACAATACTCCTAAAATGAGAGGATGAGATTACCTTATTTTCTCCAAATCTTATTTAGTGTACCTAACTCAATAGTTGTATCTGGGAGAATGAGACCTTGGACTAAACAACAACACCTATAGTAATCACCCTTACATCTACTGGTAAAGATAGGAAATTCATAACAATTACTCCTACACCTAAAAATAAAAATAATCAACTTGTATCAGTTGATATTGAACCTCTTGGTGAGAAGATACTGCTTACAATAATGGCCCATCAACCTATTGGTAAAGACATAAAATATGTAGTATTTTCTCATATGCCTATTTATAAAGAATATTAATCTATATCAATTTTTATTGAATACATTAATGAAGAAATATTGTGTTAGCTACTCTTAAAAAAATTGAACACCTATTGGTGAGAAATAACATGCAACCATTATAGTTATGATAGATCATGTGCATATTAATAAGGGACAAATACATTCAATAACTGATCCTACATCTACTTATGATAAAATTCCATCTATTCTAATTATCTTCATAAATGGGGAACCCATAAATTCTATGGGTGAAGGAAATCATTAGAAAATAATTAAATTACCACATTTTAGGGCTTTTTGATATGACCAAATTTGGAGAAAATATATTTTTCATTAAAGAATTTAATTTCCCCTAGACCCTCATTTATAATTATAGAAACACATAAATGGTGGTGGGTTAACTGCTTTGACTAAAAGTGACATTTTTAATAATCTTTTACCTTAATAATTCTACTCAAATGCTCTTATTCCTTCAACAACATTATTTCAACCACTTGTAGATTTTATTTCTAGATTGAGCATAAAATCACAATTTAGGATGAGATAAATGGATGGATCATGTTATATGATAAATGGAAAGAAAGAATTATTAAATTTATAGAAAGAGAGGATGATTCAAAATCAATGGGAAGAGGATGTTTTGACTATTTTTACCTTTATTATTGTAAATAAAAAGTTGAGTGTAGACACTAAGCTATTTGGGTAAAGGAAGATAGCATAATAAAAGAGATACAAGTTTTGGAAGATGGAAATGAAAGTTAACAAGTCTTATTTCTAGCTCAAAGGGGATCTTGGCCACTAATTCAAATAAATTCAAGTATGCTTAGTGATCCTTTGTTATAAAATTATTTTTTTCTGATTATGTTTCCCATAATTTTTATATAAATAATGATAGGAATCAAGTACAAAAATCATATCATCATTGGAAAAACCTAAACCTACAACCATTAATTCAACTACAAAAGTACCAAGGCCAGTCATGGCAGCCACCATCCCAAAACTGAGATCCATAACTAAAAGTTAGGTTTATCAAACAAAAATAACCATAATTGGTCTTTCTATAAAAAATATATAATAATCTAGCCCAAAATATCTCTCAATCACCTCAATTTCATGCCAAACCTACACATAACCATAGTAATAATATGGCTCAACCAATTTGTAAAAATAAAATGATAACATTTCCACCTGATAAAATTCATCCACATTCAAGTATTGTAATAAGATCACACCCACATCACTTATAATAACAAAACCCATAGGAGGATGTTTTTAAAACCACAATAAACATTCCAATACCAATAAATGAGCCAATCCTCGAACTACATCCATTCACAAGTAAGGCTATACTTTTTTTTATAAATTTTCATTTTCACAAATGCTTTAATCATGCAAGGAAACAACCTTAGTAAACATTTGAATTTGTACACAAATTATAACATGCTAGTGTCTATATTCCATTATTTTAGAGTTATCAATAATTTATCCACCTATACATAGGAAATCTAAGAGTGATGCTTGAATAAGACTTAACATAAGATGAAAGGTTTCAAATTCAAATAACCCAAGTAATTGGACTACTTAGCCCTATTTTGGATATACACATAGCTACCTTGATCATTAATAACATTCTTATTGGAGTCCATAATTAAAAAAATAATAGTTACACAAAATATCCAAGGCCTTCACCATAGTCTTTCTTTCTTCCAAGTGTTAGAGTAACCAACTATTAAACTTGATAGGGTTGTAATTTGTTTTTAGTAATGGATTTATGGGAATAACCTATAGCTTATATGATATTATAGATCAAATCCAACTTGATGAGATAACCACTAATGTTTTTGATATCTTTATTTTACACCAATGTGTCATCCAGATGTTCATTTCTTTTTCTTGGTAATAATATATGCAACTATGATATTTTGTACACATCCATAGCTTTATATCCATTTTATCACATACTATATATGTTTTATATGTTTATTGTTATGATTTAAAGATCATAAAATTATTTATAGTGTTGTTCATTTGTAATTTAATTTGATAAACATAATTTATTGGCCTATAACATATACTGTGAGTCATCCTATAATATATATTACAGGTCACACTATAGCATCTATTGTAGGTCACCCTATAACATCTATTATAGGTCACCATGTAGAATTTTCTACATGACACCCTATTGCAACTATTGCATGGTCACTTGTAGAAATTAATACAAGTAAACCTATAATAATTTTTATAGATTAGTCTGTAGTAACTTCTATAGGTCAACCCGTAGCATGTTTTTATCACTATAGATTAGCCTGTAGTAACTACTAGAGGTTAGCCTATAACAAACTATAGGTCAACATGTAGTAATTTTTATAAGTTATCCTAAATTAAATGTTTTAACTTGATAAAAACTATTTTACAAACTTGATACAATTAATATGGGCGATGCCAAAAATATAACAAGATTCAGTGGCCACAACCAATGCATATGTGAGCTTTAATAATTTAATTTGGTCATTTCATGATAAAAAACAAAAATCATAATTTAAGAGTTTCACAAAGCCCTAATTAGAGATAAAACCATCCCTATGGCTGGAAATAATGGGAAATGACCAATATTATATTTAAAATATTCCCACTATTAACTTGATAAGCAAAAAAAATAGACATATTCATATTTAACTATGCACATAACATACACACACCAAATCACTCAAACTATAATTTTTTCCAACATGTTGATTTTCCTTGTTGACATATCATGCCAACTACTAGATATTTGGATCCTATTAGGGAAGTTATTACTTTCCACTAGCCTATCATAACAATGTTGTCTTGGGAATCCTTTCACACAAGTATAATCAATTACTATGTTGATCTAAGTCTTCCTAAATGATCTATTAGCATTAAACAAGTAGTTGGAGATTTAATGAAAGAAATAATAACCACCATCTACTATACCTTAAGTAAACCATCCTAAGATAGATATATTCATAAATATTCTTTCAAAAACAAATATATGTTGGGATTTTCTTTGAACATGCATGTATTAGTGATATATCTTAACAAAATTATAGCACTAATAATTTATGTATTATTTAGTGATGTTGATTTTGATTCAAATAATGCATGTTAGGAAATTATTTAGGTTTTTTAAGACATCCTCATGTCAATAAATGTTCTATAAGGATTGGGTTTGATAAATTCCTTTCCCTATCCTCACTTATATAACTAATAAATTTCCATGGGTTATCTTTGCCTAAATATATGGATAATTAAACCATGTGTTTCAAAGAATTTCATCTTATATTTTGAAAGGAAGAAGAAGAAACTAAATATATGTATGGTTGAAAAAATTATTTGATTGTGCATGTGTTGAATCAATGATTGTGAAGAACTCTTTGGCTTGGGAGGATGACCTGCAAATAAGATAACACTAAATCAAACGGTTGGTTAGATAGATAGTTGAGTGGATTGCCTAGCATTAACTAGATCCTAGAAGTAAGAGCTTCCTCAGGGGTTTTCAATCCACAAATTTTAAATAATTAAGTTTATAAAAAAAATAGAAAGTACTTGCATCAATAATCAAAAGGTACTAAAATTAAACACAAGAAATGCTTGTTAAAAATGATTAATATAGCAATACGTAAAATTAATACTAATACTAAATGGCTCATGTCTATTTCAAAAAATTAGGCAAGGGTCTATGAATAGGTAGGGACATAAAAAATTAGATTTAGTTGGGGGTAAGAAGGTGAAAATAACTTGTTATTATATTATACCATAGTGACTGTCGATGATTGATGTGACCATCGATGATTGAGGTGACTGTTGGTGGTCAAGATAACTATCTATGGTTGGACAAACCATCAGTGATTGAGACAATTGTTGATATTTAATATGGTAAATAGCTAAATGATGGGATCACAAGGATGGATTCTAAGAGATGGGTTAGTGTTAGGCTGAGTACAAAAGGAAAATAAAGTAATTAAATACTAAAAAGAAAATACTTATCTTGCATAAATTTGACTAGGTGGTTGATTGAGGTGGCTAAATCATTGGTGGAGTCTAACATGATTTTAGTAGAGTAACAGTACTTGGCACTTTGGTAGAGTGGTGGTAGAAAGTTGGCTCTCTAATATGATAGCTAGATTACTGGATTGTTGATGATGATTAACATAAAAAATAAAGGAACTCTGGATGTATAAGCTCTTGATAAAAATTACAAATGGATTCCACCTCCTTGCTCCTCTCTTCTTATAGGTAAGGAATAAGTGGTACAATAAAATATGAACTGTGCTTTGTAATTTTAACTTACTCATGTAATAGCTCACACATAGATTTAGACAAGCTATTTTTAGAAAAGCAAGGCAGATGGTTTACATGTAGGTGTTTAAGGAGGTGTAACCTAACCATTGATGGTCAAGGTGACTGCCAACATTCATCCTAACCATCAATGGTCAAGGGTGAAGGGTCAAAGTGGGTAAAATCTAGGTTAAGTCAGTTAGGCAAAATGACCATGGGTTAGGCTTGGTTAGGGGTTAAAAGGTTAGATTGGTCCCAAGGGGGTCCTAAGGTGGTCTATGAGAATTTTGACATTTGGAATTGTAGTGTGTATATTTATAGTGTCTATATTTTTCCCATTTTTGTTATGTGGCCTTGAATAAACAACATTCAAAATAAAAATGAATTGTTAGTTGAAGGTTTGGCTGCCTAACGTATGGGAGGAGGTGTTCCCCCTCAAACTAGGAGTGGATGAGGTAAAAAAAAATTGGGTGCAGGTTTGATAAGGTGGATGATAGTGATGATGAAGGTAGATGTCATAAAGGTGGGTAATAGGTTGGGTACTAATGTGTAAATAGGTGCACAAAGTATTATATCTAAGATTGTGTATTAACAAGGTCTCCATAGTTGATAAAAATAAGGGTCATCACTAGAAATATAAGTGGAAAGTGGACTACAACTACATTTAGGTATGGTGGTTAGGAACACTTGCAAGTCCCCTAAGTGATGTTTGTGTCTCAGTGGGTAACCAAGGTAGGAAGTCTTCTCAATGATAACACAAACTAGTCAAGTGTCATGGGTATGTAAGGTAGGAAGTGATCTCAAAAAGACATAAGTGGGTTTGGTAAGTGTGAGGTGGTGTAGGTGTAAAAGGTTTAACATGGAAATATTGTCATTGCAGTCAAAGGACTAGGTAAAAATCATCATAAAACATGTGCTAGTTGGGCTGAAATGGAACAATGGAAAAGTGACAAGGTGGTTAGGTTGGGTGGATAAGGTGGTCTATATGGGTGGGTAAATGATTTCATGTTATTGAAAAAAAATTCTTAGGTAAAATCTAAAAGGGGTGAGCATATTTATCATTAATGATCAGTGTGCTTAAGGATGACCATTGATGGTCACCCTAACCATCGATGGTCAAGGTGTAAACCCTAAAAGATTATGGGTCAAAAGTGAAAATAAAATTACTTTTAAATCATTATAACTTTTGGAAATTAAAGCTATAGTTATTTATTATTTTAGTCAAAAATATTGTTGATGGTGACTACTGATGAGGAGTTGACTGCTAGCTGAGGTAGAGAGTGGACTAGTGAGGATGCAGGGAGCACATGGGCACAGATGATCATGGGCAGGTCTATAGAAAAATCTACAATGGTGATCATGAAATGAGGTAGGTGGTATCCTTAATTTTATAGTATAGCCTAATTTTTTTGTAAATGCATTAGGGTTTGAGGGTAGTATTGAATGTTTATGCTGTATTTAGGGTTTTTAGGGAATTTAGGTAAATTTGTAGGTGAATGGGGAAATTGATTAGGTGGGTAGGTGATTTGGGGTGGGTAGGCACCTTAGGGTATAAATGTAGGAAATTTTGGTTGTTATTTGGTTGTTTTAGGGTAGGGTAGGTTTTGGATGTTCCTCATCGGTAGTCAAGATTGACCATCGATGGTTGACATCCTAAGAAAAAAGGGTGCTTGACTGTCGGTAGTCACCTTGACTATCAATAGTAAACTAGTGAAAAAAAGGTTTTTATAAAGTGTTTGAACTGCTAAGGCAAATTTAAATGTTTTTTTCTAGGTATAGGTTGGCCTCATAGGTTTAAAGGGTAAATTTGGTAGGTATTGGGTAAAGAGATAGGTCAGTTACTTAAAGGGTAAGGTAGGGTAGGATAGGCATTGGTAGGTGATAATTGTGTAGGTGACTAAGCTATGTTTCCAAACAAATTATTATAGGTTAGGGAGAAAATACAAATACATGATCGAGTACCACTCATCTTCATATAGATCCACTAGGGGATGACCCCAGCTAATTGGGACCACATGGAAGAGGTTGGGTTCAGGGCGATGAGACACTATTATCATGTGCCTCAGGATGTCTTATGATTATAGTGCTCATTAAGAGATGGTATCTCGCTATAAACACCTTCCTATTTCCAATCGGAAAGATGACAATCTTGCTTGAGGATGTACATAGGATCACATGGCTTATTCTCTAGGTTGATCTAATCTACCACATAGAGTGAAAGGAGTGGGAGGATCATATTGAGTTATTATATGGAGATGACAATGATCAAGTTAAATGGCATGTTGTGGGGTTTAGCTACAACACATTATACCAGAGGGCTCCAAGTGAGAGGAAACCCATGATGATTTTTATAATGGCCATCTCATGATTTACATTTCCTAACTCAAGCAGTGAGAGGTTCTAATATTTGCTATTAGGGGTGTTGGTTGAGCTATTACTAGGGTAGACTATATTTAGTTGGGTACCTATTCTCATGATATAAATATATAAGGAGATATGGGGGTTCATGGCCCATAAGAGGTACAATATTATTATTGACCTAGTTTTACATTGTCAGGCCTACAAACACATCCAAGTGCTAAGGCCAGTGGGATTACCATGGGTAAGATACATGTAGATTGAGTTCTTAGTTTGGTTCATATGGTGGAGAGGTGACTTTATTATCTCAAGTGTAAGGGAGGATCTTATGATGTTGATTGGTTTAGAGGTGCACTAGGTACACTAGTGATCAGAGATATCACCTGAAGACCTTATGTTCAATTTCTAGTGTGGCTTGGCTATATGAGGTAGACACTCTCCCTATAGAGTTATAGATGGATATTCGATGGGTGGGATGGGGAAGGGAAGCTTATCCCATTTGATAGAGTGTGGAAGTAGTTTGGCTTCATATAGGGTATTATAAGTGTATTTCCTAGGTAGAGACATGAGGATTCAGAGATCTTATTGCTAGAGCCACATCCCATGCTAACATTACTAGATCATGAGGACCTTCTAGCTAGGTCATAGATAGATGACATTGAATTCATAGATGGGTACATGGCATGTTAGAAATCATTATATATGGTATTATATTTTGGTGATGGTGATAGTGGTAGGGGGCCTATGGATGTGGACCCAGCTAGGAGAGGGGTCTAGAGGGCACAAGAATAGGGGCTAACCTTGATGGATAGGTAAGAATGGTACAAGTTGTTAAATAGGTAAAGTTCCTAGTGCTACAGGGTCAAGTTATTACTCTCATAGGAGATAGGGACCAGGTTAGGGCTTCACTATCCTTGGTTACAAAGGAGAGGGACTCCCTAAGGTAAAGAGGAGGAGGGGAAACAACATCAATAGGACCACTGAGCACCATCCCCATGGCATGATACCTGGATACAATGGAGGATTTATGGTATTATGATGCTATAGTTTTGAGTTGGTACCCTGAGGAGCCCTATTAGGGTGATTACAAAGCAAGCTTGTTAGGTAGTGCTAGTGTGGTGACACCAGGGTAGTGGGCAATGTCTATAGGTGGATATATAGGTACTACAGGTAGACAAGTATTAGGACCTAGTAATACACTAGGAGATAGTGGTACCCTAGGGGCATAGACAAGACCTATCTTATAACATTTATGGTGTATATCATTTTGATTCTGGCCTATGAGCTGATGCAGTGAGATGTACATTTGAGAGAGCCATGTCTATTTGCTTGTACAAATTATTATGTTATTTGAATCATGATATATATGTATATATATGATCTTTGTTCACTGCTTATGCTCATGGTGTATGATTTGCATTGATGATTAATGCTTATGATGTGATGTTATATTGCTTATGTATTATGCTTATATTATGCATTCTAGACACTAATGTAGACTTAGCTAGCTAGGCATGAGATGGTTTTGATTTATGGTTATGCTTATGACATGTTGATTTTTAATGAGTATATACTTCATTATTTAGATTTAGACATGTAGTGGAAAATGGTTAATTGTTTGCTCATGGATATTATGGATTTATTATGCTTTTTATGGTTGTGACTATGATTATTATGTTTCGTATGACATACATGGATATTCCTATTATAATAATGGTTTCCATTATCTTACTTAGGGTAAAGCACATGATGTAATCTAACTAAAAACACTATATGGGAGAACATAGAATATAACCAAGAGACAAATGACATAATGAAAATATCTACTAGTCATGATAGGATAAGAAGAGGGCATGATGCTTCTTCTTTGACAAGGACTAGAACAAAACCGAAGTTGGATTTGCTTAATGAACATAATCCCATTGAATTCTTCACATTAACATTTGTTAGTTGGGTAAAAAGGTGTCTTGACCACATAACACTAAGTAAGCTTGAAATCCCTTGCTTATAGTGCATAAAAGGGATATGGATGAAAATGGAACCTTCTTGTGAAACTATCATGCCTCTTCTATAGGTTTTTGAAGAGTCATTATAAACAAGTTTATGTAATAAAAATTTTAGACTGATTGATGCAAGAAATATACTTGTGAAAATCAATCATGGTTTCTATCGTATTTAACTATGTGAGATATGATTGTGGCTTTAAAAATTAGTTTAATTTTTTTGTGATTTTGAAAATGGGTCTTTTGATTTGTTGTTATATATGGGAAGCCGATCAATGTGGAAAGCTTCCAAGAAATTGTTGTGCTTTTGACAAATGCTTTACTTAGTTAGGTTTAATATTATTTTCTTTGTTCAAATCTCTATGATAGTTATCCTTCAAGGGAGTAGTCTACCTTATATTTGTGCAATTTTAATATGCTTATGTAGTTATCCTTCAAGGGAGTAGTCTTTGAGTGCTAATAATGACCCATGATTACTATTGGTTTAGATTTTTATTTTTTCTTGTTTGATTTTTACTTGACATAGACTTTCTTATATAGGCTTAAAGGTTAACCTTTATGAAGGTAAAACTAGAAACACAAGAGGTTGATTAGGTGTAAAGAGGTTTAGGTGACAATGTTCATGGGAATCCAACCCAATAAATGGATGAAAAGTACCATGATAATCATGTCATGGGTAGAGCCATGGTATCCATTATTCAAGATTAGGATATGACTATGATGGATAATCACATGATTCAGTTTTAATTAGTTACCCCTAAAATAGGGAGATGAATTTGGTTAAAAGTAAGGTATGAGCTTAAGTTAAAACAAAAGGTGAACTTGATCCTTCTTAACAAAATAATAAATGTAGATACAAAGCATTGAGGGGCTTAGGTTCTCGATGGTATTTGATAGAAGATAATCGATAAGTTCTTGATCCATACTTGTAGGTTATGATATAGGGTCCAAGTTAATTGAAAGTAAACTTACCTCACTTGATTTTCTCCATATTGGTGACATGTTGATTTTCCTTTAGGACAAGGTCTCTGATGTTGCGTTCTTACACTCTAAGTTGTTTTATATAGGCATGCTTGGCATGCTTTTGGTAGACATGAAGATGGGTAAGGGTTACTAAGTAATTCTCATCAAGTAGCTCAATCTGGGCCAAGTGGTGCTAATGATAATCATCCTTCGTAATGAGATCTTACAAATATATGTGAATAAAAGGTATTTAGACTTTGAGAAGTAAGATGGCATCTACTCCAAATATAAGAGAAAAAGGTGTATCTCCCATAGGGGTCTTAATGCTAGTGTGATATGCCCATAAGGCAAAGGGGATGTACAAATGCCAATCCTGACCATATGCATTGGCCATTTTAGTTAGCATGTTGTTAAAAGTTTTGTTAGAGGCCTTAGCCTATCCATTCACTTGAGGGTGATAGGGTGAGGAGAAGCTTAACTTAATGCTAAATGCATCACATAGACCCTAGATTTGATTTTTCTTTAAAAATTTACCATTTTTAGTGATAATCTTGTGAGGAACACTGAAATAGAAGATGATATGATGGTTGATAAAATCAATAATCTTATCTACCTTGGTCAAGACTAGAGGAATAGCCTCTACCTACTTGGTAAAATATTTGATCGTAGTGATGATAGAATGGTGTCACTATGACTAATGGTGGTTAATTTCACCAATAAGTTATAGACCCCATTAGAAAAGGGCCAGAAATCAGTGGAAACACGAAGACTATGGATAGGTTTATGGTGTAAATTGGCATGTTTTTGGAATTTGACACACTTTTTCACATAATCATAGTAGTATTGGCTAAGGGTAGGCTAGTAATAGCTAAGGGGAAGGATGTGTTTACCTACAATGAGGCAACCAAAGTGTCCCCCACAAATACCATCACATGTTTCCTTGATAGCATGAGAGGCTTCATGAATAAGTAGGTGATGGAAGAGGAGGCCATCAAAGCTACGTTTATAAATAATTCCTCCCATAATGGTGTAGCATGAGGTACTCTAGATAAATGCTCTTTGAGTATTCCTAGAGAGGTTGGAAAGAATGATGGTAAGGTTAAGGTAGTCAGAGGTCGGCTGATACCAAAGGTCAGGATGGGTCTCTTCCACATTGAAAATGGTAGGAGAATCTAGTTTGACATAGGAAGGTTAGGTAATTTGATGGATAAAAATAGATATCTTAGATTTATAGGGTGTAAATGGGACCTAAGAGGTAGGGGAAGCCATGGTATCAACAAAATTTTTGGTAGATCATGGGGTCAACTAGATGCAGTAGTGTTCAACTGATGATCAAAGTTTATCAACTAGTTATTTTTACTATCTTAAAACATCATTTTTACACTAGTAAGATCCATTGATTTGATTTACCACAATTTGGGAGTCGCCAAATATATTGATTATTTTGACTCCCAAGGCTAATGTGGTCTAAAGGCCTATGACTAGGGCTTTATACTTAGCCATATTGTTGGTACATTCAAAATCAAGCTTAAAAGACAAAGGAAGAGGCTCACCATCAAAGGGGATAAGGATGATACCACCTCCCCCACTATGTTGACATTTTGATCCATCAAATAGCATGGTGACTTGATAGGTGAAGTCCACCTTAGAGAGGGTTGTGATGGACTCATCGAGGAACTCAAGAAGAGGAGGGTGGTTATTTTATAATGATGCTTCAACCAATTAGTCAAAAATTACTTACCCTTTAATCAACTTTTAATAAATGAACTCAAGGTCAAACTCTGATAAAAGCATAAGCCACTTTGCCATACACTAGTTTTGGTATGGCTTGGAGTGCATATACTTGAGTGGGTCAGTATTGGTTATGGCATAGGTTTTCTGGTTAAGTAGGTAGTGGCAAAGTTTGGTGGCCATGAAGACTAAAGCTAAGAAAATCTTCTTGGTATGGGTATATCGAGTCTCATACTCTATAAGCATGTGGATGATGTAGTAGACTACTTGCTCTTTGTGTTGTCATCCTAATGAATAAGCATTGCTCCTAGGGAGTGGTCATTGGCAGAGATATATAGGTAGAAAGGTTGGTCATCTTTGGGAAGGGTGAGGACAAGTGGAGATAAAAGATACTCTTTGAGTGAATCAAAGGCCTTTTGATAGTTTTTATTCCACTTAAAAGAAACATATTTATTTAGAAGGTGGTGGAAGGGTTGGCATTGGTCTAAAATTTGGGAGATAAAGTGATGAATGGATTAGAGCTTCCCCTACAAACTATAGACTTGCTTAAGGTTGACTAGGGGAAGCATGTCAAGGATTGCTTTGATTTTGGTAGAATTAGCTTCAATTCCTTGAAGGGAAATGATAAAATGAATAATATTTCTTGACAAGACCCCAAAAATGCACTTCTTGGGGTTTAGGTAGATATGGTAATGGATAATCTACTCAAAGATGATCTTGAGAATGGATAAATGATCTTTTCAGAGTTTAGATTTTTAGAGAAGATCATCCATAGTCATGTATAATCTTGTGGATAAGGTCATGAAAGATGTAATTCATGGCACATTAATAGATTGTACTAGCTTTATTTAATCTAAAAGGCATGACTCTATATTAGAAGGTTCCCCATGGGGTGGTAAACATGATCTTATGCTAATCTTCAAGAGAAATTAAGATCTGATTGTAACCTAAGAATCCATCCATGAGAGATAACATTTCATGGCTAACTGTAAGATCAATTAGCTAGTTAATGCTAGGTAGAGGAAATTTATCTTTAGGGCAAGTAATTTTGAGGTCACAAAAGTGTATGTCCCTTATGTCTTTAGTGATAGGCACAACATTAAGACCCATTAGGGATAGTTAATGGGTTGAATGAAGTTAATAGATATAAGATGTTGAAGCTCTTCTTTGATGAGAAGGGTTATACAAGGATGCATGTGTCAAAGTTTTTGATTATACGCTTTGGATTTCTCCTTATCCTTATACTAAGCTCTCATGACCACATGAATGTTATGGATAGAGGGAGGAAAAATGGTATGAGATTGATTAGGATATTCATCACTCTAAGGCGAGAGTGGAGGAGTAGGTAGGTTTTAGCTAGTGGTTATTGGATTGGTAGTGGGTATGTGGGAGGTTCATCTGTTAATAGATTATACTTATCATAGAGCCAATGAATAATGATTGGAAAGCTTTCCATCTCTTTCTATCATGCCTCAATATCCTATGATAGGAGCACACATGGTGGTTGTTATACTAGGTAGGTTTTGAACCAAGAGGGTTGAATGGCCTAATAGGGGGTAAGGTTAAGAAATAAGCTTTTAGTAACTATTGAAAAATGGTAGAGTAGGATTCAGATAAAGGTGGAGAGGCCTTAGGGGTTTTGGTCTTAGTTAGTAAGGTGGAGGTCCTTTTGGTAGTGGGTTTGATGACAAAAGGTTTGGGTAAGGTAGTGCATTTGGTTTATGGTTTTGATTTTGGTAAGATAGTGGTTGGGAAAATAGAGGTAGGAGGTTTTAGGATAGGTAGCTTGGATATTTATGGTTTGATGAAAATAAGTGTGTCAAAAATCAAGTGTGCTAATGTAACCAACAATGATGGTTGGGTCTTGGTTGGGACAACCAATTTTCCAATTAGAGTGGAGGGATGAGGCCCCAAGATAGAGGGCAAGGTAGAGGGAGGTATGAGTTTAGCTCTTTGGCCTTTTGGTACTTCTACTCCCTTGGTTGATTTAGGTTGGAACTTGGTTGTTGGGTTGGTAGAGATAAGATCCACCTTCATAGATGGGTGGTTAAGACTTTGTTTAGGGAAGGTTCCAAGGTTCTTGGTTAGCTTGGTTGGCTTGGTTGGAGAAGGTGATTTGGTTGCATGGGGTTTAGGTTCTTTGGATGGCTTAGGAGTTATTGGGTTAGTAGAAGTTTCTATTGGTTTGGTTGATAGCGTAGGATTTCAGATAGTGGAAGTGGTGGGTTGGTTTGCTAAAGGTATGGTTGGAGGTTCTTTCTTAGTGATATAAAGTAACCCTAATTTTTTCTAGAAGGTGGATCAATCCATGTCAAGGTTGGAGACAAATTCCAATTTTTTCACTAACCTAGAGAATGGTTTGTAGGCTAGTTTTATTCCTTGGATAGTGAAACTAAAAGACAAACCCATAGGTTGAGATAGAGGGGTGGTAACCTCATCTTTTTCCTCAATCAAAGGATGCAAGGATTGATTGGGTGACTCCTTTGTGGGAGGTGCATACATGGGGGATTCCTCTTTGGGGATGCTCTCTGAAGGGGTAGTACTTTACTCGATGGTTAAGGGAGAAGGTAAAATGGGTGCTCATTATGGAATTTCAATCAAGGGAGGGTTTGATGGCTCTGCCACCTCAATAAGTGAAGGAAGAGAAAGGGGTACTTCCTTGATTTGGGTTTCTAAAAGAGAAGGTAACTCTGCTACCTCAATAAGTGGAGAGGGTGAGGAAGAGATAGGTTGGTCAGTAGGTTATTTAGTAATGATTATGATAGGAACCATGTTAATAGTATGGGTATCATGATAACACTCAGCCATGTTTCTCTTGTTCTTGGTAGGCACATGATTGGGAAAAGGCTACCTAAATATGTCAAGGGCTAGGTTTTGAGGTGCATTAGGGTTATCTAACACAAGCTCACCCTTATCAATGAGAGATTGGACAATGCTCTTGAAGGTGTTTCACCTACTAATGTCATACCCTATTACTCAGTGGAAGGCACATAGATCATTTTTGTTGTACCAACTAGGTGTAGGATGAGAAGAATCAAATTGTTAAGGTGGTTTGATAGGAAGAAGTTGTATGATATTAGCTTTCAATAGCTTCTTCAGGATCAAAGCATAAGACTCTCCCAATAGAGTAAATTGCTTCTAAGTGTTCCAATTTTGGTTTCTCATGTTCTAATTTGAGGAACTAGAGGAACTTGGTTGGTTGGAAGATGATGAAGAAGTGGTTTTAAACACAACTAAATTCATAGTGACATTTTTTTGGTCCTGGTGTTGGTTTGGTTGCTTGATTTGGAGGAGGAGTCCTCATTAGTTTTGTAGGTAGAGTTATTACTTTTCAATTTTAGCTTTCCTTTATCAATGGATATATTATCTAATTTGTACACCATGGTGAAATATTCATCAAAAGTTTAGAAACTTTGAACACACAATGTGGAAGAGATGTTCTTGGCACATGCCCAAGTAAAGAGTTTGATCAATTTGAGTTGGGATAAGGAAAAGGAGAGTTGGTTGATTAGGCTCTACCAATGAGTTAAAAAAATTGACAATAGATTCATCATCAAAATATCAAATAGAGTAGGAGTTAGTGATGAAAACCTTCTTAGAGATATTTATCAAAAAGTGATCTGAGAAAGTTTGAGCCAGTTGGGTGAAGGAGAAGATGGAATTCTTGATTAAGGTACTATACAAATCCAATGTCAATCCTGATAAAGACATAGGAAAAGTGTAGAGAAGGAGGGAATCATCATAGGCAATCAAATACCATGAATTCTTGAATTCCCTAAGGTGATATTGGGTATCCTATTTACTCTAAAACTTGGAGAACTTAGGAAGTTCCCAATGATAAGGATATGGCTTGATAGGTATAGATGGGTGGATGGGCTCATTACAAATATGGTCATATGATAAGATGTTGTGAGCTCTAGAGATGGATGACTCTAAGTTAATCATCTTGTCTATGAGCATATTAATCAATTCCATTAAGCGTGATGCACATGAAAGATAGTAAAATTCATACTATTTTTGGGGTTAAGTGATATATTGATAATTTGTTAGAGGTTGAGAAGTTTCCACATATGGGTAAGTGGCATAGGTGGTTGGGTAGAAGGTATGTACTACTAAGTGGGTATGGATGGTTGAGTTATATGTAAGGGATAAGTGGTAACCTTAGTAGAGATAGGTGCTAAGGTAGAAGGTATTGGTGTTACTACACTTCTGAACAGAGAGGGGGTAGCTAAAGTAATGGTAGTGGTGGTGGTAGTGGGTAACATAACAATAATTAGGGTATGGGTATGTAAAGGTTGGGTGGTATCCATGTTGGAAGAATTATTAGTCAAGCTACAAGGTGTTTGGGTGTTAGAAGGTTGATCTGGTTGGCTTTTTATGGTTGTATTAGATAGGTTTCCAGTTGAGGTAAATCCCTGAGTAGCTAACGGTTGGGTGATGATAGTAGTAATAAAAGAGCTGCTTAAAAATCCCAATGGCATTCCATAAGTTAGATCAATAAGTCGCACTAAAATGGATGTATGGTGAGCTACTATGCTAAGATAATGTTGTAAAACCACTGGGTTATTATCCTAAAAGGTATAAAAGTTTGGGTCTCCTTGGGAGACTATTTGGGGAACATTAGAAGCATCAGAATGGTGAGGATAACTCTTAGCATTTGAGATATATTCCATGGATGAAGAGGTAGATGATATTGGATAATCTATAGATGGGTCTTGACTTGTTAAGTCTCTTTTTTGTTGATGAGTAATAACATGCAAGTAGGATGAGAATAAAACACAAATAATATAACTTAAACAAAGAGAAAGCAATAAAATGATCAAGGAAATCTAACATGCACTAGAGTACATTAAAATCTTGTGGTTAATTTTAATCTTGATTTTATCTTATGCCTTAAGTTATGAGAATGTGTGATAGAATTTTCATTGTAGATTAGGTACTATAAAAGAAATCTATGGTTTTTTTTAGTTATTTATGTACTCAAAAAGATCTATATTGGGAATGAATACGTGGCTTGGTATTGGAGCCTACCCCCTCACTTCACACATTGTAGTGATAAGGGTGTCGACTTATTAGCTAATATATACTAATTTCCAAATTTTATACTCAACCAAAGAGCTGAGTTGGTTCTCCCCTTAGTAATGACCTCCAAGTAGGATCATCTAGAAAGGGTCAGGTTACTACTAGGTGATGAAATCCTAGTCAAGCCTTGTCTCAAGTTTGTTTGATGTTTAATTGATGAAATTTGTTTGGTTTAGTGTGTGAAAAAAAAGTGATGCTATGATAAAATTATTGTGCCTTAATTAAAAGTGAGATAAAATTAGAAGCAAGAAATGGATGCACTTGATTTTAAACCCAAAAGATATTTTAGTTTCATTAATGAGCACAAATAGGGAGAAGATCATAAAGATGCAAATAAAATAAACCCAAAGTAAGGAGTCAAGGTCCCACCAAGCATGCCAGAATGTTTCAATGAATTTTAGATTATATTTTGAAATGAAAAATAAGAAACCAAATATGGTTATGGTTTAAAAACCTCTTTGATTATGTGCACATTGAATTAGATGATTGTGAAGAACTCCTATTTGGCTTGGGATGATGACATGAAAATAAGATAGTAGTAAAGTAAATAGTTAGTTAGATATATAGCTGAGTGGATTTCCTAGCATTAGCTAGATCCCAGAAGTAAGAGCTTCCTTGGGGGCTATCAATCCACACATTTTAAATAATTAATTTTATAAAATAGAATATAAAGTACTTGCATCAATAATCAAAAGGTAATAAAATTCAACACAATAAATGCTTGTTAGAAATGACTAATATAGCAATAAGCAAATTAATACTAATGATAAATGGTTCAGGTCTATTTAAAAAAATCAATCAAGGGTATTTGAATAGGTAGGGACATAGAAAACTAGATTTGGCTAGGGGTAGAAGGTGAAAATAATTTAATTTTTTACATAGTGACCGTCAGTGGTGATGTAACTGTTGGTAGTTGAGGTGACCATTGGTGGTCAAGTTAGCTGTCAGTGGTTGGATAGACCATCGGTGATTGAGACAACCATCAATGATTACTATGGTAAATAGTTAATTGGTGAGATCATAAGGATGGATTTTGAGAGATGGGTTGGTGTTGGGCTATGTGCAAAAGTAAAATAAATTAATCGAATACTGAAAAGTAAATACTTATTTTGCATAAATCTGATTGGGTGTTTGATTAAGGTAGTTGACTCATTGGTGGAGTTTGATGTGATTTTGATAGAGTAATGGTACTTGGCACTTTGGTGGAGCAGTAGTGGTAAGTTGGATTTCTAACATGATACCTAGATTATTGGATTACTAATGATGATTGACTTACTAAACAAAATTACTCTAGATACACAAGCTCATGATAAAAAAATTAGATGGATTCCACCTCCTTGCTCCTCTCTTCTTATAAGAAAGGAAGAAGTGGTATAACAAGATGTGAACTATTCTTCCTAATTTTAACTTGCTCATGTAATGGATCACATTTGGATTTAGACAAGCTATGTTTAGAAAATCAAGGTTGATAGTTTACATGTTGGTGGTTAAGGAGGTGCACCTTGAACATCGATGGTCAAGGTGACCATCAACAGTCATCCTAACCATTGATGATCAAGGTGACCATTGATGATCATCCTAACTGTTAACGATTGACCACAGGTTAGGCTTGGTTAGAGGTCGAAGGGTCAGATTGGTCCTAAAGGGTTAATAAGGTGGTTTAGTGTAATTTTGACATTTAAAATCATGGTGTGCATATTTTTGGTGTCTACACGATGCCATGTCCTAAATCAAAAAAAAATGTTATGGCATAAATCTCAACCATATGGTAAATATGAATGAATTATTTAAGGCTATATATGATATTAATCAATTTTTTTCCATTATTATATTTCATGTTCTTATACATATTGATTGTCCACTCATTTTGTATCTAATGTACAAACTAAATCTCAATAGTTTCACTATTATGTAATTTTTATTACCTCAAAAATTCAATATTACCATCTTTGATAACCTTAAAGTTTATAATTTAATTGTTGATTATCTTTTACAACTAACATTTGATGAACATAGTGTCTAGGTGGATGATGAATTTTTTCTACTTTCTACAAAATATTTTATGTTTTCTAACAACTTGGTTGTAGGAAATTATTTCAAATACTTATCTTTGCAAGAAACTCAAGTTCCAATCCAAGTGAGGCATGGCCCACTCACATGTATTTGGTATTCTATTTTTCCATATGTTTGATATTTTCTTTCTATTATGTGTGAATTTTCATTTTTCATTCATGTAAGTATGTGTACCTTTCAATTCAGTGTGTGTACATTCAATTCAATAAAGGTATAAAATTTTGAAGTTATTTCTAGATTTTAATTATTTCAATTTAATTTCATATACTTTCCTTTCCTGAAATTTAATTTTTGTAAGTGTCTTTATCTATACCTAAAATTTATTCTCCTCAACCTTCAAAAGAGACTAGTATCACATATATGATGCCGACACCTTGCCAAATACACACCCATAGGTGTATGATTAGTGAAATTAGCATTATCGATAAATCAAATAGTTAGACCTCTAGTGACTTTGTCAAGTTTTAGGTGAGCATTGATTCCTTAGATTTGAAGTATAGTTTTATTCTATTCCTCAATATGTTTATTGTAGGTTTTACTTTTGAGGACCTACACAATTAGAGTTTTTTACCAAAGACAAAGTGTGTTGTACAAACTCAATATACCTTTTCCATTCACTATAGTAATTCCATTACTATAATAAAATTGGGGAATTTTTAGGTACTATAATCTAGTATTAAGTACTTAGAAATGATAATATTGACATACATTTACCACACATGACTTGCACGCATAAATATGGTCCTAATTCACCATTATATCACACTTACATGCTACTTTATGAGTTATGAGTTTGATCCTTATGTACTAATATTACATGCCTATAGTAACCTCACTATATATTTCAAACCTGCATACTATCCTACACATATATGCGTAAATGGTCAATTTAATCCTATTGTACATAAGTTAGTATTATGAATAGATAATGACCTATGTTGATGTTACCACCCTCTCCCAATAATGGTTACTTTTTAAAATCAAACCTTTCCTTAGAAATATATCATCTACCTATCATGTTAGTGGCATGAGAAAATATCTAATTGGACTCATAGATATACAAATGAAGGCCTCACTAGATAGGGGACTTAACACTTATCTTGTATACATTGAGAAAAATCATCTTATTATTCCCAAATTATAAATTAGTCACTAGGAGAAATCACAAGCCAAGTCTAAATCATACCAAAACAAATTCAAAGTAAGCATTTTCAAATATCAAAGCTAAATAATTAGTTGTATTCATATAATGAAGGAACACAATTGCATAATCACACAAGGTGGAAAAAATACATGTGACTTTATTTACCTCATTAGAGTATTGGATACATAGGTAATGGTCAATCATCAAAAAGGTGATTGAAGTTAGCTCAGCTCATTACACTTTCCTAATTTTTATAGGTTTATATTCCTCACAAGCACACCTAGGGTTTTAAGATGAAGGAGGTTGTTTTATAGAGTTATGTGGATCATAAGGGTTCAACATTACACATATAAGGATTTTAGAGATAGGTGAAGGTGTTAGAGATAGGTGAAGGTGACCATATGGTCACAAACCCTCTTTTCCACATAGGTCACTATCAACCAAAATAGGTTAGTATCAATAGTTGACACTAACCCAAATATGATGGAACCAACCTTATATAGATAAAAACATTGTTCTTGATCTACAAAAATCATAGGCCTGATTCAATCTATTTTCTAGTGTCATAAGTCAGACACAATTAAATAATAATTCAAAAAAGATAAATAATTATCCCATTGTTTTACATATTATATTTAGAATAAGCCACATGTAAAATAATCATAATATTTTTCAATATTTTACATTAGATTCATGCTTAAATGTCATATTTAGTAAATTGATTCATGTATAAATTTCTATCTTATTAGGGTTTCTAAATCCAAATTAGGGTAAAATAATAAAAAATTATATCTGAGACCCTAAAACATAAATATAAAACCCTAATAAGGTATAATGAAACCCTAAGGGAACACATCATTTCCATTCTTGAAATAATTATTAGGTTCACCAATATGTTTTAGCTTATCTTGGATTTAGATATCTAAATAAGCTTGAAATTTTGAATAATTCAAAGTATATAAGATATGTCTAAATTTTGTAGAGATTAATGTAAAATTCAAAGTAAGATTGATTTATTACACTTATTATTAACAAAAATGACCAATAAAATTAGATACTTGGTTTGTTTTTATTCTATTCTAGTTTATGAAAATGTAAAGTAATTAGTAATACTCTACAAGATATTTGTGATCACTCATATTAAGAAGCTAACTATCAGGATCTATCTCGATAGATATGGTAATGTGTAGATCCATATATTAATTAGATGTGTCTACCTTATAACATATTTGTCCCTATAAAAAGTGTCAAACTTTTCCATCACAAATCACTATGCTTGCTTGTAGATAATTATTTTTTAAAATTTCAGAGGCTCATCATGTGCATATATTTAGATTCATCTTCTTTCACCTTGAAAACCTAGATGCACTTTCAACACTTTTTTTAGATATAAAAAACGATTAGATAGGATGGGTTGAGTTGAGCCTAGCCACCCCTCATTGATTGGATGAAAAGAGGGATCAAACCACACGTAGTTCTCCCACCTAATTGTGTGCTCAACAATGATATATAGTTTGAAATGAAACATTTGTGGCTTTTGACACTTAATAACATGTGATTTTAATATTAAAAAACTATTCATAATTGGATAGGTGATTTTTCCATTGAGGGTTTACATGTTTATATATTTATGTTAGTACCTCAAGGATGTGTAGAGGTATTCATCAATGTGCAAGTAGATTTCCTAGTGGGTCTAGATAAGTGTTAGAAAGGACTAGGCTTAGGATTGAGTGTATAAATATGATACTCTTTATTTAATCACCCTCCAAATAGAAATGAAAAATGTCTGGGCCAACCTAAAGGAAGATTTTTACTTTGGTAAAATAGTTGTTAGAGAGCATGCAAATGGGTCTGACCAAGGTAGATAGCTCTAATCATTAGATCCATCTCATTGTGGCCTTAGTTATCCAAGAAATAGGAAATGGTGATATGAATAACAATGATAGTTTTCTTAGGATAATGAACTATTTAGGCATAAACTATGGAGATCATGTATGTGTATGAAAGTATATTAGGAAGGTTAAGCCCATAAGTAAGTGAATGGGAAGGAGATAATATGAGTAAGAGTCATATGTGTTTACACAAGTCATGTATGCTAAGGATTGCTAAAAATTAGGATTTTCAAGTGTCTAATACCAAATTTTTGTGTCTATAATAAATAAAAAAATAAAAAACACAATTTCATACATGATCATATCTATTTTCCTAAGGGTCTATCACATCTAACCATAATATTTATTGACTACATCTGCATACACATCCTTGACTTTAGGGACATTATATCTTCACATGTTTTTCATTAACATATTGTGAGTTTCTTTGAGTGTGACTTTAACATAACCTTCATATGGGGCCATGACACTCATAGTTTCAACCTAAGAATTATACTAATTATACATATATCATGTTAGTAGGCAATATTATTTTGATGCCTTGCCTTATTTCATAAGTTGGGAATTTCAAATTCTTAACATCATTTACATCTTAGCATTACTTCATTTCCATACACATGATTCACTTAATTATCTATTCTACTTTGGTGTACATGATACATATTGGGTGACATTATACCCATGATTTTTTCTATATACAATTGGTAATACATATTATTAACTTCAAACTCTACAATTTACACACTACATTGGCATATGATAACTATCATTTTTATATCTAGTTTTTTTTAAGAATTTTCATTAAGGGCTTTGAGATCTTCCACATATACATCAATATCCTTGACTTGTAATTCACTTTATATTTGGCCTTGCCACATAAATCGCCATATCGTATGTCATGATATTTCAATTTCATCCTACACTATGGGACTGTAGACTCCAAAATTTGGTATTAGACAATTGGAAACATCAGCTTCAACACATCTTTAATTATTTGACTTGTGTGTGCACATTTGAATCTTGTGAACACTTTACCCTATTTGTTTACCTATTTATTATCATGAACAACCCAGTTTGATATCAATCATATTTAGAATCTCCCTAATATGTTAAATAATTCTCTATAATCATAAATGGACTATTTTCATATCTCATATCATTATTTTTTCATATTTGGATGGTTCCAACAATAGTTAGATGTTTTTAATTTGACACAAGTGTTTTCCTCTATCTATAGTGGCCAAGGACCTACAACTACTATTAAAATTCAAATGTCTCCCTTATATCAAATTATACATGTTTATTATATCAGTTATGGGGGAAATATCAAATAGTCACCTATAAAAAAAATCAAGCCTAAGGTCTTACTCACTTGGAAATTACTTGGTCTTTCAATCTCTACTTGAAAAAATATTTATAAATCCATTAACCCTCAATTGAGACATTACTAAAAAATAAAACACATTTAAAAACCCCTCAAAGGTGACCTAGAGCAAAGTTTAAATATAAACACAAGGTGAAATTTGTGTGCTAGCATAATCATGATGGTGTACACACAACCCTATGTGAAATAACTACGTGCAACTTGAGTCCTCTTTGGATTATTCAGATGTACGTAAAGTTTAGTCACTTAGTGGGGAATGATTGGGGTTGTCCAACCCATTTTTCTAAGTCAACCTAATACCAAAAGTGAATCTAGGGTTTCAAGCAAGGAAAGATAAAATTAGGATGTATGTAGGAAAAAGGGAAAATAAATACACAAAAATCATCTACAAAGGAAAGCACAAATATTCAAGGCAAAACAAACTGATAAAATCAATAGGAACAATATTGGCAAACAAAGGACAATACTAATTTTGTAGGGATATGAGCTTTGTGGGCAGCATCCAAACAAGTTTTGAGGTCATGTTTCTTAATTTGAGGAGATACAAAGTAATTTTGAGTATTGTGACACACATAGTGAGTAGTATAAATCAAAAAATCAACTAGGTGAAATCTCTTCCCTCTTTCTTTTTTAATTCTAAAAATAGTAAGTGTATTATCAATATCTATTTCATGTTTAGATTTACATGGTAAGTTTCATATTATAAATAATTTAAAATTCAATGGTTTATCTTATTTATATCACCTAAATCCAAAAATAAATAAAACAAGGACCTATATTACATATTTATCTTGTATTATTATATGAATTGTGATACTCAGTAAAATCTTAATGTGGTTTATCACATTATGCTTTGTAGACATCTAAATTCGGTGGTGAAGACTTGAAAAAATTATTTTTGACCTATCTTTGATATACAAAACTTATGCATACACATTTGACTCTTGCTTACATTTTATCCTATTTTTTTACCTATTTACAGCCTTGGCTAACCCAATTATTTGTCATTCATATGTAGGATCTCCATCATATATGCCATAATGATCTATTATCCTAATCAAATATTCACAATACTCCATATCATTATTTTTCCATTCCATAAAAAAGTAGCACCGATATGACTTATTAAACATGAAAATGTGTGTTAATAAGATAATTTACGAAAAATAGAATTTTTAAAAATCAAAATGGCTAGTTTGGGGGCCTATATATTCAAAAAATAAATAAATAAACTCATTTATGTAAATTGACTCTATGATATTTTAGGCTCTAGATTGATGGTGATAGTTTTGAGTGAGAAAGTAGTAAAAAAATGAGCACAAAGTAGGGAGGGTAAATATACAAGTGACAAGTGGAGTAGAGAAAAGATAGGTAGGTTTTATGATTTTTTCTTCTTTTGCTTCAATTTTGTAAATTTAACTAAAAAACACCAATGAAATCTTAATTTTTTTAGTTTTAAAATGTTTGTGGGAGGGTGTAGAATAAGAAATTATCAATATTTTAGTATTTTTTTTTTGTTTTTGGGTTATTTTGGAGGGGGGAGCTTTAATGTGGCTAGTAGATAGAATTATCACATCATAGATGTAATCGTTGATATGCATAGATTGACAATTACATAGTTGCAACAATGGTGTTAGAACCATCAATTTCTACAGTCATAATAGTGATGCAACCTCTACTTGTAAAAGGTGGAAGTTACATCAAATGGAAAAGGAAAGGGAAAACCCCATTTAAGCTTGTTTGGGACCCAAAAAATAGGGAAAGGGGATAACTTATGGTCTCTTCTAGCTGTAAGGGACCTATATTCAGTAGAGCAAAGCTCAGGAACAAGAGTGGTTCTTTCACATCATGTAAATATTGACAATAGATGAGTTAGTGATTTTGGATCTATCTAGGATTCAATCTAGGATTCTCTGAGTGTCCCATGTAGAGATTTTTCACACCTTGAGTAGGCTACTATGTGACCTACTCACCTATAAAGACCCTGACTAGAACACTTTCATGTTCCCTTAGGCCCTAGGAGAGTGGAATATCACTCATTTTGATGTGTATAAGATTATAGGTCTATTGATGATAAGTCATTTGGTGGTCCTCTAGGAGGCTATGAGTAAGGATGAGGTAGTGGGTTGTGCCAAAAAATTTGGTGATGTTGGCACACCTAACATGGGTGAAAATTGTAAAAGGAGGGTTTTTGAGATTGAGGGATTAGTGATCCCCAATATACAAAAAGTGATTATTGATATCTTTTCTTCTTGATTGGTGGGGGACAAAGGTACTGTTATTTTACTTTATAGTTGGTCCCCAATAATATATTGAATTGAGGAGAGGGGAGTACATTTTTCTTAGGGCTAGGACACCTTGGTATATACCTATAAATTTTTATACCATGTAGTTATATTGGGTGAATTTTTTTCCATAGGGAAATGGCTATTAGGGATGTAGGGGCCATCAAGGTCTTGATATGGATAGATGCATCACCATTTTGAGCTTTGCCTAAGGTAATCACGATATTGGTAGTAGAAAACTTGATATCCATTCCTTATTAGGTCATGGTTGGATAGTGGGATTGGGAGGTCATCTACCTCATGGTGGCTTTTATGTCCACCCAGGTATGAGGTAGACTATTACAAGTTGAGATACACCCATTAGAAAAGGTGCCTCAATAGTTTAGGCAATGGTGTATAGAGACATGTAAGAGGAACAACTAAGGAGCTTGGGTGGATGGAATGGCACCCAATTATACTCAAAGTGTCCATCATTATAGTAGTTCTACTAGGATTTTCATAGGTGGACATGCACTGATCAGATATTAATATCTAGCTCCCCCACCACTATCATCATAGGAAGACCCCACTCAGTAGGATCTTACACAATAATAACAATAAGTAGGTAGAAATGGTAAGGGTACATAAAACATGGATTTGTATAAGGACATTGATGTTAATAAGTATGAGGATACCAACTATGAATCTGACCTAGATTGGCATGAGGATGACCTAAGTGAACTTTTTGAATTACATATTTTAGATTATTACTTATATTTTAGTTTGTAGCTCGATTACTTAGTTAATTTACTACTTAGATTTTTATATAACTAGATATGAAATCTATTATTATAATTTGTGATTTTATATACCTCAATCATATATAAGACCATGATCAGGGACACTATAAGCAAACTTTTTTTACTTGGCATCGATATGACTAGAGATGAGTTATTAATGGATCCTAGATTGCCTATTAGGATAGTTTGATACATTGATGTCTTCATTATAATCTACCATATGTATATGACAATGAATATATTGAGAATGGAGAATAGTTATTTGGATTTAAGAGCTAAGAGATCAGAAGGTCAAGTGGATACACTGATATCTAGAGGAGTTTGAGCTTCTTCTAGTCGACAAATAGGAGACACAACCTTGTAAGGAGGTGAGATAAGATCCCTTGTGCTAGAGATATAGTTTATAAGGGTGGTTATATTAAGAGAAAAAATAGAATCCATAACCAATATCACTCCACTAAATGAGGACCCTATCAAAGGAAAAGGATGGGATATTGAGCTATTGTACATATCAATACATTTTAGATACATATTTCACACTTATTTTTTATTTTTTGAGATCTTTAGACACATTGGCCCTCTATAAAGGTGAGTGTACTAGATATTGTTATTTTAAAAACTCAACAAATATTGATATATGGATATATTTATTTTACCTCTCATTTACTTGTCATTATGTGTTATGGGATTTAATTTTCATGTATGATTTTTAGTTTATACACTTTAGATGACTAGGCATGTGATTATGATGCATGAACATCATCCATTTCAGTGAAAACATGATCAAGAAAATTTCATCAAGGTGATGGAATAATTTTCATGATTATATAAGCCTTATCTTAGTCATTCAAATATTTTAAAAGTGTCTTTAGGTGTTGAGAAAGTGTCTTTTATTTTCCCTCCAAAAATCATGCATTTAAATTTAAATTGTATGAGAAGGAAGGTGGCTGAGAAAGACTAGGATTAGGTGAACAAGTAATTAGGACTTGATAGATTTTGAATGAGTTTAAATAGGATTTTATCCTAATTTATATATTTTTCCATCATCTTGATCAATGTAAAATCAAAGAATATTAGTTGATCAAGTCATAAGCAAAGTCTTAAGAAAGTTGAACTAGTTAGGAGGGATGGTTGAGAATCTTAAGGGGTAGTTGAGTAGGTTTAGGAGGTTGAGTATGAATGGTTATATATTTTTCCATGTTTGGAAAATAAATTCATATAATAAATTATAATTTGGATATATGGAGTGATTTTTAGGTCTGTAAGTGTGCCAAAAGCTTGTATGTAGGGTGGTTCTATTGTAATAGAGTTGTATTTTCATGAATAAATATTGGTGCTTTTACATAATTATTGTATTGGAGTGTAATATAATGTTTTATATCATAATAAGAAACCATATCAGTGATTTAAATCTAATTAATGAATTTTATCTTGTGAAAATGGCTTACACAGGGTTCTGATACAAGTACCAGGGGTTTGTAACAATATATTTTAGAAATTGCAGGTCTATATTCATGAATATTTTTATGTTTGTAAGATAAAATAAAGATTTAAACCAGTTGGATAATTATGAGGGAGCAAAAAAATAAATTTTTAAGTTTAATTATGTCTTGATAATTATCCAAACTTAAGTTATGTATTTTTTTATGCTTGTTGTCCTGAGTAATTTTGAGAAACTAGTTTTGAGAAAATATTATTTTATAAGCAAATACGTACAATAAAAATCATTGGAAATAAAATTAAAAAGTTATGGGAGGTTAAAAAATAAATTTTAGAGTTGGTTTTGAGTGAAAACATGTTCATTTTCTCAAGTTATGAAAATATTTGTAAACAACCTGTGTTCTGCCCTATGACAGTCTTGAGACAAAAATTGGTTTTATGAAGAATTTGTAAGTGTTGGATGTTTATAAATTAATTTTAAAGGAATATAAGGAAAATAAATAAATTTTAAAATCATTTATGACCTCTGAAATCCTGTATAATTCTCATAAATTACAAAAATATAGTTAAAGGCATGTAATACGTGTTTCCTAAAGCTAGTGTAAAATGAAAACTTGATTTTCTCACAAAGTACATGGTGAAAAATCATAAAAAATTTGAATCACATGTATTTTAAAATTATTAAGATTATCCATGAGTTTTTAGGTTTATATGATCAATTTTTACACATGTGGAGTGTTGGAACAAGCCTGCAATGCATAATTAAGTCTATTACCAAATTGTAAAAGTGAAAAATAAAGTGTAGCATAAATAAGTTGGAGTCTTGTTAGTTTGGGAAAACATTTATGTTAAAAATGGGTATTATAAAATATTTTATTTTGTGGATTGATTCAATGAAAGGAAAAATAAATCGGGAAAATGATTAAATAGGGATATAAGCCAAGTAAGCCACTTAACAAAGGAAGTATGAGATGAAGGTAAGATAGAAGGATGAAATTTTGTACATAGCTTAAATAATATGCAAATAGATGTTTTATGATGTTTAATATTTTGGATAGTTTCAAAAGTATCTAAATGACAATTTGAGCATTTTGACTAGTTAAGGACTTAAGAAGCAAATTAAAGGAAATTTTTAAAGGAGTAACTTTTTGAGTTAAAGCAAAAAGTTTTAATTTTGTATAGCTGATTTGAGTTTGAATATAGTGATTGTACCTATGGGTTTACATTTTAAGTATTTATCATCCTTCAAATTTTTTGTAATACATTTGACTAGATCTTGAACTAATAGGATAAAAGTGCGAGTAAAGGAGGTGTTGTTCTTACATCAGATTATATACCATGTATCTTTATGTTTTGATAAAATTCTATGGAAAATTATTATATTTGAGAGAATATAATTCATGCAAATGATGTAATGTGATGAATATGTATGAATTTATGAATGTGCTAACAGATGTTTTTTTAGGTGATGACCCAATTACTTTGTTACACATAACATATGACTTTTAATTTGTAGCAGGGGAATGAAAAGGGAATTTGGATAAATGTGAGATGATAAAATATGAAAACCGTGTATCAAAATTTCATAATAAAAATTAATATTACTTAATTATTATAGGAAAATGTGATTCTTACAATACTTACAAAATACTAACTTCATTGAGTTCATCTAGAGATAACTATCTCTGACAGAATTAGTAAGTGGGATAAAGATAAAATTTTAAACATAGGCATGTAGATAGGATTTATAAATAACTTTTACTTTGAAAACTTTTTTATTTAATATAGATTCTACATTTTGATTTTAATTTTTGTATGGCCACTTACACTTAGTCTCATGAAATGAGGAAGACATGTGGGCTCATAACCAAAGGCTAGATGTAGGTGAGTAAGGGGAACCTCTCCCTAATTTTGATATCATGAAAATATTATGATGTGAGGGATAAACAAATAATTTTAACAAGGGAGATATATTTGGAATTTAGTTTTGATGTTGCATAGGCTTTTGATAAGTGTGTCTTTCTATATACAAGGCCTTTACCCTTAATTATTGAACCCACACAAATAGTAAGATGAAATGGTTCATCACTAAATAATAAGATAGGAAATTAAAGTTAATTATTTTTTTCATGCTAATTTCCTACTTTAGAAAGCACCATAATAGGAGACTTTGTCATGGACAAGCTCCTAGACTAGGTTGTAGGCTAGTATTTTCTAGGTTTTGTAAGATGTAAGAAAATAGGTGTACTCTACTCATAATAACTATGGAAAGAACCAATGTAATTTTAATTTTGAATATGTTTTCCATGGGATAATATGGTAGTGTGAATAATGGAATGATATGATATGTTTCATTTTGAAAGTTTCATGTTATGTGAACTAATAACTAAACAATCACCAAAAACAACATTTGATATAAAAATCAACACATAAACTATGAAAAATGTAATGAAACAAGGGAAATGTGACATTAAATAATTAAATATATAAAATTTTAAGGTGAAAATAGTTTAGATATTCATATAACTCCTTTCCCTCTAAATTATATAATCGATAGGCACCATTTTAAAAATATCTAGTCACTAAGTAAGGGCCTAACTAGTTAGGTCTGAACTTATGACCTTATTATTTATTATTTTTAATATTAATATCATATCCTATATGTATCAAGCACTCATGGACATTTTTATTGTATTTTATACCCATATTATCTACATATGTGATATGGTTCTATGTAGCAACAAATTGAGGTTCATCTAAGGTCTCAAGTTCAGCTATTTATGAATTCTTATATTCCTCATGGTCAAGGAGACCCTAGAGAAAGACACAAAGGTTAGGTATGTCAAACTTAAGAGGTAAAATAGACTTAGATATAAACACAATGGAATATAAGATTTTCCCCATGGGAATTTTGGTGTTCATTTTATAGACCCAAAATCCCAATCGAATTTAGAATCTTTGAATATTTTTACCAAGATCAACTTTAGGGTTTTGTTGTAGCTTAATCTTTATCATTATCTTGTGGATAATATAAGTATTTTTTGGGATGTGATATTGAAATTTATGACATAATTCATGTACTTCAAGGTTCTTAAATGGATATCCATTGTTTGTTATGATAATTTGTGGAATTCTAAATCAACAAATGATCTAGTTCAAAATAAACTTTATAATGACTAAACTAGTAACAGTTGTAAGAGGCATTGATTTCACCCACTTAGTGAAATATTCGGTCTCTATGATAATGAAATGGTTACCATATAAATAAGTGGGGAAAAGCTTACATATTATAACTAGACCCCAAGTGGAAAAGGGCCAAGGCATAACAATGGGTTATAGATCCCAAATAGGAATGTGGATCTCATGAGAGAAGTGTTGGCACTTCTCACATTTCCTAACATATTATGCAACATCATGTTCAATATATGGGCATAAATATACCATTCTATGTATTTTTTAAGTGGTTACATGGCCACCAAAGTGATCACTACAAACCCCATTATGAAATTGGAAGAAGACCCTTTCTGACTCCTCTTGATCTACACATCTCAAAAACATATGCTTAAAGGATTTGTGATAGATAACCTCATCCAAAATGACATACTTTGAAGTGATAACATGAATACATCACCTCTACTAAAAGTTGGCCCCTTCAGTATAAGTACAATCAACTAAGTAATGATTGATATCATCATACCAAGGAAAAGAAAATATAGTAGGTTTCTCTATGTAATAAATTAATTCATCAAGAGAATCAGTATCAATGATATTGTCAACTTCTAAGGAGAGTCTTCCGACCAATCGGTAATGATTTATACCTTGATATACTTTTGGTTAACACATGTAATCTCAAATTCTCTCAATAATTTAACAAAATGCCTAACCTTGCATGATAGGTTCATTTGACTCAAGAAAGTTTATAAGGCTTGAAACCTTTCTATGACCCTCATTTCCTGATTAAGCATGTAGTGTCTTAGTATTTTTTTCACAAAAATGATATCCAAGTACTCCTTCTTTACCTACTTGTAGCATGTTTCATAATACATAAGAGTGTGGCTAATGAAGTAAATGGCATTCCCCTTTCCATCATCATCCTCTTGGGATCACATGAAATCAATAGAAAACTTCATTACCTTAACATAAATTATGAGGGGATTATCATAATTGGGCACTGAGAGCATTAGAGGATACATAAGGAAGCATTTTACTACCTCAAATTTAACTTGGAAATCACTCATCCAAGTAAATTATTGATTGGATTAACTACATAAGTGAGGTATACTATGAATCATTGAATGGCCCCCAAATTCCATAAGAATGATCTAATACTTGACTCATTAGTGAGAGGGATCATGTCTAGAATTACATGAATTATGGAGGATCTATATCAATTTTCTGCTAGGATATAATGTATCCAAGGAGTTTTAAACCTATGACTCCAAACACACACTTCTCAATATTAAGAGTAATGTCGTATTCAACTAAACATGTGCTAATGATGTGTAATACTCCTATATGGCCAATCCTTTGCTTCATTTTTCCTAGAATACTATCTACGTATACCTCCACTATATTATGATTAAGATCATGGAAAATATGTGTCATGGATCTTTGATACATTTCTCCAACATATTTAATACCAAAAGTCATGACTTCATAACAGAAGATCCCCTATGGTGTGGTGAAGGAGGTTTTACTTTGATCTCCATTGGAGATGTGGATTTGATTATAATCAAAGAAGCCATCCACAAGGGATAACAACTCATAACCAGCTATATATTTGACTATAACATCAATGGATGGAAGAGGAAAATAATCCTTAGGGCATGCTTTTTTAATATCACATAATTTAATATATCTCCTAATTTTACCATTATTTTTTAGAATGGGGACAATGTTGGACATCCATTTGGAATAATCAAAAAGTTTTACAAACCCCAATTTGAGGAGTTTAATGACTTATTTTTTCACCATTAATTCCACTTTTAGATTGATTGGTCTGAGCTTCTATTTTAGTAGATTTTTGATAAGTGTTATGACTAGATTTTGGATAACTACCTCAGGCTTGATTCCTATCATATATATATATATATATATATATATATATATATATATATATATATATATATATATATATATATATATATATATATATATATAGGATAAGGTGAAAGTCTTAGATAACTCAATGAGTAATTGATTATCTCCTTCCACTTATTGTGATGAAAGTGAAGACTCAAACTTGAGGATTTTAGGACTTTCCTCAGTTCATATGTTTATATCAATAATATCCTCAATGAGGGAAGCATCCTCCTCAAATTGATCAATAGCCAATGAGAGGTCAATATATTCACATTATATGTTAAAATCATCAAGATCTTCATCAAAAGATAAATAATATTCAATATTTTAGTAATAATTGTAATAATCCCTCCCAAGGGTATATGTAGGATAATACATGAGACAAAAACCTCTCGTATGGTGAAAATATTAGAGGTCATCATAAACATGAAGGAACTATAATATAGCTTCAACATTTTTAGCCAGGTTAAGGATTACCAGAGCCCCTCCTTATACAAGTGACTTTTTGGTCATTAGGATATTTCTGCATGAGGTGTTCTATTCTAATAAACACTATGAAATCTACCTCAGGTATCATTGGGTGGGTACCAAAATGAGAATAAAAATCAGCCATAGAATCATCAAGTTGGTTGTTTTCTCTCTATACTACTTCTATGGAAACAAAATTAAAACCCTTGGTGGAACTATCACAAGTTTGTAAATTTGAAGGTGTTTGAATTCAATTTGATATATTTCTAAGACTTGATTAGTTACTAGCTATGACTCACCTTGGATTTTCAAGATTTAAATTCCCAATAATTTAGTGATGAACATCCAAAGTAATAAGGATTCATTCTCAACCCCATTTTTAGTGTACTCAAAGTTAAGTTTGAAACTAAAAGGTAGGACCCTTACTTCTAGGGTGATCAAGATCACTCTTTATCCTACACCCACAAAAAATTTGGCCCCATCATAGTGAATGGCCCATTGATCATGTGTGGAGGAAGAGTCATCACTATAGAGGGCTTCCTAGTCCTCTAATATCATGACCATGTGAATTTCAAGTATATTAGATAATCCCTCATGGGGTTCTTGGTCCTAAAATTCATATAAATTATAAGTCCCTACCCCTCTTAGTTCAAATTGGATAATGAGCAGTGTATCCTTTTTCAAGATATTAATAATTTCATCCATTGACATAGTCTAAACTACTAGTATGATTGTTAGATCTAAATTAATAACATTTTCTATATTTGTTACTTATTTTTCATGTAATTTTTATTTAAATAAGTCTTAATGGATATTTTCCCCTTTCTTTAGGATAACCACTTTGAGCTTTATAGGTTTTATAACATCAACCAACTATGAGGGTTTTGTGAACCCATTGGTAGGCAAGTGATAGTTGATATGCAACCCTATTTTATTTTACATGGTTATTTCAAGCATTTCAAAAATCTTGGGATCCCCTTGGTCCACAAAAACATTACTTAGATAGAGAAACCTAATTTGTTATAATAAGGTTGAATGGATAGCCTTTATCCTATGAATCTAGGGTATTCCCAAGATCATGTTATATTTTGTATTTATCAATAAAATAAAATATGTTAACATAGTCTTGGGACCCAAAGTGATTAGAATAATATTGGTTTGTGTAGAGGTGTATTTTAGGCTAATGTATCCTCATAGTGTATTGTGAGTTGTAAAAATTTGGTTTCCCTGCAACCAATTTTTTACAAGAAAGAAAAGGGGACAATGTTTATGAATGCTTTGCCATCGACTATGGCTCTCTTTACATAGTTATTATAGATACATAAATGTATAAACAAATTAATATACCCTTCCTTTCCAATTTAAAATCAAGAGGGAACTACTAAGGTCAAATAAATAACTAGCATCCCATGAATCTTGCCCAGGTGGAAACATATCTAATGTGATTAACTTGGGCTTATAGTGGGGGAGTTATGTTGGATAAATACCCTAATCCTGAAGCATCAAGTAATATAGGATAATGGTTAGGCTAGTTCTTAAGAAATTCAAAAAATAAATATGGGGGAACATTTTTGTAAGATCTAAGATCAAAGCATAATTCCCCATAGGCTTAGGGATGGTCTCAATATCCAAAATGTTCAAGGGGTGAGGATTCATGGGTTGATACTCTCTGGTGTGAGTAATTATATTCACTTCCTCTTTGACTCCAACTCTAAAAACCCTATCATTTTTCTTTTACCTTGGACTCCCAACTATGGAGCAACATCAACATTTTTAGTTTCAAAAATGGAAGCCTCAACATCATTGGCAAATGCTTGTGTAGGTTGATTATGATGAATAACTTGATTCTATAAGTTATGTTGATTTTGGAATCAACTCATTAACTACATGTGGAATTTTTTGTTTTTTAACACCTACATTATTATTTATATTGGTATTTTTCATGGGTAGAGATTGACTATTATTAAGTAAATTTGGATTTTTGATCTGATTGGTCACACTATCAATGGTGGAATTCTTATTTTTGGTTAAGTATTTTTTGGGCCTTGATTATTAACATTGTTTTAGCTCATATTTTAAAACCCCCCATTTTTTATTCAAGGTGATAATGTGTCCATTGGCCCCATATATTTGATGACCACTATCTATGTATGTTTGATCAATCTATAAATCATGTTCAAGAGACTCTTCATAATACTGATAGGAGAGCTTTTATATGTCTTCCATTGTTTCCTTTTTAATGGAGTGAAGGAAAATTTCACACAATTCCCTCTGATCCATTTGAGGTGCACTAGTAGATAAATATTGAACTTATCACCATATCATGATGAAATGGGAAAATAATTCATTATGTTCTTTTTTGATATGAATGAATTCTTAAATTCTAACCTTGAGAAGCTTATTCATATTGAAGACCTTAATGAATTCAGCCATAAATTATCTAAAGGAATGAATGGACCCATTATGGAGGTGGTAATACCAATCAAGAATGATTCCTTATAGGATTTTAGGGAAAATATTGGCAACAACCCCATCCCAAAGTAAAATTTATTGATAGTCATGGTGTAAGACTTAACATTTGCATTGGAATATCCTTCCCATTTAAACTTGGGAAGGTTTGGTAGGGGATATGGAAGACAAACTCCTCACATGTTAATATTGAGGGGTTCCTAAAGATACTTAGCATAGGTCCCCATATTATTAAATTCAATTATTCATATGACCAAATTGGGATATAAAGGTGGGATTAAATAGGGGTTACTTAGATAACCAATAGGATGAATGGAATAACCTTGATAAGGTGAAGTGGAATAATTTAGAAATTAGTTATCTAACTAGGTAAACTTGGAGAATATATAGAGGTAGGGAGGAATATTGTTAGATGTAGAAGTGTTGGTGGTTTATTAAGGAGGGGAATACATGGTTTTCACATATCCTAGCGAGGACATAGGGTGGAACATGGTTAGTCGATAGAGGAGGAGTGTACATGGGAGTTGTGTAGGTCATAGAGGTAAAAAGTGGTGGATTATTAATCACCACATTAGTTTACAAGGGGGAGTGTAAGTGAATATACCTCCAATTGGATTTGGGTATGAGCCTGGTAGGTGGATTAATTTTATATGTGTCTTGGTTAGGGATTTCATGAGTAAGGATATCCTTGAGGGGTTGGTTAGAGACATAGCTCACTAGGGGTGTATGCTCTTATTTTAATGGGAGCATGTAACATTTTTGTTGTAACTATTGATAAACTATTATTTAGATGAGAACAAAAGATAAATGAACCTAGGTAGGAAGATTGGGGTTTACTCCTTGATTTAGATATTTTTGGTTATTCTCTAAATCATAAATTTAGCCCACCAAGCTATTGATGAGTTCATTAATGCTATTGGTGGCACTAGGTTTGGAAACCTCCTATACATGAGGGTAGAGATAGGAGATTGGTTAGTGTGAAGATATTAATTTAGAATGGGAGCCTCAGGGGTAGTGATTAGGGTTTGCATTAGTGGGTGAGATGTATTTTATTTCTCTCTAGAGGGATGTGTAGCCACTTGCATATAGTTAACCTCATCCTCCAAATAATAGATCCTACCTAGAAATTAATTATATCTAGTAGAGCTTTCCACATCTAGGTTTTATAGGCTAATCAATGGTTTATTATCCATGCAAGGAGTGAATGTACTCCCTTTAGTGAGAGTCATAGTATTAGAGTTGGGATGATTATTAGTGGTTTTAGATAGTCTTACACCTCATGAATAGAGATTCCATTCCTGGTTTGAGTATTTGGATGATAATAATCATAGAATTGATAATCTAGGTTAGTGTTGAAATTAGGGTTATTCTAACTTATCGATGAATCCTCACCAAGGTTAGGTTGGATTCTTCTATAGCCTCTAGGCCAAGAAATCCACCTATGTCTTGTCAGAAATATTTTGAGGGTATATGGATACCTATAAAATAGATGAAATGAGGGAGGAATAAGGATAAGGGAGAAATGAAAAGGATAAGAAAAGTGAAAGATGAAATTATTTCACATCGTGTTCACTAATTTATATGCATGCAAACAACACATGCTAAATTATTCACTTGAATTCTTGAGTTTTGGCCAAGGAAATTGATGTAATAGATGGATGATGGGTGTGGTGAACCCTTAAATTAACTAATGAATAAAAAATCACATATTTTCATGTTTTAGGCGGAGTTTAATACCACTAGATTATTGGTGCACACAATCCAACCCACATAAGTAATGCACACACCTTGAATGGTATTTCTAGAAAATTAGAAGTTAAATGTCAAAATATACCAATGCATGCTACATGATAAAGTGGTATGAGCCAAGGAAAAGTAGTTATATGGACCCAAGAACTATGAGGTAGATTACAGGGGAAAGTAGTAGGTGGATTGGCTAGTTACGGATCCTAACATGAATTTATTAAGGTATAATGACAAATGGTGTTGTATTTGGCCTCCATCTAGGTTAGAAATTTTAATGTTGGTTTAAGTGGCAAAGGATCAAAGAGGCAAAAGAGGATAGATGAAGAAGATACCATGGATAAAAATTTTGGTAGAAGAGAGAGTAGTAGACACTAGATAGAGAGAGATAGTGAGCCTTAGTTGAGAGAAGAAAGCTTGAGTACTAACATTAGACTAAAATAGGGAGATAAGAGCTATGATTGAGATCTAGTTTATAAATCAAGAGAACTTGGTATGCTAAATATAATTGTCTACCTTGTTATGTCATAGAGATTAAAAATAATAAGAGGATTATTTATATGTTTGACTATTGCATGATATCTAACGGTATTTTTTTTTGCTCCCCAATCTAACTAGTATTCTCCCCCTTTCACTCCTTCCAAACCCCACTCTCCCATTGTACGTAAACTATTATAAACCCAATCTAGATCCTTTGTACCTTAGGTGAGTTCTTAGGGGTTTTCCTCTCCTACATGATATGTTGGTATGGTAACTAGTTCAAGGTGATATATACTCCTAAACTAAATACCTACCAACATTTTAGGTTTTGCTTTAGTCTAGTTGGTTAGGATCTCTTACTTGAGAGACTCAGGTTCAAGTCCCAAAGAGGCATGACTCACTACACACCCAAGGTGAGAAAGGTGTCCCATATCACACAGTAAGGGTTAGTCAAGGGCATTATTTCTTTGAAATCATTTTCTATACTAACCAACCAAGATTTCTTGAATGATTAGAAAGCTACTCAATAGTACAAGGCAAAGCCCCACATGCTGATGCCTTAGGAGTTGTCAACTTTCATCAACATGGGTTTTATAATAATTTAGAACTAATGTATGATAAGGTGTCTATATCCATCATGTAATAAGGTTATATTTTCCATTTTCTTTCTACCCATTTTACTTGGTGGTAGAAATCTTTTGGGTAATAATACACACTCACCTATTAATATCCAACTTGGTGATTCAAATAGAAAATTTGTTCAAATAGTCACAACACCAGATGTTTAAATATTTATGGTGAGGTTAGGAGATATTTAAATATCATAAAAGGCATGTTGACACCACCAAAAATAAAATTTGCATTACCACCTAGACATACACATCTCAAATGCAACACTGCACTAGAGGACCAGACGTAGATTTTAGTGTGGGATAGGAGATGGTGCTGAGAAGGAAAAATAAAGGGGGTGTCTACCAAATACATTTTGAAGTAAAGTGCATAGAAGAGAACATGGTAAAGTGTACAGAAGCAATAAAAACATACAAGAAAGATGTGTTGACCAAGTCAAAGAGTTGAATAGGAAAAGATAGGTTACATGTCAATACACATGGAATAAGGTAAGACTAGTTAGCCAACTCATTATATAAGAATTATAGTGTTTGATTTGATGTACATTAATACTAACATAATTTAGGGCCTAGTTTGGATAAATTATTGTTAGATCTAAGTAACAAAGTAAGTGACTCAACCAATGAAGGACAAGCATGTGAAATATTGAGGTGTGTGAAAGATTAGACACCTATCAAGCATTTCAAATTTCAAGCATGAATTAGACATTCTATCGTATGCCTAGATGAAAATAGGTAGCATCATGGATAATTTTTAACCTTTCAGTTGGATTAGACTATCACTCTTTTTACACCTATAAATATGAATGGGATGCATGGCCCATGATATAAATTGTAAAATTAGGAGTGAAAGTAGAAGAAACCATTGAGATATTGAAATGGTATCCCTAGGAGGCTTTTATACCAATGAGATAGTAGATAAATCCAAGAAGAGAGAAAAAATGGAGGAAATCAGGGTAATAAGGTCTAATCTTTGGACGTTAGATAGGATGAACCAAAGTTAAGGAGATAAAGTCACCACACTTCCCTATGGACATGATTCTATTGATTTCAATAAGGCTATGGAATATAAGACCCCATTTTATCATGATACCATAATAAAACTAGAGACCTACAGACAACATAAGGATAAATAAGGATATTATTAATTAAAGGAATGAGCTAAGTAGAATATGACTTAGGATGGAGTCATGGGCCTCCATCAAGCATGTATGGGTAGAGGTCAGATAATGTTAGATAAGATGCATATGAATCAAAAGGAACATGAACATGGAGCCAATCTAGAGTAGTGGATATGATGGATCAAAGTTGATGGGCATGAATACATGATGAAGGAATATGATCACACCATGACCTAAGGATGTGTGCAATGGTGTTTTGAAACTAGAGCAACCATGGAATTTGAGGAGAAGATTAGGTGGTGAGAAAAGGAAATAATACCAAACAAATTTTCACTACCATTCTAAGTAGCATTTAGTTATACTTGTTGAGAGTTGACAAGAAGTGCCTCAGGGTTAGGGCTAGGTGGGAGGAAATGGAAAACCCCCAAAGAAGTTTTCCTCTATCTTTTAAGAAACCCTAATGGCACATAATAAGGAATATGTGCTCTTGAAATTTCATGAAAACAAATATCCCTCTTCAAAAATGTTTGCATGAATGTTTTATATCTTAGGAAACCAACATCTATCCCAAGGAAGTCAAGAATGAGATCAAAGTACTCAAAAACATGTGGTAGCATAAACCTTCACATAAGGATGTAGAAAGAAATTATTATGAGAAGCACAACTTGGAAATTAGGTAGGAGGAAATAGATGATTACTCCTTTGGAGGAAGTTGAAGGTTGAGATACTCAAACCCTAGTAGAGGATGGGCAAAGGTTTGAATCTTAAAGCAGTTACACTACTTGGAAAAAAAGAGATTGAGCTAAAGGATAGGATGGAAATAAATCCATAGGTGGGAGAAGAAATAGGGATTCACACTAAAAAATAATTGAAAAGGAAATCATCTTTGGATGAGTTGTGAAGAAAAGACTTGTAAAACCATACAACTCTAGATGAAGCAGTTACTTACGATAAAGCTTTGAGGGTAGCTGAGTTACACAAGGAGAACAAGTAGAAGAAGAACTTGTTATCCTGATATAGATAATTGTTTTAGTGTGGGGTGATGTTGACCCATGAAATTGGCTAAGTACTAGATAAGTACATGTTTGTGTTATTTAGGTAGAGTTTAGTGCTACTAGCCAATAGATGCCTCAATCCAAACCAAAAGACTAATGTTCATACCTTGAATAGAATTGATATAAAATCATATGTCAGTTGTCAAATCATGCTAATGCATGATAAATGACAAAGTGGTAGGACCTCGGAATTGCAAGAAATGTTATGGGGGAAAGTGATAGGTGGATTAGCTAGTTATTAATCCTGACATAGAGTTATTATGGAATAATAAATAATATAGTAGTTAGCCTCAAGATAGGTTATAAATTCAAATTATAGTTTAGGAAGTAAAGACTTAGAGACATTTAAGAGGATATATGAAGAAAAATAAACTACCATGGAGAATAAGTGTGGTAGAAGAGAGCAATAAATGATAGACAGTGAGAGCTAGTGAGCCTTAGTCGATCAAAATAAGGTTGAGCAATGGCATTAGATTGAAATAGGGAGAGATGCAATTTGTGATTGAGCTCTAGTTTGTAAATAAATATCACTTGGTGTGTTTAATGTAATTATCTACCATTTATGCAACAAATATTTAAAATAATAAGAGGATTATTTTGTATGCTTTTTTGTTACATTACATTAATGGTACTTTTATGTCCCCCCCAATATAATTGGTATTCTCACCCATTTACTCCTTTAAAACTTGGCTCTCCTATGACATATAACTAACATTATCCCAGCCCATATTCTCTATTCCTTTCCACCTCAAGTGATTTTAGAGGGTTTTCCTCCCCTGCATGATATGATGGTGCAGGAACTAGTTCAAGGTGATCTAGACTCCTAGACTAGATCCCCACCAATAGGGTGGAACTAAGGATTAGGCTAATTATTTGGTGAAATGAGATTTGGAATCATGAGTAGTAATTGATGTTTGTGATGGAACAAAAATAGTTTTTTTGTGTCACATTTTTCATTAAGAGCATCCAACTGAATGGAAATAAAACTCTAAGGTCCCTCAGTATTGGTGATGACAAAGAGGTGAAGCTCCTGATCAATGTTAGGAATGGTTCGATTAAATGATTCATGGAATGTGATAAAATATATTGATATGAATATACCGTGTTAATTTCATACATGAATGTGAATGATATATGATTAGGCTAGACTCAAGGATAAAAGAAAAGGGGGATGAAGGTCCCTTAGGCAAGAATAAAATTATACTAACGGCCTCAGTTTGGGGGAGGAAAATGATGGGGGGATATTATATATGATCCTACTATTTCATAGTATTTAGAGAGTCTAAAATGAGGCATGGAATTGGTGTGGAACTAAAAACCTCTCTCTTGATCTCGGTGTTAATGTTAGAATAGATGTTGGTGCCAAGATCTAGGGTTTTAACTCTAGGGAAAAAACTACTCTATGTAGATAACGACACTCTAGAAGAGTCATACAAGATTCAAGGTGATGTAATGTATCAGTGTAAGATAATTTTTTAAGGAGGCATGTGGTAGTACTTTTTTTTCTATGAGAATTAAGGTTTTGGAATGTTTGTATTCATTTTGGACAAGGCTTTGATTGTTGATTCCTTTTGGTTTTTGCAATGTTTTGATTGAAAATAAAGCTAAGTACTTGTTGAAAATAAATAAAAATGGATATATATAAATAAATCAAATAATTCTTATTTTTGGTATTTTTCAATTCAATTTTCAATGCATACAATACTAGAAATCAAAATCTAAGATAGCAATGCAAGTATTGATTTCTAGCTTTTCTAGGTGCAAACTAAATATTTTTTTTATTTTTAGATCATGGATTAATGAATATATTATGAAAAATAATATTTTATAATATTAAATAAAATACAAAATCATATCTAGATCCTAATCATCAATACTACCAAGTATCTAAATATTCTTTTGCATATGCAAGCTAGAACAAGTTTTTTTGGTGTTTCTAGATGAATACACACTAAGTTTAAATGATTTGTATCAAATTAAAATGAATATATAAGTTATAATTTTATGATTTAATAAACTAAAAATAATTTTTTAAATGTATTTAAACAAATAAAATTAATATTAAAGATAATCACTTTTGTTTTCCTAGGTTTGGCTAGAGTTTTCTACTTGCTAGTGTGTTTGTTTTTGCATGAACAAGAGATTATTTTAACTTGAAAAGTAATTTTTGTTTAATTTAAAAGTGTTTTGTTTAATTTTATAATATATACCTATAGTTTTAATTAAAATATTTTTTCTTTGAAATAATCTATTGTATGGTTTAAAATAGTAAGGAAATTAACTAATAATTTTGGTGCAAAGATGGGAAGAGATTTTCCTATATATTTGTCTTTTCAAAATAAACATATAATATAATGAAAGAAAGGAAACTAAATTTATCTAACCTACTAAATAATTAAATAAAAATAAAACTAGAAACCCACACCTGATCAAGATGTAGACCAATTGTAAGCAAGAGATGCATTTATGATATGATCATTGGCATGTTAACTCCTCTGCTCAAAAAAATGATTGTAGGAACTATATAACCAAGGATAATTATAAAAAAACAACAAAAGGGAAATAATATGAGAGTAAAATAACTCTAAACAAAATAATAATTGATTGTGGCTGGTTAGTGCATTGATTGTAAAGATTTGGTTGTGAATTCAAGGACTTACCTTGAAATTATATAGTCTAACACAAAAATGATCAAAGGTAAAGATCAAAATTAATGGTAAGTAGGTTATGGCTATCTAAATATTCATAACTTAAATCTCCAATTTAAATTTTCAGATTTAAAATTCATATAATATAGGGATAATTTTAGGAGAAGTACAGAGCTTACAACAGTGAGTTTAACTATTAGTTAACTAAATGTTAAACTTGGGAAGGATGAGAGTGATAAAAAAGAGTGGGAGTGGATTGGGCAAAAATGAGGTAGATTCAAGATAAAAATAATAAGAAACATGACAATAAATATGTAAAACATATGAGATCTTGAGTTTCATAAGCTAAATTTGGAGCATGGACCAAAGGTGATAGAACCACCCCTATTTTTAGGGGAGGTTATGCAACCACCAGCCTACATGACATAACCACCCTATAAGATGACAAAATTTCCCTATACTAATATAAAACTAACCTATTGGTCGTGTTTCCATCATGGTGGTTTTAAAAATTGCCATGGTGGTTTCATCACCTTAATGGTGGTTCTATAATGGATCATGATAATTTTATAACTTGGAGGGGTAGTTTTTTCCTCTATAGAGGGTTTTTTAAAATAAGATAAAAGAGGCTAAAAATATTAAAAAGGATATTTTGAGGGTTTTAATAAATTTAAATGGAGAGAGGACTATAATGTTAGAGAGAACCCACATTAAGCATATCTTAGGAGATCATTGCATCATCACTAGACATCATAATAAAAATATCGCACCATGCAAATTTTGGGTACATATAGTCTTCCATGTATGAAAATTAATGTTTGTTACATTGAGTGACAATTGATGTTAATTACATTAGGTTATATATTGTGAATTTCTATGAGTGCTTCTATTAGTGCATTGATTATGTGTTATCACATTATACTTCAGTTTTGTTGGGAATCCTATGGTTTACCTTATGGTTGTGTTGTTGTTTGTGTTAGGTTAGAGTCAGGTTAGAGTTGAGTCATATATTTAAGGATTATGTGTCATCATCATGAAATATTGGGTATATGTGTGTGCATATCTACATTATTGTTTATATTGTGGTGTCTTGATTCTTATCACACATTCTACTATGTGTAATTTCATGATTGTTATCATGCATCAACTTATTACTAAGTTTTTATTTTTTTAATGCTTATTTTTGTATGCCTAATTGATATATCTACTTGACATGAAACTTATATGCCTTGGATACACATTTAATATATTTATGAATGATTAAATATTTAGATGATGGCATATCTTACTATGTGAGAAATTGGGATTTACATGCTTATATTTTTATATATAACATGATACCTACACTTTTCTTTTGAGATGAGTCATTCACAGGTTTCATCTCTCACCTCAAAAGGGGAGAAAACTAGTCAGCTTGTAATAAAGATTAATATCTTGACAAATAGTTGGTTCATATTTTGTTTCAAATTGTATGATTTAGATTAATATGCAAATTGGACATATTAGGTCATATGCAATGCATATGAGGGAAATTTTATAGGATTATGAGGAATAGTTGAGGTTAAATTGAGAAGTTTTGTTAGATTTTAATAGTTTTATTGATTATATTAATCAAGTTAATCATATTGATATGCTTTCTATAATAGGTTGAAAGATTCTATGTAATGATAGGGAATATTACATAGATAATATTGAGTATATTTATTAGGTTACATGGATCAAATTGAATAGGTTGACATATTTATCAAATAGGCATATAGAGTATGGAATTTTATATCTTATTGAGGAGTAGATGCATATAATTTGGGAGTGTTAATATTATTTAATCATAGACTTTTTTATTTATATGATGGGGGAAAATGGCACTACATAAGCCCTTTGCATATAAGATCCATATGTAGTGGTTAATATAGAGTTTCAATTCACATACGAACCTATTTTAGTGTTACACATTTTAAATAGAACCTATTTTAGGGTTCCACCAAAATATTTATGATGATGTTTTGAGTGGAGCAGTTGAGGTTATGTGTCACTCCACTTCTAGCACTTCTTAGTCTAGAAATGGGGCTGAGGCAATTATAATTCTCAACCCATGGTTATAACAATGGAATCTCCTTGGGTATAATCACCTTATGGCATTATCCAAATGATTTGAAGAGATAGTTTGTTTCACATACCCAAATGTGTATTTTTTCCTTAAATTTTCAATTTCAAGTAGTTCAAGGATATAGATTATTTTAGATTTTTTATCATGAGTGGAAATTGATTTCTATATGTTTCCTTGCAAGTTTTGCATGGAGAAAGATAAATATTTGGGGCACTTGTCAACATCAATTGTGATTAGAAACATATAACAATTTTATTTATTTTATATTTTTAATATATCAGTTCTAATACTAAATTGAAAATGGGGCAATTGTAGATAACTAAATTTGGTATTAGACACTTGACAACATCATTTGTTGACTTATATTTGACATACATGACATGTGAGTACACATTTGACTTTTTCTTACATTATATCATATTAATCTATCTATCTCTCAACTTCAACCCAATTTACCATAATTTAAACTCATAATATCCTTAGTCTATGCCATAATGCTCTATAATCCTAAACAATTAGTCATCATGTTCAAGATTAGTGTTTATCCTTCTTGGATAGTTTTGGGAACAATTGGATGTTGAAGGTTATAGGAAATGTTTGCCTTTGTTGGCAGGATCCCAAAGCCCTTAACAACTATATTAAAAATTCAAATCTCTCCATTGGGTCAACCTATACATGTTTCACATGTTAGGTAGAGGGGTATTCTAAAGAGTTATCTATATCTAATAAAAACATAAGGTCTTATTCACTTGGTTACTATTTGGAAGTTACATTGAAAACCACTTACACATTGATAAATATAAAGACACACAAAATAAGTTATTAAAAATAAGGTTCAAAAATTTATCTTTCACCTTATATTTACATTTAAAACCACTTACACATTGATAAATCTAATGGCACACCACTTTGATTGCATAAATTCAAAATAAGTTAAAAAAAATATTATATACACATAAATATGATAATAGACACTTGAAAACATCAATTTTGACATATCTTTCACACACATGACTTGTGTGTACATATTTTGTATACACATAATATTTATTCACTTTATCATTTACTGACATTTTCTCTTGCAACAACCTGTTGAGCTTCAATCTTCCTGAATGCACACTTTAAAGGGTGCACTAAGAAAGGACAGGACAGGACTTTGGTTCTTTATGGGAGATGTTTTTATCTATGTAATCATAATATCATTCTTATTAATGTTTTATCTTCATCATATTTTCCTTCTTACTATCTCCTTCATCCTATCTCACTCAACCATGTTATTTTCCTCATTTCCTAAAACATTGGCCCAAACCTGTGCAATTCATTTGGTACATTTTCCCTCTTAGTACCATATGGTATTGGTTGATGAAGTTCTAATCATGTCTTTTTGGCATTTTCACTATTTCATTTTGATTGATATAGTTTGATGTCAACCAACCCCATTTAACTACATCAGACCAGGATGATACCATTGGCCTAATTTTTTGGGTGGGTCTGAGTAATTAATCACTATGAATATGATTTAATATTGTATTACAAATAGATAATACACACTCTACTTCACTCATATTTCACTCTCAATTTTTCCCTAATTCATATTTGGAGGAGTTAATTCAATAATCTTGTCTTGAAGGAAGTTTGTCATGTGGAAGTCTTGGAGATTTTTTAAGAGGTCATTTATTGTCTTAGAGCCTATTTGTCCATCCTTTGAGGTATTCACAAAAACAAAAGTATCTTACAAATCACCATTGGTCAAGGGAGGTACTGAGGCTTAACGGGCCCCCATCAAGGTAAGTATTTCTCACCTTAGCTCTTTTCTTTGTTTTAATTAGTAGATAGATGTTGCTTGTTGATTAGTGAATAAATATGTGTGTTTCCTTTTTCAAGCCATCTTCACACTTGTAATTAGAGTGGATATAGGATTGTTTGAGATTCTTATTTATCAATTATGAGGTAAACTAGACCCCTATTTATCTACCATGGATTCTTACCCATTTTTATTGTTATAACCCTTCCCCTTTAGTTTAGTTTACTTGCACTACTTACATTGCTTATTTAAAATCTAGATTAATTACATTAGAGGTCTACTTAGAGTTATCTCATTGTGTATTAGGCCTAAAGGCTTTGGAAACCTTTCCTTTGACATTGGTGATGTAGGTGATCCTCTTGATAGGTCTATAGATCCATTTATCACATCTCAAATATTAGATACAATTGGGATCTATTTGATTAACCTTATCCAATTTTGGATCATTAGAGATAAGATAGTTGCATGTTAATCATTGACCATTACATATGTTCTGGTGAACCTTATGTGAATCTTATCATTTACTACACTCTTTTATCCAAATGTATGAGTCTAGCCTGATATAAAATTATATCATTTTTTATTTATTAGTTAACCATATTAGCTATACACGATACAACTATATATTAACTTTCCATTTTTTGGTCAATTATATCTACTAGACATGACATAGTTATGTGTAAGCTTGATCCCTTCTCAACCAATTTTATTGGCTAACATGATATAGTTTTATCTCAGCCTTCCTTTTTCAAAAAAATACATCATCCATATTGATATAGTTTAATTTATACCTATGAGTGGCATTGGTTAGCCCAGTCTAGTTTGTGTTTTCATACACTGTATCGACTAACTCAATATAGTTTTGTTATGTGTTTGTAACTACATTATATAGCTCCAATGTAGTTCTATTTATTTCATTTTTAGCATAATTTAGTTCATTATTTTTGACTTAATATTTATATCAAATTCATTTAATGCTACAATTAATTTTCAACATTAATTTTTGAACTTTATTTTCTATTTATATGGTTTTCCCTAGAAACTATGTTTCAATGTTTTTCAAACTACGTAGTGACTATCAATCAAAGATATGCGGTGTTTTGTTTATAAACATCATGGCATGAGGATATTTACTAAATAATCTTATCCATAATACAACACCAAACACAAAATTTAGTTTCCACATACCTCACAGTATATCAAAAATGCCTATGAGTCCCTTTTTATTTAAACTTAGGAAACCAACCATTTGTTTGACTTTGTGGTGCACCTAAGAGGAGTATATCATCTAGGGAAGATACTCTCACCATACCCTCTAAACTAAGGTTATTAGGATAAAAACATGTTTTAACCTCTTTAGTTAGTGCTCTAAAATATTGAGCCAAAACTAATCAACAAATGAGTAAATATATTTGAAATCCCACACTATCAATCAAATCCTTATAGTACATCTATCTAATCTTATTTTTGCAAAGTTAGATATATTTAATTTTTTACTTGATTTTTTTATATTAAAAAATGCATCAACCAACATTAATACATTTATATATTGTGTGTTGTAATTGCTTTGGATATCCTGATATAGTTACCTATGTGATCAAATTGCATCAAATAATTCAATATAGTCTTTATGTTTTCATGCCTAATTGCATTAAATAGTTTGATACAATATGACTATTTACCACCTTACATCTAATTGTATTATCCAAATGGATATAATTCAATTTTTTATAGACTAACTGCATTGGTCATCTCAATATAGTTTGTTATAATTAGCTTCCTTATGCTAGACTACATTGGCTAATCTAATATAGTTTATTTGATCATACCCCACTTTTTCCTGACTGTGCCAATCAATATAATACAATTTGCATTTCTCAAAACCTTCCAGCCATACTACATCAACATGCTTTATATATTTTTTTATATTAAGTCTTTCTTTATATACTAAATCAATTAGTTTGATATATTTTAATTTCTCCTTCCCTAAGTTCTTGATTACATTGGTTTGGCCAATAAAGTTTATTTCTTAAAATTTAATTTCACTAGCCAGTCTAATTTAGTTAAACCTATAATTTTCCATCATGAAGTACATCCTTTTTAGTTATGAATAATTATCCAAATAATATATGATGAATTTGACCAATTTTCACAAAATATCTAGATCTCATTTCCTTTAAACTACTTTGGAAAACCAAGACATGAGAAATTATCATGTAGCCACTAGAACTAAGAAATACAAACTAATTTCTTCCAAACCTCTTTATCCACTTAACCATCCTTCACACATGCCTATTATGGAGTATGAGAGTGATTTTGAGTATACTCTTAAAATTATCATTCATATTAATGAACATCCTAATCATAAGTGCAATGACCCTTAAGTGATCTATCATCTCATTATGGTACTTTGTGTAGAGCTCCCTCCTTCCCCTACACATAGTTTTTCTACTGGACTTGGGATAAATCAATACATTATTTCTCATTTTATTTCTTCCTCAACCATGCCTAATATTACTAATAACATGGCATATCTTTCCTTTCATGGGCCTAATCAAAGTTCCCATATTAACACTCATGTTAATGCTACCACTAGTGTACCTCAAACTTCCTCTTATAGCTAACAAAATATTAGTACACATCAAACCTTGTTTTAATCCATGAAAAAAATGGATACCTTCCAAACTTATAATAATAATCAAATGATGAAAATGTAAAATAAACTCTTGTAATTACAAATTATCCTCAACAATCTTAATGTGGAATGCAAAATCTAAATGTCCCACACACCCCCCCAACCTCTTAGAAATGCATATCTAAATCTAATTCTACAACCACTTATTAAGAAATAAATTAAGCATCTTCAAAATGAAACATTAGCTCATTAAATTTCAAATGAATACATAGGTAGTATCACTCATATTATCACCTAAAATGGGTCATTCACCAATCTCACTTTGTATTTGAAATATTTTGGCAACCTTTACAAAGATTGGATTCAGCTAAAAACCTTTACGTCTACCAAAATTATATTTAAATACTTTTTAGGTGATGCATTATATTGGTACAATTAATTAAAGTCTAGAACCATGTCTAGATTACAAGACTTATTTAACACATCATTTTAGAATTTTTAGATCAATGATCTCCCTGAAAATAGCTTATCCCATTTCATTAATTATAAAAATGCAAAATATGAAACTACTTAAAGCCTTTATTAAGTGTTGGAAAACATTATCTAATAAGGCCAAACATAACATGTTAGAAAATAACCTCTTCCACTTGTTTACCAATGCTCTCCATCTTAAAATCTAATATCAAGTCAGAAATATCTCTCCAAAATCATTTGAATAATCCCTTGATCAAGCTAAATGTCAATACTTCCTCATAATAAATTCAAACCTTCCCAACCTAAAACTTGAACTCGTATGCTTATGAAGTATACAAAAAAAACATGCCACCAATGATGGTGTCATGGACACATATGATTATACATATGCCATTCATGTTATTCTCCCTAGTGGATTTGATGAAGTTACACTTTCCCAACCTCTCAAAGAAAATCCCTTCCAACCTTCTTGTTCCTCATCGAATTTTGTGAATAATGTAGAAGTTCATAAGCCTATTTCCATAGATAAAATTAAGAAGAATATTATTAAACCCTTAGATAGAGAGCTTGATCCTTCTCTCCCTACCAAACATTGGTATGATTCCCAAAAAAAATTATATCTCACAAACTAGGGACACTCCCATGAAACTTGTAGGCAACTTAAAAACTTTACTCTTGGCTTTCTCTTTTGTCCCAACTTTGATCACAAATATATGATCCAAGAATATTAGCAAGTCTATGATAAGGTAGATAAATCCCACAATTATTAAGTATAAAATGAATCTCTACATTAATCTAATTCTCACCATCTATAAGGATCCACTTCTTAAACATAACCAAAATTATCAATCTAATCATAATCAACCCCCTAACTCTAACGTTTTTGAGGCCATTGTTGATCCTAACTCTTTTACCAATGAAGAGAACATGGTTGACATGAACAACATGAGGCTTGTAGTCTCATACATTGATCTATATCTATATTATACTCATACTTATTATCCTACTTATGAAATAGTTCAAGATACCTCTCTATCTCATTTCACAGATGTTGGGTATGAGGAAATCATTACCAATCTAAATCATACAACTACATCAACCAGTTTTATGCACTCATATTTTTTTATGCCTATTCCTATTATATCAACCAACTTAGTATATTGTTTATCCCTCATATCTATGTTCCTAGTATATCAACCACCCTAATATAATTTTTCAGTTCTCATCCTTTCATTATTACTAAATCATTTAGCCTAATATAGTCAATTATTCCCATATCAAAACTGATTATATTATTCCTATTCTCATCCCTATCACTAATACATCATCCAAATTTATTCATTCTAATACTATCATTTAATCCAATACCACTACATCTACTAGCTCAAAACAAACTATTTCTAACTCTTCTCTATAGCAAATTGCATCAACCAACTCAATGTATCCTATTCTCCCTAACCAAACTACATCAGTCAGGTTGAGACCACACATATCCTTTCCTAATAAGTTTAAACATACTTTAGCCCCTCCTTTTGTTGATTTGCTTTAGCATTATACACCATTATCTCAGCCATGTCTATCTTCCTTAGGATTTAATGGTGGGATCCTATTGAGGAACTTTCTAAGCTTCCCTCTCAAATCTCTTTCCTTGAGCCCATGAGGACTTCTCTATGTCATCAAAATAAATTAATAAATTCCTTTTTGAAATGAATATCCCTCAACCTTTTCCAATGGGGAAATAATCTACCTTTCCCAAGTCTAAGTATAGTATCCTAAAATAGTGTGAATAAATGTCACAAGATCAAGTCCTTCCAAATATTTTAAACACTTGATATGTATACATAGAATAATTGTATGATCAGACCACATTGATCATACCTATTTGAGCCCATAGCTTACTGAGCTAGGGATCTCATTTCATCATCACTATCTTAGGTATTACATATCATAGGTGTGCCTATAAATAGTAACCCCAATATTTCATGTACAAACTCCACACTCAAAGGAATCCAATGCATCTTAATGATCCCACTGAAACCTAGTATAATCACTTGCACCTAATCAACTATGGATAGTTTATCCAGTATATGCAAATTTTATATAACATCCCTAACCTCCATTATCTCCGTCATCTCTAAAAAATACAAAAAACAAAGCACACATTAGATTTATGTCCCAAAATCTAAAATAAATTCTTAAACATCACAAAATTGATAACTTCACATTTTTCATTATTTTATACTATATTGAACATGAATAAAACTTCATCATCCATCACTATGTTTTCTAATATATCATCCATTTTATACGACATCAACATGTTTTATATCCTACTACATCATCCATACAATATTGTATCAACCATGCTTAGCCACCTTTACTACATCATTAGTTACTTGTATAACTACATTGACCTAGTTTCTTTATTGGACCTATCTATCATGGCATACGGTATTGACCACTTTAGATACTTCCCTACTACATCAACCATGATAAATAACATTGACCAATCCTCTACATAACTACATCACCCAACTCCTATGGTATCATTCAAGTAAAATTTCTCATGTTTCTAAACTACATTAACCTAGCTAATATAGTTTAAATAGTGTGGTGATTTTTCTCTTGGCTCTAAGAAATTACCTCAGCATAATTCTTAACTCTTTTAATATACTCGTTACCCCTCCTAGTTTTAACTCTACCTCTATGTTTTTAGGGGAAACTTATGTTACACAAATTTTCCCCAGCACCTCAATTTCAAAATCTACTTCATCTTAATCTAAAATGATTTAAAAAACTATTTAATATATTTCATACTCATATGACTCTATCCATAGTTGTAATATACCCACTAACCTATTTGTCTCCTCATCTTCAAGCCATGATCTCTTGAATCACTAAATTTGGATACACATAGCTCTAGTTTATATAAATATAAAATGTGAAAATGATTAGTTTTTCACCCTTTTATAGTCAAATTTTCAAAAAAAATAGCCTTCAGTTATTTACCAATAGATTATGTCACCTATATCTTTGTTTCCATTGGTATTTTTTATTAACCAAAAAAAATTATAATCCTGGTAGGATAGAGAATGTTTAGAAACTAATAAAATAATTTAGAAAAAAAAAAAAGGATTTTTATCTTATTTTTTAGATCCACCTCTTATTTCGCACACTAGGCACCTTTCATCATCTACTACACATAAAACATTTTTCTATAAGGTAAGTGAAGGTATATATTTAAATGTTATTTACTTTCATTTTACTTTAAATTCTTACTACATTAAGTCAGTTTAGTTATTGTGTTAATATGTTCTTTCCTAAAGCACCATGCCATGTTTCACTACACTATTATTCTTTCACTTTATCATTTAATGGTGATTTATCTTGCAACAATAAGTTGAGATTATAATCATTGAGTACACACCTTAAAGGGTTCACTGAGAAAGGGTTGGGTAGGGTTTTAGTGCTTTAAAAGATATTTTCATATCTATGTCATGATCATATCATTCTTATTCCCATTTTAGCTTCCTTATATTTTCCTTCTTACCTATCTCCTTCCATCATTTCTTACTCAAATATGTTAATTCCATGATTTTTTACTAAAAAGGCTTACTCTGATGTAGCCTATTTCACAAATTTTCCCTCTTTTAATTGTATCAACATGGTTGCATAGTTTTAAGTGTATACTTTTGGAATTTTCACTAATTTGGCCTAGCCAACATAGTATGATGTCATCTGACCCCTTCAAAATACATTAGACTAAGCCAATAACATCAACTTAGTTTTTAGGGTGGGTTTGGGTAGTTTATATATATATATATATATATATATATATATATATATATATATATATATATATATATATATCTTATTTCAGTCTAAACAAATCATACACACTTTATTTCACTCTAATTTAGATCACACATATGCCCTAATTCACATTTGGTGGAAGTATGTCTAGAATCTTATCTTAAGGAAACTTGTCTTCTATAAGTCTTGGATATTGTTTAGGAGGTAATTTATTATCTTAGAGCCTATCTTTCCATCTTTTGAGTTATTCACAATAAAGTCAGTCTCTTACAGAACACCATTGGCCAAGGGGGAGATTGAGGCTTGGTTGGTCTTCATCAAGTTATTATTTCTAACCCTAGCTCTTTCCTTTATTTCATTTCATAGAAATATGTTGCTTGTTACTTAGTAAATGAATGTGTGTTTATCCTTATTCAATCATTATCTACATTTATACTTAGTGTGGATAGAGGATTGCTTGAGCTTACCATTTATCCATTATTAGGTAGCCTAGAACCCCATTTTTCTACCATGGCTCCTTATCTATTTAGATTATTCTAACACTTCCATTTTAGTTTAATTTACTTTACATGCACAATTAATTAAATTAGGTATTATTGGGATCTATTTGATTAACCTTATCTAATTCAATATATTTAGAGGTAGGATAGTTACATGCTAATCTTAGCACATTACATACACATTTGACTCTTGTACACACTTCCCCTATTCATTTATTTATCTCTAGATAATAAAATATGGTATTATATTATTGACAATGTTAGTTTTTACTAACCTTCACCTTACATGACTTGTGCATACACATATGGATCTTATTATCCCTTCTCTCATATCCACATACTTTTCATGGGTCATACCTTCTCAATTTAATGTCAGTCACCTATAATAATTCCCTAGTTAGTGTCTAATCTACTCAAAATAATATTCAAACTATCTCCAAATCATTATATCACTTATCTTGCCTTCTGGATAGGATCATCAGAGTCATATTGTTCCAAAATTCTAAACTCATCTCATGCCAAACAAATTTTACTTTTCAAATTAAAATCATTCTTATTGGTGAGCTTGTACATTTTTCATGTCAATATTATGAGAAAGTTCCCAAAGATTCCCATAGAAATACATAATAGGTATAAGCCTATTATCCATCTAATAAGCACTTATCAAGCATACACAAACACTTTCACATTTAAAGGGACTACCTTATTCTTTCCAATTTAGCTATCAATTATAAGGAGTAGGTTCTACCCAAGCATGAAACACCTTAAATACAAGCCAAAATTGTCATTTTCAAAGTATTACAAGCTATATTATATGTTGCATTCATTAAAGGAGTATTAATGTACACATACACCTAATGAAGAGAACTACATGTAGTTTGTGTATACACATAATATTTTCAAACTTTTATCAAATTATAGACTCTCTCTATCTTGAAAGAACTCATCAAGTCTTAATCTCTCTGAGTGCATGCCCTAAGGGGTACACCAAGAAAGGGGTAGGTAGACCATTGGTGCTTTGTAGGACTGTTATCTCTTATTTCCACTTATTACCAATTTGATCAGTTCCTAAAACATTCCCTTAAGTATTAATCCTCTTTTGCACACTCCTTTAGTCATTTCCCATCGTTTATACCCCTTTTCCTAAATTAACACCCCTTTCAATAGTTTATAGTACTAGGTCGACTGGGTTGACCTTGTAATCTTGTTGGTGAAATTCATCTAGGGTTTAGGTTGGCTCTTGGCCAACCTAGCCCATGACCTAGTGAATTTTTATCAATATTAGTACCAGGTCAATTGGGTCGACACTATCAAACAAAAAATTTAGAAGGGCTTATGGTTAAATCTACCTATATATAAGATAATTTCACCATTATTAAAGAGACATCAAGATTTATTATTCATTTATGATTATTTACAATCTACTCTTCCATAATTATACTTTAAGAATCTTAGCTTAGGGTTTTTACTTAGAGAATCTAGTCTTGTGGAAAAGTCTTAGATGCTTTGGCATTTTTAGTGATCCATACAAACCACAATAACCTCTTGTGAATCCCCTTTGGCCAAGGGATAGATTGAGTCTCTATGAGTTTCTCTTTTAGGTAAGTATTCTCTAACTTTGCTCCTCTCATTAGTAGATAGAAGTAGCATAAGTATTAGATTTTAAATAATATTACTCTTCTTCTCCATGCATTAGGGTCTTAATCATACATAGCTTAATTGAGATTCTCTTATGCATGTTTACTTTCTTTTATTTACTAACCCTCGTATTGTGCCACAAGATTTGGTGAGCACTAGATTAGATTTATTTTCTTTACTTGGTATTACTTTAGTGAATATGAAAATATAGGGCTTAGTTAGGTTTATTTCTTAATATTTATTGACTAGAAGCTTTGACATTATTCCTAGTATTATTACTGTGATAAGAGATCCCCTAATTGGATCTAGTGGATCCACATATTGGGTCATGTTCCAGATTATCTAATGTATCCCCAATAAGAAGTGTAAGTAGGATCTATCTTCTCTAAGTTAGGATTGATTTATAGACTTGATACATTTCTGATTGTATACATTCTAGTAAAACTAATGTGAATCTAACCCTTGCAAGTTTTCTTTCATGTTTTCATTTCTATCATTTTATTTATTATTTTTCTATATTTACGATATTAGGTCGATAGGGTTGGTATAGTTTATAGCTTTTGTGTGCAAGTTTAACACATAGTTACATAAAAATCTATTCTATTTTTGCAAATCTTCATTAGATACAAGTTAATGGGTTGAACAAGTCAACACAATACTCTTATAGACTCCCAAAAAACATACTAGTTTGACCAAGTCGATATAGTCATCTAGACATCTTCCAAAAAACATACCAAGTTGACCAGGCTGGTACAGTCATCTTCACAAGCTTCAAAAAATAGGGAATTGTAGAACTAGGTCAACCTAGTCACCATAGTTGGCAGAATTTACAAGTAAAATTCAAGGTACTTAACAACAATCTCACATTCCTCTACATATTCCAACCCACCAAGGTTCCTTTCTCTCTTTCTCTTTAATTTCAATTATTCCTTATAGTTCTATTTTTCATAGTTTTTAGTCTTTAAAATTTCTCTCATATACCAAACTAGGTTGACCTAGTTGACCTAGTTATATATTCTATCTTCTATCTGAAAGACTAGGTTGACCCTGTCAACACAATTCTTAAAGACCCTTGCTTCAGTAGTACATTAGCGACACTATTGACTCTGTACTATAATTTTTTCATACATTTTTTTTAACCAACTTTTTACTATGTTTCAAATTAGAATTAATAATTATATGCTAGTAATTACTTTGCACTTTTACTTTTAGTTATTTACATGCTTATATTAGATCACATAGTCTAATTAGATGGTTTTTCTATATATATATATATATATATATATATATATATATTTATATATATATATATATATACTATTTTTCTCTTTCTTTCACACACTACCAAATCATATAATCTCAAAATGCATTTAAATAATTGTCTACCCAAGACCTACCTACTTAGATTTCATCACCAAGGGGGAAGCCAACTTGGTTTTTTGGCCAAGTATAAACACATGGTTAATGGTAAATATTATCAAATCACCCAACACTCTTATCATTGTGATATTGTGAAGTGAGGGGGTAGGCCCCAATACCAAGCTAGTACCATTACCAACATAGATCCTTTTCAACCTAAATGTTCTGAAACCATCCATAGATTTCTTTCTAGTTCCCTACTTTCAGACAACTTCCCTATCACACTTAAAAATAACACTTTATAATAAAAACATTTAGGATGACCACTTAGTTAGCATTTACTTTTTATTTGACTACTTTCTCTTTTCTCATTGTATGTTATATTAAAAACTTACATTGGCCATTGTTAGTATAAGGTTTTATATTGTGTGCCTCAATTGGATCATCCTCATTGGTCTAATTGATTGTGTGTTTCCTTTCATTTCTTGCTTTCAAGTACATTACAATATTTTCTCCTATTTTTAGTACATTGTCAATCTATTCGACACAATCTCTTAATAGACTATTTTTTTCCCTATCTAAAGTACTGGGTCAACCTAGTCGACCCTGTATCTCTTTTTCTAGTCAGATAATAGTACAAGGTCAACCTAGTTGACTCTATACTTTTATCGATCTCTATTTTCCCTAGTTTGTAGTACTAGGTTGACCTAGTTGACTCTGTACTCTTACTACCTATTTTATTTATCTGACTTAGTTAACTATTTTTCTTCCTTAACATTTTGTTCATTTATCTCAAGTCATCATGAAGTCCCCTATTAGAATCTTCTTGGATAACCTAAATCTATTTAGATACTATATGGGATGTTCATTTCTCCCTTTATTTTTCTCCCAAGAGAACCCTCACTCTTAGATTACCTCTTCCCCTCCTTCATTTGTAGTCTGTAACATGGTGCAAATCACACCTCAAGATGAAGTAGATGGATTTGATCCTTTTTATAACTATCAAGACAATTCTCATCTTCAAGCTCTTTAGCATAATGTGGGAGCAATTGATACAAGTCTAACCAATAATACCACTAATATTCCATCCTCTAATAACCCTCCTCTAATACCAATTCAGAGAGTGTTCCTATGAACACCAACCTACCAATTGATATGACTCAACTTCTTGCACAATTCATACTACAAATGAACATAACTCAAACTTCTAACACCTCTCAAATGATGCAACTACAACATCATTTGATCAATATGTCTAATCAACCTCTGACTATCCATCTTCAAGCCAATCCAAATTTCATTCCTCCACCTCTTAGAGATGTCTTAGTAAATATTATTCCTCAACCTATAATGAATAACAAAATGCTTTAAAACATCCATAATGAGCCTTTATCTCCTTTCATCATTTTTATTGATATTGGTAACATATCTCCAACTATCAATTATGATGGGACTAAATACCCTGCATGTTTTCTCAAAGCCTTTGGTAATATTTACAAAAAGTGGATCCAAACTAATACTATCACCATAATAAACTTCTAGTTAAAACCTTCACTAGTGATGTATTGGAATGGTATAACCAACTTCCCCAAAATTCTATTTGTCAACTTGAGGATCTATTCAATCCTTTAGTCAAAGAGTCTCAACATAATTACCTTCTCAAAAATTGTCTTATTCATTTCATCAATGGTAAGATATCTCCCACTGAATCAGCTCATGATTTTATCAAATGATGGAAATCTCTGACCCATAAAACCAACCATAACATGACTTATGATAACTTGTTTAAACTCTTTATCACTACTTTAACTCCTTCTCTTTAATATAAGGTTTGAACTTTTGTTCCTCAAACACTTAATGAAGCTCTTGACCAATCTAAACATCAAGACTTTCTCATGAAGCAATTTGACCCTACTCCTAAATTTCTCAAAGGATATTTTCAAACTTTTACTAATGCTATCACCAAAAATACTCCTCAAACCAAACTAGGAGTTACCAAAGTTGACATTTTTTCATCTTCTCACACACCACTCACTATGCATCAAATGAAACAATTTTTAACAACCTCTAAACCCTTTACTTATCCTAATAATCCTCCTAAGTTGTATGATCCTAATCAATTTTATTGGTTCCTTACCAACATTTGTCATTCCCATGAGTCTTGTAGAGGGCTTACTAAATTTTCTATCTCCTACATGCTTGGTGATTCCTTTAATCATGAAGCCATGATAAACCTTCATCATCAAGAATACAATACCACTTCTCAAAAATGATAGGTTTCTAAAGCTTCTTTTTCCAATAACCAAAAATCATTTTCCATAGCTAATAATAAACAAAATACCAAGGATGTTTGTACTATTGATGTTGATTATGAATAATATTACAGCAATTCTCAATATGTTAACACCGTTAAGGTCAATTATCATTGCAAACCATCTGAAAAAGATCCTATTACCAAACCTAAGAAACCATCTTTAGAAGTAAAACTTCTTGAAAATATTATAACCATAAATCTAGCTTTAAAATCTCATGAAGAACTACCTCCTCCTTCTAAACCCCCAATAAATTCCATTCCTTCAAAATCTACCTTACCTTCTAAAGTTCATACTAGTTCTTCTTCTAAATCTCATTGGAACTTTCTCCAAGAGCTTAACTCCATGCCTTGCAAGATTCCACTTATGGAGTTAGTTCATACTTCCCCTTATCATTACAAGTTCCTTATGCAATAATTACAATAAATTGAAGATCTGTCTCTTATAGATGAAGAACCACCCTCTATTGAACCTCAACCTACCAATGTGCATACCATTGAAACTATGTGTCCTTCTTCCAAAACATCTATTGAATTTCTTGAAGAAGACATGATTAATGATGAAATCCTTTTTCATACTGATGATCCACTACTATTCATTAAAATAGCCATTAATACTACCCTTATCCATATGGTTTTAGTTGATGAAGGCTTTGGTATTAATGTGACATCTTTGTGGTTTATCTAAAAACTTGGTTATAATAAGGATCATCTCAAGCAAACCCATCTTACCTGTCATGGATTTGATAAAACTAACCAAAAGCCACTTGGTTGTATTTGGCTTCCCCTAATAATCAGACCTAAGACCATTCAAACTAAAATTATGGTCCTTTATTTGCCTTTATGTTATAACATACTCCTCAATCACCCTTGGAATTATAGAATGAGGTCCATTGCTTATTTTGGTAGCTAAAGCATTAAATTCTTACATAACGACAAACAGTATAAGCATGAAGTTGAACCCAACTCTTGGAGTATTCAACTTCCTCATTCTAAATCTCAATAATGCATCCCAACCATTCCTAATATAAATAATGATCCTTTACCTGAGTTTATTAACATCAATCCTAATTTACAAATTACTCTTTCTAATTTAGATGATGATGAACCTAATGATTTATAGCATACATGCAATATTACCAAGCTATCTCCCTATATATTGGAGTGGATTCCTCCTTTATTACCTCAAGATCATACTTTTCCTCCCATTGATGAGATCAAAAATTTTAACCCTCTATGTAATGTGTAGGAACCTTATTTACCAGAAGAGGCCTTCACATGTAATGATTATGGAGTGGCCAAATTATGCCAAGATCCACTCATCATGTCTCCACATAAATTTAGTAACATTAGCATTTCACCTTCTAAAACTCCCCCTAAATCTCAAGCATGTACCATTTCTCCAACCTATGATGATAACTACATAATGGCCCAAGCTTAATTTTGAGACTTGGATGTTCAACATTATCAAAAATCCTTAGCTTAAATACATGCTTTCAATCAAGATGTTCATACCATTTCCATGGATCATGAATTAGATCTCTAAGTTTATGTGCCTCTTGTTAATTCTCCACTTCTTAATACTCCTTGGGTGGTAGAACAAATCATATCTTTTAAACCTCCAAAAATTCTTACATCTTCTCTACCACTTATAGATCCCATCATTACATCTGATCTTTCCCCTATCAAAGAAACTAATGATATACCAATCCCATTAGATACATCTACTTATACTCCAGAGATTACATTAGATGCCAAGGCCACTGATGTCCATCAGATACATTCTAAATATGATAGCCATGGTAATCAAAATTTTGAATCTCAAATTAAATGTTAAGTATTATGGTCCTCTTCCCACTTTTCCTAGTGATGAAGCCATTCTTGATATACTTCATGCCCGATAACCTCAACTTCCTCAACAACATCAAAAACTTAGTAATTTCAAATGCAAAGCCCTTCATTTTAAAAAATTCATCTCTAGAATTGATCCTAAAGCTAATTCAATTTCTTCCTTACCTAATACACCATAACACTTCCAAGATGGAAATGCTATGCTTATTGAATAAACTACTCATATTGAATATGGTACTCCATCATGCCCTCAACCGATTTTAGTTTCTTACAAACTCTCACCTACTGAATATGATAATTTTAGTTTATTTTTAGATAAATATCATGAGATATTTATTTGGTCCTATGAGGACATGCCTGATATTGACCCTAACATTGTGGTGTATAACATCATCACTTTTTTTGATGTCAAACCTGTGCATCAAATATAATTAAAATGTATACCTTAGGTTTCCACCTTATGTCACAAAGAAACCATCAAACTTCTCAATGCTAAGTTTATCAAAGCAGTGGATTATTTTGAATGGGTTTCTAATATAATCCTTGTTCAATAAAATGTCACTATGGTCATTTACATCTACATTGATTTCAGTAATCTTAATCTCACTTATCCCAAGGATAATTTATCTTTACCTTAAATAGATGACATTATCAATTCTACAACTAGTTATGAAATGTTATCTCTTATGGATGGCTTCTTGGGTTATAATCAAATTTACATTTCCCCTGAGGACCAACATAATACCACTTTCACCATGGAATGGGGCACCTATTGCTATGCTAAAATTACCTTTAGCCTCAAAAATTCTAGAGCCACTTATCAAATATAAATGACTCATATCTTTCATGATCTTATACACAAAATTATAGAAACCTATGTGGATGACCTCATTCTAAATCTAAAAATTGCAAGACTCATCTTTTTGATCTTACCATCATCTTTGAAAATCTTCTCAAATATAGAGTTAGGTTGAATCCTTACAAATGTGCCTTTGGTGTTACATCTATAAAATTATTAGTATTCTTAGTCTCTCTCCATGGCATTAATTTTGACCCTACCAAAATTAGTGTTATCATCAATATGCCCATTCCTCATTCTATTCTAGACATTCACACTTATCTCAAAAAACTTGAGGCAATCAGATGATTAATCCCTAAAATGGCTTACTGTATCTACTCCATGAATTTTATTCTTAATAAATGTAATGATTTATAATAGATAGACCCTTGTTAGAAAGCATTTGATAATATGAAAAAATCATTGCTTCACCAACCTACACTTCATCCTCCTTCAAACTATCAACCTTTAATCCTATATAGTTCTTCCACACTCATATCAATTAGGGTAATGTTTTCCCAACAAGATAATACTAGAAGAGAGTATGCCATCTACTACATTATTCAAGGCCTAATTGGTTATGAGAAAAGTTAAAAAAAAATTGAATGTGATTACCTTGCCATCTATTTCATTGCTAAAAATCTTTTGCATTGCATGCTTTATCAAACCACTTATGTCATCCTTGATTTTGATCCCCTTCATCACTTCTCTAAATATTTTCTTCCTAGAGATAGATTGGCAAGTGGATGGTCCTCCTTATGGAATTTGATCTCTAAATTATTACTCAAAAATTTGTTAAAGGATAAATCATATCCAATCTACTTGCCACAACTCCTGTGCCTATTACCAATCACCTTCAAGATAGTCTTCCTGATGATAATATCCTCTATATTAAAGATCTCAATCAAGCCATATCTCTTAAATATTAATTTCATAACTTCACTACTGATCTTGAAGTAATTAATCTTGATGAAACCACTCTCCTCCCTAATACTACTAAACCAAAAGTAGTTATCAAAAAACTTCTTGAAATTAATGTCAACTTATATGAGAATACCTGGACCCTTCACTTCGATTGTGCTAAATGCCTTCAAAGAGCTAGGGTAGGTTGTATTATTACAATTCCTCTTGTAAAATTATCCCTTTATCTTTTTTCTTAACATTTGACATCACTAACAACATGGTTGAGTACAAATATTTAATCTTAGGCATGAGAGTTGCTCTTGATTTAGATATCCAATACCTGCATGCCTTAAGCAATTCTTAGCTCATTTTCCACCAAGTAAATGGTGATTACTAGTTTAAAATTGATAATATAATTTATTATAATTAAATTAAAACCACTCTCTCTAAATATTTCATTTATTTCACCATCAAACCTATCCCTCGAGATTAAAATTCCATTACTGATTCCCTTACTTCTTCAACATCTCTCTTTCACCCATACTAAGTTCTTTTCAATCCCACTTTTCTTATCCAAATCAAAAAATATCCATATTATATTCAACCACTAAATTCACTTATCTACCACATTGAGTTCATCATGATTTAATAAACCTCATGGCATAAAGATATCATTCAATTTATAGAACATCAAACTTATCCTCCTAACTTAGATTCTCATGTAAAGACTCATTTTTACAAAAAAGATTTTAAATATGTATTTAGATATAACATCCTTTATTATCTCAATTTTGAAGGTACCTTGCTTCATTGTGTTATGCAAGATGATTTTCCTCCTCTTCTTAAACAAGCACATGGAGGCATTTGCAGTGGCCACTATAACAGACATGCTACAGCCCATAAATTCCTACATATGGGATACTTTTGGCCTACTCTTGAAAAGGATGATATTAAATTTGTTAAAAAGTGTACTCCTTGATAACTTCATGACAATTTAATTCATTCACCTATAGCCAATATTTAAACTGTCTAATCTCCTTAGACATTTTCCATGTGAGGATTAGATCTCATAGGCAAACTACCTTGATCTTAATATGGGCTTGTCTTTATAATCATAGCCATAAAATATTTTACCAAATTGGTTGAAGATATGGCCCTTATTAATTTCATGGGTACCACCATCTCAAAATTCATAATTAATCAAATCATCTACCACTTTGGTGTCCCTCATACTATCATTTTTGACAATAGTGGTAATTTCAAAAATAAAGATGTCAAACAACTTTGTGCTAAATTTAAAATCAGCCACAAATTTTCCACACCCTATAATCCAAAATTTAATGGAAAAGTTGAGTCCACCAATAAAATTCTCTAAAATACAATTTATGAAACCCATACAGATTGGCATCTTCATCTCTATCCTTCTCTTTGAGCCTATCAAACTAGCATACGTACTGCCACTGGAATAACATCATTCTCTCTAGTCTATGGTTCTAAGTCAGTCCTTCCATTAGAAGTTGATCTTCCCTCTCTCCATATATCTCTTCATGTTATCATATCAAATGAATAATTATGTGAGGCTCACCTTCATGCTCTATATCTCCTTGATGAATTTTTTATTTTTTCTTTACAAAACTATTTTCTTTCTTCTTTACAAAACAATCACTAATACAAGGTTCATATTTTAAAACAACATAACAAATGTGTTAAATTTCACAAGTTTAATGTTGTTGATCTTGTCCTTAAATTAGACTATATTCATGACAAATAAGGTAAATATGCCCAAAAATGATGGGGTATATTTAGTCAAATATATTCTTGGTTCAAGTACCTATCACCTTCAAACCAATGAAGGTCATGTTTTCAAAGAGCCCACCAACATGTAATTCCTTAAGAAGTATTTTGCTTAAATCCTTCTATTCTTTTAATGCTTTATATATGATATGTATCTAACACTTTGTTTGGGTTACTTACATAGGTCTCACCCTCAGTAGCAGTTCTCTCTTTTCACAAGCCTTAGTCCTTAATTTTGGTCTTTTGGTTTCCCCTTTTTCTCATGAGTTGAATTGTAAAACCATGGATAGGACCCAATCTTCCTCATGATTTACTTTTATCCTCTTTATTTTTTCATTTTTTTCACACTTTTTGGCACCCCTTGGGTTTCTCTTTGTGAGTTATAGTTTAAGACCATGGATAGGACCTGGCCTTCCTCACAAATACCATCTTTCTCTTATCTCATTTATTTTTCCAATACTTTTTGGCACCCTTGTGGGTTTCTCTTTTATGAGTTGAAGTGTAAGACCATGGATAGGATCTGGCCTTCCTCATAAAATTACCATCTTTTCATTCTTTTTATAGAATGTGTTTTGCAATGGTTACAAGTTCTTTATCTTTGTTTTTAGCTTTATCTTTTGCTTATTTTGTAGATAAAATTTGCACAAACAAACCATGTTAACATGTTTTCCTACATTTCCCTCATTCTTATGATAAGTAAACACACTTTACTATCATTGAATCCCTTTTTCACCCTTTGTCACATTTTTTGTGATTTGAAGTAATTCAAATTGTTTCATATTTCATTCTACTTGATTTTTTTTCCTTTCACTCCACATTAGATAAAACAAGGTTGAATTCAAGATAACACTTTTATTTTACCTATATTTATAAGACTCTTAGACACCATGCTCTCTAAATTTCTCTCTCTTAGAAACCAAGTCCCAAGTATTCAAGTGAAAGTCATATTTAGTAGCCATGGTTGGTTTTCCAAATTTGTATGAAGGAGGAATAGAAAAATCCATCAAAAAAATTAAAATACAAATCATTTGAAGCAAAAGGATATGATATACAAAAGGCAACACACCTATCTCAAAAGTCAAATTAACACCAAAAGACATGATTATAAGCACATCTCCTATCTACAATAAAATTTCAAACTCCATAATTGGCCTTACAATAAAGCTGAGGTTCATTAGGGTACAGTAGGCCAGGAGATTGGAATAAGAGAATTCAATAGTAGATTGGGATGTTTCTTGGATAAAGTTGAATCTGCAACTGTTAGGAACCCTACGGAAGCACCATTGATTACCATGCACAAGCAACTTAAATATGTGGAAATAACTAGAAGTAACAAGTAACTAGAAACCAAAAACAACACAGAATATGAGAGACAATACACAACTTGTATTAATACTCATCTAGAAAAGAATACAATAAAGAAGATGCCACTTCTTCTTCACACCTCTCAGAGGCTTCCCACACCTCAAGTGTACAGTAATTATTTCCTCAAAGCTCTCTCTCTTACGGTCCCAACACACAACTCAAACACAGATTTGGTGTTCACCTCCAACTAGTTAGTATCCACTACTTCTAGTACACTAGTGCTCCACGCACTCCACAAGTGCTCCACGCACTCCAAGTACTGAATGTACTCCAAGTAGATCTCCCCTAAACTTGCAACAACCTGTAACTCAAATGATCTTACTTATGGAAGGAACTACCTTGCCTTCCTCTCTTGCTCTCTAATGTGTTTCTATCACCTTTGATTCTACTGCCACCTGCAGATCTCCTTTGACCTCTCACACACACCTGTTACCATGTAGATCTATCTACACCCTGAAGAACCCTTGTCCTTACCTCACCAAGTCCTTATGATTCTCCAAACCAGTACCCCAGTGGATCTTCTCCCTGATCTAGCACACCTACAGACCAACCTAATCATACACACTCGACACCCCTATGGAACTAGGAGGAACACCCTTGCTCACTTCACACATAAAAGGAGCTAACTTTGTTCAACTCAACTAGCATGAATTACAATACAACCCATGAGTCTAATATATAGATCTCATGTAAAACAATAATTAGACATCTAATTATAATAATTAGATCTATAGATCAAGACTATAATTGGCCTCTCAACATGCAAACACCTAGTTCATTAACTAACTGTCCATGAACTGGCAGTTCTAGAACCACACAGGTGATCGATGTCGGTCCCTGTCAGGCTGGAGATGACCGACGTCAGCTGATACCTGACCGATGTCAATTGCCTTTCCCACTGTATATGACCGACGTCAACTGATCAGACCGATGTCAGTTTCCCTACAACTTAGCAACCTCTCAACAACCTCCTCCATGTCTGCAACAGTGAAGCTTTTAGCTCCACAACCTAACAGGAATAGGAGAATTCAATAAACTCTATGGTGCAACCTACTTTCTCATGCAAGTATCCAATCTTCATAGTAGACCAATGACTCTATAAGGGGTCTTGAGGAATGGAAAACACATTATGGGAAGGTAGGTCCATTTTAATTTTCATGCATATAGCCCTTCATGAGATGATCTACATATTGTATTTTTTGACCTAAGACTTGTGTGGATAAGATAAGTTCTTCAAAGTCTATAAGATCGATAATCCTCTTGTTTTGAAAAAATTAATTTGAGTGTCTTGACTTCGATAAAGAGTTCATTTACCTTGGTTTTTCCTTCATTCCCCCCTCCACCCATTTCATTCCCCCATTGACGGGCAAATTGTGATTCTAAAATACATTTTCCCTCTTCTCTACCTCTTTCTTCTTCACATCTTAAAAACATGTTATCACTACTTTGTTTCAATTTTATCTATCTTTAGAGCAAAAAAACATGTTTGAGTTATTATGGATTACTTTCTTTACACCATGTATTTACATTTTTAGATGTGCCTTGATTTCTTTTACCATTTTTCATTATTATACCACCCTTTTTATGGACACCTGAGTCCATTTCTAATTTCATGTACTTTTTCCATTGTTAAATTAGGTTGGCTTGTTACTTGTCACTCACCAATGTTGTTTTCCCTTTTATGTACCTTTTTTCCATTGATGATTGAGTAAGGATTGTTATTGCTCACTCGTCAATGTTGTTTTACCATTTTTGTTTACCCATATTTTTTTAATTAAGGATTGTTACTACTTTCACATTGATGTTTGATTACCATCCTTTTGACATGTATCCTTGGTTTGACTTGGTGATTTTGTCTTTCTTACTTAAGGTTTACTTGTTTGAATTTTTCAATCTTTAGTAGCATTGAATTTTTGGTTACCTAATTTACTCTAAAATTTTAACTTGGTCATTTGGTCTAACATAACACTTGTCACCCCAACATACCAAATTTCCAAGTATGTCTAATCCACATAACACCAATTATCTTGGCTTTCCTATATTTGTTTGTTTTTCCTCTTTAGTTTTATATTCTTGGGTTTGTTAAAAGTAGTCTCTACACCCTACACAATCAAAACTTCAAACATGATAGACATCTATACAGTAATAAACATATTCAAGGTATGATTAGATTTACTTTTTAGTTATTTACCTTTCAATAATTTACTTTTAGTTATTCTTCCTTTAAAAATACTACAAATTTTTTAGCATTAACGTTATGTGTTACTATGTTCTTTCTCAAAGCACCATCCCCTGTTGCACCTATGTGATGTGTGATGAGCTTTGAGTGGGGCATATGTATACACATAATATTTTCAAACGTTTATCAAATTATTTATGCTCTTTATCTTGAAATAACACATTGAGTCTCAATCTCCCTAAGTGCATGCCCTAAGGGGTGAACTAAGAAAGAGGTGCATAGACCATTCGTGATTTATAAGATTATTTTTCTTTATTTCCACTTATTACCATTCTAACTAGCTCCTAAAACATTCCCCTAAGCTATTATTCCTGTTTTATACACTCTTCCAATCATTTCCAATCTTCCATACCCCTTTTTATAACCTAACACCCATTTTGATAGTTTACAGTACTAGGTCAACTAGGTTGACTTTGTACTCTTGTTGGTGAAATTCATCTAGGGTTTAGGTTGGCTCTTGGCCAACCTATCCCATGATCTAGTGAGTTTTTTTCAATATTAGTACTAGGTCAACTGGGTTGACCTCATCAACTAAAAATTTTGGAAGGACTTAGGGTTAAATCCACCTATATATACAAGATCATTTTTCCATTATTAAAGAGACATCAAGAGTTATTATTCATTTGTGCTTCTTTACAATCTATTCTTCCACTAATCTACTTGAGGAGTCTTAGATTAGGGTTTCTAATTGGAGAATCTAATCTTGTGGACAAGTCATATTTTTATAATATTTATTTTGAATTACTTCTTGTTACCAATAGATGCCAAAGGGCATTCATGAATCCTTTTTTTATTCCTCCCCTTAGACCTCAAGGTTATACCAACTACCATCACACCCCTATCATTCACATAAGTCTTATAATGGATTCCACAATCCACATTGTCACAACTAGAAGAGTTATAGTTCCCCACCATGCATGGAATAATGGAGGTAATCACCATGTTCATCCTTAACTACCTACACCTCTCATTATGCCATCCACTCAAACCAAATGATATGATATCATTGATCAACTAAAAAATACATGTGCTAAGTTTTCTATTCTCAAACTACTAAAGAGATAATTGTTTACAAGAGCATCTTATCTATGAGGTAGTGCATGAGATAACTCTCCCATATGATATATAACTAACATAATTTGATTATATAATAAATATATTTAAATATATAAAAAAATAATTTCTTTTGAAATGGATACTTACCTACCAAACACATAATAGAAAAAAATCTCTCATTGTTCATTAAAGTGAAAATTAAAAGAAAAGTAGTTAAATATGTGCTAATAGATAATAGATAAAGAATGAATATCTAAAACATAAATTTATTAAAATAATTAGGTATTAATATGGACAATATTAGAAAATCATATCAATGCATAAGAGGATGTTAAAGTATTTTGTGTGTTAGGTACTTGGGTAAATATCATTGGATGTGAAACTAGAATCCAAGATAGTGTCTATTGTATTACATGTCATGCCTAATCATTTATATTATAATTTAATTTTGGGTCAACCTCAAATACATGTTATGTAATTAGTACCATACACTATTATGTGCTTGTATAACATGCCCTAATTTCAATATTCACATAAGGACCATCTTAGTTCAACTTATGTGCTCTCTTTATTTGCTTTTGATCAAGTGACTTGTTCTTTGGTATATGCTTGAATTTGCTTAAATCTTGTTATGCCAGTGATTTAAGTTTTAAGAATCCTTGACAATTCTCGTTAGTAAGCTTGGCCTATAATAGATTGGTTGCCTAAGTTAATGACTAAATTTTCTAATATTTTACCTTAAAAAATTAGTCATTTATGGATATTATTGAATGTCTTGTGATTTCCTAAGGATGATTACCTATTTTAAGCCTTCATTGGTTTTTAAAATTATTTATTTCAATTTAATGACCAAGTATTTATAATTCCAAATTATAAAGACTTACTCAAGGTTCTATTTTTAAGCATAATAATAAAGAATTAAAGGCTTTTAAATGATATTATTCTATGTTTTTATGATGATCTATTTTATAAGTCTAGGTTTTATTCACTTACTTCATCGACCAATTTAAAAATGTTAAAATATTCATTTTATTAGATGCTAAATTACTTGGGTATTGTGTCTTTTATTTTATGTGTTAAAATATCAAGAAAATGGTCTAACTTTGATTTATACTTAATGATTTATTCAATTTATTTTTTATTTTGTAGACTAAAACTTAACTTTTCATTTGGAATGCCAATTTTTTTGTCTTTGATCATAGGTTCAAATATTTATAATGTAGGCCCCTAAATCTCTCCATATGGCCTCCCCATGTTTGATCTCAATATCTAAATGTTTTGACCAAATATAAAATGGTTATGAGCCCCTTGATCCCTGAGATCATGCCACATGACATGATCTCAGTGACTTAAGCCAACAGGGAGTTAGTGGGGCATCAATATAGTCCCTATAGCCCAGAGATCTAGATGATCACCACGTGGAAACCATTTAGGAGTATAGAATCTTGAGGTGGATTGATAGTTGACAAGACACCAATATAGTCCCCATAAGCCCAAATACCTACATGGGAGCCATGTGGCAACCATCTATACTCCCAAACTAGTGGAGGATCTTAGTAGTTGAAGGGAGGAAAACATGGCATCGAGATCAATGGTAAGGAATGGTTAGCAGGGCCAAACAAATGAGCTCATGAAATAATGATGTATTTCTGAGTGTTAGGGTGGGATCTAATGAGAAAATCCATGAAGCCTAGTAAAGGAGAGAGAGTGTGTAGGAGGTAGAGGCAGTGTCATGTGATATTGGTGATGCTAGTGAATCCCATGGCTTAAATTTGATGATCCATCTAGATGTCAAGGCCCTAAAAAGGACCGTGAGTCAATTATAAAAATTGGATTCAAATTTAGTTGGTTTCACACCAACTAAAAGGCTCAGAAGTGATATATTTTCGGCTATTGAAGGGTTAAAATTGATCCCAAGGACTCTAAAGTTAGGATAAAAAGGGCTTATGCATTAAATCACTCCTTAAATTTAATGTATTTATCAACATAAGGCATAGTTAAATGACATTCCCAAGATAATTCAAATGATAAGCAACCTCAAGGAATTAAATTCAAATGCAATTAGTGTGGCCCTATTATACAGCTCGTCATTATCTTGTTGATTTCTAAATACTTATGGCCCATCATGTATTGATTACAAGATTAATCAATATAGCCTATGTTATCAAAGCATGGGGTTCAACTACCAATTAATTTATCCTGAACTCAGAATGGATTTGAAACCAGTTATCTCCTCTAACTACTGGATAGATCAATGATTTATTTATCCATGGAAAATTTGTTTAATATAATGATAACTCTTGTAATGTTAAGGGGGTCAAAATTTTGTGTAATGAAACTCTATCAAAATTATTATAGAACACTTATTTGATTTTGTCTTTTGATTCATAAATGTTGTCCACAATTTTTGGTTTTGATTCTATGTTTGTGTAAGAGGAGTTATTTTATGCTTATTTTTTATAATTAATGCAGAAGTTTGATTGTGAATTTGTTAATCTAATTCCTTATATGTTCTTTTCAATTTCCTTGTGGATAATTCATACTTTATATGTTTTCATGTATAAAGTGTTTCAAAATCTTTGTGTGTCATTATTGAAAATATTTTTAGTGTTTACAATATGTGAAGGACCTACAAGTGGAATATTCGTATTGGTGTCCCTTAGAAGCTTTCTCACAGAGTGGCAAAACATTTTTATAATTATTGAACCATGCACACAATGGTATAATTGTGACTTGGCATGTTTTAGTCCTCAAGCATTGATAGTCTTGTCACTATAAACCTTATTTTACTATTCTCCCTTCTCTCCCTTTTATTTTCATTTTGAGTCTTGAAGTGTCTTCCCTAATTTTTTTTATATTGAAGATCGATTATTAATGTATGTATCAAAGATAACAAAAATTACAAAGTATCTAGTAGAGACAAAAATAGTTGTGGGGCATCCCCCATTATCAAACATAATAATCAACTATGCAATATAAAAATGGCACCAAATAGGAAACATATAAATAAAAAACCAACAATATCAATAAAAATTCAAGTGCAAATAGTATCAACCAAATAGAAGCCACCCCAAAGGTGGCAGGACCAAACATATGGGTCCTACACCCTATTAGAAGTAACGCCTTCACCTTCATAATCATCATTTGAGTCCTCTAAGTTAGGTACCTCTAAAGCACTTTTACCATTGATAGGTCCCTTATATAGTTGTTTTGAGGCCAATTTAGCAAGATAGTGGTTGACTTTATCCAATAATCTTTTCATGTTGCTCTGCACCACATAGTTTAGGACATCCTTAACATCAGCTGAGCCTTCACTTTTGATCAACCTCTCTATATTTTTATAAAAAGTGTTGATGTTATCATCAAACATCTTCCATACTTCCTATTGTGTACCTTGGTCATGTGCCTCCAGAATAAGTTCCTAAGATAAAAGCTGATCACTACATTCTCGAAGCCCACCTCAGGGAATAGGTTGAGATAAAACAAATTAAAATTTTCTTTAGCCTCTCTGATAATACAACCACCATATTATTAATTATGCATAGCCTATGACACACTCGCATTTGTAGCCAACCATCTATCAAGACCATTTTGGTCAGATTTAGATGGGGTGGTCCATTCTTGTACTAAATTGTTAGCCTGATCATAGTATGCAACTTTAATATAGTCCCATTTAAACTCAAAGATTTTAAATTTTGATACCATTTGGTGAAAAATAGCCTATTCAGGATGTGGGATTAGTTTAAGGTATCCCCCAAAATCAATCAATAAGTCTAAGGCAACCTTGAGGAGACCATTCCTAACGAACTACTCGAGCTAGTCTTGAGGCACTTTCAACTGGAGAAATATTTGTAAAGACAAAAAATGAAGGATGACTTCAATTTTGAAGTCAGTAAGCACTCTAGACTTAGGAAACCTTTAGGTTCCTTTACTTTCATAAAAACCATAAAATTTTAGTAGACAAAACAAGCCAGAATTTATGAAAAAAGGAGTGGACTTTAATCTTAGGACAAACATAACCAAATGCAATATTTAGCCAACCAATCTCCTAACTAAAAACCACTTTCTAAGGTTTAATAAAATAATGCCAAAGCTAAGAGGCATAAGGGTAGGAGAAGAAAACATGATCAACCATTTTATTATCATTAAAAAAAGAATAGAGAGGATTAGAAAGGCCATAATTGTTCATAACAACACCAATAACCAACTTCTTATACATTAGTAATTAGCAAATATAGGATTTCTTGGGTTCAAGACAAGAGGCCCAAATCACATCAAACCTAAAAGACCAGGAATGCATAAGATCAAGCATAAACTAGATATGATTTAGGGTGAGGTAGGGGGGACATTAGATAAGGAAATTTTATTGTAAATCATTTGAGAAGTATACTCAAGCAGAGGTGGGCCTTTTTTCTACTTCACACTATCTTAGAACTCACCCTCTTCTTCTATGAACACCACCTTATTTATCACCTTAAGAGATATTTGGAGCAAGGTGAAAGTTCTTCACTGAGAATTAGGGAACATAAATCTATCTTGGAGATCTAACCAAGAGTCCCATCCTACATGGGCATAGAGATCCTTGAAGCTCCCTAACCCCTTAATGTACAAATAAAAGGTAGATCATCCTCTGGTGAGGGCCAGTAGAGTCTTGTTGATAGTAAAATTCCATAATAATAATTTATATCCCTAACATGATGTCCTAAACTAGTTAAATACCTATTTAGCAATAATGAAGGGCTTGGTAGCATCGTAGGCTAACCATATTGAGGCAAAAATGGGTGAACTTACAACTTTGACCAAGAAAGGCCCTATGAGAAGATCAATAATATTTAACCCTTTCTAGTTTGGCTTTTTTATAGGAAAGCCTCTTGAAATGTTATTCATAACTATTAATTTCTATGGATCTTTTCTAATGGATAATCTAATTATCTACTTAACCACTAGAGTTATTCCCTATAGTTAAAGGTCTTTTAGCCCTAGTCCACCAAAAAATTTAGGTTTTGAGAAAAATTACCACAAGACCATGTGCCTTTTCTTGCCCCCTTTCCCATCTGACCATAAGAAATATCTTATGATCCTATGAAGCATGTTGATTTGAGTTTTTCTAAAGATCCAGTAGGGGGAATAATATGTACTATATGATGAGAGAAATTTTTATTAGACTTGAATCCTTCTTGGTAAATACAGTAGATGACCATGCCATTTTAAAATTTTCTTATTGATTTTCTCAAAAATCCATTCCCACATACTTTTAAACGAGGGTGCAAGGGAAAAAAGAATACCTAGGTATCTAACTATCTCATTTAGTCCTTTCCAATTCCAACCAAAATTTTCTATTCAAGCAAGAGGTTGCTCATGCCAACCCAGTATATGAGATTTATGCATGGCCACTTTTGATCCAAAGGCAGAGTAGTATATATCAATTTTATCCATAACTTGAGCTAAGTTATCTTTCTCCAAGGTGAAAAACATTATCGTATCATCAACAAATAGTACATCAATTAGGGAATCATTGTTTGGGAGTAAGACACCTTTTACTAGAGGTCTAATGTCAGAGAATTTAAGAATAAAATGTAGTGCATCCACCACCAGAACAAAAAATGATGGGGCAAGAGGACAACCTTTTTTAATGGATCATTGAAGCTCAAGAGATTCTATCAACTCCCCATTGACTTTTAGTATAGATTAAGTATCCTTAAAGATTAAATTAACCATTATACAAAATCTATCCTTGAAACCAAAGGCATGCATCATTCTCTCAGTGAAGGTCCATTCAATTCTATCTTATGCTTTTCAAAGTTAAGCAAGATCATTCCTACATCTTGGTTCAAGTCTCTTGCCTAGTACATACCTTCCCAACTAGTGATTAAATTATCCAAGATGTACCTCCATTTAACAAATCTAGTTTGGGTCTGTAAGATAATAGAGGTCAATAGCGATGACATCCTTATCACAATGATATTTGTTATAATCTTGTAAGAGACATTGAGGAGGGTAATTGATCTCCAATGTATGACTAAATACAAATTACCATCCTTAAGAATAAGCTTGATGACCCCTCTATTAATACCTGGTCTAAGTGTACCAACATCAATGGCCTCATTAAATATCTCCAAGTAATCCTTGGCAATCCATTCCTTGTTGACTTTATAAAATTTAGTAGGGAAACCATCCACCCTAAGCACTTTATCTTCTTTTAATGAGTCAATAATGTTTCTAACCTCGTCAAGTGAGATGGAAGCTTTCAATAAAGAGGCCTCAATCTGAGTTACCTTCTTAGGAATGAAATCCTTGCATATGGCCCTATTTTATTTAATACGATCACCAGACCCATCAGAGCAAAAAATGTTTACATAAAAGTAAAAAAAAATATCATTAATGTTGATATCATCCTATAAGTTCTGCCCATTAACTTTGATTCCTTTAATCTTTCTTCTTGTGTGTTTAGCTTTCAAAAATATGAAGAAGAATATAGAGCATCTATCTTTGAGATTTATCTAGGTTAGTCTAGACCATATTTGTGCCCTCTAATGATATATTACTGATATTTTCAAAAATGGTGTTTCAAAAGGTTAAGCTCTTCATGTAGAGCTCCATTCGTTAGGTCCAATTGAATTGAGATTTCATCTTGTATAAGTTTCTCTTCAGCCTCTCTTGTATACTTTATACACTTTTTTGCTTTGATCTACCCATATGTCCTTGTAAAATTTGGTCAATTTTAGAGATGGAGTTGCAAACAAATTTTCTAATATTCTAAGAGGATTGCAGACCCTCCAAATAAAATTTGTCAGTCAAATGTGAAACATTGAATTTATATAACCCTTTAAACTCTAAACTATCTTTCTTTTCCTCACTAACCAATGAAAATGTCATTTCAATAGGGTAGTGTTCAGACATATTATAGGGAAGTACTATCACCACATTACCATCTTTGATTGGGTCTGCTAAAAGTGCCTCCATATTCAAATAAAATCTATCAAGTCTTGAGTACTTACTTCTTTTTTTACTCTAATTATTAAAACATGTGTACCGAATTCCTCTACTTAGGATTTTACCCTTCTAGAGAGGATCTCTAATTCTATGTATTATTTTAAACTTAGACCAAAAAAATAACTCATTTCCTTTCCACACTAGGTGGTCACTGCTTAATTTATCCTCTTTATCTTCCACAATGTTGAAATCTCCTCCAAAATCCCAAGGAACATTGATAAAATTTATAGCCAGCCAATTCCATAGGTCATCTCATTCCCTATAATCATTTGGGGTGAAGATGTGACATAGGCCAAAATTCTAATTTTGGTAGGCTAGAATTACCCTGATAGCTCTGTTTCAGGGAGAGACTTTATGTTCAACAATGTAGTATTTCAATCTAGGGATCACCAATATAGAGCCCCCCTTTCCCTCTTTCATGATTTTCCCTTATAAGTAACAAATCTTAACATAAATAATTTTAGAAACCAAAACCCAATCAATGGACTAACCTTGTAAAGTAACTAGTATTACACTTATGGTGGTAGCAACTACATCTCTTGAATGTTATTTTTAGTATGTTACATCATGGATCTACGTACATATATTCATGTCATGGATTAATTTAGCATCAATCCTAAAATGGAGTATGAAATTCCTTTAAGTGCTCCCCATTTTTCTCTCTAAAACTCTCAATCCCATGATTATTTTTGGAGTAGGACATTTGGACCGAATAATAGATGGCATTAGTAAGAGGGTTGAATAGGTTACAATTTTTCTTTGATTGAGTATAATAATAATTTTAAACTTCTAAAAGCTATTAATAATTGGCTAATAATTGTTTTATGTGTTTGGGATTCACTATATTTTATCTTGTTTGCTTCTAATTTTACTTTCCCATCTATTGTAAGCTTAAACACATGCAACAATTGTCCCAACAAGAGTAATTGTGATTGAGTTATGCATAATAAACCAAGCTAGATCCTAGTGTACACATTACCTAGTCCCAATATATTCATGGGAGATTGATCATTTCACCACTACAAATCTATAAAAGAACACAAACTGTTAGAGGTAGACCTAATCCTTATTTAAGCTTATTAGCTCAAATTCTCAAACTACCCAGAATCATCATATACCCATTGAAGCACCTATGGCATGGCTAGTCAGATCTTCTCTAAACATCCTTGGAGTTGTACATTATTTACCTAAGAATCCATAGATATATTTGAAAAGATTCACTCTTAGTGTAAGAAAGACTATAAAGGAGCACATAACATCATACAAAACTACTCTAATACTTCATAGTGTTGAGCATGAAGATGTGGCTTATAGGTTATTCCTTTTCATGCTTATAGACGTAGCATATGACTAGTTTCTAAACGTTCCCAAGGACTCTGTTACAAATTGGGATTAGTTTAGTAATATTTTCCTAGACCAATTTGGGAAAGTTATAAATCCAAACATTTGGTATCAATAGTTTACATGCATTAAATGAGATCCCAATGAGCCCATTAATAATTTTAATTCTTGTTTCTAGAAGATGTATATCTTAGTCACCACTCTTTATAAACATGACATTCATATAGCATTAAATATGTGTAAAAATGCATTAGACCCATGGATTATGATGTTCTGATGAAGGGATCCCTTGGTAGTGGACTTATTTATAGCTTATGTTGAGGCTATACAAGTGGATAGGAAGCTTAACCTATAAGGTTAGATGATGGTTCCCATTCTTAATGCATTACCCAACATGCCAACATTGAACCTTCTTCCTAATTTAAATCATAATGTGTTTGCGCCTCAACCACTACCAATAATGAATGTGCTCTTAATGAGTTATGCTACTCCAAGCCAACACCTAGGTTTTCTTAACCTAAAGAATAATGAGATGGTTCCCTAATTTCAAATAAGTAATTATGCCCTTAAGAAATAATAGAAACAACATCCCCACACTACCTCAACTCCTCCAAACAATGGCATAACTCCCCTAACCCTAAGATTAGGAATGACACTCCAAATCTACAGTTTAATGATTCCAAATCTCATATGGAGATTTAACCACCTCAAGGTAAAGATAAATATACTATTGTGGAAGATAGAAAAAGATAAAATCCAACATCACGTTTCATGAGATTATTCAAATCACTAAACAATGTGATATTTTATTCAAGTTACTAAAAAACTAATACAGATCAAGTAAAAAATAGTTCATATCAATGTGTTTATCCATAAAAACAATATTGAAGTGTCTCCCTTTCATCTAACTATTAGATTATTTTTAAAAAACTTGCATAATTGCTTGATAGATTTAGGGGCTTCAATAAACATAATGCCTATAAGCATTTATGAAAAAGTAGGGTTAGTCTCCATTAAGTTAGATAAGTTTTTGATATAATTGGACAAGTCTAAATTCAGAGTAGTGAGTGAATTATTCAATGTGCACATGCACTTAGAGTCAGAGCCTAGATTCCAACAATTCACAGATATACAAGTCAAAATCCTTGAAGTATATGGAATGATAATTGATCATGATTGGTATAAATATTTAAATAGATACATGTTCACTAACTTCCATCACATGTGGTCACCTTGGAGTGACATTAAAAAAAAATAAGAGTTGATAGAGAATTGAGGATGGAGCACATGATCACAAAATATAACGTAGTCAATGATAAGGTCAACATGGTGAATTCTGATTTAGGGATTTATACTTTGGAAACAAAACTTGATAAAATTAAAATAAATGATGAAATTAATCTATATGGGATGTGGTCATTTTATATGGATTGAGCTTGCTCTAAACAAGGTTATAGAGTAAGAGTATTACTTATTGATCCCCAAGATAAGAAACATTTGGATACTTACATGTTGTAATTTCCATGCACTAATAATCTATTAGAATATGAGGCATTAATTTTGGGACTACAATTTAAATTGAGGCACAAAGATAAATAACTAAAAATATTCAATAATTCTAAGCTTTTTGTGAACCAATTCATTAGTAAATTCCATTTCAAACTATATTACCTTAGGAGATACAATCATAGGGTATGGGACCTAATTGAAATTTTCAATTCATTCAATGTCATTCCCATCCCTAGGGAATAAAATCATATTGCTAACTCATTAGCATCCTCTGCTACAAATATATCTCCTTTAGATGATATTAAGTTGCAAGAATTCTTTATGGAATTAGTCCTTTGTCCCTATATTATAGCTAATGTGATTGTTATCTATCTAATTTGCACCCCTAGGAATGTTGTTCAAGCCTTCCTAACTAGATGATAGCATGGGGACAATCCTAGTTTGTGGGTGACCTATTAAGTGGATTGAACCTTTAGGTTGGGCTAGTTCTCTTTATGATTCACCCAAAACTTATAACCAAATTATCACACTTGCAAATAAAAGGGAGTACAAATGAAATAAAACTAGTAAGCAAACATGGATGTGATGCACCGAATATAGAGTCCTCAACTTTCTATTATTTGCACTATGAAAAGACAAGTTACAATCTAATTTTCACAATTTCAAGGTAGCTCTAACCACGCTAATGTTTCTATACAAAGGTTATGTTTGTTGTAATAACTAAGGTGATCAATCAAGAGGCCTAAGAGTAGACACTATTGCTGGTTCAACACTTAAACTCAGTAAACCATGTGTTACACATCATATGACCTGTGGAAAGTAAACTTACATAGAGGCATTAAAATAAGGACAAATTCATAGAATTAATCTAACTATCATAATATATTCATCAACAACTCATTCAATATCACTATATACAAGATGAAAATGATAGAATTCAGCTTGAATTACTTTAAAAGGCAAGTAAAAGTCTTAAAATTGGTATGTTGTTGCCATAACCATCTTGAGGATACCTTCAATGCCTCTCAAGGCTTCATTTATAGATGAATTGTAAGAAGAGATAATAATAATAATAATAAGACAAGAATAAAAACTCCTGAGATGCCCATCATGATTAAATCAGTTACAAAATAGAGAAATAATGACACCAAGCTTACAAGTAATGTGTTGTCATCTTCCTTATTATCCTTTTAGGACATGTTTTAGATTAACTCTTCACAAGGGTGGCATAAGAGGTCTTCTTGGCAATTTAGATGATTTATTTATCATAACTCCTTCACAAAGATTTAAACATCTGCCTCTTGAGGGGAGTTACAAGTCACCTTCTTGACATTTGGCATGTTTTGGAACTTTTTACACCAATTATCTCCTTACAATGCTTATTCATCACATGAAGCTTGAATTTCAACTCTATGACTCATTTTCACAATCTCTATTACTACCAAGGCTTGATTATTTAAGTAAGCTCTAATTTTATGTTTTATAAACCTACATCATAGTTTTTGTTTCTTGTGGATCTTGTATCAAGTCATAAAACCTGTGTTCAAACATTATAAGTCACCTTGCAATTGTACTACTCACACTTATTTGGTAAGGGATAGTAAGATACATTTCTATCTTAAAGATTCAATTGACTATAAGGGTTGAGAATGGTTTCTATCCCATTTTAATGACTTATGAGACCTTGCATAGATAAAACTATATGTTCACCAAGATATTATGAAAGTCCTTTATTTTTGAGGTCTTGAAACAACCTTGGAACTCCTCCTCTTTAATACAAGATTGGTCACATTTCTTTATTGAAGCCTGGTTATCAACTTGAAACCTATAATATGATTATAAAATATTATTTAATGGTATAAAAATTATTATAACACTTACATATTTCCTCAAAAACTCTCCACAATTGATTAGGAAGCTTTGTCTTGTTCAAAACCTTACACACACGCATAAAAGAAAGCTTTTCAAGCCCTTTTCTTTACAATAATAGTCCACACGTGCCAAAATAATTCTCAATAAAATTATTTATAGAGGTTTGAATTTCATCTAATTTATTTATAGTCTACTTCAATCCATATTTAGTGCTTAAAAGTCTTTTTTCTTCCATTGGGTCACATTCAGGGTTTAAAGAGGGTTTTAGAGCACTTGGAGTCTTAAGTATGATTCATAAAATTGAGGGATATAACCTAGTAAAAAATAAAAATAATATTTATTATAAAACCCATTCATACTTAAATTATAGTCTCAATATCCCATGCATCTCCTCATCTAAGTTCACATGTAATAGAAATTGATTTTTTGAGCCATACCAGCATGACTGTGTAGTCAAAGAAGGTGATTTGTAAAAAAGATGATATAAAACATTTGATTTAGATTTGAAACATAATTTTAGGGTTTTTTGAAACATATTATGAGGTATCCCCATGGTTATATCAGTTAATTGACCCTTAAAACCATTGGAATCTTCCTTCATCCATATGCAAGGTTTTGTACATAATTATGCTTAATTGACCCTAACAAGCCTTTTCTCATACTCTATTTATTTCCTACTGGTTAAAAACCTCATGGTTTATTATAAAACCTATCACTCATCCATTTATATTCCTAAATCTACCAAACACTAAAAAACCTACAATTTTTCTTCATACTTCACACACATGCCTATGTGTGCTCATTTAGGCCTAATTAGCCGTATTGAGCCCTTTATTAATTTAAATAACTTTATAAATAAATGGTAACCTTGTGATAATTTATGATTCAAATTAATATATCTCTTTCACTTTATTTTTCTCATGGTTTACCAACTCACTTCCATCAATTCACCTAAAACCTACCTATAGGTACTTACTAGGCCTGTCAGACTACAAGTATAAGTGTTATCTTTTTAATTAACACTGTGGTATTTTTTAATGATTATAAAATGTGTATAATCCTTATATTTAACCTTTTAATACCTTTAAAACCTTTTTTTCATCATACACATCCCCTTTTACTCCATTTTCTTATGATAAGTGTATAGGTGATGTTTTAGGTTTATCTTGACTATTGATGTTTAGGAATATCTTTTGATGTATTTTTACCTCCTTAATATTTATAAAAATATTTAATAATACAAACTTATAATTTTAAAAAACTCAAATGACTTATGAGTCTCCATCTAACACATAAATTGCACCCTCATATAGGCATGTCTGTATGCAATCATATAGGCCTTGTAGTTGTACGTGATCAGATTAGGTTTCTTGCTCTAGTTTAGATTTCTTGAAATATTTTATATTATTAAACATATCAATAAAAATTATTATAACCTATATACATATTCCTAATCCTTCAAACATCCATCACTAACATGCATTTTGACCCTACTACCTACTACGGGCTTGTAGGTGGATATTTAGTCAAAAGTATCAATTCCTCCTTGTTTAGCCTTGTTTTCGGTTCAAGTAGCTACTGATGAAACTATGTTAAATATGAATCATTTTTTTTAAGTAAATTTTTTCATTTAATTGGGTCTAAATCACCTAGATCAACTCTTGAAACTCTTCACTATGTTCTTTTTAGGCTCACATAACCATCTTGACTTACACAGTCCCCTTTGCTCATATAGTACCTTTGAGTGCAAGATGAATTGAGAGATGAGATTACATATGAAAAATAGGGTAATTTAATAAAATTTATAGTACCTTAAAAAAATTGAGTTTGAGGACCACCAAAGTGTTATGTGTGTCAATCCCCTGTAGAAGCATGACTATGCTTGCTAGTGTTACTTGGTATTGCCTTGAGCCTCATTTACTTTGCATGGACTTGAAAAGGTTGAATCATCAAGATTATATAGATTAATAAAAATAAATGGAATACACTATCACTTTTTTTAAATACCATATGCATTATCATAAATAATTATGACACTAATGGTGACCTACAAGTTTGTAGACCTATAAGTTCACAAACTCTCCTTGGACTAGTCCTGAAGAATAACTCTTAAATGTTGATATATAAAGATTTTCACCCATGATAATGGTATTAAATTATATTTGAATATGAAATTTTACATTCAAATATTATATATGATGAGAAAAAAAAATCTACTTGACAAGATCTCTCTCAGCCATGTCTACAAATTCACATAGTCCAGATGTATATGAAAAAATCTCTATATTTCTTAAATATAATGCATCAAATGGTGCCTAAATACATTTGAGAGGTCTTTAATTTGAATATGTTGATCCAAGTATCAAAATTTGACTATTCGACACTAGACCAAACTTGTACATGAAGAAACATGAAATAACATGATATTTTAGGGATAAAGGAGTGATTAATGGACCATTACCAATCATTATTATACATTCATATGGATTCATAACTCTATATTTGAATAAAATTAACCTTGGTTGGTTTTTGATTCATTTTTTTGCACCTTAAGCTCTTAAAAATTGTTCATAAAGTTAAGGAGCCTGACCTAAAAATAAATGCCATAAAGTGGAAGGAAATTAGGTTCCCATAATATGTAAAATATATTGTGTCTTAACTTTCTCTCTCATTATAATTTCAAGTGAAACCCAATTGACTATTTTGAGTTGTGAAGAAACTTGATGGATAAATGGAGTGTGTTTTTGCATTTTTTTAATCTACAGATCCACTTTTATATGTATTTAGATCTTAAAAGACCATGGGGACCCATCTAATATTTTTTATGTTGTCATTCAATAGGAACCCCTTATAAAATAATTCAAAAATATTGTTTTCTTCAATAATTTTATGGTTCTACTCTTTGTAACTATTTTCAATGGTGAACCAAATGACTATTTAGCTTCCCCTAACTTGTATGAAGATGGAGGATTGTGTGAAAATATTTCCCACATATTTTTTCCTATAAAACTTACAATAACTCCTCATTTGGCCATTGAAAATGATGAATGGTAGTATAAAAAGGCTTCCAACATTAGAAAGTAGCTATAAAATACCTTGGAGAAGATGTATGGAGACATACAATCATGATGTCATCATTTGATGTTAGATGACTTTAAAAAAACCTATATCCAAGAACCAAACTTTCACATTTGTTATTTTATAGTAAGTTTCCTCTCAACAATGGAATGTCAAATAAGACTTAAATTAATAAAATGCCTTAATCTTGTCAAAACTACCTTAAACTCTCCAAATTGCTTGAAAAAAATGTGATCAACTTACTAGTTTTACTTCTTTGACCATTTTGATCAGCTTTAGACCATATTTATTCCTTGAAGGTTTACCACCTTGTCTCCTTGAGCATGCTTCTTCATGGAATTGATTTTATCTTAACCTTAAATTTGTCAAACTTAACTTAAACAATATTAAACACATAATTAAAACTTACAAATAATGACTCTTTGATGACAAGACCAAGTGACTTGACTCATCTACCAACTATACCATCCTAAATGACCTTGTAAGTTGGCAAGGAAGACACATTACCTATCATCCTAGATTATTAATGAAAAATTAAAGACATTTATAATGGATATCAAAAAATTTAAGGTAAAATAAATCAAAAATTTTAATTTATCCCATTCATAATGGCCAAATTTTGGCTAACAGTGATGAATTTCCAAGTCTTCGAAGACGACCAAAAAATTATTCAATTCTTTAATAGTGTTGGGGAGTTTGAATCTCAAATAATATATGAAGAGTAAAGAGATATTCCTAGATATAAAATTAACCAAAATGGAATCATAAACATCCAAAGCAATTAAATTCTCCCTTAAAAAGGCATTTGACATATTCATCCCTACACCCCCAATTAAGAAACCAAAACTTGTAGATCAAAAATACTAAACTATTACTTAGGTTCCTTATAAAATCCACAAAATATAAATGTAGGTCTAGATTGGATATACATATAAATATAACACCTTCAAAGGTTGATGCTCAATCATAAGGATATAATTGATTTTACTTATGAATACCTCAGAGTTTTTGACCCAAATATAATTACTCACACCATTCCACTTAGGTCAAGTTAGAAATGATTTAGATAAAGGCAAAGACTTGTAAATATAATTTTTGATCCATTAATACCTAAATAAGTGCATAACTCCTCTCTATTGAAATAATCTTTCCAGTTCACCATTCTACTTGTGTATCAAACCTAGTACCCATGCGAAAGAAAAATGGAGAGATCTATTTATGCATACTTTCAAAATATAAAAAAAGATTTAGAAAAATATAACTATCCATCACCTTACATTTATGAAGTGATCCAAATGATGATTGGATCCTAGATTATGTCCTTCTTGGATGGATTATCAAGGTATAATTGAGTTTTAGTAAATTTGGAGGACTGAACTAAAACTACATTTACAATGAAATGGGGCACATTTTCCTATAAGTGAATGCCATTTAGATTAATCAATGTTGAAATGAGATTTTAAAGATTAATGGATTTTGCATTTTAAGGTCTAATTAGTAAGTGTAGTAATTTACATGGATGATTTAACTATATTTTTTAAATGCAAATTAGATCACATCTACCATTTGTAGAAAGTGTTTGAAAGATGTAGAAGCTATGGCATTTATTTAAACCCAAAAAATAGCATGTTTGGTGTCATTGAAGGTAATATTCTCGGTCATATCATCACAAAATAAGGTATTGCTATTGATCCTAAAATATCTGAAGTAGTTTCTAAATTACCTCAAGCTAATAATATAAAATAGTTTAAATCCTTCTTTAGAAAAATTAATTTTGTTTGCAAGTTCATTTCTAGATTTTTTGAAATAATGAAGCCTCTAAATGCTATGTTGAAATGGGATGCTAAATTAGAGTGGCATGATGAGTCAAAGAAATAATTTTAAGACATAAAGGACATAATTATGAAAGAAGCAATGCTAATCAGTATAGATTATGCTAGAGACTTCTACATTTACCCTTTTGCCTTTGAACACACCATTGCCACCCACCTCACACAAATTTAAAGATGCATAACTGAGATACTCTACATTGGAAAAACATTCCTATGAATTAGTCAAAGTTGTGACAAAATTTAAGCACTATATTATTAGGAATAAAGTGCACACAATTATGTTAGACCTAGCTATCAAATAAATGTTGGGGCAAAATGAGTTAGGGGAACACAGAGGTATATGGATGAATAAGTTGCAAGAGTATGACTTGGAGATAATAATTTCCAAGCTATTCAAAGGATAAGGTATTAATCATATGATAAATAAGATTGATCCAAGGATGACATTACATAAATTAGACCAACATTAAGTGATATAGTAGAATCGATACACCTTGATTGTCCATTACCTTCTCTATGGGACCCCACCTCTTGGACTGAGTCAAACATAAAAAAGATCTCTCAGATTGAAGGCCACATGATATATGCTAAAGAAAGGTGTTCTCTTTAGAAATAACCATGAAGGAATTTATCTTAGATCCTATTAGGAGCTGAAGATAATGAAATCATGGCTAATTTACATGAGAATTTAGGCACTAATCATCCTATATAAAATGCAATAACACATAAAATTATATGATTTAGCTGCTATTGTCCAACCATATTTAGGGATGCCCATGCACATGTCTGACTATGCCATTAGTTCCATACCTTTTCCAAAATGGAAATCCATGATATAATACCACTTTAACTAGTTTTAGCAGTGATACCCTTTGCCCAATGGGGACTTGAATTCATGGGAGTCATTAATCCCAACTCCTCAGTGGGCCACAAGTTTTTCCTTACTACCATAGATTATTACACAAGATAGACACAGGTAATAAAAACAAAGAATAGTATAATAAATTAGGTAATTAAGTTCATGTAAAATAATGTGATCACTCAATTTGGGACACCTATATCATTAGTTTGTGATAATGGCCCTATATTCTAATCCGTATAATTCACCAAGTGGTCATATAATAATAGGATCACCTTGATATTTTCATCTAATCACTAATTTTAAGGGAATGGATTGGTATAATTAACCAATAATAACTTGATTGAGGCCATCAATAAGTATACAAATAAGAAGCCTCAAGAATGACATTCATTGTTAAATTTTTCCCTTTGGGTTGACCTACTAGACATAAATAAGCACTTAAAAGCTCATCATTTCTATTAGTCTATGGATTAGATCTATTTATGCATATTATGCTCAAGATACCCACTTATAATTTTATGAATAGTACATGGAACATAATGAAAATATAAATTTAAGGATTTTAGACATTTTCTAGTTAGAAGAAACTCGAGACAAAGCCTTACTAGATTTTAGTAAGCATCAAAGCACTATCAAGTGATGGTCTGATAACAAGGCCATGATGAAGTATTTTAGGACTATGGATATAGTTCTATTATTGGATAAATCCCATGAAAATGAGGGTCAACATTCTAAGTTTGATCCACTTTGTATTGGCCCATACCAAATATTTGAACTATTGGGAAAAAATGCTTTTCGCTTTAAGGATATATAAGGGAATGATCTTCTATTACCAATGAATGATTAGTTCTTGAAGCACTACTTCTTTGTTATCTCTTTCACTAAAAATTCATAATAATCTTCTCATATTGTTATGGTAATGTATAGTGTACATAATAGTTTAGTATCTTGTTTTTTGTTTTTGCTTTCTTAAATAGTTTTTCTAGTTTAGAGTTAGATTAATTTCAATTCAATTATGTGTTTTATTTTTTTCATGTTTCTTTGTTTTGGACCTTTTGGTGTGTCTTATTTTTATCCCTATTTCATGTATTTATTTTATCTTGGTCTCTCCTTTCTAAATACTCAACTTATGTTTCAACAAATACAAATCCAAGCTTATTTCAGTTATCTATTTGAAAAGATAACAACAAAAAATTGAAGAGTTCCCACTTCCATGTAGATTTACAGTTGAGTCACCCAACTTGATGTTAAATGACAAATTTATAAATTATAAGGTAACAACCTAGATGGTTTCGCAAATATCCATTCAAACCAAAGAGCAACCAACATTCTCTTCATCTTAAGCTATAATGAAAGAAAAGTGTCACCTGAGTTGAGTAATCAACTCATTTATATATATATATATATATATATATATATATATATATATATATATATATATATATATATATATATAATGAGTTGATTACTCAACTCAGGTGACACTTTTCTTTCATTATAGCTTAAGATGAAGAGAATGTTGGTTGCTCATCCATACTCCTAACCATAATTCAATATTAAAAATCTGAGGTACCCTCATTAAACTATCCCCATTGATATTTTTTAAGTAATCATAAGCATATGACTGAATTATTTAATTTGACTTTGCTTAACAAATCTGTAAAATAACATTAGCAAATCTTCATGGGATGATTTCTTGTATCCTGAGGGAAGCATATATGAGTATTTATTTCACCTCAACCTTCCTAAAATCCTATGTTTAGGTGTCTAATAAAATCTTAGATGTGTATTTCTCTAAAAAAAATACAATAAAAACCTTCTTATCATCCCTTTTGCTTTGTTTTTATTCTTTTTTTCTCATCCCTTATTATTAGCTTAAGTCTGATTTCTTGTTCTATTTTATCTGGTTCATATTTTACCTTAAGGTTACCCTTTATAATCAATTCTTAATGAAATTAAGGGTCTATTTGTATGAATATAACATCACTGTCATTCTGGAACCTAACTAATAATGTTACTTGAACATTCTATGTGAACTATTGTAACTCTTTTTTGCATTTTCAAAATTGTTGTGGCCTATGATTCTTAATAGAGCACATGCATTTAGAAATATTTCTTTCTTTTTTAAAATCCATCAAATGCACTCAACATGAAATAAAAAATAAGCATAGACCAATATCATATCTGATTTGTCTCAATTGACTAATGAACTTTATAAACTTTCCTAAACCCATGGCTTGGTCCCCAACCCTAAATGGAATGAATAAAAAGCCACTTTAAAAAATGGAAGAATAGAAAAGAAAATGAAAATAACATATGACATCCTAAGATCCTCAAAATGGTGATTCAGACAACCTCCACTACAAGATTTCCATCTTGGTTAGTAGTGGAACAAGGTCTTGAGGGAGACTAGAGGCATCTTTACTAGGGATATAGACACCTAAATAATATTATAGTAATTCCCATGCCATTTTAGATTAATTCCCATGCCATTTCTTCCCCTAATCCAAATTGCTAAATCTTACTCCCTTAAAATTTATAATTGTTTGAGAAAATATGAAGAATAATGTGTAAATCTATAACTATAAATGGATTAATCACTTAAAACATTCACATTGATGGTCTTTGGTAATGAATTTACTTATTATGGCATGTGTTGGAGTAGAATTTGGCACCTAATCTTCTGATTTTATCTTAATTTTTCTCTTACAACTAATACTAGTGTTTGGATGCATGAACCAAAGTTCTAGGTTCTAAATGTTTCATAACATTCTCCCCAAATAAATTATTAATTGTTGTGTGTTTGTAAAACATGCCAAATTTTAAATTTTCACAAGGGGACCCTCTTAATTTAGCTTATGCACTCACTTTATTTACTTTTTCTCGAGTGACTTGGTATTTTGTATATGTTTGAATTTGATTAAGTTTCGTTATGCTAGTGATCTAACTTTCAAGAATCCTTGACAACTCCCCTTAGTAGGCTTGGCCTATAATAGCTTGGTTTCCTAAGTTAATGACTAAATGTTCTAATATTTCCCCTTAAAAATTTAGTCAATTATGTATATTTTAGACTATCTTATGATTTCATAAGGATGAGTATCTATTTTAATTCTACATTAGTTTTTAAAATGATTTATTTCAATTTAGCAACTAAGTCTTTATAAAGCCACATTATAAAGGCATAGTCAAGGTTCTATTTTTAAGTTTAATCACATAGAATTTAGGGTTTTTAAATGATATTATTCTATATTTTTATGGTGACCTAATTTATAATCCTAGGTTCTATTCATTTGCTTTATCAATTGATTTAAAATTTTAAAATCTTCATTTTATTGGTTATTGAATTACTTGGGTTCTATGGATTTTGTTTTATGTTTTCAAAGCTCAAGAAAATGGTCTAAATTTAAGCTCTACTTAATGTTTTAGTGGATTCCCTTTTTTTTCAACTAAAACTTATCTTTTTGTTTGAAATGTCAACTTTTCTATGTCTTTGATTGGAGGTTCAAATAATTCTCTTACAGGCCCCAAGTCTCTCCACATGGCCTCCCCACATTTGATCTCAACTTCTCATGGTTTTTGTAGAATATGAAATGTCTCTAAGCCCTTGGTCCCTAAGGTCATGCCATGTGGCATGATCCTAGTGATTTTACCTGATGGGGAGTCAGTAGGGCATCAATATAACCCCCATAGCCCCTCTAGATGATCACTAAATGGAAACCATATGGGAACCTAAAATCTTGAGGTGGATTGATAGTCGGTAGGGAATCACTATAGTCCCTACAAGTCTGAATCCCTAGATGGGAGCCATGTGGTTACCATCTAAAATCTTGGACTAGTGAAAGATCTTAGTAGCTGAAGGAAGGACATGTGGTATCAAGATCAATGGTGTGGAATGGTCAGTAGGACTAAAAAAATGAGCCTAGGGAACATTGATGTATCACCAATTGGTAGGGTAGGACCCAACAAGTAAAGCCATGAAGAATAGTAAAGGATAGAGATGTTAAGAGGCTAAGGGAGTGCCATGTGATAGAGATGATGCCAGTGAATCCTATAGCTTACAATTAATGACCCATCTAGTCATCAAAATCCATCAAGGTCCCTAAAATTAGCATAAATAAATGGCATTCCCACAAAAATTCAAATGCATTCAATGTTTCCCTATAAGGTAGCTCCTCATTATATTGTTGATTCATAAAGAATTATTAGCAATCACACATTTATTACAAGATTAATCAACATGGCCTATGCCATCAAAGCATGGGGATCATCTACTAATTAATTAAACCTAAAATCACAATGGGATTTAAAATTGGTTGTCTCCTCCAACCACCAGATACATTATTGATATATTACTCCTTAAATAAGTTGGTCTATATAATGATGGATATTTTAATGTTGAGGGGGTCAAAATTTTATATAATGAAACTCTGTAAAAATTTTAATAGAACTCTTGTTTAATTTTATCTTCTGATTCATAAATTTTGTCCATAGTTTTTGGTTTTGAAGCTATGCTTGTGTAAGAGGAGTGATTTTATGCTTATTTTGTAGAATGAATGTGGCAATTAGATTATGCATTTTCTAATCTAATTCTATGTATGTTATTTCCAATTTCCTTTTGAATAATCCATGTTTTATGTGATTACAATTATAGAATATTTCAAAATATTTGTGTGTTATTATTGCAAATCTTTTAAGTGTTTACATTCTGTGAAGGACCTAAAACTAGAATATTCATATTGGTGTTCCTTAAAATCTTTCCCACTAAGTAGCTAAATGTCATTATAATTTTTGAACTAGGCACATAGTGGTATAACTATGACTTGGCATGTTTTAGTCCTAAAAAATTGGTAGTTTATTGACTAGAAACCTTCTTTTCTACTCTCCCTTCTATCCCTTTTATGCTTGTTTTGAAACTTGAAGTGTCTTTTCCTAGTTTTAGAAAAGTGACAAAGTTTAACATAAGTAGCTTTAGAAACCAAGACCCAATTAATGTACTAACCTTTTAAATAAACTATTATTGAACTTATGGTGGTAGGAACTACATCTCTTGGATGTTATTATTAGTAGGCTACATCATGGAGCCACATACCTATAGTCATGCCTATAGATCAGGAATCCAAGAGAGGTTAGTCAATTGTTAGTGAATCAAAATCAAAACAACTTAAAGGCATAAATTCTCAATCCTAATCCCTAGGTTGAGCTATATGGACTATAAACAATAAATACAATTGGAAGATAAATAAGGATGCATTTACCTCCCTTGAAGATTCATTTGAAGACTGGTCTAAAAATGCTAAGCTCAGCTTGTAGATGTAGGATTCTTTGTCAATGCTTAAATTATCATGTGAGTAGAATATCTCCTTGTCTACACTTGATTTATATTTGGCTTGGCTTGAGAGTGAGTAAGTTCCTTATGTAATTTGGAAGCATAAGCTTGCATGGAGAAACTTATTGAAATTAGAGGTGTGATGTTATTATTTATAAATTTCCTAAATCATTATAAAGAATTCATCTCATCTCAAGATGGAGGGTTGAGGATCAATCCTCAAATATATGATTACACACATAAAGTGTGTAAGAGAGGGAATTTAAGGACTTTTTTTAGTATGGAAGGCACTTTAGAAGAAAAGTGCATTCATTAGTCCTCTTGGAGTGTGTAAGAAGGATGTAAGAGGAAGAGTGTGTCAAAGAGGTGTAAGAACTTATCTTCAGTGTGTAATTAAATTACAAGACATTTCATAATCTTCCCTTTATTTCACACTTTATTTGATGATGTCATATTGGGTGAGGTAATATTTTTAATTTGAATTTAAGAAAATAGGATAAATTAAATCCATGGATTTTCCTATTAGAGGAATGATTAGGCTTGATTAAGTGGGATTAATTAACAATTAAAATAATGGTGGATTTTATAATATTTTTATTTGCCAATCAGGTATTCACTTAATGTCCTTGTGAATACACTTGCAAAGGGTTCATTTAATTCAAGATGCACTTGATAAGATTAATGATGCAATACTATCCATTGCCTCAATCAAGGATGTGTCATTTCAATTTTGGGTTAAAAAAAGTAGTTGTCTAGGTAGATTTGATATAATGGTGATTTTAAGTTAAATTTGCATGTAATTATAGAACCAAATGTAATTCAAACATGAAAGTGTTTAAAATGAAGTTTGACCCTATTTGAGAAGGCATTAACATATTTTCAAAGATTAAAAAATTCATCAAGAAGAAATTTGATAATGCTTGAAGAAATATGTCTTCACTCTTCTCTTTTTTTATTTAAATTTTATGAGTCAATAAACTCAAATTGATCCCCCAAAGGGTGATTGATTATCCCTGAATGCCCCCTCAAGGGGATGGATGGGGAAGAATTTGAAATAGATAGGCCCTCGTAAAAGAGAGGAATATGTAAGAATGGGAGAAATATATGGGATTGGAATTAGAAAAAAGACTAAATGGTGGAATAGACCCCAAAAAGGGTAGTATTAGGTGATCATAATAGTGTGCTCCAATAGGGTGAATTTGATCATTGATCCAAGAAGCTACCCTAATATGGAGAATTTAATCATTGATTAGTCTAAAGGATTTGCTCTAGTAGGGAATATTTTCATTATAAGAAATGATGATTAAGCACTTGATTAATTAGTTTGGGAATAGTAGACAAGGAGAGATTTTACTACAACATTACCAATTAGACTTCTAGATCTTGATTTTTTATGTGACACCAAATGATATGAAACATGATATAAAACACCAATGATAAAAACCATGATGATAATGTTGACATATGTGAATGAATGGACTTACGTATAGCTGGATGATAGGAAGCACCATGATTATGACCCCACTGACATAGTGGATTGAATCAAGGTGACAACATAAAAAAGGAAACAAACAAATATGAAAAGAAGAAATCAAACATAAATTAAAAAAATAATATAAAGCGTCAAGTTACTCAAACAAATGCACCAATAAGAATCAACCATAATCATTATTGACAAACACACCATAAAATAAGCAAGTAGAAAATCATTTGTGTGTGTGTGAAATTAATGTGTTACTCTTGGAGATTATACCCCTAAGCTCTAAAGGATAATTAATAAGATAAAAAGGCAACCTAGACAAAAATGGGGAATAGAATAAAAAGGAAGAGGTGGCCAAGCTAACTCCAAATGCCCCATGAAAGTGGATACTACCTACATAGTCCTATGGAATTTAGGCCAAATTTAGTTCTCCCATGGATATAGGATAGATGAAAAATGATGATAAATATAGATTTAACTATAGAAAAAGAATAGGAAAATTCAAACTCATAAAATGGTGAGAGCATATATATAAATCAAAAAACATGAAATGTCAACAAGATTGGTTGAGCTGACGTAAGATGCCCTATGCATCTTAAAACTACCTACAACTCAATATCAATAAGGAGAATATTTTATGTGCCATAAATAAGGGATTATAATGTGGCTCCTATTTGGGTGCAGGTATTAGAATGGTAGGCCCAAAGAGTTAAAAAATTACAAATGTTAATCATGGCTAAAAACATTAATGATGTTTTTAAGGATTTGAATCAGGGTTTTGTTAGATGCTTTAGCATGGCCATTAATTTGAGTAAAATAGGTAGTGTAAAAGTGTTGTTTAATCTGGTATTTAGCATAGAGGGCTTTGAATTCCTTATTGCTATCACATAGGATTGCACATATCTTGATTCAGTAATTTGTTATGCAAGTGCCTAATGATATAATGGAAAAACCTCCAAAGACATGGGACGTTGGAAAATTTGAGGTTAATCTATGAATAAGGTTGGCTTCCTTTCACTCAATCTAATGGAAATTGATAAAATACCAATTTTTTGAAAATATCTCTCTTTAGTGTTTTTTGATCCTAAACTAAGGTTATGATAGGGAAAAGGGTTGAAGAATTGAAATTTATTAAAATATATATATATATATATATATATATATATATATATGGTGATTGCACCAAATATTTTATAATGGATTTTAATTCTTGATTTATGAGTAAAATAGAGCAAAAAATAGGTTTAATTTACTTAATTACACTCATACAAACAAGAAATTAGAGGAAGTATTTTATTTATATTTTAGAAAATGGAAAAGGGTCTTATTCCAAATAATATTTTCAAGAGGGTAAAATACCATAAATAAATTTCTTGAAAGTGAAACAAAGATACAAAGATTCCACAAATAATCAAATAACTTATACACACATAGGGATCTCTCAAGATAAGAAAGTCAAATCTTCAACTTTATTTCTCTTCAAAGGTTACAACTTATAGTAAATACATTAAAAATGCATAAAAATATCACTAACAATAGAAAGATATATTAGACCATGGGGTCTACCCATTTTTATACAAAATATGTGATATAAGACATATAGTTGTTGAAACTTGAATTCTTAATTCAAAAAATCATGTAGATATGAAAACTTTCATACAAAAGAGGTGAGTTGATCTATTTCTAGCATCTTAGTCTTGTGAAATGGTTGGAACATGACATGCATGAGTTGGGAATGATCTTGGGTGTAACATGGAATGGTATGGCATGTTGTAATTAAATAACTCCATGTAAGGCTTCTTCATTTGATGGTGGCTAAAAATAGCTCTTCATGCAAAAAGTGGTGCCCAAAATAGAACTGGTCTTTTCTAAATAAAAGATAACATTGAAAATAATTCCAAGTTTCTTTTCATGAAAACCCTAGCATGAAAAACTTAAAGTGAGACTTTTAAAACTTTCTAATTCTTTATCACTTTTACAAAAAAGAACCATGCAATTTACACTTCATGATTTTACACCTTTTTAACAATTCACATTAATCAAAAATGAAAGTGCAATTTGCACTTGTGCTTTTTGCAACTTTAACTTTATGAAAAAAATATAGTGTAAAAAATAAGTTTTCTCTTTCTCAAAAAGAGTTATAAAAATATAGTTGTACTTTTACAATTACAACTTACAATGTCTTGAAGTGAAATTAAAAATGATAATATCATGACATTCATCAAAGAGGAAGATTAATTAATGTCTAAAATTTCCTTAACTTTCTTTTCATTCTTGGCCCATAGCTTCTCTGTATATGCATCAAAGGTTTGAATATCTCTTGAATTCACTCTACATCTAGCCCATACAAATATATGTTGAAGGCTACACAACCTGCTTAGAAATAAAATAATTATCTTCTAAGAGTTATTATGCCCTGGATTTTAGTTCTCATTTGATCAATTACTTTCTCATACTTGATGAACCTATGGATGGAACTTGGGACAAATAATATGTCTTTTGTAGACTCATTAATTAATGGTTTGAAATTATTCTGAACCTATTCTACCTGAAGGAGATTTTTGGTATCATCTAATTTTTGACATGACATTAAGTTCATCATGTCAGCAATCTTGTATAACACATCAATTACCTTATCATGAGCCTCCTTGGCTCGTTCCACAGACTCTATTAGTACTTTTATCTAAAATTGAGCAAACCTATGCATTTCTTCATGCTCAGCATCATCCTTCAATATTTTGTCAGTGATGAGGGTATTCATATCAATTAATTTTATGGGTATTAATTTTGGATAATACATATTTAAGATCTAAATTTCTCCTTCATAGCTATTGATCTACTCCTTCAAAATTTCTTTCCTCTCTATGATGACTCCATAATGCTCCATCATTACTGTAAGAGTTCTATTTCTTTTTATGATCAATTCCTCAGACCATTCTTTTGTATCCCTTCCCATGTGAGAAATATCTCATACATAATCAATTTTAGGTTGATCTAGACTGATTGGCTACACTTCCTAATGTTGTTATGATGTTTCACTAGGAGTTATGAATTGGTTCAATGCTTAGGTCAACTAATCTACCTTTCTTTTTAGCTCATCCTTGGTGGCTTTATCATGATCAATTATCTAGAAGAGAGATTTGATACCTTACACACATCTTTTTTGAGTCCTTATCTTATTTGCCAACAAAGGTGTATATGATAAACTTGATAATCATTTGCCACATGATTTTATTTTGATTTTTCTATAAAAGGAACTATAATTTCAACATATATCTCTCCCTTATCATCACTGAATTTCTTTGAGAGGGTATTGTGAGTGGGTTTTGATTTATTCTTAACTTATGACATGCCAAAGTCTAAGGTGCTAGGACCAATCATTATTTTCCATTTCTTACTCACTGATTGTGCTAACTAACTAAGGGTATCTTTCTACTAATTTGACACGACCACCAAGGAATATGTAGTTGATGTAGCTACACTAGTCGATACTATGACTAATGGAGACTCCTTGGAAAATGATACCATTATTTATTTAGGAGGTGCCTATGGAGATCCACTCTCATCAATGATTTATAATTCAATATTTTCACCAAGTTTTTAGGTCACTCTAACATCTATTGATGGTGTAGTTGAAATAGTGGAAATGGGGTGAGTGGAAGCAATGGAAGTAGTTGTGTCTATAGGGGAAGTGAAGGATGGAATGGACATAGGAGTTATGAATTTGGGAACAAATAGAAGGGTGGAAGATAAAGCACTAAATGTGTCAATTAAGTGTATAGGGCCACTCAGGGTTGGTGATTTAAAAATAATGGGCTGAGATGAAGGAGAAATAGTATTTATCTTAGGGGTTAGGGTGCCCTACAAAATTGTAGTCAAGATGACTGATTCTATGGTAATGTATTATTGGATGGTTTTGGGAATTAATGGTGATTAAATGAAAGGAATTTTAAATGGTATAGAAAGTGAGATTGGATCAAATGGGGAAGGTGAAATGGGAGGAAGGGAAAGTGGAGTGGAAACTTGAACTTCCAATATAGGGGGGACCCTGAGTGTCCACTTGACTTATTTATGTTGATTTAACTTGGCTTATTAGTGTGTGTAGAATGGTAGGTGAAGTGGAGATGAGTGGAGGGGTTAAAACTAGAGGTGGAGGCACTAAAACTTGTGGAACAATGGGCACCTGATATGCTTGAGGAGTTGAGACAATTTGTGGAGGTGTTAAAACCTTTTGTATAATATGAATAGGATAAGGGGAGAAGTGGAGATAGGAATCAAGGCTATGAGATATAAAATTGTATATCTCTATGTTTTTGTTGTTGTGCCTTGAGATGAAAGATCAATTAGTTCTTATATAGCTTCTCCTTATTGATTGATTCCCCTTTCTTTTCCTTTGTCTTCTTCCTTTTATTTCCTTTGTCCAACTACTCTACTAATTCACTGGGGCCCTCTTTTAAAGGAGTGATACCTCCTATTTTGAGCTTCAAGAGCTTCTCTTTAACCCCTACTATCTCCCTTGTGACTTTCACACCATTGCTTATTAGCCAATTTATAGTTCTATTAATAATAGGGGTCATTCTATCAAATAGAGAAAATTATCTAGGAACTGAAAACCTCACTAGTGGTAGAGGTCTGGAAATGGTCTATGTGAAGTAGGTTAGATCTACTATATATTTTTCATCCACCAAGTCATCAGGGATTGGTATTAGATCATAGTATTTTATTTACTATAGGGACATCCTAGAATATTCCCTCATTCTAAGCATTTCTTTATCATCACAGTCTTCTTAAAAATACTCATAATATGGCACATATTCATATGTTGCCAATTATAGTGTAGCAGAAACCTTATGATATGGATCAAAGAAGGTCTAGAATTTAGAGTCCTCAGTTTTACTTGACACATCTCTACCTCCATAATTCTAGCCTTCAAGAGTGATTAGCATGTGTAATGGCTAATATAAATAAGGAAATGTATCCCTACCTTGTGTCTATCTAAGAGGAACTTATGCATATCCACAAGTTTCCTAACCAACTCCAACAATGCCCATATAGCACTCACATACTAAGGAAGTGTGTAGGGACAACCACTAAATTTGGTTATGCTAATGTAGGAGTAGGTCGGGAACTATATGAAAAGGGAACCCTATTTGGTGATCTCATATTTAGATTCTTTGGAGAACCTTATTTTCCCAAGATCCTAATCAAACATGATGATGATGTTGTAAATGAAAGCATCATTAATTCCCTTGAATTGTTGTATACTAGCTTGTAGCATGAGATTAGGGTAGTAGTTATAGACTCTAGTTATTTCTTCAAGAACTATGTTGAGGCCTAGGAAAAATATTCCTTTAACTAGGATATAAGAAATATATGATGTCATATAAAAATTATTTGTTGTTTACACATCCATCAACTAGTTATGGAGGGAATCACTTATTAATTGGGCCCAGTGTATCTATTGCTTATTTTCTATGATGATGATGATGATGATGATATATATATATATATATATATATATATATATATATATATATATAATCCTAATAACACTTGACATCAAAATTAGCAGTGACTCTAGTAATAGTGTTATAATATATCCCACCTCCTTTATGAAATCAAATATATACATAGTCTTAGGTAATCTAGTGGAAGAATACTTGGGAGTCTTAATCCATTAATTTTTAATTATCTTTTGACATCCATCCTTTTTCTTTTCATAAAATTATGCATATGTCTATGGATTTATATCTAAATAACTCTCAAATTTAGGGATGGAAAACATGGTGTTGATAAGGTTAGGGTGAAGATCTAGAACCTTCTCCCCTTTCTCACTGAAGACTTGTCTTCTATCAGGGTCATAATGTTGTGCCACTATAAGGATCAACTTAGGGCTTTAAATGAAAAGAGGGAAGGATATATATTATAGTAAGCTAGAGTCATAGATACTCTAGATCTAGTCACTTTTGAAATTTGTACCTATCCTAGCCCAAAACTCTCCTAGGTCAATATGACTTAAATTTGTATCTGTTATTTTTCCCATATTGGACTCCAAACAAGAAGTCACTCTAGGGCCCTTAGATTTAAACTTCATTTCCTTGAGAGACATGGAAATTGAAGTTACTATTTTCAAGAAACCAATTGTGAAATTTGGTGGGGCCTATAGGTGTTTGGAGCATGTGTATTCTTTGATAGAACTTGAAGTTGTTAGAAGCATGTCTAGTGTCTGTGGCCCTCTTGAGGGTGTTGGATGATGCACTAGAAGTCAGCAAGGGTCAAAGGTGCTTGAGGCATGTTGGATCTCTAGCAAAAGTGGAAGGTACTCAGAGCACATCCACTCTCCACAAAGGTGATAGGAAATATTTGCATGGAATATTCTCTAGTTTTTTAATATAAAGTATATACTTGGGAATATTTAGCAATCATTGAAAAATCCCTAGATTTTGAGTGCAAATCTCTGAGGCAAAAAATGAGTATTTTTATCAAATGATGATTTGGGAAGAAAATATTCAAGGTGAAGTTTTTGAATATGAAACCCTATATTAACTTAAAATATCCTATCGATGCTAATTTTGACAATACAACCACATAAATCTACCCTCTAGTGACCTAGATGACAGTTTTTTATAGGAAAAAACACTAACTAGGTAGGCAAAAAGAGAAATCAAATAGGAAAACCTTGTACAAAATGAAAGTAACTTGAAAGATTAAAAATGAAAGAAACTATGGAAAAAAATTAATTGAGGTACCATGTAACAGTTGAAAATGAGGTGGAAGATATCTTTTGTAGTCATGGATCTCTTATAGGTACTTTTCCTAACACATGGCTCAAAGATTTGGTAGCATGGCTTCATGCTTGGTTTGACGTGGCTCAAGATTCAAAATACACTTAGAAATTTAAAAAATGATAACTCTTTTGAAAAATAACTTAGTTTTTATACAAAAATCCTAAAATTAATGTAAATCAAGTGGTTGTTAATGGAGGTTGGACCTACTTAAAGCAGGTCTAATCATGATGAGAAGATTGGATTTGGTGAGAGGTAGAACTCAGTGTACACTTTGCACATTAAAAATTGTGCAATGTGAACTTAAATTTAAACATTCCATGGGAAGAGATTTGGTGAGTTTGTGGAGGTTAGACGTACTTAAAGTAGGTCCACTCTATGTGGATGATAAGATGTGATTCAGTGGAAGGCAGAACCCATAGGGCACTTTGCATGTTTAAAAATGTGCAAAGTACATGTTGAGTTACATATTATGCTAGATGGGTGCATGGTGGGATCCAGAGCTTTCCATGTATTTTTCATGTTTGAAAACATACAAAGTGTATGGTGAGTTATAGATTCCATGGTTTTAGGTTTTGGTGGTTTTTAGGATCTAGAACTCATAAAGCAATTTACACAAGTGCAAATTACATCTGGAGTTCTAAATTCTACAAGGTGAAGGGAAAGATGGGTCTTTTGGAGGATTCAAGGTCTTTTCCTAAAAAACAAAGTAGGTCTCCCTTAAGGTGTTAGATGTAATGATATTTTTAGGACAAAAATCTCAACATATTTGGTGACCTCTACAAGATGATTGCCTGCTAATCATTTTCAATCTTGTAGTCTTTCTACGATATTGGGTATGGAGTAAACTTTGCTTTGATAAAACTCTAACCTAGGGAAGAACAAACTGGGATTTTCCTAGACATGAACAAAATAGGAAAAATAGACAAACAAAATAGGAAAAACAACACAACCTAAGGAAATAATTCCTAATGAGCCTAACCTATGTAGAAGCACTTATTAAAAAACACAACTAACCCTATAATTTAAATAATAATAATCTTTTTATAATAAGTTCCTTACCTCAAAAGCAAGTTTTAAGGTATATCCCATTAACTAGGATTAGATTGGCATTTTTTCTCCATCAAGCATAGAGAGCTAGAATACATTGGCTCCTTTGCACAAAGTGATGATATAAAAACCACTCCATATTACATCAAATTTGGTGTGCCTACCTAGTTTTGCTTTATCTACATCCCACTTGAAGACCACGTTTCCTTCATTGAAGCTTCTTGTAAATGCCTTTTTGTATAAAGTCTTCTTGGTTTGTGCCTAATTTTCTTTCAAGACTTTCATTGATTGATGCATGATTTTTTCAAGCTCCATGAGTTCAGCCAGTCTCACCATAATTTCATCATTGTTGATCAGGTCCAATTGGTGATTGATCTCTAAAGATGTAAGCTCAATTGATAGTGTTAATCATGCTTCTCTTCCATATACCATCATAAAAGGTGAATTACTGATGGCTCTTTTTGGTGTAATTTTATCAACCCATAGTGTTGATTTCAATTTTGTATGCCATGTCCTCTGATTATCCTTTATTATTTATTTGATAATTCTAATCAAGTTCTTGTTAGTTGACTCAACTAATCCATTACCCTAGGGGTAATAATTTCAAGAAGTGATTAGGTACACATTATGCTTGATAACCCATTCACTAACTTGAGTGCCCATAAATGCCTTAGCATTATCTGATATTATGGTGTGAAGAACACCAAACCTTGAAACTATGTTGTCCATGAATTCAAGAATAGATATTTTAGAGGCATCTTTTAGAGCAACTAATTTAGTCCATCATGTGAAATAATATATTATTTTGAGAACCCATATGACCCATTCCTGATGGTGGATTGATCATGCCGATGAAATCCAATCCTCATTGGGAAAATGGTTGAACTACTTGAATTGGTCTGAGAGGAGGTGCAACTAGTCTTTGCTTACTGGTGAAATAAGAAAACTTATCATAATTTATTACCCATTGATAGGCATCCTTGAATAATTCAAGCTAATAGTAGCCTCCTCTAACTATCTCAATGGTTGTAGTCCTTGAAAAATAATGTGTTCCATCATGAAATTGCATGAGCACTTTGGTAAATTGATCGTGCTCAATACATCTTAACAAGACCCCATTCATGTCCTTTAGAAATAAAATTCCATCAATAAGAACATAGGGAATTGATTGAAGTCAAAAATACCTTTTCTTTGACTGTGAAAAGTCATAGGGTATTCACCAGTCTATAAAAAATGAGTCATGTCTTGAATCCAACTCTTGAAAGAAGGTGGATTGTCTAGCTAAGGTGTCATTTGAACATACACTGTATCGGATACTAGTTCAATAGTCTTGATGTTGGCAGTTAGTTGTTCACATAATCCTTTTCCTCTTACCAACTTTGTGATCATGATATCCACATCATACTCCATGACCTTGGTGAGCCATCCTACTTTTTTTTTGTTTATCTCCCTACTCAACATAAATTCTTTGATGCTCTAATGACTCATCATCAATTGTATCTTATTGTTAGATAGCCTATGCCTAAATTTATTGAGTGTTTTGATTAGTGTGTATACCTACTTCTCCACAAAATTATAATTTTCTTCATAATCTTTCAAATATTGGCTGAAGAAAGATATTGGTTGCTCCAAATCTTCTTGATTATGTTGAGTCAGAATTGTTGAGATACTTCCTTCCCCTCTAAACACATAGAGGATAAAATCATTCTCATAGTTTAGATTAACTAGGGTAGGGGCTTGGGAAATAGTCTATTTGATGGATTAAAAGCTTTCTTTTCCCTCTTACATCTAGGTGAAAAGAGTCCTCTTTTTTTATCATTGTAGTAAGGGGTTTTTACTCAAAGGTAAAATTTGGTACAAATCTTCTCACAAAGTTGATCTTCCCAAGAAATATTTTTAGGCCCTTTTCTGACTTGGTAGTGTTAATAAAAATATGGATCTAACTTGTTTAAGGTCTATTACAAGACCTTATTTTGACACTATTTGTCCTAGTAGCTTCCCCTCATGTACTGTAAACATGTACTTCTTTGGGTTGAGGGAACCCAAAATTCTCTACACCTTTCAAAAATCTTTCTCAGGTGGTCTATATGTGCATCAACATGATTTGAGTAGATTTAATATCATATAGATATACTATAATTATATCATTTATCAAACCTTTGAATTATATATCCATGGCTCTCTAAAAAATTATGCCTACATTTTTTAGGCCAAATGGCATCTTCATATATGCATATATGCCCCATTTGGTGGTGAAGGTAGTTTTAAATTGATTTGATTCCTATACCAAGATTTTTTTATAACCTGAATAAATGTCTAGAAGAGAGAATATTTCATATCTTGATACTATCTGTAGAATTTTTTCCATAAGAGGAAGAGGATATTGATCTTTCAATGATGCTTTATTCCGGTCTCTAAAATCCATACACAGTCAGATTTCACCATTTTTATTTTTGATAGAGACCATATTTTCTACCCAAGATGAATGTTTGATAAAAAATATTATATTAGCCTCTATCAACTTAGAGATATTATTTTTCATTAAGGGTTCAATCTTTGGGCTGATGGATCTCTATTTCTACCTGACAAGTTTTGTATTTGGATCCATTTATATAGTGTGTTGTGTTAAAATTGGATCAAATCCTCTTAAGTCACGATAACTCTAAGAAAATTTATCATCAAACTCTTGACATAATTTAAAAAAATCATGCTTATAATAAATATTACATACCTTGCCTGTATTGAGAGACTTGCCTTCTAAGATGATGATGGGTTCACAATCTTCTTCATTAACTGTAATGTTCTTCTTTTCACCTTTCATCTACTCATCCAAATTGAAGTTGTTTTCTAGTGTAACGAGACCCATAAGCAGCTTGTTCATTTTCAATTGACTAATCTGATCACCATATTGGTTTTTTAGCCTTGGTTAATTCCTTTCTAAAAACTAGGCCTCTTCTCTCAAAAAATTTACAATCTGCTTGTCACTTGTGAAGACTTGAAATTATTTGCATTATTGGTGATAGAAGGCCTTACAATCATCTTCACATGCTAGTTGTTCTTCTTTATTTTAATTGGTAGGTTATACTATAACCCCATTGAGGCCATGCGATAAGCATCTTTATTATGTACCCTTGGTACTTCTTGAATGTTCAAAGTGGTGAAGTCTTCCAATAAGTCCCAGACCCTATGTTTGTAAGACCTTAGAAAATTGTTTTTTATTACACTTTTTTATCTAACTTGGTGAATAATGAGCTCACTATAATTGAATATCTATAAAATATTTCTTCCTCTATTTTTGGCCAACTAGAGGCCTCAAATCAAGGCTTCATATTCAACTACATTGTTAGTATAGCTGAATTAAAGTTTAAACGAGTAAAAGTAGATCTCTTTCTATGAGGAGATAAATATAATTCCTACACCTACACCATTTCTTCTTCTTGAACCATTAAAAAAAAACTACCACATCCCTTGAAGGTCTTCAGTTGGTTTGAATAAATTCAAGATAATTTCATCTTTATCATGAATTAAATATGTCCCTAACCCTGTTTCCTATACATAATCATAAGGATCAAATTGTAGGGCTGATATTCTTTCATCCAAATGAGTGTCTATAATTTATTCTACATGTAATGCATTCTCTTGATCTGATTCTTCCTCTTCTTGATCTTGTCAAGTACAATTCATTTCTATGGGAGGAATAGGATTGTATGGCTTTCTATGATCTTTTGTAATTGGCTTAGCTCTTATTATTACTCTATTTCCATATCTTATTCTAAGTATAATATGAGACCAACTAAAAATACATATCCTCCCATATTTGCAATGAAATCTCTTGAGAGACAAATGGAAAAGTAGGGGGAATATCTATGACTAAACTATCTTGAATAATTGATAGGCTTGGGCAAGCATGAATAGTGAGGTTTACTCCCTTTATGGTTCCTACTATTTGAATAGTAGTCCCATCTAATTAAACTACTCCCTTATTAACAAGTGTGTATTTTATTCCCAAATCATTATTTATTGTCTTGGGCATTACTAAACTACTAGCCCCTGAATCTACCATGTAATTATGTACCAGATGTTTCCCTATTATAAGTGAAAGGTAGAAGGGGGAAGGCCTACCATTTTTTCCCATTTTATTATCATCTTGAGTTTGACATAGATTTATTTTAGGTGTATGCCCCTTGGTTGAAACCTTTTCTGATATCTATAAGTTCTTCATAGCCTCTTATAGTAAGTCCCTTTGTGTTGGGATAGATAGTGCTTCCCACATAGTGATATTCAGATTAGTCCTCTTCATCTGATCAATTATTATAAAAGGGATATTACCAACCTTTGGTGGTGATTTTATAGGGGATGCATCCTCTTTTACAAGAATTAGAGTGGTCACTTTTGATTTGAATTGATTTTTAGGTACAAAGGGTGACCTCTGCACTATGTTATTCTTTGTTGGTTTCATTGTAAATTTAGAATTTGAAGCTTGCTCTACTTTTGGAGGTTGATCATCTTCTATTTATATTTTCTTGGAACATGTATTGGATACTATAGGACCTCCACCATTAAAAAATGCTTCATCTTGGCTTATCCTATCGAAATCATCTTTCTTCTAGTTTAGAAGAGTTGTTTCACTTTGAGCAGGTTCTTATGTGTCTGCTTGTCAGGAAGTAGATTTTTCTTATTTTCCTTGTGTGTTTGCTATGCCTTGCACCATCAAGGCTTAACTAATTACACCATTGGGGTAAGTAATCTAATTATGGGGATGATTACAAGGATAACACCATTTTGAATAGGAACAATGGCCTTGGAAGCTCTTGATACCAATAAAGCACAAATGTTTAGAGGTCTTAGTTATGAACTCTATCCTTATTGTTGGTTGTTAATTTGATATGCTTTCTATCTCCCTAGTATGTTTGCCTATTCTCTTGGTATGTGGGGTTGGATGGTTGAAAAGGTTTGTATTTTTGGGCTTGCTACCTTTTCATCACCACTAACTCATTTCCAAAACTTTTAAGTAATGAATTTACCTCATATAAATCATCCAAAGGTAAAAGATTCAAAGAAGGTGCCTTTATCATAGTGGGAATTAGATCAAGTGCAAGTGGGGGAATAGGGGCTATTTCTATAAATAGAGACATTGGTGGCCTTGGTGAAATTTTCCATCTTGGATTCAACAATTTCTACCTTTATTACAATATTTTAAGCTATAAGAAGTATGGTTCCACCCATTGAATGAATCATTATAGTTATATCACTATTGATGGATTTTAGGTAATACAAGAAATCATTATTTGTAGTGGGTTTAACCAAGTTTGGGATTTTATTCTAAATCTTCTAGAAATGATAATTAAAGTCAATCATTTGCTCATGAGGAGCTCATTAAATAGTAGTTAACTATTCAACCAAAGAAAGGTGGTCAATCTTATCCTCAAAATGGGTTCACATTATAGTGCCTAACTCATACTAAACTTAGATTGAGGCAAGAGAAAGACCTTTGTACCATTTTGAATCTTTCCCCTTGAAAGAGGAGACTAAGAGTCTGATTGCAACATTGTCTTGGACCACGTTATGGATTGAATAGAGGTTAGAAATATCTTGTATGTGTTTTAAAGTAGTGGTATAAGTTTCACTAGTAAAATATGGTAGGATTTTTAAGGCTAAGATTGGTGTATCATCATGTTGGGCCAAAATGAGTGAACTAACTATATTGAAAGCTATGAAATTCTGATTTATAGCCATTATGGGAGGTATACCACTAATAGGAGCTACTAAATGGGATGGAAATAAAACCATAGGGTATACCTTAGGCTATGGGGTGACTGCTTTTGATCTCTTTTTAGATGGAAATGATAGTTATAAAAAATCAACCCTCTTACCTTTAGTAAATGATCTTGTCTATTTGCATGGCATACATCACCTTGAAATTGTGAGTCTGTAAGCTAGTGGAGTCACTAGGTGCTTTGATATTTGCATAAAACTCGTACAATGCTTGTCAAGAATAGAATTGATCTCTATGTAATTTTGGGTCCCACTAGGTATGCCAAAAACTATTATCACATAGGATTGTACCTATCTTGATTTGGTAGTTTTTTGTACAAGATCTTAATGATAAAATGGAAAAAACTCTAAAGCTATGGGACCATGGAAATTTGAGGCTAATCTCTAGAGAAGGTCGACTTCCTTTCACTCAATCTGATGTAAACTGATAATATACCAATTTTTTGGAAATCTCACCCTTTGGTGTTTTTTTTATCATAAGCTAGGATTTTGATGGGGAAAAGGGTTGAAGAATTGAAATTTGTAGAAAACTAAAAATATGGTGATTGCACCAAATATTTTATAGTGGATTTTAATGCTTTCTTTATGAACACAATAGAGCATAAAATTGGTTGAATTTACTTAAACATAGACTCATACAAATTAGAAATCAAATGTAGTATTTTAGCTATTTTTTAGAAAAGGGAAAAGTGAAACAAAGAGACAAAGCCTCCAAAAATAATCAAATAATTTTCACACACACAAGGATCTCTCAAGACAAAAAAGACAAATCTTCAACTTTATTTCTCTCCAAAGGTTAAAACTTGTAGTAAATACATTCAAAATTTACAAAAACATCACTAACATCAAAATTATAGGTTGGGCAATAGGGTCTACCTATTTTTATACAAAATATGTCATAGAAGACATGTATTTATTGAAACTTGAATGCTCCATTCAAAAAATCATGCAGATCTAAAAACCTTCATGCAAAGGAGGTGAGTTGCTCTTTTTATAGTGTCTTAGACTTGTGTAATGAATGGAACATGGCATGCACAAGCTAGGCATGATCCTTGGTGTAGCATGGCATGGTATGGCATGCTATAACTAAAGATCTCCATGCAAGGCTTCTTCATCTGATGGTGGCTAAAAATAACTCTTCATACAAAAAATGGTGCCAAAAATAGAACTAGTCTTTACTAAATAAAAGATAACATTGAAAATTAATTCCAATTTTCTATTCATGCAAACCCTAGCATACAAAAATTAAAGTTAGACTTTTACAAACTTCTAAGTCTTTATCACTTTTTCAAAAAAGAATCGTGCAATTTACACTTCATGATTTTGTACCTTTTTAACAATTCACATTAATCAAAAATGAAAGTGAAATTTACACTTGTGCATTTACAACTTTCACTTTATGAAAAAATATAAAGGGTAAAAAATAAGTTTTCTTTTTCTCAAAAAGAGTTATAAAAATATAGCTATACTTTTACAATTAAAAATTACAATGTCTTGAAATGAAATTACAAATGATAATATCATAACATTCATCGAAGAGGAAGATTAAATAATGTCCAAAATTTCCTTGAATTCATTATCATCCTTCACCCATAGCTTCTTTGTATATGCATCAAAGGCTTTGGATATCTCTTGAATTCACTCTACATTTAGCCCATATGAATAAATGTTGGAGGTTGCACAATCTGCTTGGATATCAAACAATTCTCTTCTAAAATTTCTTATAACCTTTATTTTTGTTTTCATCTAATAAAGTTCTTTCTCATACTTGATGAACCTATGGGTGGAACTTAGGACAAAGACTATGTCCTTTGTAGACTCGTCAACTAATGCTTCAAAATTATTCTAAACATGTTCTACCTAAAGGAGATTATTGGTATCATATAATGGTCAACATGACATTAAGTTCATCATGCTATCAATCTCATATAACACGTCAATTTCCTTGTCATGATCCTCCTTGGCTCATTCAATAGATTCCATTAGTACTCTTATTTAAAATTGAGTAGCCTTGTGTAGTTCCTCATGCTCAGCATCATCCTTTAATATTTTCTCAGTGATGAGGGTTTCATATCAATTAATTTTATGGCTATTAATTTGGGATAATACATATTTAAGATCTAAATTTATCCTTCATAGTTATTGTTCTGCTCCTTTAAAATTTATTTCCTCTCTATGATGATTGCATAGTACTCTATCATTGCTACAATAATTCTATTACCTTTTGTGATTAGTTCCTCAAACCATTCTTTTGTATCCCTTCCCATGTGAGCAGTCTCTTGTAAAGAATCAATTGTAGCTTAATTTAGACTGATTACATCCACTACCTATAGTTGTTGTGATGTTTCACCAATATTTATGAACTATTTTAATGCTTCAGTCAACTTATCTACCTTTCTTTTTAGCTCATTAGTGGCTTTATCATGATCAATTCTCTAGAAGAGAGAGTTGATACTTGTTTACACATTGTGTTTGAGTCCTTTTGTTTGTAAATGAAGATGTATATGAGAAACTAAATAATCCTCTACCATAATATATTCTTTTGATTTGTATGGTAGAGGAACTATACTTTCAACATATCTCTCTACCTTATCATCAGTGAATGTCCTTAAGAGGGTCCTGGCAATGGGTTTTGATTTCTTCTTGACTTATGACATGCTAAAGTCCAAAGTGTTGGGATCAATCATTATTTTCTACTTCTTACTCACTGATTATACTAAATAACTAGGGGTATACTGATCTAACACTATCACCAAATAATCTATAGCTAATGCAGTTACACTAGCTAATACTATGACTAATGGAGACTCTTAGGAAGATGATAACATTGGTTACTTGGGAGGTGCCTATGGAGATCCACTCTCATCAATGGTTTACAAATCAATATTTACACCAAGTGTCTAGGTCACTCTAACCTCTACTGATGGTGTAGTTGAAAAAGTGGAAATGAGGGGAGAGGAGGCAATAGAAGCAATTGTGCTTGTTGAGGGAGTGGAAGATGGAATGAACATAGGAGTTATGAATTTGGGAACTGGTAAAAGGGTGGAAGCCAAATCATTGAATATGTCAATTAAGTGTGTAGGGCCGCTCAAGGTTGGTGATGTGAAAATAGTGGGTTGAGATGAAGGGGAGACATTACTTATCCTAGGGGTTGGGGTGTTCTATATAACTATAGTCAAGATTATTGATTCTATGGCAATGTAATATTGGGTGGTGTTGGGAATTAATAGTGATGAGATAGAAGGAATTATAAATGGGATGGAAAGTGAGAGTGGATAAAATAGGGAAGGTGAAGTGGGGAGGAAGGGAAAGTGGAGTGGAAACTTGAAATTACACTATAGGGGGACCCTGAGTGTCCACTTGACTTATTTTTTCTGATTAAACTTGGCTTATTGGTGTGAGTGGAATGGTAGGTGAAGTGGAGACAAGTGGAGGGGTTGACACTATAGGTGGAGGAGTTGAAACTTGTGGAATAATGGGGACTTGAGATGCTTGAGGAGTCAAAATAGCTGGTGGAGGTGTTTAAACCTCTTGTACAATATGAGTAGGAAAAGAGGGAGTAATGGAAATAGGGGTCAAGGCTATGATATCTAAAACTATGGATCCCTAATTAATGTTTTTATGTCTTCAGTTGAAAGATTAATTATTTATTTTGTAGCTTCTCCCTATCTATTTGATTCCCCTTTCTTTCCTTTGTCTTCTTCCTCTTATTTCCTTTGTCTAGTTCATATATTGATTCACTAGGGCCCTCTTTTGAAGGAGTGATACCTCCTACTTTAAACTTTCAAAGCTTCTCCTTAATCCCTACTATATCCCTTATGACTTACACACCATTTATTCATATCCAATTAATAATTCTATTAATAATAGGGGATGTTCTATCAAATAGAGAGAAGGATTCAAGAACTGACCACCTCACTAGTGGAAGAGGTCTAGAAATGATCTATGTGAGATAGGTTGGATCTACTCTAGAATTTTCATCCACTAAGTCATCAGGGACTAGTGCTAGATCATAGTCTTTTATTTTCTATATGGGCATCCTATAATAGTCCCTCATTCTAACCATTTATTCATCATCATCGTCTTCCTAAAAATCCTCATAATATGGCACATGTTCATATGTTACCAATTCTAGTGTAGTAGTGACTTTACCATATGGATCAAAGTAAGGCCTAGACTCTAGATTCCTCAATGTTACTTGGCACATATTTTCCTCCATAGTTATGGCCTTTAAGAGAGATTGGCATGTGTAATAGCTAATAGAAATAGGGAAATGTAACTCTACCTTGTGTCTGTCTGAGAGGAGATTATGTGTATCCACAAGTTTCCTAAATAAATCCAACAATGCCTATCTATCACTCACATACCATGCAAGTGGGTAGGGAAAACCACTGAATCTGACTGACCTAATGTAGGAATAGGTGGGGAACTATATGAATAAGGAACCCCATTTGGTGATCTCATCTTTAGCTACTTGGGAGAACCTTATTTTCCCAAGCTTTTGATCAAACATGATGATGATGATGATGATGATGATGATGATGATGATGATGATGATGCAAATGAAAGCATCATTAAATATCTTAAATTTTTGTCTACTAGCCTATAGCATAAGATCAAGGTAGTAGTTATAGACTCTAGTTATTTATTTAAGAATTGTATTGAGGCTTGGGAACAATCTTCCTTTGGCTAGGATATAGACAATATATAATGTCATATAAAACTTATTTATCATATGCACCTCCATCAACTAGCCGTGGAGGGGATCACTTATTAATTGGGACAAGTATATATGTTGTTTATTTTCTTTGATGATCTAGATATATTGGTACATCCAATCTTGATAACACTTGGCATCAAAATTTCTAGTGGCTCTGTGTAATAGTGTTATAATATCTCCCACCTCCTCTATGAAATCATATTTATGCATAGTCTTAGGTAAACTAGTAAAGGAATGTTTAGGATTCTTAAGCCATTTATTTTTATTTATCTTTTGACATCCATCATTTTTATTTTCATAAAATTATGTAGATGTATGTGGAGCTATATCCAAATAACTCTCAAATTTAGGGATGGCAAACATGGAGTTGATAAATTCAGGGTCAAGATCTAGAACTTTTTCCCCTTTCTCACTGAAGACTTGTATTATATTAGGGTCATAATGTTGGGACATTCTAAGGATCAACTTTGGGCTTTAAATAGAAATAAGGAAGGCTACATCTTGTGATAAACTAGAGTCATAGATACTCTCGATCGAGTCACTTTTATAATTTTCACCTATCCTGGCCCAAAACTTTCCTAGGTCAATGTGACTTAAATTTGTGTCTATTATTTTTACCATATTATACTACAAATAATAAGTCACTCTAGGGCCCTTAGATTTGAACTTCATTTCCTTAGGAGGCATGTAAATTAAAGTTACTACTTTCAAGAAACCAACTGTGAAAGTTGGTGGGGCCTGCAAATGTCTAGAGTACTTGTAATCTCTAGTGTAAATTAGAGGTCTAAAAGCACATCCAATTTTTACAATGATTAAGGGATATAAAATCTTTGACAAAGGTGGGAGGTCTTTGAGACATGCCCACTCTCTATGGTGTAATAGAAGTCATTGAGGGTTAAAGGTGCTTGAGGCTTGTTGGATCTCCTATAGAAGTGGAAGGTGCTCAGAGCATGTCCACTCTTTGTGAAGGTGATGGGGAATATTTTTAGGGAATATTCATAAATATTTGAAAAATACATATATTTTAAATGCAAATATTTGAGGGAGAAAATGAGGGTTTTTCTTAGATGATGATTTTAGAGGAAAATCTTCAAGATGAATTTTTTGAAGATGAAACCTTAGATTATCCTAGACTATCCTAGAGATGTTAATTTTAACAAGAAAACCACATAAATATACCCTATAATGATATAGATGATAGTTTTTAAAGGAAAAAAACCTAACCAAATAGGAAAAAATAGAAATCAAACAAGAAAACCTTGTAAGAAATGAAAGTAATTCAAAAACTTCAAATTGCAGGGAACTATGGTGGAAAATTAAGGGAGGTACCATGAAATAGTCAAAAATGAGGTGGAAGATCTCTTTTACAATAAAATATATCTTGAAGGTACTTCTCTTAACATGTGGTTTGAGGATTTGGTATCATGGCTTCATACTTGGTTTGATGTAGCTCGAGATATAAAACATACTTATTAATTTAACAAATGATAACTCTTTTGTAAAATAACTTAGTTTTTATAGGAAAATTCTTGTAATTAATATAGCTTTGATGGTTGGTGGCACAGGTTGGACCTGATTGAAGTAGGTCCACTCTCCATTGGAAGATTGGATTTGGTAGGAGTTGAAACTCGACGTGCACTTTGAATATTTGAAAACATGCAATGTGCACTTCAGGTTCTATATTCTGAAAGAAGAGATTTGGTGAGTTGGCAAAGGTTAGACCTATTTGAAGTAGGTCCACTCTCTGTATATGACAATATATGTTTTAATTAAAGGTGAAACCCATGGGGCAATTTTCATGTTTGTAATGTGAAAATTGCACTCAAGGTTATGTGTCCTATGATGTTATAAATCGATAAGTGTTTGGCAAAACATGGAGACTATGGTGCACTTTGCACATTTACAAATGTGAAATATGTACTTAAGGGTCTAGGTTCTATGAAAGGGGTATTAAAGGTTTGGTAGGATATAGAGCCCATCATGCACTTTGCATGTTATGAAAATGCGCAAAGTGCACATTGAGTTCTGAGTTCCACCATATGGGCGCATGGCAAGATCTGGAGCTCACCATGTATTTTTCATGTTAAAAAATGTTCAAAGTGCATGATGAGTTCTAGATTTGATGGTTTTTGGTTTTGGTGCTTTGTGGGATCTAGAACCTATGAAGTAATTTTCACAAGTGTAAATTACATCCAGAGTTTTAGATTCTACAAGGTGAAGGAAAAGATGGGTTTTTTGGAGGATTCAAGGTTTTTTCCTATAAAACAAAGGTGGTATCCCTTAAGGTGTTATATGTAATGAGATTTTGGGGACAAAAATCTCAAAACTTATTTTTTAAGGATCCACCATTATAATAAATGAGGTTAGAGGGAATGCTAGAGTAACAAATGAGATGATTGAGGATGAACTTTTAAAACTACTTTCCTGTTACAGAAGTGAGTGGAATGGCTTAATCCCACTTAGTAAAGTATTCAATGGTAGTGAGGATATGTCTATGGTCATCGAAAGAAGTAGGATTTATTTTCCCTAAAATATCAATCCCCCATGTGGAAAATGGCCATGGTGTAGTGAACGGATGCAATGCTCAAGCTAGATCATGAATAAGATTGGCATGTTCCTAACAAGCCACACATATTTTTACATAAGCACATGCATCATCCTCCATAGTGGGCCAGTAATATCCTATATGCAAAAATTTCTTGGCAAGGACCACTCCACTAGTATGGGTCCCATAAATCCCTTTATATACTTCTTTAAGCATTAACATGGATTCTACTAATGCTAAACAATAAAGTAGAGTTCCATCATATCCTCTACAATAGATTGTGGCATCAAGAATGGTATAATGAAAAGTATTATGAATGAATGATTTTTATTTTTTACAGGAAAGGTTAGAAGGAGTAATATGATCATGAAGGTAGGCATATATATCAGAGTACCAAGGTGAGTTGGGACCAATAATATCACATACCATTTCATATTCAAAACATTCATGATCTAGCCTTAAGATATGTTTAATAATAAACTAGTTATTTATAGCATGATATGAAATTAATATTAGTCAACCAATGGTTTCTATTGCATTGGTAGTTTTTTTACTGGCTCTTGGCATCTATTCAAATTAAATGTATTTTAATCTCTAATTAAGATGGTATGCCATATTCTTGTAAGGAATAATCTTGTCATCTTTGTTTTGGTATTACTCTGTTAATTGATTGATAATCAATTAAGACTATCTATGAATATGTAATGACCTAACGTTCTATTATACTAATCAATGAAACCCTATAATGAGTGCTTCATATTCTATAATATTGTTGGTACAATAAAAACCAATGTGAAATATTTTGGGAATAAGACCCCCTTGTAGAGTTATGCATTTAATACCAGTTATTGATCTATGAGAAGTATAGGAACCATAAAAATAAAGGGTCCAATGTTGAGGCTCAGAGTAACTGTCATCTAGAGTCATGATTGACTCATCATGAAAATTGAAAATAAGTGGCTTGGTATCTAACAAGGATGATTTGGTGATCTAATCTACAAGTGCCTACCCCTTAATGTCCTTTTGATAAACCTATTAAATCTCAAATTCACTCAATATTATGATCCACTTGGCCATACAACCAGTCAAGTTTACCTTATAAAGTATGTATTTGAATGGGTCCACTTTGGAAATGATAATGGTTTTATTGTTGAGCATATAATGTTGTAAATTTTGGGCTGAAAATACCATGGCTAAACAAGATTTTTCAATGGATCTATAATTATGTCTGTATGCAACCAATGTGTAACATAAAAAAATATATAACCTATTCTTCCCCTAATCATTATGTTATGCTAGGAGTGTCCCCAAGGGACATTCAAACATTGAAGTGTACAAAAAAATGAATTTCCAAGTGTAGGTAGAGCTAGAATTAGTGGATTTTTGAGGTATTCTTTTATTTACTCAAAGGCAGGTTGATAATCAGTATTTCATGAGAAAATGGTACCTTTATTTAGAATATGAGTGAAAGGATGGCATTTATATGCCAACTAAAAAATAAACTACCTTATAGATTTTATTTTTCCCTATAGGATATGGATTTTTTTGAGATTATAAGGTGGATGCATTTTTGTAATGGCCTTAACCTTGGCTGGATCAACTTTAATGCCTCTATGAAAGACAATGAAACCTATAAATTTGCCAAATATAACACCAAAGATGCACTTGGTTAATCCTGACTTTGTACTCATGAAGCCTTTCAAATATTCTTCATAATACATTTATATGTCCTACTCTAGTCTTGGATTTTCACAAAATATCATCCACATAGTATTCAAAAATATCATGCATCATGTCATGGAAAATTATAGTCATGGCACGTTGGTATATGACACCAGCATTCTTGAGGAAAAATGGAATCACTTGATAGTAAAATGTTTCACATGGAGTGGTGAATGATGTCTTGTGTTGGTTTTAAGGTGTAATTTTGATCTGATTATATTTTGAGAATCCATCCATAATATATAACATCTCATACCCTATTGTAAAATCCATAATCATATCAATGTTGGGAAAATTAAAGTCATCCTTTAGGCATGATTTATTGATATCTATGAAGTCATTACATAATCAAATTCCTTGTGTATTTTTTTTTACTAGGACTATGTTGGATATCCACTCTGAATAATCAATAAGATGGATACACCTTGCCTCCAATAGTTTTCCAATTCTTTTTTAACAAGAATGACTATATGAGGGTGCATTTTTCTTAACTTATGTTTGATTGGATTCGCATTAGGGTGTACAATAAGGTGATGTACAAAAAATCAAGGTCTAAGATAAGAATATCTAAATAATACCATGCAAAAATATCAACAAACACTCGAAGGAGTGCAATAAGAATCTCACAAGGATGCTCCAAGTTTGATCCATTTGGGGTTGGTAGGTATTCCAATGTTGTGTTTCATGGTATCCTCCACAAGAAGTATGGAACCATCTTTTATAATAGTTGTCAAAGTGATGCATTAGTCTTCATCATCATCTAGGAGATCAACTAGTTCATGGATTTCACCCAAGTAGGAAGAATCTAAATCATTAAGGTCTAGCAAAGGCATTTTATTAAAGTCATAGGGAAAATCATAATCTAATTGATAAAATAATTTTTGATCCTCTAAATTTATTCTTGAGTGGCATGAATTTATAGAATTAGAGGAGGCATGGGATTCATTTTAAAGAGGATAAATTTCCCTATCTAATGGCACTTGAAACAAGTTTTCACCATAGGACTCATCTTTTTCTTTACTTTTACCCTGGTTTAAAATTGCCTTGAAGAGGTTTTCACTTTAGTACCTCAATGTTTGATTTTGCTTTTGTTTTTATTTATGACCAAGGAAGTTAACCTGCTCTCCAAAATAGGTAATAAGGTCCAATGTAATATAAAATCCATGTTTTTGATCACCAAGTGGCATATTATATCTAAGACCCATAAATTCATAGATTGCCTCATCATTTTAAAAATTGTCTAATGATATATAAGAGTCTCATTGGTCCTAGTATCACTTAGGGATGATGGATAAAAAGAGGGGGATTAGATGACATAATAGTAATGGTACAAATGGTATTGAGGTCAAATAAATTAATATAAACCAACTCATCATAGATGCTATAATAGGATTTTGCATCATTGTTAACATTGTATATGTTAGATGATAAATTAAAATCACTCTAGAGATCTAAGGGGTCACCCCCAGGTGGTTTGTATCCAATTCCTTGAGTTCCTTTGTGTTTGTAAATTGATACTGGCTCAAAAAATCCTTATTATTTTTCTCCCAAGCCTTTGACCTTATAAGTTTGATTATCCATTACCCTATTTGGAATAGGATACTTTATATTTTGGTAGCAAGTGGTAAAATCAACATTGTATAACCATGAATCATCATTGGCCTTGATTTGTTATTGATTTTGTAAAGTGGTTTTGTTGAAAATCATGTGTCATTTCTAATTAAAATTATCCTTTTTATTCCATTCCATTTTTGGAGTTTTCACTTTAGACCTACCATATGCTTTATGCATTTTAGGCAGTTCAACTATATGAAATGTGTTACTAATTTTGTATTCCTAAAGGTGATTATATTTAATAGTAGAATGGTTATCTATTTTTGTATAAAATGTAGATGAAGTGGAGGTAAGTATATTTATATCCATGTAATTGGACATAAGTGGTTGATCAACTATATACTTATCATTTTGGGGGGCATGCTCTATGTCAAAGTAATAATTGTAGCTTTCATATTATGCTTCCAAATGTTTACATAATTGGTACGACTATAAGTCACTAGGAATATTAAATTCTAACCTAGAATAGGGAAAATTGATACACTACTAAAGAGTAGAAGGTACATCACACACATCATTAATCCATGGTTGCCCAAAGATCAAGTTATATGATAGATATAAATTAATAACATGGCATAGAGTATCATGGGTTAGAGGCCAAATGATAATAGGTAAACAAATGGTACCCTGATATTCATGCTTCTCATTATCATAAGCTTGATAGTGATGTTATATGGCTTAAGATATACTATTGTGTAGCCCAAGTGTTTTACTAGCTTCAAAGTTACAATATCTAACATTGAACCATTGTCTATGAGAAATATTTTAACTTTATGTTGGGAAATGATTGGTTCTATGTAAAGCAAGTTATTATGCAAAATTCTAAGGGATGACATGTCCAATTGATCAAAAATGATTTATTGGCATGAAACTATATGACTCATAAGTGTTTGAAATTTATCAGGTGCAATGTCACTTGTAATCTTGGACTGGATTAAAGGCTCATTCAATATGTTTTTATGGACATTTGATGTACATAAAATATCTAAAATAGAAATTTGCATCGATGTATTTTGTAAATGTTCCATAATAACATAATGTTTATCATTAATAGGAGCAATGGTCTTTGTATTTTGATGTGGAGGACCTTAAATGGGTTTTTTGGAGGAAGGAGGTGTAGGACCTTGAATGGTAACCTTAAAACTTCAAGTTTTGATTTTTTAACCTCGAGTTAGTATAAGGTTTTTATAATTATAAGAAGGGGGTTAAAGGCCTAAAATGCTAACTCTTGGCTATTGATTGTCATTTGGACCATTACGAACCAAAGGAGGATTACCAAAAAATGGAGGTGGATGTCTTAGAATAGACAATGAAGCTCTTTATGTATTGTTATAAATTGACTTAGGATTGATCTTAATGGTAGAAATGTATCCACTAGTGATGAAACCTACAAAATTGTAGTCATAATGGATAATTTTTTAATTAACTTGATTGGAATGGATATCATATCCTTTATTTTGGTTTTGTTGTTGTTGGTTATATCTCTAAGGAGGTTTATTATTATTCTAATTATTATTGGCATTATGTTGTAGAAAAGGGTTTTGATAGATACTCAAATAATTATTAGATGTCATGGACTCATTATCTAATGTTATTTCACCACTTTTGAGAAAATATTTAATAATATGGAAAATTTGCATGCATTTATGAACAAAATAACATTTAACGCAATGATAATCACAAAATTCATTCTCATTATGCCAATCAAGTTTAGGATAGTTTTTTAGAAATGGTTTTGGTACCAGTCAAACCATCATGTTGGTTACAACTAACTTTTGGAAAACTATCTCAATAGGCTCATCAAGATTAATAAAAAATATCTTGTGATAATGACCTCTTTTTAGAGGTGGTATTTGTAAAGTAATAGGTTGAGTAGGTGGATTCACTTGAATATGTGGTGGTTACAACATTTGTACATGTCATGATTTAGTTACCCCATCTCCTATAATATTTATATTCATATTGAATGGATTAGGAATATTTGATGTATTTATTTGTGCTTGCATAGGAGATTGTTCTTGAGCCTTGTTCTAAGCTTGGTTTCAAGATTAAAACTTGATTATCCATTTATCAATGATGGCTTGTTCAATATGCATTCCCTTGGTAACAAATTATTCAAACATATTTTCATAAATAAGTTTGAGGCTTTGATGACATCAAAATATAGATTAGTAATGAAAATTGCATCAAATTATTTGTTAGGAAGATTCTACAAGATTTAGCTTGCTGAGAACCACTATCATAAATAATTAGTAAAGCTTTCTCCTCAATGTTTAGTCTGACATAGATCAACCATGGCTAGCTCATATTTGACATTAAAAGATAAGTGTTTCACAAATATATCTAACAAGTCATAAAAATTATCAATAGAGTTATTGGGTAGACCAAGAAACCATTCCAAGGCACATCTGGTCAAACTATGGGGAAACAAGTGAAGCAGGTATATAGGGTTATACACAACTTCTTGACATGTAACAAAGAATTATTTTAAATTTTCCTTGGGATCACCTTTTCCTTTGTATTTTTCAAATTTGGGCATCTTTAAATGTTGCAATAAAAAGTATTTTAAGATAGCTCATATCAAAAGTATAAGAGCATATGTAACCCAATTTAAATTTCTTACTTTGATTTCCTATTTAAATGGCTAAAAATGTATCCTTGACCTCTTACAAATCTAAAAAAGTAAGACCAGAGAGAGAAGAAGTGGATAGATATTATTTTTTGATATTTAAAGGTATTATACCTTGACCTAGATAAAGAGGCATTGTATAATATTAGGGAATGTGTACATGAATTATTCTACCAAGAATATTCACTATTTAAGTAGATTTGTATTACTAATGGGGAAATTATTACTAGTAATTCACTTGTTATTGAGTGTGCCATTGATTTAGAGGGAACTAAGGCTTGAATGGTGGAATGTTTTATGGACATTTAATAGAACTTATTGGGATTATAGGGGAATTTGTAGTTTATTGCTAAGAATATATCATATAGGGGGAAATTATTATTGTTTAAATGGCACATGTTGCTAGCTTGAAGAGGATGCTTATTGGATAGAATCAATAATTGGCTGACTTTTAGAAACACACTATTAGTTAGACAATGTTGGTTGGGGATTAATTGACACTTGTTGTAATGGAATGTTGGTCACCACCTATTAAGGTGGGGGATTAGTTTTCACTTTTTGAAGTGGGGTACTTATAATGTGTTATTATGTCTCAGGTGAGTTTACAACTTGTTGTTACAAGGTATTTGGAATGTTGGAAGGAGGAGGTTATGGAGAAGATGAAATAATGTTTAGTTGTGTGTTGGATGGTACTTGATGTGAGTTAAAATATGTTATTTTAGAGATATACACCAAATTATAGGTAGGATATATAAGGAGATCCAGAACAATATTAGTCACTAGATCAATTCTAACTATGGGTGTGTTAAATATATCCACAACTAATGTTTTATTGGAAAATGGATTCAAATTATACATGGGATAGGTAGATAAATCTAATGGTTATTTTATTAGATGATTGTAATCCAATAATGTGGGATCTTGAACTTTAAATTCAACCAATGACTTATATAAGGTAGATATAGCAAGATTATCTCATTTTATTTATGAATCAATAAGTTGGATATTTGTGCGAGGGTTAACTAGTTGACCCTTTCCTTTGTTGACACGACTAGGGCTTGATTAAAAGCTTGATATTGGATAGAGGTAACTTGGTTATCTATTAATGTAAGGGGTGTTTCCTTGGGTGTTATAACCAAATATCTCAAATCCTCCATGGGAAAATAGGGGTAAATTTTGCACCCATCTCTAAAAATCTAAAAATATGTTTGTCTTGTTGTTAATTAAAATTGATATTATCGATATTCATCACTAGGTGGTGCATTGACAAGGTATGTCAGATTATGTCTATGCTCGGTATCAAATGGTAAATGTGAAATGTATTTTTTTTATTAGCCTTTTGAAACATTAGGTGACACAATCAAAAGGTATGGGTTATGTTGTTCAATTTCAACATTGGATGGAAAATTAGCAAGGTATTGTTGATTCTCTTCATCCTCTACATAGTGATCATATGCATAGGGATTGTAAACTACCTCATCATAAAATGAAGGGTTTTAAATGGTCCCACTACACATGTATTTAAGCATGTCTAATTTTATAATGTTCATCTTGAAAATGTCATGAATGCCTAAAATGTTATTTTGACTTGGTGTGTGACTTCTCTTTGGAATATCACTTGGAAATTAGTTTGAGGTAAGATGTTTGGCTTATGTTAAGGTAAGCCTTAATTTAGAATACACCAATAAAAAGTATATCAATGTGAATTTTTCAAAGGTGTTTCTCTAAGGATATATCCACAAGTTTTGGGCATAATGGTTTCAAGTATTAATGTTCAATGTTTGGACATGGAAATTTTTTTCATTGGGTCTTATTTTGAAAGGTTCTAATTTTGGAAACTTGACTTTGTGAAAAAATAAATGAAACTTGGCCTATTTGAGACACCTTAGAGAAATTTTAAAATGTGAAAAGGTTGGCACAATAAATATCCTTTGTTAATAATAGGTAATCAAGATTTGAACTAAGCTTTAAAATTTTGACTTTCCAAATGGAATTGGTCTTAACAAAATTTGACTAAAATTGAAACTTGTCTTATAATTTGGATTTAGACTTGGAATTAAACTTGTTTTGACATTGTAAATAAGGTGATTTATAATTGGCACTTATATTTGAACTTAGGTTTATACTCAAATGAATGACAAACAACATAACATGGACAAGAAATATAAAATTTGGGACTTGGTTTGAAATGGAAATTTGGTTTAGGATAAGACTCTTAGTTCAAATTAGGAAACCTAACAACATGGTTTGGACAAGTAACATAGGTATTGTGACCAAATTTTAACATGTCACTTTTGTTTGACCCATAATTTTTGGTAGAATAATGCCTCATTATGTGTGTATAAATATGGTTTGGTCTTAGATTTGATTTGTTTGATTTGGTCTCAAGTATAAACAAGGATTTGACACAATAATCATGAAACAACACACAAGAATTAAAATTCAATTTAATAACGGACATAGATTTGCATCATATCCATTGAACCTTTGAAACACTTTCATAAAATTTAAATGTTTATTAAATAAAATATTGAAATTATTGGTGGTATTTTAACCCCACAATTCTCTCTCAAGGTTTGTATGATTAAGGTGATATTCAAGGGTTGTTACCTTTCCAACCCTATATCAATAAATGATCCACAATAGATAGGCATTTAATAATAAATCCAAGATTAGTCTATTCACAATAGGGTCTTGTCCCTTCATAACCACTTCAGCTATAAGGGTCTCAGTGAAGTTCTATTAGATATTGGGTTTGCTTACAATTTTAGTTATGTTTTCTATATGGTCCCTATATACAACCCATAATAGGAAGTACATGGTAACAAACCCATAAAAGGTGGTACGTGTGAAAAAATAACCCCACAAGACAATCAAGCAACAAGTAAACTTGAAATAAAGTAAATAACTTGAAAATGAACAAGTTTTGTTATATCCTGATTGAAATATGAATTTATTTTAATGCCCAAATCACAATGCAAATTAGAATTTATTTTTTTGACTCAAAATATCACTTCTTTGGCCAAGGTCATATATAAAAAATAGTTATAAGTTTGATAAAAGTGATTTTGATTCAATAAGGATATTGAAAGAATGTTTGTTTAACTCTCAGTTTTTACACAGAATGATTTCATGATTACACAGACCAATTTCACTGCTAAGTCTTTCAATTTCACAATTAGGGTCTACAAAAAAACAAAGGATAGTGATAAATAATTTATCTATTGACTAAAATGATTTCACTACCATAAATGATTATTTCACTATTGAAGTCGATGATTTCACCACCACAAATGGATATTTCACTACTGATGTCAAAGAATTCATTAATGTTGACCTGCACGCACATAGAAATAAACAAAAAAGATATAAAATGATTTTGCCACTGAGATGGATGATTTCACTACTATTAAGTATGATTTTTCAAATACCAAAAACACAACTTTGCTAATATCTAGAATGATTTCACAAATGATGGCTTGAATTTCATGATTCTATAGGAAAATATAGTCATAATATAAAATTAACAAAAATGATTTAACAATTTAAAAATGATTTCACTACAATGAAATTGTTTTCATTACAGAACCCTATAATCTGATAATTTGTCAAAAATAGTAAAAATAGGCTAATGATGATTTCATTATTGTAAGAAAAAATTTCACTATAGAAGGCAATGATTTCATAATTAGCTCATAGGTAGAATAGAGTCAAAGCACAGAGAATGATTTTTTTAATACCAACAATGATTTTGTTGATGATCTCTTTGAATTTGTAGTTAGGTAATAAAAAATTCTTTATTTGGTCTATAATAGATTTGAATAGAATTTGGAAGAAAAAAAGAGAATTAGCTTGTTTGGAAGGCTATTTCTAGTCATTTAAAGAAGGTAAATGGTCTAAAAGAGCTTATGGGATACATCTAATCCTTCAGGTCCCATCGAGCATGCCATTATGTAGATAAATAATCTAAGAGATGTTAGTAAATCGTTAGTGAATCAAAATTAAAAAAATTAAAGACATAACTTCTCAATCCTAGTCCCTAGGTTGAGTTATATGGACTAAAATCTATGATTATACACATGGAGTGTGTAAGAGAGGCAATTTAAGGCCTTTTTGGATTATGGAAGGCACTTTGGAATAAAATTACAGTCATTGGTCTTCTTAGAGTGTATGAGAGGGGTGTAAGAGGAAAAGTATGTAAGTAAGGTGTGATAACTTGTCTTGAGTGTGTAAGTAAATTGTAAGACATGTCATAACCTTATTTTTTTTACACATTTTTCTTGATGATGTCATATTGGGTGAGGTAATATTCCAATTTTGAATTTAGGAAAATAGGATAATTCAATTCCATATATTTTCTTATTAGAGGAATGATTAGGCTTGATTAAGTGGGATTAATAAATAATTATAATAATGGTGTATTTTATAATGTTTCTATTTTTAAATAAAGAATTCACTTAATTTCCTTTTTAAGACACTTGTAATGGGTTAATTTAATTCAGGATGCACTTGGTAAGATTAATGATGCAATACAATCCATTGCCCCAATTAGGGATGTGTCATTATGATTTTGGGTTAAAATTATAGTTGTACAGGTAAATTTGTTCCAATGGTGATTTTGGATTAAATTTTCATGCAATTGTAGAAAGTCATCCCAAGTGTAGTTTAGACACAAATGTGTTTAAAATAAAGTGTCTACAGTACCCTGGATTGATCTATCATCAATCACAAAAAGGAGGATGGAAGTCCCTTAAGTGTTCCCCACTTTTCTCTCTAAAAATATCAATCCCATGAGTGTTTTTTGAGTAGGACATTTGGATCTAGTAACATATTCATTACATAAATATGTGAAGTTGATACATGCTAGATATTTGTATACATTCCCTACAGATGATGGTCCTTTCAAATATTGTAAAATGACAATAAAATAATGAGAATAATTCAAATTTTGATTTTATGTGTTATTTTATAGTGCCTCCATCACAACTTATCACACCATATCAAATTCATGCATATGAGGTTGGATAATAAAGTAAATCAAATGACAAAGATCAGGTCATAGTCATCAAGGAAGAAGTAAAGAAGACACCACAAGCTAGTGTAGAGCAAAATGAGACAATTATAGATCTCCCCTTAGTGTTTAATTAATAAAATCAGCATGACATAGTCACATATTATTACAATTGTAATCATCATCATCATCATATTCAAGACAACATAGATGATCATTTATTCAATCTGAATTTTAATCCCATTGATTCAAATGACTACCTATATCATAATATGTTTACACCCATTAGTTTAGGTGATTATCAGGATAATTCATATACAAAAAATAATGATAATACAAAGGTCCCTACTAAATCATAATCTATAGGGGACAAAGGAAAGATAATAATTTTAAATAATCAACATAATCCAAATATAAATAGTTTTTGCCATCATATTTCAGATTCTAATGGTAATTGTATTCTCACATGCTAAATTCAATTATAATCTCACATGCTAAATCTAATTTTATTCTCATATGTTAAATTCACCATCAAGGCAAAACTTTTCAAAATAAAGCATGACTTGGGAACAAAAACAATTATACATTTTTCACTATAATATATATTTTGTACAAAATTTAGTGAATAATGTGGATTTTTAAGAGATAACACCTACCAAAACACTATAATTAACAAGTATTCAAAACAAACCCTGCATTATCTTATAAATTTTATTCAATAATAACTTGATTCCAAAAATAACTACCAAAGACATATCTATAATCAATGTTTCAAATAGATAATGAAAAATATATTTTAATTATATTAGAATCTCTAGGCATTCAAAAAAAAATGTACAACATTACAGCAAAAAATTTAAAAGTACAAGAATGAAGGGATCATCAAGGTCATCACACTAACATAGGAATGCTCACTATTAATTTATAACATAACTCAACACACAAACACAACATAAAAAGGTCATAAACATCCAAGACAAGATATATTGACTATTATCACATACATGGGAGGTGTTTATCGACAACAGATTCAAATTGATGGAAACAAACTCCACCACATGTGTAGTGTTGCATTCTTAGAAAAATTGGGACACAACATTTCTATATTATAGAAAAATCCATTTATGAATAATCCCTTGGATATATTACTCTACCAATTTCTTGTGGACCAAAGGTCATTGATACATATGTATGGGTGATGCCTTCTATCACCTAATCAATGTTTAAATTGGGACATGAATGGTTATACTTCATGCATGCTACAATGGATAAAATAAATCAATATGTTACTTTTTCACATGAGAGAAATAAAATCAATATTCGACATGATGGTAATGGTGATAATCAAAAATTAAAATATTTAAGGTCATATACAATAAAAAAACATGAACAATGACACATAATGGAAGAAAATGCAATGTGTTTACACAAATTTTGGAATAGTGTAAAATAAAGTGGCAATCCAAGTGATATATATCCATATCATGAGTGGAATGGATTATAATCATTCTTTCAAAATATTTAAAATATAAAAAAAATATATGTTCTTCAAAAAAAATTTAAAAAAATTACCTCATTATACCATATTTGCTAATTACATTATCCATTTATGTTATTTATCACATGTTTGATAGATTGCTTATCATTTTTTCACATGAACATGCATTTCATGGTATATAATTGAGAATGTAGGACACATATGATACATGGATTAATAAATTTAGGATATTCTTATACCCATGGGCCATGCTAATGTTGGGGATATATTATTCCTAAGTTACATTGATACAAGTTATATATTTTTATCACATTTCCATTTACCATGTTGAGATTTATTATTTGCTTACACATGTCTTTCTATTAATTATACTCTTTATACCGATACATTTCATGGATATCCTACTTTACTATGTTGTGACATTGACATACTTATATGGTTTAGACTAGTTTAATTGTTATATGCTTCAACATTATAGATTCTTTTTCATAATAGACTAGTCATTGATTTTATATTGTTTACAACCCTTGGCCTTGTGTGTAGGACATTTATTGTCTATTGTTTGTGTCCCTCGGCCTTGTGTGTGCAAAAAAAAATATCAATTATTACATTGATTTGTCTTGTGTGTGCTTATATTATGTGCAACATGACCATAACATTGTGTTCTTATGATTGGATTAATCTAGGATTGTCTACTGATCTTGTTGAGTTTGTGGTATCATAATACATTTAATACATTTTATTTTCAATTATGGTTCCATGATTCACATCATGCACCTTTACTATGTAGTAGTATTCAGTGCTCATATATTAATGATGGTTACTATTGAATGTTTAATTTTTATATCTATCTTGAAATGATACTTTTATTATTTACATTACATATCTCCTATATGATTTGATGATATATATATACTATGATGACATATTCTACACATGTTGACATGATTCTACATGATTACATATTTCCATATAAAATGATATGGTTAACTTTTTTCTTTTGAGATGAGTGAATTACAAGTTTACTCAAGGGAATATCAATGGGCTTGTCACAAAGAATTAAGCCTTCATGAACATAAAATTTATATTTTTTCACAATTTACATAATTCATAGTGGTTTAGATTATCATTTTGGTTTAGATATAAGATATATATTCACAAATTTTAGGGGCATATGTCATGTATATGCACTCATTTTACAATATTAAAAGATATATATTTTTAGGTATTTATAAATTCATACACATTTTGGTGCATATGCACTCATTTTATAGGGACATCAATTATAGGTTTTCAATTTTTGGATAAAATAACATGTATGCATAGAATTCTATATCATTTTATCACATATTAAATCAAATTATGGGGCATGAAGCTTTTTCATACATAAACACTATTATAGTTTTATATTTTCAAACATTTTAGATAGTACATATAAGTGAACACCCTTGAATCTATAAGTTTGTCTGTAGTTGTTGATTCATGTATATTAAGGTAATGTGGTTGAGGTTTAGTAATGATCAATGACCTAGTAAATATTCAAATTGAATCCTTATGGGGCTCCCATATTATCATATTGAGGTAAAATATTAGTTACATGCATTGTGTGGTTGAGAATTTAGTGATGGACAACAACTTAGGAACTACTCCATTTTTAATGAGGGTTGGGGAATTTAAATTTCCAACCAATAAGCTTTCCTTAATACATAAATTGGGATTTATTCACCCCTAATTATCCGAGTAATTTAATGAGGAATACTAGTTATCCAATTCTAAAATAATGAATCATCATCTCCAATAATATTTCATAGGGAGACATGGTACACCCATTTACAGGTGTATCCCTTCTTTGCTTTAAGTTGTAAAAAATTCAATTTTATTTCAGATTTCATACATGGACATTGATTATTTTATATTAATTGCATGTTATAAGGAGAAAGCTACACATTTGGAGTCTCTCCTTAATATAAAGTGTATTATACATGCTCATGTACATTTATTTTTATTTTTAATTTATATATGTACTTCATTTCAATACTATAATAAAGAGGGGCCATTTTTAGACATTAAAATATTATATTATATACTTGGCAATGTCAATTTTTACATACCTTCACCTTACATGACTTGTGCATTCACCTATGGCTCTTATTTTCACTTCTCTTACATACACATGCTCTCCATGGGTCTGAACTTCATAGTTTCCCATTAGTTACCTATAATATTTCTCTACTATGTGTCTAAATTTCTCAAAAATACTCAAACTATCTCTAGATCATCAAATTATTTTTCTTTCATTCTGGATAGAACCACCAAAATCCAAATGTTATGTAATTTTGTAACTCATCTTTCCCCAAGCAATGGTTACTTTTCAAATCTAAATCCTTATTATGGGTCAACCCATATGTTTCACATGTTGGTGGCATGAGAAAGTATTCAAAAACTCCCATATAAATACACAATAGGTATAAGCCTATTACCTATATGAAAAACACTTATCAAGCATACTTAAACACTTACACATTCAAATGAACTACGCTATTATTTCTAATTCATCCATGAATCATAAGGAAAATGAACTACCCAAGTCTAAACCACCTTAAAGCTAAGCCAATGCTGTCATTTACCAAGTATCAAAAGCTATATTATAGGTTACATTCATTAAAGGAGCACTAATTCACACATAAACCTAATGGGGAGAACAACATGTGACTTTAATTCCCTCTTCAAAGTATTGGATATATAGGTAGTACTCAATTATTCATTAGGGAGTGGTTAAGTTTAACTAAACCCACCTTATTTTCCACCTTTGTAGACAAAACTTAGTGTCAAAAGTGGACCTAGGGTTTCAAAGAGGAGACTTATTTATGACATTACATATATTTTAAAATTTTGAATATCACACATAGAGAAGGAATATAAGTAGGTGCAATGACCTAACCAAAATAGAGAATTAAAGTTTACATAGATGAAACTATCAGATTTAGTCACTAGGGTATATCGGTATCGACTAGAGGTTGATATTTCTATCTAGACACACCTATAAACTCAGTTCATGATTCAATTAACTCATAATCTAGTTTCTTATTTTTTATAACTTTTGCATTCAGTCTCAAACCTACACAAAATAGTAAAATTATAAGTATATTAATCCTTTTAGTACTTTTCATAAGTAATGAGTGTAATTGTTAAAATAGTTTCTTCTTTTTACATTCATATTAGTGCTTAATTTTAACACACCATATAATTTGAATTAATTTTTAGTTTAATGCTTATTAGGGATAACTAATCCAAAATAGGGTAAAACAAAATCTATTGACATGAAAAACCTAGTTTGTTATCACACATATTTAGGATCCCTCTATTTTGTACCAAAACACTCTATAATCATACATAAATTATCACCATATTCCAAATCCCTTTTTTTTCCTCTCTAGATAGTGCTATAAAAAGTTAGATAACTGTGTTTTTAAAATCTAATAAAGCATAATGTACAATGTTTTAAAAAAAACTTGATATATTAAAGTGAATACATGTGGCCATTACAATGGGATCAAGGGGTCATAGAGTCATGAAATCTCATAGATTAAATCTTAACTTTAAATTAAAATGGGCCTTCATGGACATGTTAAATTATGGATTTCACTTTAGACTACGACTGGGTTATTAGTCATGAAGATGTGTATTTGACATTAAAATAAGTGTGAACCTTGATTTAATACATGGATATGATGTGACCATGAAGTGATTAATTATTTCATAAGGGTACATTAATTTCAAACTTTTTAAATTAATATTAATGTATGTGGTAACCTTTTTGGTTTTACAAGGGTATAATGGAAGTATTTTGTGGTTGATAAAAAGTGTTGTCCAATACAATTTGTATGTCATGATGTAAATATATTTTACATTGGTGCGCTAATATTTGTAAAATTTGGACAAATGTTAAATAGTAATATGACAACAATTAGGTGGTTACACTATGACAACTATGGGGCATTATGTGATTGGGACTAATTATGATATAATTGGAAATATATATAAAAAATTACTCACTAGTTGGAATCTAATAATAGAAACATTGGAATCTAATATTACACCATTTAAAACCAATAGTAGAAATGTTGGAATCTGATATCACACTAGTTAAAAACTAATCATAGCAATTTTAGAATCTAAATCACGGTAGTTAAAAAATAATAATAGTAATATAGAAATCTAATTTCATCAATTATAAAACTAGAAATGGTGGTACTATAAGTCCAAATTATTATAAATATATCCAGATTTAATGAAATTATAGTTTATATATGCATGGATCCTTTAATATTTTCCATCATTTAATTTTCATGGGAAGTTTAAAATATTTAAAATAGCATGCCCACATTTTTATTTTCCTCACATTCCTATAAATTTCAAATTTAAATACCTAAAATCCAAAATATTTCAAATAAAGGTAGGCCCCTTATTTTAAATATATATAAGATGCACTTTTCCTTCTCTTTAATGCATGGCTCTCCATCGATTATTTTATATATTAAATCTTAAGATTTTATAATAAAATGTGCCTTATGTATATATTTAAATAAAAGCCTAGGTTTATGGCGGATCTTACTAATTAAATTAAATGCAGGCTAATGCATAAAATGAAAAAGAGAATTAATTCTTGAAAAAAAGTTAAAATATAGAGCTACTAAAAATTTCCATAGCGAGAAGTCAGATTTGGCATAAAATAGTGGAAATGTCCCATGGAGTAAAATCTTGCAACAATTTTAAACTATACCAAAGAATTCAAATGTACAATTAGAACATGGTATAAAAAATTGTTAGCCCTTTTATTTCATAGGCACTTATTTTTTCCATTATAAATATATTGTAAATTTTATTTTGATAGGTAATTGAAGACATAAATTAACATTCAAGCTAAAATATTATACTTATGACTACCCTTTTTACACACTTAGCTCATGCCTTATTTCAAGGGCTTTTGATAACTTTCTTTCATTTTCCACATTGATGATCCATGCCTCTAAGCAAACCAATGATTCCAAATTTCCTTATTTTTCATGCAATATAATTTAGGCTCATCTACAGACTGTTCCTTACACCTAGATTAGTTTTTTATGCCCTTATGTCAATAGTGCCCTAATTAGACAAAAACACTCCCTGAGAGTGTCCAATTCCACTGATCTTGTCATTCCACATAATAATGTATATTTTCATAAATTTAAATTCATGTAATGGGTCATCTTTTAAGTTTATCAAGCCCCATTTGAATTAATTCCATATCGATCACTATAAATACACATTTTAAGTCATTTTGCATATTTGAGCATAATATCAATATGGGCAATTGAGTTATATTTTAATACTTAGTTTATTTTAGGTTTTTTAGGTGTTCAAGAAGATTATTTAATTTATTTATGTCCTAAATTTTTTATTGTCATTTTAGATACTTTTACATTATTTCATAAAAAATAGTTGGAATTGTCAGATAATTGTAGTTCACTAAAAGTGTATTTAGTTCAGTCTAAATCATTATCCATTCATCCCCAAAAAGGTGGGGAATAATTTATAATTTAAGATTAATGAAAATAAATTTATTTTGGTCTCATTTTTTATATTTAGCTCAGTTAGGGCACCTAGGTTGACTAAGATGTTTTTTTTGCATGTTTGACTTTACTATTGAAGAGGCTTCTTGCATGATCTCTAAATATTTATAGTGAGTTTAACTTAAATTTTTATAGTCTAATTTTAGTTAACTTATTCTATTTTTAGTTAAATTTATGGTCTAAGATTTTTATATTATATTTTCACTTTTAGACTTTACTTGGATTGAAAATTACCTTGTAATAAGCTTATTTTAGCTTTCTTTATTTAATAAATTTGTACACAATATAAGTGTGATGCATTAATTCAAATTGAAAATATTTGTGCATGTTTTATCTCTAATATTATTTTAGGTATACATTAATTTATACTATCAAATATATTTTTTCAATTTTGAATTTATTTCGTGCAATTTTTTATCAATAATTTTACTTACAACACAACTAGTTTGATAGCTAGTAATTGCAAGATAGCTTCAATTTTAGAGAGAGAAAAATTAGATTTGCACTCCATAAAATCATTAAAAACTTTATTTTGGTATCAAATCCACATTCAAGAAATGTTTATAAGGATTTTCAAGCCATTATTGGAATAAATAATGGCTTTAGTGAATTATGCTTCCATGAATATTCTTGTTTTCAAAGGTGACAACTTTGAGTATTAGAGAGATAATTTGAAGATAATTATTGTGTGGAAAGGAGTTTGGGAAAATTTTATCCATGGGTACACACCATATCAATATTAAATACCTTGACACAAGATAAAAAAAATGATGAAGATATGGGATATGCACAAGCTTTATTCTATATTCAGAGTGTCATAGATACAAGCATTTATCCCAGAATTGTAGAATGCAAGAATGCCCATAATACATGGAATACCTTAGAGACTTCATATCAAGGATATATTTAGGTAATATAATTAAAAATCCAAACCCTTAAAATGAATTTTGAGAATTTGATAATGTCAAATTCTAAAGGAGTAGGATATTATTGCATAAGGGTAATGATTTAGGGCATAGAATGACCGTTTTTGAAGAAACTTACAAGATAACATTATAGTAAGAAAAAAATTAAGATATTTAAGCTAAATATGGTTGCATATTTTGATCACTCTTTTAGACTATAAATACATGAACACTATAAGTTTGATGAGTTAATGGGTTCTATCTTATCCCATGAGGATATGATGAGACTCTATGCAGGATATATGGAACATAAAACCAAGGCAAAGGTTTTTTTTAATGAAATGGAGCTTATAATTTTATTATAAATAAAACATATACAAGACTATTAAAAAAAAAAGTGGTATATGACATGCCAACAATGTCACACTAGGCTAAGCCTAGGAGTCAAAAAGGCCTAAGGCCAAAACAAAAATGAACAAATTAGACCAAGCCTAAAGAAATCTTTAATACATAAAAAAAGGCAACTTAAGTAGTAGTAGAAAATAAACTAGCTGAGGGTGGGTCATTGTCAAAAAGACCCAACTCAGAGCCAAGAAGGTCTTTTTTATCATCCATAGGGTCCCATCCAACATCAATATCCTCCTATTCAAAATTATATTTTCCTTAAATAGTATGTGGGGACAAAATGGTTAAATTAAGTCACAAAAAAAATTATCAAATGGATAGAGAGAGCCATCCTGAGAGTTGCCAGACTAGAAATTTACTTAGTACTGGGCAACTAGAGATAGAGAGCCCCACCCATGACCACATAGAGGTGGCTGAGGTAGAGGGCCCTAGCCAAAATGATGATTCATGAGGGGAGATCCCTAGCCACCCTATTGAGCCAGAGAAGGAGAGTAATGTTGTTGTGAAGAACTAGAAACCTTTGAATGGTGAAAAAGGCTAGATACAGTGCAATCCACCCATAGGAGGGTCACCCCAACTTTGAGTTAGGGTGTCTTTGGGTAGGTAAGGTGGCACATGATAAATGGTGTAAGGTGCATCACCCTAGTAATGAAGGATTCATTGTAGGTAGTTAAGTTCTATAGCCATTTTGTTTGTTTACACTTGTATATATATAATCACATAAGAAACAATGGTAGCTTTGTCATAAGTAGAAAATAGAGAGTTATAAAAATTATTAGAAAATAAAATTAAACTAGAATAAAATTTCCATTCTAAAATCATGCTAGATATGGGTGAACTATGGAGGCAGACTAAGACTATCTCAAAAATGAATATGGCACCAGCTGAAGGGAGTTGAGCAGAGGGGTTGGAAAAAGTCTTGGATCTAAGTCTCGGTACGTTAGGCCATAGGGTAATACCAAAAATGGTGCATTATGATTTAAAGGTGGCCACATAAAGTAAATTTAATTAGAGAAATCCCTAATTGGACAAGCCTTATACCAATTGAAAAACCTTGATAAATTAGACACCAAGTGAAATGTCTAATTTTGGGTTCAATACAATCCAACCAGATAGTGTGGAAGTGATTCCCTATATAGAAGGCGAGTAATGGATGATCCACATCTGATTTATTTTATCCACCATAAGAAAGTATGGTAAAATCCAATCATAACCTTTTATAGATGTATAATTCTGAAAATGAATCTCTTTCTACCATTTCCAATCACATTAGAAATAATGGTAGCTTTATCATAAGTAGAAAATAGAGAGTTATAAAAATTATTAGAAAATAACATTTAACAAGAATAAAATTTACATTCTAAAATCATTCTAGATATGGGTGAACTATGGAGGTAGACTAGGACTGTCTCAAAAATGAATATGGCACCAACTGAAGGGAGGGGCTAGAAAAAGTCTTAGATCCAAGTCTTGGCACGTTAGGCCATAGGGTAATACCAAAAAAGGTGCATTATGATTTAAATGTGGCCAAATAAAGGACATTTAGGTAGATAAATACCTAATTTGGAAAGCCTTCTACTAATTGAAAATCCTTGATAAATTAGACACCAAGTGAAATGTGTAATGTTGGGTTCAGTACAAGCCAACTAGATAGTGTGGAAGTGATGGGGAGGAATGGATGATCCACCTCTGATTGAGTTTATCCACCATAGGAAAGTGTGGAAAAATCCAATCATAACCTTTTATATATGTATAATTCTAAAAAGGAGTCTCTTTATACCCTTTTCAATCTTTCTACCAAGGACGGGTAGAGTTGATGGAGATTTTGTGCAAAAAATCCATAGGCACTGCTACCAAAATCTCATCATAAGACTCTCTATCAGCCAAATAAAGTTTTAATTTAACCTAAAAATCATTCCAAGGGATCCAAAATCAACACTTTTTGTATAAAATGTCTTGCACAGTATTGATTCCTCTACAGCAGAACCTAAGTGTATAAATTCAAGTCACTTTTATAAGAGGCAACACGTGAATGTTGATGATAGATAACCACCATACAGACTATTGGTTGATGGAAAGACCATCCCTAAATCTTGAAAATTTACATAACAACCAATTTTTTATTTTTCCCAAGCTTTCTAGATACTTGTAATGACAAGTGTGCCCAATACTTTGACCTAGGTGATAAAGGTGAAGAGACTAAGAAAACTAAGACCTTTCCAAATTGCACAATCATAGGGGGACCCTTGAGTGATGCAATTTTAAAAAAGATTCTTTTAGGCTTCTTTTCCCTCCACTGTGTGAATAATTCATTTAGTGCATAAGATAGAGGCTTGTTGATATATGTCAATGAGGCCCATACCTCCAGCCTCATGAGAGAGACAATAATAATCCTAGGCTACTCTATGAAATCTTTTATCAATGGAGGGATTGGCCCAAATGAAATATTGACTTAAATTTTTGTTATGGATATCTTATTTGATGTGAAACTAGCAAGAAAATTAGTACACATGGGTGGCAATAAGCACTTTAGAGTAGATTTAGAATTTCATAGCCAAGGAGAGCATCTTAGTGATCTAAAACAAGATTTTTTTCTCAACACATTCCACCACATACTACCACAGCCAAGAGGGAAAGGCATGGAAGTCAAAGGTAATTCCTATAAATTAAAAAATATATTCATGATGTAGCTAGTGCCAATTATATTATACCATCTAGGCAAGCTAAGGAAGAAAGGATTACCTATTACATTGTGTTTTATGCCATTAAATGGTAGAGTTGGAGGCAAGACAAAAGACCTCCAGGTAGCGCATAACATTGGCCATAAATTTATATTCCTTGATGATCATAAGGAAGGATTCATCAGTGAAGTGCCCATTAAGAATTTTATAAGGTTATTCTAAAGGAAGGGATATGCCTTGCACAAGGCCTTATAATTGAGCATTGGCAAAAGATAACCAAAGCATTATACAGTGAGAACATACATGGTTTGGGTCAAATGGAGACCTTATTTGATGGATCTAAAGAGGATGAAAGGTTCTAAGTGGACTAAATTTATAGAGAGGAAATTTAAGGCATCATAGAAAAGCATTTGAACATATTAAATGAGAGTGGGACCAAAATCCAAAGCTTATAACATATCCAAGATGAGTGGCCACTCAAAGTGATCATAGGCTTTTTCAAAATCAATTTTAATGAATAAATCATTTTAGTGTGATTAATAAACACATTCCATGATTTTCCATGATATAATAACATTATCTAGAATATTCATCCTTGAATGAATCATGTCTGCTAAAGCTAGATAATTGAAGGAATCATGTGTCTAAGGTAGAGCACCAAAGCCTTGGAAATGATTTTCTAAGAGATGTTAAGAAAAGTGATAGGATGTCAATTATAAATGAGCTCAGGGTCTCCATACTTTGGGATGAATTTGATATGCCTTTTTTTTATGGTTGAGCCCAAGGTTTATGAATAGAAGGCTTTAAGGTAGACCTGTTAAAGGTTAGCCCAAATAGTATCCCACATTTTATTATAAAACTTGTAAGGGAAGACATCACATCCTAGGGCTTTGTCATTATCAATTTACATCACACCTTCAAATAAATCCTCCATAGAAAGGAGTCTATCATAGGTGACCCTCTAGGTGGTAGTAAATTTAGTGGGAACCATTAAGAGGCATGAGTTTAAGGCTTATTGGCTTTATATGGATGGAGGTTGAGATGAAAACACTTACCAATAATGTTTGGCAAAAGCCTTCACAATCTCAAGCATCTCTATGTATCTATATTGATTATCTTGAATGGATTGCATATTTTGGGAGGTGTACTTGGTCTTGAATATGTGTAAGAATTCATTAGAGACCTAGTTTCCAACTTTGAGCATATGCATATGAGTTCAAAATTAAGCATTGTGGGCATTAGCTTGTTATTGATCATCAGTTTAGATTTTATGGCATAATCTGGCACTCATAGTTGGATAGCTTCACTAAATGGGTATTACTCTAGGGAGGCCACATCATGGCTCAGCTCTAAAGTGGTGGAAAATTAAGATATTCATTGAATCTTGGATATATATATATATATATATATATATATATATAATCACTTGATTGAGAGCATCCACCCACCATTGGGTCCAACTTGGTTGTTGAGTAGGCCTAGGAACTAGATTCTAAACCTACTTGATATGTGCCATGGTGGGCCCATGATTTAAGAGGGTTATATTAAGAAAAAATACATCTTATGGAGTTTTAGATTTTTAAATTTCCAACTAATATGATATCTGATCAAAAAGTGGTTAAAAGGGGAAAATTTTGGCAAAGCTTCCACCAATGGATTAAATGTGATATTAAAGAAGTATGGTTGAGTAAAAATCATAGGATGATCAAGACATTTAAGCACCCAATTGAACCCACCACCTTGAAGATTAGTCTAAGTGTACCAAACTTTTGGTGTGGGTGCCACTATAAATTAAGGTCATTAAATCCAAATTTATTTCACATATATAACCATTCATCCCTTTCACTAATGGCCCAACACATCAGTAGATCCCTAATCTTATCAGTTCATTATTTTATTAAAATCCCCACATATAATCTATGAGGCATCAAGCAAAAAATCAATAATCATTGCCATAAAGTTGATCACTCATGATTGTAATTCAAGGTGTAAACATTAATTATGTCAAATTAGTGATTACCAATATTGAAAATGGACCATATAACATGGTGGGTGGAGTCCTTGTCAAATATCATAAAATGAGGCTTCCACTTAAGTGAAATAAATGTCATAACACCACTATGTCTTACCTCATAGCTATTCGAAAGTACTAATATGTTAGGCTAGATGACTATGGAAATAACCAAGAGAAGGAAACTCTCCACCTACACTTCTTGGAGGTAGATAATGTCTATGTTTTCAAACTTACTTCTAAAATATTGAACAACATACTTATGGACTACATATATCAAGCCTCAAACATTCCATGAAAAATAATTTATAGATTATGAATGTCAAGAGACATATCCTCTACATCAATCCATTTAATGGATTCATATATATTCTTCAATAAATGCTCATACTTGGAGATAATAAACTCTAGATGATGAGAAAATTATATCACATACTCTGAATCTTTAGATAAACCCCAAAGAATGGGGCTTTGAGAGTGATTTGGAGAGATCCAATAGGGGTTGTGCGAGTACTTACCACACTAATCCATGTGATATGTGATGGGAAATACAGATCATCTAAAAATATGTTTATTGATACTTGACAATAGGAAAACACATTCACCACCAAGGATATACTTTGAAACCAAGGTTTAGATGGTGATACCTTTGTAGGCACTAATACCTTGATAGGGCATATGTTGTGAGGCATTTCCTTGCTCGATAGAGCCAAAGGCTTAGGAACCTAAGGTTTTGATCTATAATAAGTCTTGTTAATAATCCCATGACCAGTTTGAGTAGGCCACTTGTTATAATTATTCATCTTCCCCCCAACAATTTGTTATCCATCTTCTTGGGTATTCTTAGGAGTAGTGACCACTGCCTTAGTGGGGGTCATATTATAGGGGATATAAAAATGATAGTCCTTAATATTTTTGTATATGATTTATCATTGGAAATAATTACTATTAAGTTGATATATAAAATTATCTACAAATATTGGGAATCATTGATTTGAATTTTGATAGATTCCTTAAGGACCTTAGAAAGATCAACTTCCACATAGGCCCTCCTTTATAATCAAAATGAGTAGAATATTTGGGACTCATGGGTAATAATATGTACTATAGATCTATCTATTTGGTCTAAGAAGGGCTATCATGGTAGGGGAAAATCCAGGAACTCAACTTAGATAAGGAATTTTAGAGTAGCCTGCTCTAATAAGACTACAAAGTCTTTGGTCTAAGGGAATATCACTAAGAAAGAGTTTCAAACATACTATGTGGATAAATTATTCAATATAACACCTCCATGGGTATTTTCATCAAATTTTAACAAAAAAAACTTTGGTTATGTTCTAGACACTTTCAAGCTTAGTTCTATGATCTGCCTAAGCGATTTGAACCCAAGATTTGAGCATGCTTTCAGAAGGAATGTGACCAATAAAGTAACTTATCAAGAAAAACTATTATAACCATTGATAAGAAGAATCAAAATTATGTTGAGTAAGAATAACATTAGGAGGATAATCCTTACCTTGTGATATAATTTTGGGATAAATTTACTTGATCATTTGTTTGGTGGTGTCATTATAGAGTGTTCCTTCTTCATTCATCACAACTTCAACAGCTAGATGGGAAGGTGGGGAGGCCATTAAATATCTCACCTAGAGGGTGAATATATTAAATATTAATAAATTCTAATATCTTATGGGGATGTGGTATGATATAAAGGGCCAATGATGAAAATACCATGACTCTTGACACAAGGCATAAATAAACCCTAGCAGAGCAATAAAATCCTCTTATATCTAATGTTAAAGGCAAATATTTCAAATACCAAAGAGAAGAAATAAATTATAATAAATAGATTTTACACAACTCAAATTTAGATGGAAAACATAAAGCTAACTTTACAAACAAAAACAAGAGATATTTTACTTTTTATTATTTCAAAAAACCAGGATAAGTGATTAAATATTACAAAATACTAAAAGCTAAGAATCAAACTAATCAAGAGGGGGAAGATAAGGCTTTTCAATCTAAAAAATATATATTTTAAAGAGTACTTAAATTATTTTTTCACATGTGTTGTTGGATTAGAGAATGGAAATAATTTTTTTTATCTTGATTCAGGTTGCTAAAATCACATGAAAAGTTAAAAAGATGATTTCAACAAGTTAGATGACTCTTTCAAAAGGCAAGTACAATTGGGAGATGAAAATTCCATCCAATTTGAAGGAAAGGGTAGTATTAAAATCATCAAAAATCAAATTAATGGTGATATATATGATCCTAATAGTATTTATGACAATTTCACAGGTTATAGTGATGCAAGCAAAGCATAAAAGTTTTATAATCATGTTAGTAAATCCATAATTATTTATAGAGATTATAAATTATTTTTAATGAGACATATGATGATTATATTCATGTATATTTATAATTAATAATTTAAGGGGGGAAACCTATTGAATCTTATTTTCAGGGCTTACAAATTCTTAGATAAGTTTTTAACTCAACAAGAAATAATACTAGCTCTTTGCAAGATACTAGAGCTAGCAAGATACTAGTCATCCATCTACATTAATTCTAAGCAAGAACAAACATTTTTTAAATACACATTCATCAAATTATATGTTGGATTATAATTATTATAGGATTATAACAAGGATAAAACATTATGAAGGTAATTTATTTTATGATGCTTATGATTAAAATAATATGTTTGCATTGTCATTTATTGCTAGTGAACCTAGAAGTTATGTAGAAGCTAGTCAAAAGAAATAATGGGTTGATGCTATGAAATTATAGATGGATTAAATTGAGAGGAATGATACATGTATTTTATTTTAACCTAATTTGGATAAATATGGTAAAAAATGGGTCTACAAGACCAAATTCAAGAGTGATGGTACAATTGACAAGCTAAACGTTATACTAGTTACAAAATGATTTACACAAACATATGGGGTTGACTATGAGGACACCTATGAAAATGTGGAATTTCAAGAGAATATAATCCTAATTATTAATTTATCCACTCATAATTGATGTAAAATCCATCAAATTTATGTCAAAAGTGTATTTTTAAATGGAGTGATTAAATAAGTATATGTGGGGCAGCCATAAGGTGTTGAGGTAAAGGATAAAGAATTTTGGGTATATATGTTGAATAAGGATATTTATGGGATGAAAAAATTTCAAAGTACTTGTTACTTAATAATTATTAACTGGTTTTAGGATCAAGACTTTGTAATAATTCAAAATGAATAAACTCTATACATATAAGTATATTGTTCTAATGTTTTATATGTTTGTCTCTATGTAGATGACTTGATATTTACAGGTAGAACTTTGGAGATGTTAAAAATATTTAAGGAAGATATAAAATAATAATTTGATATTATTGATATTATAATTATGAATCATTTTCTTTACATGGCATTTTTCAAGTCAAGTATGCTCAGGACATGCTAAAAAGGTACAATCTTCAAGATTCAAAACCCACAGACACTCTAATTGTAAGAGGAGAAAATATTATGAGAGAGGATGGAAGTATTTCAAATGATGAAAATACTTATATAATCATGATGGGAGTTTTTATTTATCTCACTATGATAAGCCTTGGTATCAATTATGGGGTTTTAATAGTTTTTAGATTTGTGAGTAAACTGTCACTCAATCATTTTCAAGAAGTGAAGATAATTTTTTAGAAATGTAAGAGGTATTTATAATCATGGTATTAATTTTAGATTAAAATTTTATTTATATCTCATTATATACATATTTTTAAATTTGGAATATTTCTTGATGACAGGAAGTCAACTTCAGATTATTTCTTCACATTGGGAAGTGGGTTGGTTTCATGGTCTTCAAAGATACAAAATACAGTTGCATTATCCTCTACTGAAGCTAAATATACAATCCTTGCTTCAAATTTTACACATGTATTATGGTTGATAATAATCTTAACTGATTTTAGAGAAGATGAAATTGAGCCAGCATAATTTTTTTTCAATACCAATGGGGAAATATAATTCTCCACCAAACACATTGAATTCAAACATAATTTTGTTAGTGATAATCACTTTGTCATTGATTATGTGACAAGTGAATATTAGTTTTTTGATATTCTCACTAAAGGATTGAAAAAGTAAATTAATGGAAGACTTAAGGAGATGATAGGCATTTAACCTTTTTGCATCAAAGGGGGAATGTTGAGTATGATTACCAATATGGGCACTTAAGTTCTATTTTTATACTTAGTCTATTTTGAGTTTTTTAAGTGTTTAGTAAGGTTATTTAATTTATTTGTCCTAAATTATTTGTTTTTTAATTTTGGACACTTTCTAGTGAATTTCTAAAAAATAGTTAGACCTACCAATTAATTATAGTTCACTGTAATTCATGAAAAGTGTACTTGGCTAAGTCTAAATCATTATCAATCCATCAAAAAAGAGGTAGGGAACACTTTATAAGTTAGGATAACTAATAATAAATTTATTTTGGTCTTATTTTCTATATTTATCTCAATTAGGTACCTAGGTTGACTAAGATGCCTTTTATGCAAAAGTTAGTCAAAATAAAGAATGGTTCGATGCTTTAAGTAGGATTGTATTAAACAAGTTCCAAAGGAAACCAAACTATGCTTAAATACAAATTAGTCATTTTTCATTTACCATGATTTAATTATTATGTCACAACCATATTGGGTTCCTCATTTACATTACAACATGCCATATATTTAAGAAATTAATTGATCCTTAACTCTATATAAGTTCAATAATAGATCATATTGCATGTTCCAATGTCATGCTCTATGTAATGTGTTGAAGTTAATTTCATATACTCAAAATCATTCAATGAGCAAAACCATCCTTTTAAAATAATATAACATGTGTGTGTGTGTGTTTCACAACATAGTGACATGTTTGAAACATAGACCATAAAAAAATGTATAGCCTTGAAAAAAAACCAAATAATCAACAAGAAAACAAAGCTTACAACTTCTATAAAACACAAACAAAAATTTATCACAATGACTCAATTAATGTGGCAAGACAAAAATGGCATAACATTAGTAAAGGAAACTAGTTCAAGGATCATGGCCATAATAAGACAAGCATATACATAAGTCATTAATTATTTTGAGATCGGTCTATCATAAGGTTAAGAGAAATAAACCCATAATACTCTAAAACAACCCATTCCTTTCAATTTGTGAGTGGTAAATATAAATCAAATCCTTTTGCATGTCATTAATGTATTTTACATAGAATCTCAATAATTCCTTAAATATATTCAAAAATCTTACCCAATATGCTGAGGAAATAGATCAAAAAAATTAACAAACATTCCAAGCCATATTCACATTTTTTCAACCATTTGGCTCATGGCCTTAGAGAGGTTTTTAAAACCTCACTTGTAAGTGATGATGTCAAGACAACCAATGTAGAACACTTTTGAATGTGAAGTATTAAAAAAATCTAAGGAATAATCTTTTTTAGAAACACCAATCCAAATGTAAAATGCCCACCTGGATGAATGGGCATGAACAAAATGTATTGCAACACCTTCCTAGATGAAATAGATCAAATAAAACAAAAATTTAGGACATAAAAAAATTAGATATACCCAAGAAAAAATGATAAAAAAATTGCATGGCACATTTTACTTACCAAGCATCACTGGGGTTTGGGGTTATTATAGTGATGAGATTTTAGAGATGGCCTCACTAGGGTTTAACATCAATAAAGAGTTATTTGCATTCTCAATTAATGGATGATGGAAGCAGAACCCTAGAGTAATATATAATGACCATGAAAAGTAGTGTGTTCATGGAAGGTTATGAGAATGAGTCATATTATGTGCATGTTTAGAGAATAAAGTATAGCTTTATTATTTTTTGGATCTAAAAAGTTTGATGTCTTAGCTTCTTACTAAGTGAAAGGTTATCTTATGATCTTCCTAGTGACACAAATGCACTACATTTTCTCTTCCCTTTAACTATAGATGATATTTATGAACTATATAGCACCTCAGTCTTATACACTTATCAAAATCATACCTTGGGTGTTCCCCTTAGTTATAGACCTTTCCTACTTTTGTAAGTCTTGTATCTACTCTCTCTTATGACCCTTAGGCTATATCTTAGTGTGGTCAATCTTATGTTGATGACCCATGGCTTTTATCTTGCCCATAATGTTCAAACCTAGCTTATCTTATGTTTCTACAAGTTCTGAGCATGTACCTATTTTATTGCTCCCAAACACTTGAAACCTAGTCAGATACCTACATCAACATAGATTACATGTTTTGATACAAGTGTAAATTACCCTAAAGCCATATAATTTGAAAATAAAATATGTCCTAATGGTCAGCCTAAGTTATATTATGAAGATATTCTCTAAATGGATTGGTATAAATATAATATTAACTCTCATTCATTCCTCACCTAACACAAACCCAACATTCATACAAGAAAACATTCAAAGAGCATTCATTTGAGTAAAAGGCTTCCCTATTTTATTATATTTTCATATCAGTCATAGGGGCAACACTTTTTCAAGTCTAAAGTACTAAAAAAGCATCCCAAGACCTATATTTTCCAAGTTACAAGTTAGGTCATTGTTGTACTTGCTTATAACACATTATATGATTCACACACAAGCTAACACATGGGATAAAACTAAATAATTTTGAGGCCCTCTTCAGTGTACTGGATATGTAGATAATTTTTATTGACAACAGATATTTGGGGTAGTTTGGCATCATGTGCCCACTGACCCATTTTTCCCATAACAACTATGAAGATGAACAACTAGGGTATTTATAATTTGACAAAAAGTGACAGTCTATGACCTAGATTTGAATACAATAAATTAAAGGTGATGATGAACCCAAAAGCATATAGGTGGTCACATCATATTTCAATAGTTATTCTATATTATACACCTACATATGACCTAGACACTAGTATCAATACAATTGTCCCAAGATGGCGTAAGTGTCCATGGCTATAGAGGCACTTAACTCAAAATTTATCAACTATTAGAGAATATAATTTATACCTATTTTAGATCCAAATTTGTATTATCACCAAAACCAACTATCTTGTTTTCATTATCATTGCAATAAATAACATAGTTGTACTTTCAATTTTTAGCATATATCAGTATAATAAATTTAGTATATGTTTTATCTAAGTTTTATAATTAATTAGCCTATTATAGATATGTTTATCACCCTTGTGCTTATTTTTTATATTTTTAACCCTATTTATCCCATAATAAGATCCATATCTAATTTAGGGTTAAATATTTGGTAAACCTAACCTTTGAGCTCAAAACCCTAAGTGGTTTAGGGTTTTGAATTTTTTGTTTTCATGATTGTTTTACTTTTTTGAAAATTATAATTTTTTCATTTGTAAAAGTAATGGAAAATGTTAATCCAAAAAATCAATTTTTAATGGAAGATAAATAATCATTAATCACTCATCTCAATAATAACAAGGGCTTATTGGATGAATGTTTCCATGTTACAAAAGATGAAATAAGTAAACATGGAAAGGATAAGGCTTATTCACCTAGTGATGGTGAGTCCTCAAAAGGTACTACAATTGGTTCCATTTCAACCAATATACCTACATCTAGTAGAGGCATAGATTCTATTTTCCAACCTTTATTTCCTTAAAACACTATTGTTACATTTACCATGGAATTACCAATTGTTTCAACTCAAATATTAGTTTCAATGCCTATTACTACTCATACCATGGTCACTTACCCTTTGGTGACTACTTAGCTTGATAATATAAACCCCAATGGGTCTATATTTCAAACCCTCCTTCAAATTATAAATACCTTAGAGGACAAGGTTACAAACATTGAACAAAAAGATTTAAAGTCTCTTCATGTTATTAGTTCCCAAGATGTGTTGCATAACCCTCTTGCACTTGAGATATATTTACACCCTTTGCCAACTAGTTTTGTTTCATCTAATTTACCATTTAATGATAGAAATGGTGATCCTAAGCAACATCTTCGATCCTTTTATGAAGCATGCCTTGATTACTCCTCCAATGATAGGCTTTTGACCAAATTATTTCCAAGGAGCCTCAAGGAATATGCTTTGAAGTGGTTCTATGATTTACCTCTTAAAGATCATTTTTTACAACACTTCTATATTAACATTACTGAAAAGGTTTCCTATGACCAAATTGTAAAAATAAAAAAGGAACCAATGAGCCTATCAATGAATGTCTTGAGATACAAGATAATGTTGGCTCAAATGACTAATCCTATAGTAGATAAAGAACTTCAAGACATATTCAAACAAAGTGTGCTTTCTCCTTTACATGATTAAATCATCTTTAAAAATTTTACATATTTTGATGACCTGTGTCATGTTATTTGAGACTTTTAAATGAAACTTATCTCATTGAACAAACTTAAGTATTTAGCAAACATATTGACTAAAACTACATCCAATACCAAGTTTACAATTAAACCAAGTTATAGGGTAATACCTCTCGAGAATTAAAAAAAAACCACCATGGTTAATTTAGTTTCATAGCAACCTAATTGTCTTATTTTATCCAATGTACTGAGGAGATAGTTCTCACACTCACCAAGTTTCCAGCTTCATTACTCACACAATTAGTGGAGTGTCAGCTTATATCTCTCCTTTATCCTATATAGGTTGATATGAGTATACGTTTACCCAAGGGGTATGATGTAAATGATTATCATGACTATCACCAAGGACATGGGAATTCTACTAACATATATTTTACCTCGAAGCATAAGATCCAAGACCTCATCGATGACCAAAATATTACATTTGATGATCCTCCAAAGGAATCAAGGTCACAACTTAGTGATCACCAAAAATAGAAGATATTTAATAATCCTTTGCAATACCATTATAATAATGATTTAAAGGTTCAAATTATATATAATTCACATCCTCCTCCATCACTATGAGAACCCACTAGATGGTATTATTGGTAAATATACATGACATAAACCTCCTATGGTTTAGAGACCTTATATTATTTTTAATGATAGTGAGATTAAGGATGATGACTATGATCTTCATTATTTATTAATTCATATATACCTTGATAGTCAGCCTATACATATTGATATGATTGATAAAGATGCAAGAGATGTCATTTACACCATGACATTACTTACGCACTTGGATAATACTCATCATGATTTACACCCTTATACCAAATCAGTTAGATCATTCGATGGGACCTCATGGAAGGTTCTTGGTAAAATTGGATTACCTTTATAGGTGGGCCCTACACATGCGGTTACTACCTTTTTAGTTTTGCCTTCTACATGTGTCTTTGATATGTTATTGGGATACCCTTAGATACATACTCTTTGAGTAGTGCCTTCTACATTTCATGGGTGTCTTAAAAACATTCTTGTCAATCAGGTAATTACATTTTCTAGAGTTCCATATGAGCATCCTCTTAAACAAGATAAATGTATACCCAAGTAGTTAGTTATCAAAACTACTAAGGTTAATCCACTGTAAAAGGGTGAGCAATAAGAAATCCCATTTACTCAGCATCCAATACTTGAGAAACCTTTACATCATAGACATATAGTGGATTCCATAGAATCATCATCTATTATGCACCATATTCAGATATATAGAGCGCCTACACATATTCATATCACTATTATTATAAATAAACCTTAGAGAAATCAATGATGGGTTTCATAAACCTCTATTACTCCTATTTTTTCTTCATGACCATAGAGTCATGTTATACATAATGCAAAGTATCATGGAAACTATAATGGCATATATTGCATCAATGTATGCTCCTTGTATTAACACTAGTTTATGGCACCAGATACTAAGTGGGCAGATACTTATGATCATACATTGGATGATATCACAAGGTAGTCTCTTCACATTTTCCAAAAATACCAAAAAATAAAAAAATCCAAAAATATTTCTAGCATCTACATATTCTATTGGCTCCTTGGCATATATGTGTTAGTTTCATGTTGATGGATAGCATATCAATTGCTTCTACATACACATGTGTTTTATGCTTCTATTTGAGTATGATACAAACATACACATATACATGATCTATGCACTTTTATATGTTTGTATTTTCCTTTACTCATGTCAAATATGTTAGGAGCATCCACTTCTATGATTATGATACATCCAAGTTATATCATTATATGGTAACTTTACATTATCATGTTTGAGCTAATATGTACTTATACATACCTTTATCCATGCTTATATCTTCTAAAATATACTTGATGTGTTATGTAATTGACATTTATTGTTAACATATTTTATCCATGTATTAATATGATATGCTTATATTAGCTCCTTTTGTTTTCATTTATGCACTTCCTTGAGTGTCTTGCCTTTCAAATTTTTTATTAGTTAAATATTTGAATAGGCTCCATTTTTTATGGCCCCTGTGTCTTTATTTTACTCTATGACATTTGAATATATCATTTCTTGTTGTATGGACATTTGAATATGTCATTATTTTATTGGACATTTAACTAAGTCATGTCTATTCAATTATGTGGAATTTGAACATGCCCCTTGTTTGTGGTCTCCTTGGACCATTATCTTTTGATTTTATTTTGAGTGCCCTTAAATATGTGATTGATTACTTATTGAGCTTATACTATTCCTATCTATACATTTCCATGATTTTTATCATCCATATTAGGATTTATTGTGATCACATTCTATGTGCTTCAATGATAAATTCACTTAGACATGTCTTTCTAAATGATACATGACTCATTCATAGTTATATGGTTATCTTGTCCTTCTGAGGTGAGGTAGCTAAAATTTTATATCCTCCCTCAACTCAAAGTGGGGAATATCATTAGGTTCATATTAGTAGGGTAATGTCATATAGTCATGGATTCTACATGTTCACAGTCTTAGATTCAGTGGAGGCATGTTTTGGAAACATGTTCTCCACACTTACTCAGTATTCAACATCTCCATATTATAGTGGGGGTATGTTTTAGAAACATGTCCTCCACATTAGAACTTATATCAATTTTAAGTTTTATATTATAGCTGGGGTATCCTTTGAAAACATTTTCTCCACACTTACATAGTTTTAAATTGGCTAAATAACATAATTATATGATTTAACTACACATTTATGATAGAATTATATACATTGGTACCATTTTTATACATAGTTTCAACATGAGACATATCTAAGGTGCATATGATATGAAATGTGTGCTTAACAATGCAAAATCAAATCAATTTTAGATTCAGAACATTTTTAGGGACTATCATCATGCACCGGGTTGGATTTTTATAGACTATATTAAGCCAATCTACTACAGTAGTTGGTTCAATTTTTGGTATGGTTGAGGTGATTAAATAAATAAATCCTACCAACCTTGTAGTTTGGAATCAATTTTATCATACAGCCTCATAATTTTTATAGTATTAATTGAATTGGTTTAGTCACACTCACCAAGTTATAAGTATGATTGTGTTGCAGTTTTAGCTAGTCTCAACTACCAAGTGGAAATCCACCTTTTCTCCAAGGTTGGGGGCATGGGCCCTCTCTCTCTCTCTCTCTCTCTCTCTCCCCCCTTAGATATATGTACTTTATATATTTATATTTGTCTTCAATAAATTTCATTGATTCATAATGATGCATATTTCAAATGAAATTATGAAAAGGTAAGATGGTTGCATCAATACATAGGTGTAATCCTAAACCTTGCTCTCTTTCAATTTTAATCATTTAAATAATTTTAATTTCAGATTATATGCATTGATTATATATTTAAAATTGTCTTGGTTTTAGTTCAGTCACCATCAAAGCACTCAAGTTATACTTATGCAAATTCAAGGTGTGTTATACAAACCTAAGTACACATTCGTTTCCTTTAAACTAGCAATTTCATTACTAGATTAAAGGTGGGGAAATGTAGATGATATTTATGAAGTATATGGCACCTTAGTATTATACATTTTGAAAACTTAGACCTTGGTTGTTCATCTTAGTTCTAAACCTTTTCCACTTCTACAATTCTCACATTTTCTCTATTATGCCCCTTGGCATATCTCTTAGTCTGAATAGTCTTATGTTGATGACCCAAGCCTTCTATCTTTTCCAAAATGCTTAAAACCTACTTATCTTGTGCCTCTACAATTTATGAGCATGTACCTATTTTCATACTCCCTAGACACTTGTGCCTCAGACAAACACCTATGTTGATGCAGGTGTCATGTTCCAACATAAGTTTCAAGTGCCATAGATTTATCTAATTTACAAATGAAATGTATCCTAATGGTCATCCTAAGTGATATTATATGAGGTATTCTCCAAAGGGATTGGTATAAATATAATATTAACCCTCATTCATTCTTCACTTTGCATAGATCTAACATTCATAGCAAAGAGAATTCAATCAATCACTTAAGTGAGCAAATACTCCCTATCTTCTATTTACATAAAAATCACAGGGATAACACATCTACAGGGCCAAAGTACTGAAGGAATAAATCAAGAGCTATATTTTCCAATTTATAAGCTAGGTCATTATTGTACTTGATTATCACACATTGTATGATTCACACATAATCCAACACATAAAGGAGAACTACATAAGTCCAAATCCCTCTTTAGAGTATTGTCCATGTAGGCAATGCTCATTAATAGAGGGGTCTTTGGGGTAGCTTGACACTATGTGCTCACTAACCCATTTTTTTGACAAGCATTATGAAGATGAATAACTAAGGTTTAATCATTTGATAAGGAGTGAAAGTCCATGACCTAGATATTAATGAAAAAATTTAAAAATGTTGATGAACCCAAAAGTATCTAGGTGGTTGCATCCTATTTTATTAGTTATTTTGTATTGAACACATATGTCTAATCCATTAGTGTTGATGCAAAGGTCCCAAGCTAACACAAGTTTCTATAACTACATATACACTTAACCTATAATTTGGTGAGTGTTATAGAATATTATTCCAATCTAATTCCTACCTATTCTATATCCCTATCTATATTAGTATCAGAACTAACTATCTTATTTTCATTATCATTACAATATCTAGCATAGTTGTACTTTCTATTTTTAGTATATCTCAGCATAATAAATTTGGTATATGTTCTATCTAGTTTTTGAAATTAATTGGACTGATATAGATCTATATATCAACCTTGTGATTAATAATTTATTTATTCTTAACCATATTTATCCCATAGTATGATCCATATCCAATTTAGTGTTAAACACCTAGTAGCCTTGAGCTAAAGTCTAAATAAACTTATAAGCTCACAATCACATCAAAATTACACCATTATCTAAAATTTTATAATATTGTTTCACACACACCATTTTAACATGGGATAAATATATGGATTTTGAACCCTCTTCATAGTATTTGTATGTAGGAATCACTCAACATAGGGAGTGTTAAGGTCAAGCACAAATTCAAAAGTTAACCAATTTTTACCCCATGATTGAATTTATTCTCTTGATATATTGAGATATATATTCAAGTGAAAGAGAAGATACACAATGGTTTTCATGAAGGATCATAGTCTCCCACATAGTCCAAAAAATGCACAGGTGAAGGTGAACCTATCACATAAAAAGCAAAGCTTTATCACTTATAGGATATTATCACTCCCTAAGGAAGACAATACACTTCTCTCCTATCCAATTAAAATGCTCCTAAATAAGGATATTAAAAAACCCTATTTCATATCCATAGTTAGTCAACATAGTATCTTAATCATTTCTAATGCTTATTATAATTCTGAATTCTATTTTTCTAGATAAGTTGTATTTCTTTGGCACCTTCTTTATTTATCATATTTCAAAATTTAGTAAGTTTCCAATCAATTTGTGTCATTTATTAATTATATATAGCATTATTATTTTACAAAACAATTTATCTTATCTAATCAATTAACTTCATAATTGACCAAAATTTGATAAAAACATATTGGTGAACCTTCTTCTTGTTGAACATCTCCAAAACCCTAGCTTGTCATTCATGTTTCAATCTATTTTAGCACTACTATTAGGGTTTTAGATTTAATATTTCCATTTCATCATGAACATAATGACTGCATATATATATATATATATATATATATATATATATATATAATTTCTTGATTTAAATCTTATTGGTACTATTTATATGTTCATTTCCTATTGCTTTTTAAATACTTTACATATATATAAGCCCATGAATACATAATGTCAAGGCAAAGATCACATCCTATATTAATCAATAACTTAATAATGAATAGTTTTATGGTGATTATTATTGCATGGATCAATTTGAATTGACACATGTTACTAATAGACATTAGAGGGCTCATATGGTTCCTTTTTTTCCTCTTGCACCTAGACCTCACAACTATCTTAGCTCATATCCCACCTCTACTATTCAACCTAGGCTTATAGTAAATCTTGTGGTTTTAGCCATTTTTACTAGATGAGGTTGAGTGCCTCATCAACCAAGATAGGAAGAATGAATTTAGGTAATTATATTTCGTCCAAAATGTAGTCCAATAGGACATGTTCATCAGTCTAGAGGATGTGATATTATTGATCAATTAAGGTATACACCAAATAATATTTCCATGTTAGAATTACTTCAAAAGTCCACTATTTTCAAGGACAATCTATACCAATAATTGAATCAAACACCTATTCCTCATGACATAGAGACTTATTACTTAACATATATTTTAAACATTTTGAAGGATATTGAGAATGTTATCTCTTTTGGAAATGAATATTTTCCTTCAAAATCAACTATTGCTGAGAATTTACCTTTGTTCATGCAAATTCAAGTTAAAAATATGGTAGTCAAAAGGGTTTTAATTGATGATGATTCAAGGTTTAATATTTAAAATATTACATTCTTATAGACACTAAGAATAACATGGATACTCTTCTAAAGACATAATAATATCAAAATATTTGATGATGTACCTCACCAAGATTTGGGTTCTATCACTTTGGATAATACAATAGGGCCTAAGTCCCTAACCACTCAGTTCCAAGTAATGCCTAATAATTTCCACTACAATTTACTCTTAGGTAGGCCATGAATACATGTCATGGAAGCTATACCTTTCACTTTACATAGTGTGTGTCAAATTTATAACTAATGGATACTTATAAACACACCTAACCAATAGTCAACCGTTTAGATATTATAATATTACAAAGCCTCTTACTGAGAGTCCATCATAATTTGGGGCACCTCAATCTACTATAGTGCCACCACCATAGATCATTCCTATATAACAAATGCACACATATAATTTTGGTGTTTCTAATAAAAATAATCATAATCCATAATCTACAGATAAATTAGAACCACATATTTCACTTCAAAAGGAAGACCATGAGGAATATGTACAATAATTACCTTTATTAGTCAATTCAGAAGATCTAAATTTCATATACATAAAGGATGTTGATGATGATTTTGATGCTACTTATAATAATGATACTAATGAAATAGTAATGAACATTGGTGATTATTTATGTGGGTTGAATTTCACACCAGTTGGTTTAGGGGAATACAAATATGATTTGAAGGCAATCATAACAATGTATACAGGTACAAGAAAATTAATCACTTTAGATATGGATAAATGAAAGAATATATGTTGCCACATATATACAACACAACATATTATTCTATTAAGTGTCCCACAGACTAAGTTTTTTTTATCAAATTTAGCATTTATATAGCACATGAGGCACAATACATTGATCAATGCACTATAAGTACTGATAAGTCACCGTTTATAGATTAAATAAATAATGTGGAAGTTATGGATATTGAGCTAGTTATTAGGATAAAATATAATAATTCACAAGATAAACCACATGTGATGTTACATATGTTACTTTACAAGGAAATAATTGCCTTGACAATAGTATGACATAGATCTAATAGCTAGTTTTAAAATAAGAGGACCATCACTTTTGTAATTTTCATATAATAAATGAGCATGACATCAATACAAAAAAAACATTACAAGTACAATGTTAAATGCACTATTCAATTTATATAGGTCATACCACAACCTCCCAAGGCTCAATAATAGGGTTTCACACATAAAAACTAAAAGCATTATAGGATTAATTCTTTAAATATTTAGGTTTTTATTGAGAATGAATATAGATAACATGTGGTAACAGATGAGGACACACAGCTAAATGTATGTACACTTGTATACCTTCATCACATAGGGTATGATCAAATTGCAAAATTCTATATATTGTCAAGATTTAATAGGACACATTATAGTATTAATTTCATGTGGTCTAAAAGTGGTGGATACACTACTCTTTGTTATGGACATAGGAAATCAGATGAGTGCCACATTAGGGCAAAAATGGTTGTACAAAATGGGAGCTATCATCGATAAGTTACAGAAATGTCTTACATTCAAATTTGAGGATAGTATAATTTACATTCTTCCTGATGGTATCAATGATAATCATAGATTTAGAAATGAAAAATAGGGATCCAATTTGGTTTATCCAAAAAAAAAACACATGAGACATCTCACTTAATAGAACAACATGTTATACATATGAACTTGATACAAAACAATACCAAATACAAGGATACACTTATAGAGAATGAATGGTATGATGAACATAATGGTCATGATATATGGGAATTTGAAAATATTCAATATCCAACACTCAATTATCTCCCACCAAATTTACCTTTCAACTATCCACATCCCTTAGATGTGTTTTTTGATTTGTAGATTATAATATTTCTTCATATATGTAAAAATACAAAAAAGTAAAATATTCTAAAAAAATCAAAAATCAATACCTATACATTATTATGTTTAGTTCATTTACATAAATTAATTTGTATAATCATTATTCATTACTTATTTCTATCTAATTTTATATCATATATGCTTCACAAGTTTACATGAGTGGATACAAAGCATACAGGTTGCCATTCTCAAAACTAGTCACAGGTTTTTCACTATTTGAAACTCAAAAATTACAAATAGAAAAATCACCCTATTTAGACTAGGGGCCTTGCACTATTGTCCCATCCCACTATTCCTATCCTAGTGATGATAGGCTATCAATTATCATATTTAAATTAGACACGAGCATTTTTCATCTTGTATATATATTAGCAAGCTCATTGGGGGCATCTTTTACACAACTTTTATCCTTCTTCAGTTATCCCTTATTGTTTATATCTTAGTTATCTACATTGCATAACATATTTTGATATCACTCACTTCCTCACACATTGATATCTTATTGGTTACCTATGTTACTTAATCTATTAGTGCTACAGATTACTTATGGTAATCAACTACATGTATTCATTCATGCTTTCATATTTGATTTTTTGCTTCATGTCTTATGTGTATTATCTATTTAGATTGTGTAAATTTAAACATTTCCTTATGTAACCCTTTATTATATGTTTCTATGTGTGATTTAAATTTAAACATTTCCCTTATGTGTGGCACTTTATCCTTATATTGCATGCTTTGTGTGCTTTGTGTGTACTATTTTTTAATATTGTCATGACCATGGCACTTTTTTGCTTAGTTTTTTATGCCATTATGGACTTAATAAATTTTCCTTTCTGTTTTATGTCATGATGGATATCATTCATCTCTACTTAAGTAGTTCTATGCAGATTTTAGTACTCAGCTTTGATCACTTATATGTGTGCCTAATTGTTAACATCTATCTTGATAAATTCACCATGTATGCTTGTTTTTACATGCATCTCACATTACTATTTTGATAATTTTATATATATAATGGTTTCATGATCCTCCATGTTATCATTACTAATCATATTTATATTTTCTTAAAAAATCTCTCATATAACTTTTTTTATTTTGAGTTAATTTAGTGTCTAATCGCAATAACTCACCTCAAAAAATGGGGCATACATAATGGCTTTTCTTAGAAACTAAGGCCCTAAAGTGAAGTATATAGACATAATTTTTCAATTATTACATAGTTTTCAAACTTTCATACTCATAAATCACATAGAGATCTATTTTAAATAATAACAAACCATTTGGATAAGGGTGAACCCTATTATTGTCCAAAACAATGCATTATTGTCCTAGTAGGTAAGAAACAATCATTTACAAAAATTATCTGAATCTAAAGTAGTATACATCAGTTGGAAATAGATACCAAGTCATAATTTTCAAAAAAAAACTTATGTTTGTCTTATAATTAATCAATTTTGGAGCATCATGCACGACATGTGTTTCAAGTTAGCATGTAGATTATTACTCACAATTTTAGATATTATTCATTCTCATAATCCATATATGCCAAATATCATATTTTGGGGCATGTGAATGACATATTATTACCTCTTTGTTTAGTTTATATACCATTTTCATAGATGTAATGATAATCCATGTCATTCTTCACACTGTATACATCAAACCTAGATTGTATTATCTTTTTGCACTAGTTGTATGCTACTTTTGAAATAAAAATAAGCCTTATTCCATCTATAATGGTTGGTTCACATTTTACACTATAACAATATATTTGAATTAATACAAGGATTTCAAAACTAATTCATCACTTTGGGTATGTGATGGTGGCGTCGAGCACACCTTGATTTCTTAAGCACACTCACCTATCAATGAGAATTGGGTCATGCACGGTCTAAACCAATTTTTTCTATAAAAATAAAATCTTTAAGGGTCCCACCCTTTACATTCATCATTTTTACACCATAAAACACAATGTTTTACTTACCTAATTAGGTGTATTCATTTAGTGTTGTAACAACCCCTCAAGGTTAAACTAGAATTAGGTTAAAAAAAATTAACTCAACAAATTATCTTTACTAATTCCAATTGCTATTGATCATTAAATAAATGCATCATTTAATTAATCTATTCTTTTAACAATCAAGTTAATCATATGATTCATTTAGCTAATGATAACTATAATAAAATATTGATTTACTTTTGTAAGTAAAATATAGAAGTAATAAATTACCGAAATCAACCATTGTTGGTTTAAATATCAAAATGGATACAAATATAAATAGCCATCTACTATAATTATAGAATTAACATCAAATATTACAAGTATACAATATTAAATATTTGAATATCAGATTATAAATATACAATGTTCCATAAAACATACAAATCTAAATAAACTCATTAATATCCAAAAGCATTTATGAGTAAAGTGTTTATCGATTGACTAATGAAATGGGAGGGAGAGTATCATCCAAGTGATTTTCCACACCAACCATGGACCATTTATCCCCCACACAATCTTCCAACAAGGGAATGATCCTCCCTTCACAAATGGGCAAATAATGATGGTGTAAAAATCAAGAATATCAACTAGAACCCATGTGTTGTAAGATAACTATCACATGTAGCATATCATAAAGAAATATGTTTTAACATGATAGCATGAAAAACATGCAAACTAAATCAAATATATGAATTGATAACTTTCAAACCATAAAAATTACTTTGACCAAATTTTTAATATAGTTTTCTAGATCTCAAGATCAGTCAAATTGATACACAACTCATTTGGATATCCTCAATCTATCTATTAGTGGCACTAAGTAAGTACTTGAAGTCCATATCACCTATTTGCTTAGATTCATTAATACCATATCTATTTATACATAAATAATACTTAAATAAAAATATTCAAATAATATATTTCCATATAAAAATGCCAAAGCACATTTTAATACAAAGCAATCATTTAATACCATATATTTCATCACATGCACCTAAATGGTATAAATCAGGTAACTAATTTTAAATATATCATTTTAAATAAAATAGATAATTTATTCATATCACAAGAACAATAGTAATAATCCATTATTTCTCCCTTAAAATAATGGTCTTATACTTAATAATCCAACTTTCAACTATGTCTAGATTATCCATAAAATACTATTCATGCACATACATAATTCCTTTTTCCCATGCAATAATTGTATAATTGACCATTAACATATTACAAAACCTTTATAAATTCTTATGTATAAAATATTCCCTTTTATGTTATAAATTTCTATTTGTATTCTTTTTATTTATGTACTCATACAATATCTACATATGTTAATACCATGATACAAGTATATGTGCAAAGTACATTGAATAGAAGTTTATTTCTAGGTAAAACTCATGTGCATATATGAATATACAATTCTAGTAAAACATCAGATAATATACAAATTCAAATTAATATATAACAATTATATATATACATTACAGTCTTTGTGTAATTAATTCATTGACCTACTTGTGTGTGTGTGTATATATATATATATATAATATATATATACACACAGTTTGAGTTTAACATTCCATAGGGATAATTCACTCAAAACTATAGGTTTAAAACAAATGTTCAAAATACCTATAGACATCCAATCACAAATTAAATGTTCCCATTTAACTATCTAACAAGAACACAAATACCAAATGTTTCACAAATACCTTATAATAGTTATAGGCTTGACTCATGTTAACATAATGTTTCTACATCTAAGGCAATCCCTTAGCTACTATTATAATCATAAAATATTAATTCAATAATTAATTTTATTTTGATAAAAATAAAGTCATCGAATCAATATGAAAATATTTGAATTATACCCAAAATGTTCATAACCACTCAACTCGTTCAAGCATGGAGGTCTGTGCTAAATTAAATAGATTTAACTTCCTTCCTATTCACATTATTTTAGTAGTAAATACAAATAATTCCAATGGTTCGATAACTCTAAGTTTTTTATAAACACCTTCAGCGCAATATAACCATTATTAGACCTGTACGTTTGCACAGCTCAAAAATATTTTAACAAAATTAAGTTTTAACTAATACAATCATAAACCCTGAGTATAACTTATTATTGATTACACAATGTGTGCAACCAATAAATGGTAGGTTTTAGGCTTATTTTTACTTGGCCTTGTGGATGGGTCAAACCCATACCCATGGTCATTTATTAATAACCCACCTATAAATTATTTTTATTTTTCAAATAACTCAAAAGTTATACCAAGGCTAGTTAAAAATATAATCAAACACAACATTCCCTTAAACACCTAAAACTAACATTTCAACTCAAAAATAGTAAATAGTTATGCATTCATGCATAGAGATTCATTAGGGTAAAAATATAGTCAATCCCATTAATATCACATCTAAAACAACCTCTACAAAGTATGTTTTAATGATGCGAGCATAACAAAGACATTAACATCTAATCTACAACTAGTCATAACCTAGCTCTCAAATTTTTATTTTACTAACCAAAAATGAAAACATTGGTTCCATCTACCTATTCCTAAATATAATATAATATTCAACCATTTATGAAAGGGGTAGGGTTTATATGTGTTTAGCCTTGTGGATGGGTTATACCCATCCTCAAGGTTGACTACATATATTTCCCATTTTTTTTAATATATATTCAAAAATACAAGAACCCATTTCAAAAAATTCAATGGCATAACTAGTGCATTCCATATATCATTCTAAAATGATAAAACCATAAATTTAATTTTTAAAAAAAACCTACCTAAATACATAGACTAGGTAGTGCAAATCCAAATTCTTTCTTTTCCAAAACTCTCTTCATCTACTGCATGTTTCTACAAAACCATCTGCCCTCCATATATTCCTAATTACTTGTGTTATGCATTTTAAAACCCTCAAATAATTCCCATAAAATTAGGTCTTTAATTAATGAATCTCTAGTTTTATAATTACTCTCTAGAATTTTGGCATGGTGGCTAGTTATAACCCCATCAACAATCAAGTTCATCTAATATACAAATGAAATCATAGCCAAATATGCAGTTCAAAAAAGTCTACATTTTGATTCCCAAAACATTGCTTCAAAATGTCTATAAACCAAATAATTCAAAACCCTAGATTCTAAGAATATGCCTAATTACATAATCATGTTAACATTATGGTTAAAAAGATTGCCTTTCATTTCAAAACAATCATGCCTTTTATTAAAAGTTATAACATTTATTAACTCAAACATGGGTCTAAAGTTATCCATCAACTTCCTTGTGTACCATTATGCCTTTTAAGTCAAACATTTTAATTAAAACATCAAAAAAATTAATTACTATTGCATAAACATGACACACATTTGATCCTTATGGTGTTCAACATTTAAATCTATAGTGAGTTTCAATTAATGCTAAGATAATAGAATAAGACAGTCATACAACATCAACCCAAGAAGGTATCATTCCCCAATTAAGTACTAATATATACAACTAAATATATTATTAAACATTTAATTAATACATGTATCCTATTCTTGTGTTATTCAGATATAATACACAAGAATTTTAGCCATCATAAAATCTTATGAATACAAGTATGATGGCATATATGTATAAATGATAATCAAACATTACCAACAAGGAAATGATGCAAGGTAAGGAAACACATTAGCAATATAATGCATGTTGTGAACAATAAATATCAACCAATCAACAAACAAAAGCGTAATATTAAGATATGTGGTGTGTGTAGGGGTTTTAGCCTCATTCTTTCATCCCCCACTCATCTCCATCTATTCCATCCTATTCAATGATACACTCCCTTAGTCATAGTCTAGAGGGTGGAATCCATCTTACATCCACCTTAATGTAATAAACAATAGTTAGACCATATAACAAAATAATCCATAATATACTATTGTAACTAAACAAACTGAATAATCATGATCATGATATACCATAACAAAATATGAGTAGCTAATAATAAGTTAATGATTATGATCATGAGTAATATATAATTGTCCAGAAAATAGCATATTACTAATCTATCTACCTAACATAATAATTAAACCAATAATTAACCATAAAATCTATAAATTAATAGATTAATGAGTATAGAGAAGAATTAGGATGTAACATCCTCCCCCCCTAAATTTGGTCATCACCTCGATGACACTTATTTCAACCAAAGTTCTGAAATAAAATAATGTTTAATAGAAAATAAACATAATTTCAAACAAAATAATATGCAAACAAATATGAAAATAGATTATAAAACTCTTCATAGTATTCCTAAGTGGCACTATATTTAGAATATTAGTCCCATTAAACCTTGTACTATGACACTTCTCTATTATGTAAACTAAGCTTGTGAGTTTCATAATTTTAATTGGTTCTACTATGACCACCCTGATATCCAAAACTTGTAAAGCATACCAATCCAATACATGTGAAGGATAAACAACATACTTTTTAAAATAAGACACATGAAAAACATTATGTATGAGTGTTAAATCTGGTGGCAAAGCAAGCCTATATACCATAGAATTGATAACTTCTAAGACCTCAAAGGGTCCTACATATCTATAAGATAACTTGGCTAATTTTCCAAATTTAATCAATATTTTCTATGGTTTAACCCACAAAAATACCTTGTCTCCCACTGAAAATTGCCTTGCTATTTTTTTAGATTAGCATACCTCTTTTATCTATCATTGGCTTTAGCCAACATTTTCCTTATCAACTTAACTTGATCTTTAATTTCTAGAATCATAACTATCCCAAAGACTACCCTATCTTCTAACATGTCCTAATTGATTAGTGTTATACACCTTCTTCCATACAATGTCTCAAATAGAACCATTTTCAAAACTAATTGGTATGGGTTGTTGTAAGCAAACTCAACCAATGGAAGATTTTTTTCCCATATATATTTCTAGTCCACACAATACATTCTTAGAATATATTCTAAAACTTGATTCACCCTTTCAATTTGACCATCTATTTCTAGATGGTATGTTGTACTAAAGTTCAACTGTGTACCCAAAGTTGAATTTAAAGTCAACCAAAATCTAGAAGTCATTTTTGGTTCCCTATCTAAAATGATATTTTCTATAAACCCATAAAATATTTACACTTCTTTCATGAATCTATTTACAAGCATAGGTGCATCATCTGATATATTACCAAGAATGAAGTGAGTTACCTTGGTGAGTTTATCAAAAAACACCAAAATAATGTCATGTTTATTCTAAGACATCGACAAACCTAGCAGGATGCACATGCTCAGCCTTAACTCATTGACATTATAAACATTAGGAAACAAAATTTGTTGCATCTTTCTTAACTCCCTTCTAGAAGTATAATGGCCTTAGCTCTACCAAAAGCTTAGTAACTCCTAGATGACTTGAGTAAAGATCATTATGCAGTTCCTTGAGTACTACACTCCTTGAATTCTAATTATCTGGTACATAAATCCTTACTCTATACCTTAACAAACCATCATTCTCAAACTTAATTTCATCATACTTAAGATCTTAAGAATCATATTGAGATAATGTCATCTTTACCTAATTATAAAATTCACCACTTAGAGAGAATTTAACTACCTAATCATGAAAGGTACTCTTGATGGTATCCAAAAATATTATATACCTTATACAACTAAGGGCATATGTAACCCTATTTTATTTTCCTTTTATGTAGTTAATGTCAAAATCATTATCTGACAAGAATTTTAACCATTGCCTCTGATGTAAATTTAGGTTAGGTTGGGTGAAAATATATTTGATCCCTAAGCTATCAGTCTTGAGCTCAAACAATTTTTCTAACAGATAATGCCTCCAAACTTGCAAGGCATAAACTATTTCAGCCAATTCTAGATTATGTGGTCCATAGTTTACCTCATATGACTTCAACTTTTTAGACTCATAAGCTACAAAAAAATCTTCTTTCATGAAAACTCCTCCAAGACTATATCCTAAAGCATCAATTATTATTGAGAATTAGCCATTTGGATCAAGATATCTCAACACTAGTGTTAAGTTAAGACTTCTTTTCAACTCCTAAAAATATTCCTTATATTTTCCTAACCACATAAATTTTTAATTTTTCTACTAAGGAGAGGTAATAGGATTTACTATTTTTGAAAAGTTTGGGATAAATTTCCTATAGCAATTAGCCAAACCCATAAAACTTCTAACTTCATGAACATTTTTGGGTGTCGACCACTCCATGATGGCTTTAATCTTTGAAATATCTATGGATATTCCTTCTGTAAAAATAATGTGCCCAAGGTATTGTACCTTTTTATAAAATAAGGCACACTTTGATAGCTTCCCAAAAAGTTTATGTTTTTGTAACTATTGTAAAACCAACTATTTCAATGAATTTCTACTTAAGTTCTAAAGAAGAGAGAAAATAAACTCAATACAAGGTATGGTTGAAAAACCTGAATAATTGTGTGCATGTTTAAATTAGAAGATTGTGAAGAGCTCCTCTTTGGCTTGGGAGGATGACCTATAGATAACAAAGCACTAAATCAAACTTGTTTGTTAGACAAATAGTTGAGTGGATTGCCTCACGATAGTTAGAACTCAAAAGTGAGAGCTTTCTTAAGGGTTGTCAATCCACACATTTTAGTAAAGTAAGCTTATAAATAGAATAGAAAAGTACTTACATTAATGAATCAAAGGGTACTAAAATTGAATACAAGAGTGCTTACTAATAAATGTGATATAAGTGATTAAATTAGTGATAAACTAATTAATACTAGTGCTAGAGGATTGGGTTATGCTTTAGAAAATCTAAAAGGGGTCTATGAATAGGGAGGAATATAAAAAATTAGGTTTGATTGGGGGTAGGTAGGGCTTACTAGTTTTTACTACCATAGTGACCGTTAGTGGTTGGGATGATTTTCAGTGGTTAAGGTGACCATTGATGGTCAAGATGACCATTGACGATTGAATAGACCATTGGTAGTTGAGTCAACCATTGATGATTACTATGTGAGGATCTGGGTTAGTAATTTGGATGATTAATGAGATCCAAAAGATGGATTTTGAGAGGTGGGTAAGACTTGGGTTGATTTTAAAATGGAAATAAAGTAGATGAATATTGTGAAACATGTACTTGTCTTACCAGAAGTTGATTGGGTGGATAGTTAAGGTAGTTGATTTATTGGTGGAATATAGCTTGATTTCAATAGAATAATGGTACATAAAGGCTTGGTGGAGAGGTGGTGGCAAATTGGCTCTTTGGTATGATTACTAGATTACTAATGGTGATTGACCTACAAGAAAGAAACTCCTAGATATACAAGTTATTGATAAAAATTGGAGATGGATTTCACCTCCTAGCTCCTCTCTTCTTATAGGCATAAGTAAGAGGTCCAAGTGAAGGTTAAAATGGGCTATCTAATTATAAATTATCCATGCAAAGGATCATAATAGGATTGAGATAAGTTATAATTAGAAAATCAAAGGGGGTACTTTGCATGTTCTTGGTTGGGGATGTGCACCTTGACTATCGATAGTTAGGATGATCATCAGTGGTCAACCTAACCATCAATTATCAAGGGTAAAGGGTGAAAAGAGGTAAAAGACTAGGTTAAGTTAGTTAAGTTAAATTGATTATGGGTGAGCTTGATTATAATTTAGAGGGTTAGATTGGTCTTGAGAGGGTCTCAAGGTAGTCAAGGGCTACTTCAATATTTAGAATTATGGTGTGTAGATTTATAGTATCTATATTTTTCCCCTTTTTGTTGTGTAACCTAGAATCAACTAGTTTTAAAATAAAATCTGATGTTGGTCAAGGGTCTACTAGTTGCCTCAAGTATGGGAGGAGGTGTTCCCTATCAAACTTGGAGGAAATGAGGTAAATTAGAATCGAGTGCAAGTTTGACATGGTTGGTGAAGGTGATGAAAAGGGTAGACATTAGGTTGGGCACTAAATCACAAATAGGCATGTGAAGTGAAACAAAAGGTTTGATAGCCAAGATCATGCAAAGACTAGGTTGCCATAGTTGAAAACAATAAATGTTAAATCTAAGGGACAAGTGATCAATGTACCATGTAACCATATTTAGGTGTGGTGGTTGGGTATACATGTTAGTCTCTTAGATAGGGTCATGTTTTGTTCTAGGTATCCAAGGTAGGAAGTACTCTCTTGGAAAACACAAATAGGTCAAGTGTCATGAGTAACCAAGGTAAGAAGTTCTCCTAAAAGACACAAGTGGGTTAGGTAAGTGCAAGGTGGCACAAGGTCAAAAGGTGGTCAACATGGAAATTTTATCACTATGGTCAAAGGACCAAGTAAAATGTGTCATAAAATACTCATAAGTTAGGCCAAAATGGACCAATAGCAAGATGATGGGGTGGTTAGGGTGGGTGGAGAAGGTTGTCTCCATGGGTGGGTAAAATTGGGTTGTTTTTCCTAAAAAGGGGTTGCTAAAGTCAAAGTGACAAATTGAACATCCTAACCATTGATGGTCAAGGTACTTAATAGAAACTGTTGATGGTCACCTTGATCATTGATGATTAAGGAACATACCCTAAAAATACACATGGTAAAAATTGCAAAGTGAATCACTTTTAACCATTTATTGCTTGTGTTTTGGGTTAACTTTAAGCTCTAGATCTTGACATTTTGGAATTTTTTATGAGAGATCTGAATGATATTTTGGTTGATTTGGTAGTTGGTGATTGGTTGGAGGCACATGCTTGAGGTGATTTCCTAGGACCAAGATGTAGAGAGCACATAGACATGGGTGAGGATGAGCAGGTTTATGGCTGACTCTATAGTCATCACAAAATGAGGTAGGAGATGCTCTTAGTTTTGATAGATAGATTGAGATTATGCATTGTATTAGATGGGGTGGTTAGGGTAGGTGAAATGATTAGTTGTATTTGATATGCCCTATGGAGGGGTTTTGTTTATTTTAGGTAGATGGGTAGGTGAAATTGGGAATTGGTGGGTTGGGTAGTTAAATTAGGTTGAGTAAAAGTATAGGGTATAAAATTTTATGTTTTTTTATGCATTTTAGATTGGTTTAGATGTGGGATAGGTTTCGGGTGTTCTGGACATGGGATTCGTATAGTAACCATCAATGGTCAGGGTTGACCATCGATAGTCGATACCCTTAGAGAAGAGGAAGCCTGACCATCAGTGATCATCATAACCATCAATGATTGATTAAGGGTAAAATGGTTTTTGATAAGCATTTAATGGTTAAGGCAAACCAAATGTTGGCTTTGATAAGGCTTGCTTTATAGAAATCAATTTAGAGAGCACGGGGTAGATGGCTTAAGAGGTAAGAGAATAGGCTAGGTGTCTAAAATGCTTGAAGGAGTGTGGGGTAGAAAAAATGAAAATTGTAGGTTAGTCTAGTATAATTACCAAGTAAGAATGGTATATTGACAAAAGTGCCAAGTGTAAGCTAGGATAGGATGGTTAAAAATGCTTGGGTTGGGGTAGGTATTAGTTGGAGAAGGTAGTGAGGTGTTGGTTGGCTAAGCTAGGGTAGGCATTAAGAAAGAGGTTTAGGTGCTTGTTAGGTATATTTTTGATAGGTTAAGGTAGATATCAAAAAAATTATTAGGTGAGGGTTATGAGAGGGAAGGTGTTATAAGTTGGTAAAGACATCAATTTATAAATGAGTAATGCTAATGCATGCTAACCTTTATTTTTGTAGGCACGAAATTATATCTAGATAAGGGATTGATTCCCTAAGATCTTTATAGATATTAAATAGAGTATTACCCCATCCGATTGGGTCCATATGGATGAGGTGGGGTTGGGAGCTATGAGGCACTACTAGTATGTTTCTTAGGATGCATCTATGGTTGTAATGATCATTGAGAGATGGGATCCCACTATGAACACCTTCTTAATTATAACTAGTGAGATGACCATTCTTATTGAGGACGTGCATAGGATCACCCAAATTCCACTACAAGGTGATCTGATCTATCATATTGATTATGAGGAGAAAGATGATCATGTCAAGCTCATGTATGTAGATGAGTGATCAGGTTAGATGCCATGCTAGGGGATTTAGGTATACAATTGTGTATCAGAGGGATCCAATTGAGAGGAGACACATGACCATGATTATGATTGTTGTGACATGTTTTGGGCTCCCTAAATTGAGTAGTGGAAGGTTTCCCTATTTGTTACTAGGGGTACTAGTTGAGCTATTACTAAGATAGACTATATTTGGTTGGGTGCCTATTTTGGTTATGTATATCTACAAATATCTATGGGGGTCTAGGGCCCATAGGAGACATGGCATCAATTTTAGCCTAGTCTTGCATTGTTGGGCCTACGAGCATATTCGGTTGTTGAGACTAGTGGGATTGTTGTGGGTTAGCTACACATAGATTGACTTCCATGTTGGCTTCATATGATGGAGGGGTGATTTTTTTGCATCAAGTGTAAGAGGTGGTACTCATGATGTGGATTGGTTCAAGAGTGTACTGGGTGTACTAGTGGTTTGGTATATCACCTAAAGGTCATACATCTAGTTTTTGATATAGATAGGATACAAGAGGTAGACACTCTCCCTTTAGAGCTATAGATGGATACTTAGTAGGCAACATGAAGAGGTAGAGTTGATTCCATTTGATAGGGTACATCAATAGTTTGGGCTAGTATAGGGTATCTCAAGCCCATTCCCTAGGTATAGGAGAGAGGATTCAAATATCCTATTGTCAGTGCCATAGCCTATTCCTATAGTTCCAGATGGTGTATACAAGGAGCTATCAATTAGGGCTTTGATATATGATGTCGAGTTTGTAGATAGGTACATGGCATGGAACTATCCCTTAGACAAAGTTTTAAACATTTGTGGAGATGATGGAGGTACAAGGTTGATGGCCATGATAGATAGGCAAGGGTGGCTTTGGTTGTTACACAAGAATAGGTATAGGTACTATAAGGATAGGTGTCCATGTTATAGGGCTAGATTTTCACATTATAGGATTAATTTTTGACCTTGTAGGGTCATCTTTCTACTATCATAGGTGAGATGGATCAGGATAGGACCTCTCTAGGCTTAGTGACTCAAGAGAGGGACTCTTTGAGGTAGAGAGGAGGAGGAGCAGTATGAAGATAGGCAGTGCTACCCAACTTTACCCCTACAACATGATACCTAGCTATAATGGTGGAGATACAGTACTATGAGGCTATTATTCTATCATAGTGTCCAAATGAGCTCTGATGGGACAAGTACAGGGCTAGCTTAGTAGGTGGAGCTAGTTTAGTAACATTGAAGTAGAAGGTAGTGTTTGTATCTAGATAGGTAGGGATATGTGGTGGATCAATAGGAATAGTAGGTGGATAGGCACTAGGATCTAGTGGTGCTCCAGGAGGCAGTGGTCCACCTGGGGCATAGATGTAGCTAGATATATATGATTTTTATATTTCATTTTGATTCCATCCTATGAGCCAATGTGGTGAGATGTACATTTTTGAGAGATTCCCATGTCTATATATATGCACACATTTATTATGCTATAGTTATTTGACTTATGAGTTTATATATGTGATCTTTACTTATGGTCATACTCATGGTCTATGATTTGATTTTGATGTTTATTACTTATGATGTGATGTCTATATGTGATCATGGATTATGCTTATGTTATGAATGTTTAGCTTAAGCATGAGATGGTTTGGATTCATGGTTATGCTTATGACATGCTAAATCTTAATGTGTATATACTGCATTAGTAGACTTTAGACATGTGGTAGAAAATGGTTGATTGTGTAAATGCTTATAGATGTTATTGCTTTATGATGCTCATCATGGTTATGGTTATGCTTTATTATTAATTTGGAGGATAAAACATATGAGGTAGTTTAATAAACAACACTAGATGGGAGACTTAAAGAATCTAATCAAGAGACAAACATCACAATGAAAATATCAATTAGTAAAGATAGGGTAAGAAGAGGGCATGATGCTTCTTCATTGATCGGGACTAAAACACAACTGAATTTATACTGGCTTAATGAACACAAGCCCTTCAAATGCTTCGCATGAACATTCATTAGTTGGTTAGAAATGTGTCTTGACCACATAATGTCAAGTAAGCTCAATAATCCCTTGCATATAGTGTAAAGGGGAGATGGGTGAAAATGTAACCCTATTACGAGACTAGCATGCCTCCATTGTAGGTTTCTAAAAGACCAAGGTAAATAAGCCTATGCCAAATTATGTAAACTGATCAATGTAGGAAGTCTACTTACAAAAGCCAATTATGACTTACACCTTATCTTGTTTTTTGAGAGTTGATTATGGCTTTCAAGATTATTTTTATTTATTTTTATTTTGATAAAGAGTATTTTTATAATTATTGTAAGTGGGGAGTTGATCGATGTGGGAAGCTTCCAAGAAATTGATATACTTTTGATAAATGCTTACTCAACCATCCTTTGAGGGAGTGGTCTAATTTTATGTGCTTTGTTTAATCTTTTTGATAGTTATCCTTTGAGGGAGAAGTCCACCTTACATTATGGCAATTTTAAAGAGGTATTCAATAATTGTCCTTCAAGGGATCAATTTGTGAATGCTAGGAATGACCCATGATTGTTAGTGATAGGAATTTTGTTATTTTTCTTTGATTTTGCTTAACATAGACTTACTTAAGCTAGCTTAGTGGTTCACCTTTATGAAGGTAAAATCAAGAGCACAAGAAGTTTAGTTTAATGTAAATAGGTATAGGTGACAATGACCATAGGAATCCATTCTATGAAGGTGTGGAAAGTACCATGAGAATCATGTCATGGGTAGATCCATGATACCCATCATTAAAGATAAGGATATGCTGGTGATAGATAATCACATGATTCATTTTTAATTGATTGCCCCCTGAAAGAGGGAGATGAATGTGGGTAGATAAGAAGGGATGAGCTTAAGTTAAACAAAAGGTGAACTTGATCCTTCTAAAAAAAAAATAGATGTAGATGTGAAGCATTGAGGGGCTCAGGTTCTGGGTGGCCTTTGAGTGAAGACAACCAATAAGCTCTTGATATATACTTATGAGTTATGATATAAGGTTTAATCCAATTGAAAGTGAACATGGCCCATTTTCTCTTCTCCTTATTAGTGACATGTTGCTTTCCCTTTAGGATGAGGTCTCTGATATTGAATTCTCACACTTTAAGGTGCTTGTTATAGGCACATTTGATATGCTCTTGATAGACATGAAGATGGTTGAGGGACACTAGATGATGCTAGTTAAGTAGCTCGAGTTGGGATAAATGGTGTTGACAATAATCATAATCTAAAATAATCTCTTACAAAGATATTTTAATTAGCATGTTATTAAGAGTTTTGTTAGAGGCTTCTACCTTTCCATTAGCTTGAGGGTGATAAGGAAAGGAAAAACTTGACTTAATTTTGAATTCATCACATAGACCATAGAATTACTTGTTCTTAAAGTATTTACCATTATTAATGATAATATTATGAGGAACACCAAAGCAGTATATGATGTGATGGTTCATAAAGTTGATAATCTTTTCTACTTTGGTTGAGATAAGGGAAATAACCTCTACCCATTTGGTAAAATACTTAATTAAAATGATTATAGAATGATGTCATTGTGAGGAATGGGGGTTGATATCACCAATAAGGTCTAGACCCCATTTTGAAAAGGGATAGATATCAGTGGAAACACAAAGGCTATGGCTAGGTGTGTGATGTAAATTAGCATGTTGTTGGTACTTAACACACTTTTTCACATAGTCACAATAGTCTTGGTTAAGGGTAAGCCAATAATAGCTAAGGTGAAGGATACGCTTAGCTACAGTAAGGCCACTAAAGTGTCACTCATAGATGTCACCATGTATTTCCTTGATAGTGTGAGAGGCTTCATGACTATATAGGTAATAGAAGAGGAGGCCATCAAAGATGAGTTTATAAAGGATTCCTCCCATAATGGTATAGAGAGAGGTACTCTGAATAAACACTCTTCAAGCATTCTTAGAAAGGCCAGAAGTAACTATGCCAAGGTTAACATAGTTGAAGGTTTGTTGATACCAAAGGTTAGGTTGGGTCTCCTCTACATTGAAAAGGGTGGGAGAATCTAGTTTGATATAGGACTATTGGGTAAGCTTATGAATAATAATAGTCAACTTATAATCTAAGGGTACAGATGTTATCTAAGAGGCAAGGGAGGCCATGGTGTCAATGAACTTATTGGTAGATCATGGGGTTGATTGGATGCAGTAGTGTTTAAATGATGCTAAGAGTTCATCAAATAGTTTCTTGTAATATTGTAAAACATCATTATTACACTGGTAAGAGCCCTTGATTTGATTGACCACAAGTTGAGAGTCACCAAATATATTGATTATTTTGACTCCTAGGGCTAAGGTAGTTTAAATTACTATCACTAGGGCTTCATACTAAACCATGTTATTAGTACATTCAAAATCAATATTGAAGGACAAATGGAGAGGTTCACCATCAAAGAGGATAAGGATGATACTTGTTCCCCTACCATGTTGACACTTTGATCCATCAAATAACATGGTGACTTGATAGGTGAAATCCACTTGAGAGATGGCCACATGGACTCATTAGGGAACTCAAGGGGAGGAGGGTGGTTGTCTAATAAAGGTGCTTCAACTAATTATTCAGTGATGACTTGCCCTTTAATTGAATTTTGTTGAAGAAACTCAATGTCAAACTCTGATAATATCATGAGCCACTTGGCCATACACTAGTTTTGGTATGGCTTGGAGTGCATGTACTCGAGTGGTTCAGTGTTGGTTATGACATAGGTTTTATGATTAAGAAGGTAGTGGTAGAGTATGGTGGCCACAAATACTAAGGCTAAGTAAATCTTCCTAGTATGGGTATATAGATTCTCGTATTCCACAATCATGTAGTTAATATAGTATATGGCTTGCTCTTTATGTTATTCATTTTGATGATCTAACATTGCTCCTAGTGAATGGTCAATGGTAGAGATATACATGTAAAAAGCTTGGTCATCCTTGGGGGGTAAGGATAGGTAGAGATAAAAGGTTGTCTTTGAGTGAATCAAAGGCCTTTTGGTAGTCACTATTTCACTTGAAAGACACATCCTTATTTAGAAGGTGGTGGAATAGTTGACAACAATCTGAAAGATAGGAGATGAAATGATAAATGGACTAAAGCTTTCCCTATAGGATACAAAGTTGATTAAGGTTGTTATGAGGAAGCATGTCTAGGATTTATTTTATTTTAGTGGGATCCACTTTGATTCTATGAAGGGAGATAATGAAACCAAGAAGTTTCCCTAACAAAACCCCAAAAATGCACTTCTTGGGGTTAAGATGGACATGATAGTGGATAAGTCACTCAAAGATGATCTTAAGAATGACCAAGTGATCCTTTCAGAGTTTTGATTTTCCAAAAATGTCATCCACATAGTCCTCTATGATCTTAAGGATAAGATCATGGAAGATATAAGTCATGGCATGTTGGTAGGTTGCACTAGCATTCTTTAATCTGAAAGGCATAACTCTATAGCTTAAGGTACCCCATGTGATGGTAAATTAAATTTTATGTTGATCTTTAGGGGAAATTAATATCTAATTATAACTTGAGAATCCATATATGAGAGATAGCATCTTGTGTTTGGATGTAAGATCAATAAGATGGTCAATGCTAGGTAGAGGAAAGTCATCTTTAGGGTAGGCAAGGTTAAAGTCACAAAAGTCCACATAAATGCATAGTTCCCTATGAATTTAGTGATAGGTATGACATTCAAGGCCCATTGGGGGTAGTCAGTTGGTTGAATGAAGTCGATAGATAGGAGACACTAAATCTCTTTTTTTATGATAAGGGCTATGCAAGGATACATGCATCAAATCTTTTGCTTGATAGGTTTGGCATCATGATGAGTGAATATATTATGGGTAGAAATAGCAAGGTCAATTTTAGGCATACCACTATAAGACCAAGTGAATGTTATGCCATGGTCTTGGAGGAAAGAGGGAAAGTCTTTAAGTTCTTCGATATTCAATGATTAGCTAATTTTGACTATATAAGGATTATCTAGATTGCCCAAGTTGCTAGTCATGGTGGATTCATTCAACATGGTCAAGGTTTTGGGAGGAAGGGATTTGTGGATTGAAGAATTTAGGGCACCATGGTAGGTGAGGATAGAATCATCATCTTGACACTGAATAGTGTTAATGGTAGGAGAGTCTTTTCCTATCATCTCAAGATGGGTCAAAGGGATGGTTACGATCATCCCCTCTTTTTGATAAGTTAGGGGTCTAAGGCCAATCATTTTGATGAAAAAAAAGTTAGGTGGGATGATATAATCATCCTCACACATGGGTAGGGGAGAGGTTGGTGAGGAAGGGTAATCTTCCTTAACAATGGTAATGATAAATGTTTTTTTGCCTTTTATTGGGTAGGATGAAACTAAGGCCATGTTTCTCATGAGTCTTCTTCGTCTCAATGGAGACAAACTCATGTGGACCATTTTCATATTGCCCAATACCAAAGCCTTTCTAGGCATACTGATGAAGGTATGTCTTGGTAAAGCTCAATTTATCTAGGTAGGATAAACTGATAGTAAATAGCCTAGGGGAGAGAGAGGTGGTGAAAGTGCCAAGGGGTTTGTTGAGTCCCCTATAGATAAAATGAGTCTAATGGTGGGGAGGTCTAAAGGGAATGATAATTTCAATAATGGGGTCATATCTTGGTTGGTTGGTAAGTTGTCTATACTCGTGAAGAGTAGGTAAAGCATCAAGGGAAAAAAGGTGATACTTCCCTAATGAAAGATAATAGAATGTGGATTCCAAAGGGTTTATGGTAGGGATTTGGTGTGAAGGTATAGATGAACTAGTTTATGCCTCATTGGTGGAAGGGGATATGATATTTGGTTTGGTGGTTGAAGGTTGGGTTTTAGTTGTTGAGGGTGTGTTGGATAGGGGTATGAGGACATCATTAGGGTGGTAGGTCATGTTGCATGTTGAGAGAGGACTTAGGTCATCTTGGATAGTGATGACTTGGCCTTCATGGTCAAACTTTATATAATAGTGGAGGGTAGAGGGAATGCAACCCATGGAGAAAATCCAAGGTCATCCCAACAAGACATTGTATTAGAATTCACCTTCTATAACATAGAAAAGAATGAGGAGCATGTGGGGTCTTACATGGATATGAAGGATGATAGTTCCCAAGGTAGTGGCCATGGTATCATTGATGAAATGAAGTATAATTGAGGATTCAGACATAACATTGTTTGATAGGTTGAATTGGTTATAGACGTGAGAGGATATGGTGTTTATGCTAGCTCCCCCATCAATCATGACCTATTTGATGTGGGTTTGGCTAATATAGGTAGTGATAAAGAGAAGAGGATCTAGGTCCTCAAGATGGATGGAGGGTATTTATGAATCCTTGAAGGTAACAAGGATGGAAATATAAAGAGCACTGATAAAGGTGGATAGAGGCTAGGGGTGCTCAGGTTAGACCTCAATGGATTACAAATCCTCTATTAGCATTTGGCAGTGGTGGGGAGAGGTAGATATTAACTCATACAAGCTCATCTTGACTAGGGTCTGATGAAGTTATTTGAGGATAACTCTCTTGATGGATTTTGAGGGATTGGATTGGGAAACACCTAAGATAGACACCTTGGGTTTGGTGGAAGATAGAGATGATTGGGTGAAGGTTGGTTGGGAGTTTGAAGAGGGGTGCATCTAAGGAATGGACGCTTTAGCCTTCCCCTTATCTTTATATTATGATCTAGTGACCACAGTGATAGTATGGATAGAAGGAGAGGTTGAGCTGGAGGATTGCTCATATTTGTCTTCACTACAAGGTGATAGTGTAGGATTAGGTGAGTTTTAGGTAGGTATGCTGGGTGGCTAGATTAGTATGGGGATCATAGGAGGGTCATCTATTAATAGGTCATCCTCATTACAAATCTGATAGATGATGGTTTGGAGAGATTTGTAATTCTCTGTGTCATGACCAAGTGTCTTATGATAAGAACACATATGGTGGTCATTGTACCAAATGGGTTTATAAGATAGATGGTCAAAAGGTCTGATGGTAGGTAGGGTTAAATAAGATGTCTATAAAAACCTATGGAAAATGGTTGAATAATATTTGGCCAAAGATGGTAAAGGTTTAGTGGTCTTTGCTTTTGTGGTTAAAGTAAGAGGTTGCTTGGAATTAGGTTTGGTGGTAGGTGTTTTGGGTAGGTTGGTATGCTTGATTGTTAAATTTGGTTTAGGCAACGAGGTTGATGAGCTAGAGGTGGAAGATCATAAGGTATATAGATTAGGTACAGTTGGTATGGTGAAAAGAGGTACATCAAAGAGAAACTATGAAGGTGTCACCAAAAGAGGTGGTGGGGTTTTGGTAGAGGCAAATAGCTTCCTACTCAAGGTAGAGGGATGAGGCCCCAAAATGGAGGGAAAGGTTGAGGGAGACAAAATTTAGGCCTTATAGCTTTTGTGCAGTTTTGCCTCTTTGGTTGCTTTGGTTTAAATTTTGGTTGGTGGGCTTGAGGGGGTTAGGTCCACTTTCACAGATGGGTGACTAAGGCTCAGTGTAGGGAAGATACAACTATTCTTGGTAGACCTAGTTGGGATGATAGGAGAGGGATTATATACTTGGGTCTTGGTTAGCTTAAATGGTTAAAGTTTGATTGATTTGGTGGAGGTTTTAGTTGGTTAGTTAGAGGGTTTGGTTGTTTGGGTAGATATGGTAAGAGATTGGTTAATGGAAGTGGTGGGTTGGTTTGATTGATAAAGGGTTGGAGGTTTCAATTAGGTAATATAATGGAGGCCTAATTTATTCTATAGGGTGGCTTGATCCATGTCAAGGTTGGAGGTAAACTCTAATTTCTACACTAGTTTAGAGAATGGTTGGCAGGTTAGCCAAATTCCTTGAATGGTGGACCTAAAAGATAGTCCCTTAGGTGGATACATAGGGATGGTAACCTCATCCTCTTCCTCAATCAAATGATGTGGGGTTAAGATGGGTGGTTCCTCTATGGGAGGAGTAGACATGGGGGTTTCCTCCTCAAGAATGATCTTTGAAGGGGGAATGGTTTACTCAGTAGCTAAAGGTGAGGGTGAGGTGTGGATGGTGGGTTGTTCTGATATATCAACTAAAAGGGTGGATAGTGGATCAACTACCTCAATAAGTGGAGGGGGATAAGATGGTGTTTCCTCAATTTGGGTATCTCAAGGAAGGGAAGGTAACTCTACTACCTCAATAAGTGAAGAGGATGAGAGATAAATAAGTTGGTCAATAAGCTCCTTAGCAATGATTGTGTCAAGAACCATGTTAACTATGTGGGTATCATGAGAGCACTTGATGTTTTTTCTCTCATTCTTGGTAGGATCATGGTTTAGGAAAGTTTGCCTAAATATATCAAGGGCTTGGTTTTATGGTGCATTAGGGTTATCCAATTTAAGCTCATCTTTATCAATGAGAGATTGGATAAGGCTCTTGAAGGTGTTGCACCTACTAAAATTATGTCTTATCACTTGATGGAAGGCATACATATCATTATCATTGTACCAAATGGGTGTAGGATGAGAAGATTCAAATTATTAGGTGCCTTGATAGGAGGAAGTTGAATGATATTAGCTTTCAATAACTTCTCCAATATGGAAGCATAGGATTCTCCAAGTGGAGTGAATTACTTTTAGTTGTTGTGAGTTTGGTTCCTTAGGTTTTTCTTTGAGGAACTAGAGGGATTATATTGGTGATAGAAGGTGGAGGAGTATCTTTAAGAATAATTTCATTCATGGTTCCCTTATTTTTGGTGTTGGTATTAGGTTGGTTGCTTGACTTGGAGGAAGAAGCCAAAATTAGTTTTGTAGGTTGATTTCTTGTTTTTGAGATTTAGTTTACTTTCATCAATGGATTAGTAATCTAACTTATGTGCCATGGTAAAATCTTCATTAAAGTTTTGAAAGCTTTGGACATGTAGTGTGGAGATATGCTTGGCACATGCCCGAGCAAAGAGCTCTATGAGTTCAGGTTGAGGAAAGGAAAAGGAAATTTGGTCAATAAGACTCCTCTAATGAGACACAAAATCAATAATGGATTCATCCTTAAACTATTAGATAGATTAGAGGTCAGTGATAGAAAAAAATTTAGAGATATTGATAGAAAAAATTTTAGAGATATTGATTGAAAAGTGGTTCAAGAAAGTCTGAGCTAGTTAGGTGAATGAGAAAAGGGAGTGCTTAGGTATGGTAATATACTAATCTAATGCCAAACTAGCTAGAGACATGGGGAAGGTATGGAGGAGAAGAGCATCATCGTAGGTGATGAGATATAAAGCATGCCTAAATTCCCTAAGGTGTTGTTGGGGATCCTCCTTACTTTCAAATTTAGAGAACTTGGGAAGTTCCCATTGTGGAGGATATCCCCTAATAGGTACGAATAGATAGATGGGCTCATTACAAATTTGGTCATACAATAAGATTTTTTGAGCACCTAAAATGGATGAATATAAGGTGGTCATCTTATCCATAATCATCTTCATCATATTGGCTTAGGGTTGTGCACTTGAAAGGTTATAAGATACATACTATTGCGGTGGTTGGGAGACATATAGATAGTGGGTAGAAGGTTGGGAGGTTGCCACATATGGGTAAGTGGATGTCAAAGGTTGGGTAGATGATATGTAAGGGTAGGTAAAGGTAGGTATTTGGGTAGTGGGTACATGCCCTTATATATTAGGGATGTAACCAAATGTTGGTTTAAGGGGTGCTTGTTGGATAAGAGCGATTGTTGGGTTGGTGATCGATGGAAGGGTGGTGACCCTTATACTGATCGGTGACAAGGTGGAGGGTATGGACACCACAAGGCTTTGAATTATAGTAGTGGTCAATGGGTTGGAATTATATAAAGGAATGTTGGTAGTGCTAGAGGTAGGCACTCTTATTTTTATGGAGTGGTTGGTAGGAGTAGAAGGTATAAAGGTAGTGGAAATTTGAGTTGGTTGATTTTCAATAGTAGTCTCAAACAGGTTGTTGGTTGATGATGAAATTTGGGTAGTCAACGATTGGGTAGTAATCATGAAAATAGAGTTACTATTCATGATTTGGAGAGGCATGTCATAATGTGGATCTACAGATGGAGCTGAAATTGGGATATTGTAAGACATAGTTGTAAGGTAATGTTGCAAGGCCACGAGATTGTTATTCAAGAAAGTGGAAAAATATACATCTCCTTGAGGAAAATCTTGAGGGAATGTAGGAATTCCTAAGGGGTGAGAAGAGTCTTTTGGTTCAAAAACATAGTCCATGGATGAAGAGGTAGGTTGGCTTGGTCATGGGTTTTGCTCCACAAGGTCTCTTCATTGTTAACGAGTGAGAACCATGTGAGATAAGGGAGATAAATCACAAATAGCCTTACTACTCAAAAAAAGAGAAGATAAGAAAATATCAAAGAAATCAAATCACACTCTAAAATATGCGTTAAACCCTATATTTTTAATTAATCTAACTTTTGGCTTATGCCTTAAGAAAACATGTGACTAAAATTGGTTTGTAGATTGGGTACTAAAAAATAAGTCTAAAGTTGTTTTCAGTTTGTGTTTAGGCACTCAAAAAGAATTTGTATTGGAATGAATACATGGCTTGGTATTAGGGCCTACCCCATCACTTTACACACCATTTTGATAAGGGTGTTGGGTGTTTAGCCAAAATATATTGATATCCAAAGATTATACTCAACTAGAGAGTTGAATTGGTTCTCCCCTTGGTAATGACCTCCAAGTAAGATCATTGGGAAAGGGTAAGGTTACTGCTAGGTGATGAAATCTTAGTCAGGCCTTATCTTAAGTATGTTTGATGTTTTATTGATGAAATTGGTCTAGTTAGGTGTGTGCAACAAAGAGTGAATCTATGATATATTACTTTGCCTTTAATTTAAGTTATGTAAACTAAACTTTCAATCAATTAATGTTTGCACTTAATTTTAATCCCAAAAGAAAATTTTGATTTTTCTAATGAGAAAATAATAGAGAGAGAATGCAAGCAACAAGAACCCAAGTAAAGACACAAGGGTCCCATCAGATGTGCCAGAATGTTTCAATGAATTTTTGCTTAAGTTCTAAAGAAAGAGAAAAGAAACTCGATATGGGTATGGTTTAAAAACCTAATTTATTGTGTACATGTTGAAATCAAAAGATTATGAAGAGCTCCTCTTTGGCTTGGGAGGATGACTTGAAGATAATAAATCACTAAAGCAAACTTTTTTGTTAGATAAATAGTTGAGTGGATTTCCTAGTGATAGATAGATCTGAAAGTGAGAGCTTTCATAGGGTCTGTCAATCCACACATTTTAGGCAATTAAGATTATAAATAAAATAAAAAATTACTTGCATCAATGAATCAAAGGGTACTAAAATTGAATACAAGAGTACTTGCTAAGAAATATGCTATAAGTGATTAATTTAGTGACAAACTAATTAATAATAGTGTTAGAGGGTTGGGATATGCTTTAGAAAATTTGAAAGGCGTTTGTGAACATGTAGGAACACAAAAAGTCATGTTTAATTAGGGGTAGGTAGGTAAAACTAGCTTGTTGGTTTTCACTTCCATAGTGACTATCAGTAGTTGGGATGACCATCGATAGTTGGATAGACCATAAATGGTTGAGTTAACCATTGATGGTTACTATGTGAGGATCTGGGTTGGTAATTGGGTTGATTGATGAGATCCAAAATATGGATTTTGAGAGGTGGGTAAGACTTGGGTTAAGTTTGAAATGGAAATAAAGTAGATGAATATTGAGAAACAAGTACTTTTCTTACCAAAAGTTGATTGGGTGGATAGTTGAGGTAGTTAATCTATTGGTGTAATCTAGCTCAATTCTGACAAAATAACAATACTTGAAGGCTTGGTGGAGAGGCAGTGGCAAATTGGCTCTCTGGTATGATTGCTAGATTATTGGATTGTTGATGGTGATTGACTTGCAAGAAAGAAACTCTAGGATTCACAAGTTCTTGATAACAATTGTAGATGGATTTCACCTCCCAGATCCTCTCTTCTTATAGGCATAAGCAAGAGGTCCAAGTAAAGGTTCAATTGGGTTGTCTAATTATAAATTGTCCATGTAAAGGCTCACAATAGGATTTAGACAATTTATAATTAGAAAAGCAAAGTGGGTAGTTTGCATGTTCTTGGTTGGGGAGGTGCACCCTGACTGTTGATGATTAGGGTGACCATCAGTGGTCACCTTGACCATTGATGGTTGAGGGTAAAGGGTAAAAAGAGGTAAAAGACTAGGTTAAGTCAATTAAGTTAAACTAACTGTGGGTGAGCTTAGTTAGGGTTTAAAGGGTTAGATTGGTCCCAAGAGGGTCCCAAGGGGGTTAAGAGCTACTTTAATATTCAAAATTATGATGTGCATATTTCCAGTGTCTACACCAAATTCAAATGTGCTAGATGATCCTCTTTTGATTGTGAATAAATGAGGATATCCTTTAGATAAACTGAGATAAAATGATCTAGATAAAACCTAAACACATCATTCATGAGATTCATGAATTCTACAAGTTTATTTTTTAGCCCAAAGGGAATAAATATGAACTCATAATGTTTGTAATGAATCTTAAAAGCTTTTTTTAATGTCTTCCTTATGAATCCTTAACTAATGATATCTTTCTCAAAGATCAATATTCAAGAAAACTAAAGCTCTATGCATTTGATCAAAGAGATGATCAATTTGAGGTAAAAGATACCATTTTTTTATCATTTCCTTTTTTAACATCCTTAATCAATACATAGGTGAAGAGTTCCATCCTTATTTTTAATGAACATAATTGGTGCACCTCATCATTACCCACTTGGTTGAATCAACCCTTTGGACAATAGTTTTTGTATTTGAGCCTTCAACTCTACCAATTAGAAGGTCATCATTCTATAGGGGGATTTAAACTATCATTCAAACCCTAAAATGAAGTCAATTGAAAAATCAAACTCTCTCTTAGGGGGTAAACTCAGTAATTCTTAAAGAAAAACACCTCAAAAATTGTAAAGAAAAGGAAAATCCTCGATGGAAGGTTCCTTTTATTTTTCCATTTCATTTATTTTTAAAATAAATGCTTAACACCCTTTTCTCTATGCTTTATTCAACTAAATTGCATAAATCTATTTAAGTTTTAGCTCCCTTTTTGCTCCTTAGATTTGGGTTTGTTTTCCCAAATCATCTAAACACTCTACCTTTTTTTTAAAATAATCCACCTTATCTTTATTGATGGAAACCTTACACTTTATCTTATTATGACCAATCTAATTATATTCAATCACATCTAATGTATATGGATGTTTTCCTTCTTTATTGGTTCATTATACTTTGAAAACACCACTTTGTACTTTCATCGATAAAGTTTGTCTCACTCAATATCTTTAGACTTTTTTCTTGATTATCTTACTACTAACCTTATGATAGGTTTAACAATATATATTTGAATCTTATTCAATACAAATTTTGATTATGTTAGTTCTTGTCCACTATCAATTACTTCCTTATATAGACAATTTACTAAATCTATTACTCTCAATCAATATTTCAACATCTCAGACCTTTAATTGATCTTCTTCTAAAGTTGAATACTTGTTCTTGATTCAATTAAACAATGTATTCCTCACAATCATATATTCACTTTTAGTCAATAATCTAACTCTGTAACATAATATTTTTTCTTACATAGCCTATTAAATTCCTTGGGGAGCTCCACTTCACCCACATCGATAAGCTTGGACCCTTCACAACTCAACTTGACCTATATTGGTGCTGTAATCCCATGATGACATAACACGCACCTTGAGAATAATGACATAAACCTTATAGATAGAGTAAACCCACTCAAGGAAATAAATCTATAGAGTTTCAAGCATGGAATTTCTTCATATGCCTTTAACCAAGATAGAGCTAATTCCCATCACTTTATCTTGTGGAGAATCATTTGCTTTTTTATAAATTACAAGCACTAAATATCCTCACATTGTGCAACCAAAACTCATTGGCCATTGAAGATCTATTTTAATAGAATGGAAGTGAGGTGACTAAGCATGTAGTGGCATGCATTCACCATGACTGTCTTTGCATAGGTATCATATTTTCTTACCATTTTTGCTCTCCTCTCTTATCACTTTTTCACAATGCAACTAAAGTTATTCTACCCAGATATTCTTAGTGTCTACAACCATGAATACAATTCCATACAACTCCATTGCTTATAGATCCATAATATATTGCAAGATGTAGATATTCACTCCTTTTGACTCATCAATACCTTATATATTCTAGATCTTTGGACATTTATCAACCATAATCCTCTCTAACAAACTCATATGTATAATGTTTTTAGCTTATCTATTTTATGAACTCATTTTACACAATTATTCTTTGACCTTCTTAATTAAGCTTTTGGAGACATTTATCGATTTGTACAAGGAATATGTACAATGAACTACCATAGAAAGTAAAACCTTATTGAAGACATGACTAGAATATTTCAAGATTAAAATTAGATATCAATAATTTAATCATAATTCCACCTATTATTATTTTTAGACTGTTGAACAATAATATTGATTCAATTGAAATTTATGGGATTTCCATTCTTATGTCTATTCTCCCATATTGACCATTTTGGAATACACAAAATTACCCATAGCCAATGAATAACTCAGAATAAAACTTATGCTATGATGGACCCAAGATCATTCAATTAATGGAAAATCCATTATTTCAACTTACATTCTCTAGATTATATATCAAATAAAGACTAAATTATTAAATCACACCTTCATATAGCTTTGTCAATGTACTCAAAACACACATATTTGATCTGAGTATTATGACCTAGGTGAACCTAAAAATTCAATTCATTTGAATGTAAATCAGATCAATGGTCATTGAGATCCCATATACTCTAAATTATGCTCAGATCCTCTCCTTTAGACATGTTCTCATACATAATTAATATATTATGTAGGCCTAAATTCCATGCACTTCTTATAAACTCCTCTCTACTCCATGGGATATTCATTCTCAAATACAAAACTTGTAAATTTAACTTTATTCATACTACAGACCTGCAAGTCTACAAATCTTATCTTTCTTATATGTAAAACATGCTTATAACCTTGTCTTAGCTCCTATTTTAATGGATATAAGAATTATCAACTTATAACCAATATCTAAATTTTACTTTCTTTCTAAGGTCTAGGAAATAATCCTTACCTAATTACCATTGTAGACTTCCCTTATTATCCATTTTCTAAATGGAGTTTTACATTGCATGTAGGTAGTTTTAGATGAGATTAACTTTATACTAAATGACTCTTCATATTTTGGCACTATTCCATGATTTTACTAACACTCTTCATGCATTCCAATATATATTTCATTGCATAACACACCTAGACACACCTACTTTCCCTTCACAACATGGATTATTTGACTTATATTTACAAACATGTACATGGGTGAGTTGATGTTCTTGCATCAAACTCCTGGGCTTAAAATATTTCATGAGCTCCTGCTCATGAGCTTTGTTTACATGCCTAAATAAATCTAAAAATCTCTTACAAATTATTTTCTATAATTGTCTATTCATATATATGGGCATGTTCTTTTATGTTTCTTCTTGCTTGTCATCTTCTCCATCCATGCCATGCTTTTCTATTTTATCTTCCCTTTCATATTCTTATTTTCATGTTTATCCTCTTGAATGAGGATATCAAATTCTATTCTCTTATCTTGAGTTCTTGAAGATCTCTCTTCTTAATGTTCTCCATTATTTTCAATCTAATGTTCAATGTCTTCTATCTCTTTTAAGAGATCTTATTCAAGTGTTAATCCTAAGAATTTTGCCTTCACTCCTTCATCTTCTTCATGTATGATCCGATGCATTTCTTAGATTCTTTATGTTCATACACCACTTATTTACCTACACTCAAAACATCAAAATCAAAATTAGATATAAAAACTTGAGGCCAATTTTCCCCTTAAGTATCTTCTTCCATCTGCATGTTCATCTTGAGTTTTTTTGGCTCACCCTTGAGTTGCTTACATAGAAAATTATTTTTCTTCTTTTATTAAGGCAATAAAATTTTGCCTTCTCTTAACAAGTGATTTTTATATACGATTGTATTTTCTTTCTCATCACCAACCCATTCCATGGTTTTTTCATGTTCACTATCATGAACTTTATTAGTACTAATTTTTTCTTTACTTCATTCATCTCTCTTTTAAAGTCTTCCTTTCTCTACTTCCTTCTCATCTCTCTATTTTCTTAGTTGGTCCTTTAATTTAGGAAGCTATTTAATCAATATTTTCACCATATGTACTCTCTCAAGTAAGTTTATTTCACCTTGTCCCATCTTTCTTGTCTCACCCAAGTTTGTTTTACCTTGGTATTTTGAAAATTGTTTAAGTTACCTCTATCTTAGATTTATTTACAAGAGCAATCTCTATGTTCTTCTATTTATTGAGCTTCACAAGCTCTTCACTATCTTTTCAATCCTTACCTAGATTTGTACCTTCTCCTTAATCCTTAATGGATTTTGACTGCCTTGACCAATTTCATGTAATCACCACAATATCTTGTAACTTGACCACTGCAATAGCACTGAACAAAATAACAGTTTCTCAAAAACTTTTTAAAATCTTCTTATTACCTTTTCTTTCCTCCAATCTTTGTAAATTGAATCACTTCATCCTATAACTTGTACTTTAGTATTCAAGAAAATATCAATGCCCAAGAGCTTCTTGCTCTAATACCAAAAATGATGGAAACATTACACTTTATATTATTATGACCAATTTGATTAATCAATCACATCTGATGTATATGGAGATTTTCCTTCTCAATTATTCCATTATAATTTTAAAACACCACTTTGTGCTTTCATCAATAAAGTTTGTCTCACTCAATATCTTTAGACTTGTTTCTTGATTATCTTACTACTAACCTTATGCAAGGTTTAACAATAGAGATTTGAATCTTATTCAATATGAATTATGATTATGCTAGTTCTTATCCACTATTGATTACTTCCTTATATAGACACTTTACTATATCTATTACTCTCAATAAATATTTCAATAACTCAAACCTTTAACCGATCTTATTCTAAACTTGAACGCTTGTTCTTGATTAAACTAAATAATTTAATCCTCACAATCATATATTCACTTTTAGTTAATAATATAACTCTATAACATAATAATTTTTATTACATAGCATGTTGAGTTCCTAGGCAAGCTCCACTTCACCCACCTTGACAAGCTTGAACCCTTCACAACTCAACTTGACCTATATTGGTGTTGTAATCCTATGATGACATAACATGCACCTTGAGAAGAATGACATAAAGCTTATGCATAGAGTCAACACCACTCAAGGAAACAAATATACAAATTTTCAAGCATGGACTTTATTCATATGCCTTTAACTGAGCTAGAGCTAATTCCCATCACTTTATCTTGTGCAAAATCATTTAATTTCTTATAAAATGCAAGCACTAAATATCCTCACATTGTGTGACCACCACTCATTGGTAATTAAATATCTATTTGAATAGAATGGAAGTGAGGTGACTAATCATGTAATGTCATACATTCACCATGACTATCTTTACATAGGTATCATATCTAATTACCATTTTTGCTCTCTTCTTCCACTACTTTTTCTTCATTATGCAACTGAAGTGATTCTACCCAAATTTTCTTAGTGTCTACAACCATGAATGCAATTACTTATAACTCCATTTCTTATAGATACATCATTTATTTCAAGATGCAGATATTCACTCCTAACTCATCAATACCTTATATATTCTAGATCTTTGGACATTTATCAACCATAATCCTCTCTAGCAAACTCATATGTATAGCATTTTTATATTATCTATTTTATGAATTCATTTTACAAAATTATTATTTGACCTTATTAATTAATATTTTGGAGACATTTATCAATTTGTACAAGGAATGTGTACAATGAACTATCATAGAAATCAAAACTTCATTAAAGACATGACTAGAATCTTTCAAGATTAAAATTAGATATCAATAATTTAATCATAATTTCACCTATCATTGTTTTTAGACTATGCTAAACAATAATATTGATTCAATTGAAATTGATGGGATTGCCATCCTTATGTCTATTCTCTCCTATTGAAAATTTTAGAATCCATAAAATCACCAATAGCCAATGAATAACTCAAGATAAAAATATTGTTATGATGGACCCAAGATCATTCAATTAATGGAAATTTCATTATTTTAACTAACATTCTCTAGATTTTATATCAAATAGAGACTAAATTATTAAATCATACCTTCATAAAACTTTGTCAATTTAATCAAAACACACATATTTAATCTGAGTATACAACCTAGGTGAGCCTATAAATTTAATTCATTTGAATGTAAATTAGATCAATGGTCATTGAGATCCCATATACTCCAAATTACACTCAACTCCTCTCCTTTAGACCTATTCTCATGTATAATTAATCTAATATGTAGGCCTAAATGCCTTGCACTTAATCTAAAGTCCTCTCTACTCCATTAGATCTTCATTCTAAAATATAAAACCTTCAAATTTAAATTTATTCATACTACAGACCTACAGGTCTAAAAATCTTATCTTTCTCCTACGTAAAACATGCTTATATCCTAGTCTTAGCTCCTCTTTTAATGGATAGAATCATTATCAACTTATTATCAATATCTAAATTTGAATTTATTTCTAAGTTTAAGGAACTAATCCCTACCTTCTCACCAATTTAGACTTCTCTTCTTATCCATTTTCCAAATGGAGTCTTATGTTGTATGTAGGTAGTTTTACATGAGATTAACTTTATACTAAATGACTCTTCATAGTTTGGCAATATTCCATGTTTCTATGAACACTCTTCATGATTTCCAAGATATTTTTCATTACATAACACACCTAGACACACCTACTTTCCCTTCACAATAGGGTTTATTTTACTTACATTGACTTTTATTTATAAACATGTACATGGGTAAGTTGATGCTCATGCATCATTTATGTTGAGCTAACTATTTTAATCCTAGGATCTAATCATATGACCTTAGTGGTGATGAAAACATATCCACTAAAGCAGTGAATTTGGGTAATTTGATCTTAGCTTTAACCAAATATTTATCAACTTTGACCTTATATTTATCTTGTATTAAACTAACCATGCATTGCCTTAACTCTAACATTTTTAGACAGCTTTTTATGCATTTTAGGAGCAATAAAAAAAATTATAGCTCTTATGTCAATAAAAATTAAAATTATATGACCAAATAAAGTACCTAAAATCTTAATAAGAGAAGTCTAAAACTCAACTTGATAGTTGTCAATAGTTGCATGAATTCTCTATTGAAAATATACTTGTTATGGAGTAGAACCTTTATTCTTACCATCTACCTTCTCTTGACTACATTCCCTATCATAATGATCACCTCCATAAATTAATCATCTGCCATGTGGTCCTTTTCTATCAAATTGTTGATTTCCCTTGAAACCTCTGTTAAAACCATTTATTGGTTTCATGTTTCCTAAATCATTGCTAAACTTTGCATTCTGATTCTTGAATTGATTTTTAGAGTTTCCATGCATTTTCCAAATCTTATTTATGAAATTTGTTTTAGGGCCTCCAAACTTTTTATTGAATTAATCTTTGACCTAAACAAGTGACTTTAGTGTATGCTTCTATTTTACTACCTTTTTAAATACTTGATCCATAGTGGATGGCCCATGCACATCCACCTTGCATCTAATTTGGGGTTTTAATCCCATAATGAATTTCTTGATGTGAAACCTGTCATCTACCTAATACTGAGGAACATACTTTAGGAGCTTGGTGAATTGATCCTAATATTCATTCACTTAAAGGTCTCCTTGCTTTAAATTTTTAAAATCTATTAGCTTCTTGTCAAAATAGAGTTGGGGTAACCATCAAGATCTAAATAATGTAATATATATTCCCATGTGGTGGTAGTAGAGTCGAGATTCGTCTACAACAACTTGTTTTTCACCACATTGTTGCTTTACTTGCCAACTAGTAAGTTCCCCAAACTACTTTTATGACTTTAGAGTAATTATGTATCTTAAAATACTTTTCCATCTTATTTATCCATGATTATATTCCATCTCCCAAAATTGTTCCATCGAACTTGGGTGGATTAACTTTCTTCATGCCTCGTGCAAGTTTTGTAGCTACACATGCTCTCGCATATTTTGGCACCTCCTCTTGCTTAGGTTATTGAGGAACTTATTGGTCAACAAGATGATATTTATATTAATCTTTATTATTTTCATCTACATGACCATAAACTTCATATTCAATGGTAGTTATTCGACCCCTAGTCTCATTCATGGCTACAAGAATTTGATTGAGCTTTGTGGTTTGTTCAATGGCAAACTGATTTGGTTCAACTAAAGGGTTAGTATTATTTAAATTAGATTTACCCTCACCATCTAGTCTTTGGCATGACATTATTTTTTCTAATAATATAAGAATAATAATAGGTTATTGGACTCATTAATTCTAAGGGTTTGAGCCTCTGCTCTGATACCACAATGTAACAACCCCTTGGGGTTAAACTAGAATTAGGTTTTTTTTTTTTAATAACTCATTGACAAATTATCTTTAATAATTCCAAGTACTATTGATCTTTAACTAGATTTATTATTTAATTAAACTATTCTTGTAACCATCATGTTAATCATATGATTCATTTAACTAATGATCATTATATAAAAATATTTACTTTTGCAAATAAAACATAGAATAGTACTAAATTACCCCAATTAGCCACTATTGGTTTAAATATCACAACAGATAAAAATATAAATAGTTGTATATTGTAATTATATAATTAACATCAAATAGTACAAGATACAATATTACATATCTAAAGATCAGATTATAAATATACAATGTTTCACAAAACATACAAGTCTAAATGAACTTGTTAATATCCAAAAGTATTTATGAGTAAAGACTCTATCATTTGACTACTATGAGGGGAGGGGAGGGAGAGTATCACCCAAGTGATTTTCCACACCAAACATGGACCATTTATCCCCCACATTATCTCCCAACAATGGAATGACCCTCCCTTCATGGATAGGTAGATAGTGATAGTATAGAAACTAAGAATGTCAACTAGAACCCATGTGTTGTAAGATAACTATCACATGCATCATAACATAAAGAAATATTTTCTAACATGATATCATAAAAAATATGAAAAATAAATCAAATAGGTGAATTTTAATTGTTCAAACCATAAACATTACTTTGGCCAAAGTTTTAATATAGTCTTTTATATCTCAAAAACAATCAAATTCACACACACAACTCATTTGGCTATCCTTGATTTGTCTATTAGTGGCACTAAGTAAGTACTTGAAATCTATCTCACCTACTTGCTTAAATTCATTAATACCATATTCATTTATACATAAATAATACTTAAATTAAAAAATTCAAATAATAGATTTTCATATAAAAATGTCACATCACATTTTAATATGAGGAAATCATTTAATACCATATATTTCATCCCATGCATTTAAATGGGATAAATCGACTAGCTAATTTCAAATGTAGCCTTTTGAATAAACTAGATAATTTATTCATAACACATGAACAATAGTAATAATCCATTATTTCTCTCTTAAATTAATGGTCTTATGCTTAAAAATCCAACTTTCAACTGTGTCTAGATTATTCATAAAATATTGTCCATGCACATACATAATTCCTTTTTCCCGTATAATAACCGTATAACAATCCACTAACATATCAAAAAAACTTTATAAATTCTTATGTATTGAATAATCCCTTTATGTTATAAATTCTCGGTTGTATTTTTTAACTTAAGTACTCATACAATATCTACATCCATTTATACCATGATACAAGTATTTGTGCAAAGTACATTGAATATAAATTTATTTTTAGATACGACTCATGTGCATATATATGAGTATACAATCCTATTAAAACATCAGATAATATACAACTTCAAATTTTTGTGTGTGTGTGTGTGTGTGTGTGTGTGTGTGTGTGTGTGTGTGTGTGTGTGTGTGTGTGTGTGTGTGTGTGTGTGTGTATAGACACACATACACATTACATTCTTTATGGAATTAATCCATTAACCCACTTGTATATATATATAATATTTACACAGTTTGAGTTTAACATTCCATAAGGACAATTCACTAAAAATTACATGTTTAAAATACCTATAGACATCCAATCACAAACTAATTGTTACCATTTAACTTTCCAACAAGAACACAAATACCAAACATCTCACAAATACCTTATAATAGCTACAGGCTCGACTCATGTTAACATAATATTTATACATCTAAGTTGATCCTTCAACTATTATTATACTCATAAAATATTAATTCAATAAGTCATTTAATTTTGAAAAAAATATAGTCATCTAATCAATATGAAAATATTTAAACTATAACCAAAATTTTCATAACCACTCAAATAGTTCAAGCATAAAGGTCTATGCTAAATCAAATAGACTTGACTTCCTTCCTATTCACATTCATTTAGTAGTAAATTCAAATAAATATAATGGTTCATAACTCTAAATTATGTATAAACACCTTTAGCCTAATATAACCATTACCAAACCTGTATGTTTGCACAACTCATAAATATTTTAACAAATGTGAGTTTTAACCAATATAGTCATAAACACTAAGTATAACGTGTTCTTGGTTACACAATGTGCACAGCCAATAAGTGGCAATGTTTGGGATTATGTTTACTCAGCCCTATGGATGGGTCAAACCCATCCCTAGGTTCATTTAAAAATAATTTACCTATAAATTATTTTTATTTTAAAGATAACTCAAAAGTTATACCATGACTGGTTAAAAACATATTCAAACATCACATTTCCTAAAACACCTAAAACTAACATTTCAACCCAAAAAGAATACAATAGTTATAAATTCATGCATAGAGATTAATGAGGATAAAAATAGAGTCAACCCCCTTAATATCACATCTAAAATAACCTATGTAAATTATGTTTGAATGATTTGAATATAACAAAGACATTAACATCCAACCTATAGCTAGTCATAACCTAGATCTCATATTTTCCTTTTACTAAGTAAAATTGAAAACCTTGGTTCTATCTATTTATTCTCAAATATAATATAATACATATCTATTTATGAAAGGGGTAGGGTTTATATGTGTGCATCCCTATGGATGGGTCGTACCCATACTCAAGGTTGACTACATATATTTCCCTTTTTTTCAATATCTATAAAAAATACAAGAACCCAATTCAAACAATTCAATGGCATAACCAATTCATTCCATATATCATTCTAAAATGATAAAACTATAAATTTTATTTCAACAAACCCTACCTGAATATGTAGACCAAGTGGTGCAAATCCAAGTTCTTTCTTTTCCAAAACTATCCTTTTCCACTGCATATTTCTCTAAAACCATCTACCCTCCATATATCTCCAACTGCTCATGTCATGCATGCCAAAACCCTTGAATAACCCCCACAAAACTAGGTCTTCAATTAATGAATCTCTAATACGGTAATTATTCTCTAAAATTTTGGCATGGTGAATAGCCATAACCCCATCAATAGTGAAGTTCATCCAACAAACAAACTCAATCATAGCCAAAACATGCAGTTTGAAAAAGTCTACTTTTGATTCCAAAATCATTTCTTCAAAATATCTAGAATATAAATAATTCAAATCCTTAGATTCCAAGAATATGCCTAATTATATAATCATGTTAACATTTTGGTTAAAAATATTACCTTTAACCTCAAAATTTGCATGCCTTTTACAAAAATCTCTAACCTTTATTAACTCAAACATGAGTCTAAAGTTACCCATCACCTTCCTTACATATCATTATGTCTTTTAAGTCAAACATTTTAATTACTATTGCATAAACATACCACACATTCGACCCTTACAATGTTTAGTATTCAAATCTACAGTGAGTTTCAATCAATGCTAAGATAATAAAATAAGACAGTCATATAATATCAACCCAAGAAGGTATTGTTCCCCAATTAATTATCAAGATATACAACTAAATATATTATTAAGCATTTAATTAATATATATATCCTATTCTTTTATTATTCTAATATATCACATAAGAATCTTAGACATCAAAAAATATCATGAATGCATGTACGGTGACATATGTGTATAAAAGATATTCAAACATTATCAATCAAGGAAACAATACAAGGCAAGGAAACACATTAGTAATATAATTCATGTTGTGAACAATAAATATCAACCAATCAACAAACACAAGTAGAATGCTAAGCTATATGGAGTGTGCATGGGTTTTAGCCTCGTTCTCCCATCCTCCACTCATATGCATTTTCTCTATCCTCTCTAATTATACCCTCCCTCAGTCATAATCTAGAGGATGGACTCCATCCTACACCCACCTTAGTGCAATAAATAATAGTTAGACCATATCACAAAATAATCTATAATAAACTATTATAACTAAACAAACTAAATAATCATGATCATAATCTACCATAACAAAATATGAACATCCAAAAATAAGTTAATGATCATGATCATAAGTAATATATAACTCTCCACAAATCAACATATTATTAATCCAACTACTTAACAAAATAATTTAACTAATCATTAACCATAAAATCCAAAAATTAAGAGATTAATGAGTCTAGAGGAGAATCAGAGTGTAACACTTGTTATTATATCTATAAGTTTATTATTTTTTACTTTTTGATATTTATATTATGTAAGGTTTAATTTTATACATGTTTCATTGTAGGTTTTTTGCATGAAACAAAATTCAATGTTATGGCCTACATTCAAGACTGCACTTCATAGGTAAATTTAGGTATACACTTTTCATTTTAATCTAATTATTTCACTTTTTTTCATTAATATAATAAAATGTAAGAAAATGTAGACACAAAAATTAACATTTAAGCTAAAACAATGCACTTATGACCACCTTTTTTACACACTCAGCTCATGCCTTATTTCAGGGCCTTTTGACCACATCCTTCATTTTCCACACAGATGACCAATCCCTCTAAGCAAATCAATGATTCGAGAATGTCCTTATTCTTTATGTAAAAGAATTTAGGCTCATCCAAATACTATTTCTTACACCTAAATCAATGTTTTGTGCCCTTAGGACAACAATGCCCTAATTGGAAAATAATGCTCCTTAGGAGTGTCCAATTCCACCACTCTTTTCCTCCTATTGAATAATGGGTATTTTCCCAAATTCAAATTCATTTAATGATTTGTCTCATAATTTTATCAAACCCCATCTGAATAATTCCCTATTGATCACTATAAATACACATTTAAGTCATTTTTGACAAAGAGGCATCCATATTGAAAATCACCAAATTTTTAATTTCACATTAAGAGAAAATTTCCTATTTATCTTGATTTTGATTACATACAACCCTAGTAACCCTGATATAAAGTTAAAAAACACTTTTAAGATCTCAATTCATAGTCAAAATACTTAATCACACCAAAAATTCCCCTAGTATCTAAAATTTTATACCACCATTTCACACACACCATCATGGTGTGGGAGAAATACATGGAGTTTAATCCCTCTTCAAAGTATTAGTATGTAGGCAACACTCAACACATGGGGTGTTTAGGTCAAACACAAATTCAACCACTAACTCCTTTTTATCTCATGATTGCATTTATCATCTTCATCTATTGAGCCAGGATTTCAAGGGAAGGAGAAAATACCCAATGATTTTTGTAAAGAATTATAGGCTCTCACATAATTAATTAAACACATAGGGGAAGGTGAACCTATCACAAAAAACTAAGATCTTAATCATTTATAGGACATCAGTTCTTCGTAAGGATAACAAAACACTGCTCTCTTATCCAGTTGTAATGCTCCTCTCTAGAGATCTTATAAAACCTTATTTTAGATCGACAGTCAATCAACACAATTTCCTAATTAGTTTTATTTCCTGATATAGTTCTAGATTATAGTTTTGTAGTTAAGCTTTATGTATTTGGCACCTTCTTTATTTATAATATTTATAAATTTATTAATTTTTAAATTAGTTTATGTCATTTATTACATATCTATAGCATTTTGATTTTATGCAATAATTTATCTTATCTAAGTAATTAGTTTCCTAATTTTCCAAATTTTGATAAAACAAAAACTATAAAAATATGCACTATGAGGATCCTAAGTCCATGACATCATGATACATAGAAGACACAAATGTTAAATATTTTGACATTTAGGTAAAATAATTAGATAGTGTTGAACTAATATAAGTTTTGACATCTTTGTGAGTAGTTGATAACTTTTTAATTAATAAAGGGATAACATTTAAATTTTCACCAACTATGGAAAAAAAGATAGATAAATTTTTAGATAATACAATCCTATAGCAATTTTTGTTTAATGCAAACTTTAAAATATTAGTGTGGTTTAATATTTTTTTTTTTACATAATGCATTTTTGGTTTTAGAATTGGCTTTCCATGAAGATTTTAACTGAATACATTGTAAGGTTGAAAAATCTATAACATTGCAAAAAAAATTAGGTAGCTCAAATCAATCTAATTTTTAACATTTTAATTTAAGAAACAAAACTATAATGACATCATGTTGAATAAATTATACTTTTAAATTTAAAGGGAAATTAAACTTGTGAAATATATTATCAATCAAATTCACCATTCCTTACATATCTTCAAAAATTACAAACCTAAATTTCTATATTAAAAAAACCCTTTTAGAGGTGAAAAAATCCACTTCCTCATGATTAACAAGGAATTTACATTTTTTATAGGCCCAATTCTTCAAAATCAGCATTTCAACATGCATGTCAAGTGTGTTAGTTTGGTGGATGATCATACAGTGTTTGATGACTTGATAACACAAAACATTTACTCATGGTACATCATAATGTCATTGATAAATTTTACCAAATTAAGAGCTTTAAAATAAGATATAAACATCTATCATAACATAATATAAAGAGAATTTTTTTTGTCAAATGTTATAATTGAAAGTATCCACATAAATATATATGCAAAATATGAAAGCATACACATGACACGTGAATTTTTTGACAAAATATGATTTCATGAAATGTTATAATTATAAAGTATGCAAAAAATAATGTTCTTTACTAAGCTTTAAAACTTTCAAAAGATATACTTGAAAGAGATGTGGTCCCCATAACTCAAATAATTGCATTTTATGTACAAAATGGGTTTATTGATAGAACATTATCTTTTAAGTAAAAAAACTTTACAATTGTATAGTTTATTTTATTCATGTTAAGGGAGAGATATCAATAGTTGAGTGGAGTTCAATAGCTAAGAGATTATTTATGGAAGTGGGTCCCAAATCTTGAACAAATTTTTTTACTAAATTTAAATGAAATTTGTATTAATTACAAATATATATACCTAATAGTTGATCATTGATATTATACCCTAATTCATATGAAATATTAAACTTATACACAAAATATTTTACTATTATTAGTACACAATATTTCAACTATGAATATCTCAATTTAATTTGCATGAATAAATGATAATATTGAATTCAGTGATATATACTTTTATATTGCTTGTCAAATATAATATGTTCATTCACATACTATTAAAATTCAAAATCCAATCATATTAATACTTCATTATGTGAAAACTTTCAAAATAAATTTTCATTTTCACAACATTTTATGTGCAACTATACATCCACTTTCTCTTCATTTTTAATTTTAAAAGTTCAAACCATGACACCACTTCAATTGGTGTACCTGCATAATTGAACATA